>VDFB02270651.1:776372634-776714654 GCA_007258455.2 Sequoia sempervirens
TCATTTCTAAGTCTTTGTCCTCTAGTCCTTTCAACCCCACACCTATTTATCACTCCAAGTCTTCTATCTCTTTCTATCATTCTACTCTCTTGTTGCTTGTTTTTTCTTGATGATGGATCATGGAGTTTGATTTGAAACATTGATTTAAAAATTCACACAGTTTCAATCCAAAAATTTGAACAACACATGGCTAAGAAGTTTCAGGGATAAATTTTTAACAATGTTATTGAATTTTAGACAAAGAAGAAAGTTCCATACATTGTTATAGAATGATTAGTGTCGATAAAATCATATGAGCCCCTCACCCTATCTAACATTTCTTTGGGAAAAGTAGGTAGATGCTTCCCTAACATTTACCACATTTTAGGAGGATAATCCTTATAAACAATAGGGTCTAGAAACCTACACAATCCTGAACGTAAGTACAGAGCTGCAAAAATTAATGCAGCAATTAATATTTGACAGTTACCCATGTCAATAAAGTTTAGTAAAATCACTCAAGTTTATGTTGCATAGGTAACAATATAGTTGAATGAAAACATGCCTAAAGTTTAAGGCCAACCTTAAAGAGCAACCTAAGTAAATTTAATAATCATTGTGAATACACAGTTGACTTTCAAACTAGGGATTTTCATGGCTAATTGATATCTCTAAATTTATTGAACAAAAAGATATTTACTTCATACTTGAGATACAACATTTTTATTGGTTAATAGCGAAGCCTATTCATGGGAAATAGTTGTGTTGTATTAATTAATCATCTAATCCAATCTAAGCATAATATTAAATATCATACTAGTGTTAAATTTGAAAGCTCCTTATTTGGCACAAGCAGGGAGGATGCTGGCAAATATTGTGGAGTTTGGCTTTACACCTACGAATTACATTTGATTGAATGTTTTTAAATCCATTTAAACAGATGAATTTTGTGCATATCTTGCAATCATAGCATTCCATGAGACCACATTTCTTTGAGGCATCCTATCAAATAGTTCACCTACTTGGTCTATGCTTCGACATTTTGCATATAGGTATATGCTTCCATTAAACTTCTAGCTATCAAACATAACAAACAAGGCCAGAGTTAAGAAGCATCTTTATACCTATAACGAATACTATTCCAAAGGTCAACAAATTTGAGGATGACCCATTTATTTCTACAACTCTTATGGTTGTGATGTTTTATCCAGTCAAAGAAAACCTCCTATTGCTCCTTTCAATGGTTTGGGCGGGACATTCTAGATTCAAATTTAAAATCCAAACTTATCCATCATAGTTTCATTAATAATGAGTGTGATTATACGCGACCGTGGGGATGATCTAAGCACATCCAATTTTCTGTAGTGCGGGAATAGTGAATTTAAATTTGGTTTGGTTCATGTGTTGGCTGCTAACTACAACTAAATGTTGTCCCTAGCGATGAACGAGATTGCTTACAAGAATGGAAAGGAGTGCTGGTGAATGAAACAGATTAAGAGGGGGCCACACCAGCCACCTAAGCGGTCAATGCTTAGAGTGTGTTGGTTAAGCTTAGTCATGATACAGGGCATGCTAATGCATGGATGTCAAGAGTTTGCTTGTCAAACATTCTCAGGAGTCAATTTCATTACTAATATAATTTTAGATGAGCCAATGTGATTTTTGATAAGCCACTTAAAACAAGTCAAAATTTAGATTATACTGTTTAAACTTGATTGAAACTTGATATGTTGTGGATGTGGGAACTATCAATTTCGTATAATTTTGTTTTGTTTGGAGGATCTTTTTCCTTTGCTAGCTAATGGATTTCTTTTTTCTCTATGAAAAAATATATTGAACAAGGTGAGTGTGCCTTGTATTTTTTTAAATATCATTTATAGGTATGTTGTTTCTTCTGTATAAAAGTGGAGGGCCAAACGGTATTATTGGTTCTAGATAATATCACAAAAGATAGCATAAACAAAGTGAAAGATTGTCTTGGGGCAAATGTGGGAGAAGGGAACTGCATCCTTTTGTTACTCAAACTATAGATGTTCTACTAAATAATTTCAGTATTAACTCTAAGTCATGCATGGGCATCCCAAGCCTATAGATGAAGAGGCCACAAACATTTTGTTACATACCATAGTTCAAGGGGTTGATCTATAGATCAAACTATTGTCAAGGTATGCTACAATTCTTGTTTCAATTGTTAAGCTTAAAATTATTGCTATTAACACATCAAACTTTTACAATCCATATTCTTGATTGTTGTTGTTTGTGGATTAGATTGTGTGAGAGTTTTTTTATCAACCTTTTAGATCATAGAATGTCATCCATCATTAGGATAATAAAGGATCCCTATAGCTTTCTATTATTTCGACCATTAGGATGATAAAAGACTCTTATAACTTTTGTTTTTCTAGTATGATAAATGGTATATATATACTTTTATAAGTAAAAAATGAATACAACCATAATGTATATTAAAAAGGGTTGAGATTGGACAACTAGTGAATAATAGAACTGCTTAGCTCCTTCAAGTTTAATCTTTTGATGTCATTTCATTTATAAATGTAGATACAACTAGTAATTGAGATCTAGAATTTGATATTGGATATGATGTGAAAGACCTATGAAAAAAATTTATTAGAATTTTATCTCACATATACTAGTATGTGTAATAAATTCTAGTCTCAAATTGAACCATGTCATGTAGTTTTCCACTTTTTCTAACTCATAATGGAACTCATTTGAACTATGGAATTTGATGTGTGTGTATCTTTTATGTCATGCTTGATCTAATGAGTTAAACTTAAAAATTTAATGGGACTTACTTATAAGGATAGATTTTAATGACCCTAGTTTGCTTCAATAACAAGACCCTAAGGATTTGGTGTATATTTCACATACACATGAAATAATACAATGTATAAGCTATCTAAAGATGTAGAAATGATACTTTTATTTTTGTGTAGTTAAGTATACTTTTTGTAGACACTAAAAATTGTCCTAGGCATGCAACTCCTAAATTCTTCGTCATTTCCCTTTTCATCATTGATAATTAAATAATATTAATTATTTATTTATTTTCTAAAGTCATAAGTCTTCTATTAGTTAAATAATTTCAATTATTTAATTAATTCATTTATATCTTCATTCTTCCTTAATTAATTGAATAAATTTAATTTATTTAATTACGTCACTAATTAAGTCTCTTTCTTTATAAAATTAAATAAATTCTTTTTTATTTATATATCACTTTCCACTATAACTAAATAATTATTTTAATTATTTAATTATTCATTAGCCTTTTCTGTCATAAATTAAATAAATTTTATTTATTTAATTTGGTCCACTCTCAACTTCAATGTTGAATTAAATCATTATTTAATTTAAAAGATCCTCGTTGTCACATTCTTCTATAGTTAAATAATGAAATAATTATTTTAATTATTTAATTATTCATTGGCCACCTAAATTAAATATTTTTTATTATTTAATTTCTTTTCACCTCTTTATCCATGTCAATTCTTATATATACAAGTCTCAATTAACCTCCATCCTTGATTAAATTATTTATAATTTAATCTTGACAGTTAATCCTTATCATTTTCCCTAACCCTAGTCCATGCTACATCTTTCATTCTCAGCCATTGATTATTGGAATTCGATCTTAGCCCTTCATTCAAAATTGTCTTTCCTATAAAATACATTGTCATTGTTATTTTGAGATCTATCTACAATCTATCTATAAGCCATCTACACACAAGCTTATGCGATAGGTTATGCTATCTTGTTATCAAGTCTATCAACATCAAGTCAAGTGCATCCATAGTCAATTAGAATCTTCAATATTTTGCTAGTCATTGTCATTAGGCCTATTTGCATACTCAAAAATTTGAGGGCAATTATTCATATCAAGCAAAATGGAGAAGTGCAATGAAGGTGAATCAATGGTGGTATGAAGACCTTTTGGTAATATTGTTCTATGTTTTATGTCTTTATGCTTATTTGTACTTGATTGTTTATTAGGGTTTGATTTACATGCATTGTTAATTTTCTATATGTTTTTCTATTAGTTATAGACATGAACAAAGTTATGGATTTAAAATTAGTTTCAAATATAGAGGAGTCTATAATAAATATAATAGTGATAGGTAGTTCACCTCAATATGGTATGCTTTTTTTGAGTGATTTTCTACCATATTTGGAAATATTTAAATGAACTTCATATATTCCATGATCACAATGAATGATAGGAATGTGAGGTTAGGTGGTGAACAATGAGTCTTAAATATCATTCAAGATATTCTTGGCTTTAGGAAATATGCGTTGTGTGTTGATGTAGACCTATATAATTTTAAAGGTGAGGTTGATGACTAAGAAAAAGAAAATAGTTTGCAAAAAGGTCTAGAAATTTAATAAAAAAGTACAAATGACGTATGGACTATCATTTAATAGTTATTTTTGCAATGATAGAGTAGGGGCTAGAACCATATTGATATCCCCTCAAAAAAATACTTCTACATTTTCTTTAAAATTAAGATTTGAATGTATAAATAATATGTAGTAAAGTATGAAGCTTTGCTATTGGGTTTGTATATACCTTTGAAACATAAGGTAAATAATCTCAAAATGTAAGGTGATTATATTTTTCATCTCATAGATCAAATGGAAATATGCCTCAAATAAATTGACTAAAATGATATAACAATATTGTTTTGGATAGCATAGAATTATTTTAGTTAGTTGATAGGCTATATTATGTGCGAGGTTTCAACCATAAATTTGTCTCACGTCATCATACTACGTTAAATTGTGTGGTTTTTAGCCACTAACATTCCCGCAAACAATTGCTATTTAAAATAAAATCTTGCCTATAGGTGATGAAGCATTGGCCAATTATATATAAGAAAGTATTTTGATGATGCTGTAAGTGTTGGACTTGTCGTTGCACCAAAAGATCAACTTGTTAATGCCCAATACAAGCTTCGGTTAAGAACCACAAGAGGCGGTTAGACCATGTCACAAACCCAAGCATTAGTACTACAAGGAAGACCAAGGGTCACACCTTGCAACAATCCCCAAAACCACATGAGGCGGTTAGACCATTTCACAAAGCCAGGCGTTAGTGTTGCAAGGAAGACCAAGGGTCACACCTTGCAAAAATAAGCATATTTATTCATGATGAAGTGTTGGCTAGCTATATTCATCTCTGCTCCAATGTTTATCTTCAAATTGGGTTTTTTATCCCACTTATTCATAATATGTATATTTATTGCATTTCACAGTTTTCCTTTAAAGATAATTGAATTGTTTTAGACATTTAAATCCTTTTAATATAGAAGTCAAAGATTGATAACTGTAAAATAATAGGGACATTCACTCGAATCTAGGGAGCTTCTAAATAAATTCCACCAAGGTTCAGGGTACCTTCTGAGAGAGGTTTTATGCTTAAAATCACGATCTGTGTGAAAATAAAAGGTTCCTATCTAAATGACTTGTGTAACTGGGAAATAAAATTTTCAATAGACATTACTACAATTAAGAGGGTGCTTTTTTATTCATACTTACAAGATCCTTTTGTAATATGTTAGTTGAACAATTTGCCTATTGTGCTGCCAAATTCAGCCATGTTGAAATTTCATAATCTCAATTAAGTTGGATGTGGTCCTTACTTCTTCTTTTTGTTTATCAATTATTACAACAAATGATGAAAAAATTGTTGAATGTTGCCTTGGCTTTGGAGAAAATGTGGTCATGACATCTAAAGTATGCCAAAATGGTAGGATCTACATTTTTTTGTTTGAGTCTTTGATGCAAGACCTATATAATAGATGGTTGAGAACTATTAGTTTTGATTTTAGTTTCCATTTCAGGTAATTGGGGTTTTTATTGGCAGGCATTGAATGTTGTAATGGGGCATTGAGAAAGTTGAAGAAGAAATATGACATTGTTGTTGACATCCAAAGGGATGAACCACTTATTGAACCTGAGATTATTGATGGTGTTGTTAAAGCTTTACAGGTATCTATCTCCCATCCAATATCTCTTAAAGTTGCAAATTTGATTATTATGTGATCTATAAATGTAAGTTTTGGCATCCAATTCAATGGTATAAGTTTTGTGTTGGACTCCTTTTTAGTTTTCCATTTCTAGGGAATGCACATTATCTATATTGTGTCAGAATTATTGTTCATTTGTGTATCTAAAATCAATAGAAAAATTAATAACTATTAAGTATTAACCAGAGAAATCTATAATTAGTTGAAAATTAATTGTCACTTTGATCTTATTATATTCTTGAATAATTCATTCTATTTGCTCAAATCAAACATGCCATCTCTTTTCATATTCATTATACTTTCAGCTCACTCATTTAATTTAGCTTGAGTGAAGTTCTATCAACATCCAAGCTCATCCAGCCACAATAATCCATTTTAACATATTACCATTATGTTTGAAAACTTAATTTCTCTCATATGTGCTTTTGTTGGGACAAAACAGTTAGGCATCCACCCATGTAAGACTGAATCTTCAATAGTACATTGCCTATAAATATAATGGAAGCATTCCTTATTATTTAACTCTTTAAATTATATTCTATCATTATATAACCCATAACAAACATAATCAACATGAATGTTTTAGATCCAATATTTTAAATGTATTGTGACCAATTCAAATCCAAATAAATATTATGAAGAAGGAGAAAAATAGCCAAGAAAGTAATGATATGTTATAGAAGAAAGAAAATAACTTTTGTCCATTAGTTGACTATGGAATTCCTATAATAAAAAGTGGCATTTATTCAAGAGACATAAAGATATTCATTTCTCATTTGATTAGCATAGTATTCAAAAATTAATACCTTTATACAACCTACGCACTAATATTAGAAATATAGGCCAACAGGGAGAGGGAGAGGGAAGAGCAACTTCCACATAACAAGTTATCATTGTAGGGACAAGTAAGCAATGCCAAAGGGATACAAATCATAATGGAACTCTACTTCTTGAATCCATAAGCCATAAAACAAAGAAGAAGAAGCTTTTAGATGAAGAGTTACAAAACAGGGATCTATATTGTTAAGTAGTACTAACTCACCCTCTTTCAAGTAGATTCAATGCGCCTTATGTTTTCTCAACTACACAGAATTTGTTTTCCAAAATAAGCTTTGCTTAACCATCAAATTACAGCGGTGACATCTACAGGTTGGCAATGGGAAGTATAGAATATGTTTTCAAAAATGGGTAAGGAAAAACAAATCATATATTCCTAAAATTTGTTAGAGGCATGATGTGCTTCACAATATAAATATCAATTTAGATGTAATCTACCACTCCTAATACTATACCCGAATGTATATATGTTTATGAAATCAATGAGATCTCTTAAGGTGAACAAAGCAAAGAGGACTGTTGTATCCACTTTAGGAAACCATTTACAAACACTATAGTCCTTTAAACTCTTAACATTCCAAAGCATAATTTGTTTGCTAAAGAATAGAGGATGAACTAAATGTCAAACCTTCACTATATATTCAATTATGAAGGAAGTGGCAGTGGTCTGAAAGGCAGAATGTCCAACCTAATAACACAAGGGTTGTAAAAAAATCTATAAAATTTTAAGTTGTGGGATTGAAAAATAAAAGGGGGCCAATAAAACTTAAAACTAACAAATTTTATGCATTTTCCATCTAGACTGTGTAAATATTTAGGTAATTTTGTTTTAATTGTTCATGTTTTAGAAACTTGCAAATGCTTTAGTGTTCTCCTAACTTTAAATTGAATTTGCATGTGTTTCACTAGCTTTTGGATTTTGTAAATGTTAAGACAATTTTGTACTAATTATTCAGTTTTAAGGTTTTGGCATCTAATGATTTTTCCATTTGTATATGCATGTTTTTATTTCCATCATCGAACACAATTTCAGTATTCTTTTGCTTCTAGTTTCAGAAAAATAGTTACAATTTTTTTTCACCAATTCTTCACATTGTGGATTTTATTTATTGAAAGCTTTTTACATTTGAATATGCTTTTTTGTTCTACAAACTTAAGGTTGAATTTGTTATGTCCTATAATTTGGGGAATTCCTCGTCCCAGAGGCCTAGCCAAGTTTTGGTTAAAGGTTGTGCAACTGCTTTTTATTTTGTGGATTTCAACATATGGTAACATGGTAGCTTATGCAACACTGATGTGAAATTTCTTGTATGCTCCCTCATGCCTCTTTAGGAAAATAAGGTTTATGGTTTGGTAAGTATACATTAATTTTTACTTTGTTTCTAAGTGATGCCCAGTGCAAGAGTGGTGGTTGGTGTGGGCGATAGTGTATTGAAATTTAACAAGGGTTACAATGATTATTGTGACATTTTAGACTTGATGGCAGGAAACCTTAAGCAGGTGGGCACCAAACTAGTGCACTACATTGTTGTTGAAGAAAATATGCTCACATCCAAGGCAAGAAATTTGTCATGTTTGCTTTTTACTTTCTCAATGGCACAATAGGTCTTCAACACTATCAATTTGAAAAGGGAAAGATGGAATTATATGTTTATGCCAAGGGTGCTCATGGAAGCTTTTCTTTCGAGCGTAAATTTTCTGATGAAAAGTGAAAATTTAAGTAATTTAAAAAATTTATTAATTTAATTAGTTAAGTGAGAAGCTCTCCTTGTATCTAGGCATATTCAGAATTAGTGATATCTGTTATCTCCATTGTAAATAACTCGGAACCAATGCAAACAAATATAGTGATTGTCAAAAAACAAGGTCTTCTTGAATGTTATTTTGATTTGTGTTTTCTAATTTAGAGAAGATGATTCAATATTTACAATTTATTTCATGAATCTAGCAACTTAAGTAATTGTTGTGTTTATAATATGTTATATGTTTCAGCTAATATTCAATATATGTTTTTTCAAACTTGAAATTGAAAACTTGTCCATAATGTGAAGCTACACATGTAGTATAATATATGTGGAAAAATATTGCAACATGCAGCTCTAATCTGATGTCTAGATTCTTTGTTTATTAGGATATGTGTGATCAGCCAAGGTGAAGAGGTTTTTTACATTTTTTGGGTATGATTTAAACTCTAGTACTATAGTAACTTAGATTAAAATAATTTGCTCTCTCTCAAAGTATTAAGTGATAAGAAACAAGAATCTTGGGGTTGTTACTATCTTGGGGCCTCTCAGTAGAACTCACCATCTGTCAAGGACTCATAGTATTTAACCACTATTTTGAGGTCCCCATTTAATTCATAAAGACTATGAATCTTGTCCTTATAACCTTGATCACAAACACTATCCATGGCTTATATTACAAATCAGGACAGGGGCTATCATAACTTAGACTATCAACTTTCATCTTTCGATTTGTCACTTATTCATTTACTACGTATAAGGATTGTCACACTGACTTGAATCCTTCTTTTACTATCTTCAGGCATGAAACCCTTTATCATTTCTATATGCTCCTTTGAAATAAATTACTCCATCAACACTTCATTATCATGAATAGGTTGCACATTTTGATGAACTATTCTATGGTTCCCTTCTATATTTGAGGTGACTATCGCCATTCATTATCCTCACTTTCTTTTATGAGTTCTACCATAATCTTAGTCCTTCAACTCTGACACTATTGTTATCAACAATATGCAGGGGTAATTTGTCATACTTACTAATAAGACTGATTTTAACTTTATGACCTTGAATAAACAACATGATGGATGTCCACCTAGTCCTTGATTAGGATTGTCCTATGATGTTTATTTATTACTTGAATACATTCATTTGTGGTTGTCTTCCATAAACTTCCTTAGTGAGCTTTCCTAGTGGCTTCAACAGGTTGAGATAATGAATCAAAGTGCACAACATCATGGTCAGCTATAGTGGAAAGCTCTGTTTGAATAATTTTTTTGTTTGTTTTATGGTGATTGTTTTGGGTATTTTTTTGTAATATTTCATCCAACAAGTAATGCATATATTTATAAAGGAAAAGAGTAAACTAAGCGATAGAAAATCTGGAAATTACAAGGAAATTACTGCTAAAAATTTTAGAATTTTATATTGATTCAAATATTCAGATTTTTTACAATGAAATGATAACCCAAATCAAGAAACAGGGGATAATATCTAAATTTAGCATACCCACAAAAAAGTTCCACAAAGGAAGGTACTATTGTTCACAAAAACCACTGAAAAAGATTCCAAAATCTAGGCGCTAGGTACATTAGCAATTCCAAGATATATAAATATGTATTATAATGCCTAATGATGGTGTAATACACTCACCAATCCCACAATTAGATTTCTACCAAATAAGCAGTGAAGTGTAGCTGAAAAGGCGGATTGTTGCTCATAGATTTATCTTGAATACAAGCACTGAATCAAACCTCTTGACTGTGTCTTTCAACAATGAATATATTGTTGGCTATAGGAATTTTGTCCTCAAAGCCCATAGAGAAATTATCTCCAGCAATAGACTTATAAAATATCTTCAACCCAGCTTGCCAAATGAGCTCTCAACTCCCCTTTATATAGAACTTCTTGATCTTCTAGAAAGACCCAAGAAGAGTGTTCAATAAGCTTTTGGAAGAATATTTTAACATTCCTTGATGTGACTCCTTGATGTGACATCTTGATGTGATCCTTTGATATGACTCCTTGATGTGACCTTTGATGTGACCCCTTGATGTGAACCCTTAATGTGACTCCTTGATGTGACTCTCTAATACTTAAGTCACTTTTGAAGATATATTAATAAAGTGACTTTATTAATTTATCATTAAAGTATGTCACTTTTAACCTTTTAATATAATTATTTAATTTTACCCTTTTGATTTTGCACTTTTTACCTAGTAACATTAAAATAATGATTATTCCTTAAGAGTTCTAAAAAATAGGGACATGACATCAACTCGGATTGGCTGGAAACTGGAAATGCCTAGGCCAAAAACCCTCAAGATCCCTTTAACGCCCAAGTTATCCCACGGGATCATGGCAAAAAGGGCTGACGACAAACCATGAACTAATTGGCTAGAAAGGGGACATTACAGTTTTCCCTTCCCAAAATTGCTTGTCCTCAAGCAATTTTAGCTCTAGATGTTGCAACACCTGTTCATTCTCCCAAGTAGCATCCTCCACTGGTAGATTCCTCCACTTAACTAGGTACTCCTTAATTACCCTCTTCCTAAGTGTTCTTTCCCTGGTATCAATGATTTCCTTAGGGACCAATATTAGGTTTCCCTCTTCATCCAGAGGGGATAGCTCTGCAAAAGAGACAACATTATGACTGAGGGCTTTATTAAGCCTAGAAACATGGAATACATTATGCACCCTACTATCCACCGGTAACTCCAACTCATAAGCCACCTCACCAACACAACAAGCAACTTTGAAAGGGCCATAAAACTTGGGTTTCAACTTATCTACCCTACTCTTCTTAAGTGACGATTGCCTGTAAAGCTAGAGTATGAGATATACCATATCCCCAACCTCAAAACTACGCTCTACTCTATGTTGATTAGCATACAAATTTTGTTGGTTTTTTTTCTTGTTGAATGTTTTCTTTTAATGCTCTCATAATGTCTTGGCTATCCTATAGCAGTTCTTTAACTTTACGCACCCTGCTGTCACCTAATAGTAAGTCCATAAAATTTGGAGCCTCGTATCCATAAAGCACCATAAATGGAGTAATCTTGATGGTCATGTGATATGTGGTGTTGTAACAATATTACCCTATATGCAACCATCTAACCTAGGCCTTCTATTGTGTTGACACATAATTCTGTAGGTAACCCTCCACCCACTTATTCACTATCTTTGTTTGACCATCTATCTGTGGGTGATAGCTAGTACTAGGAGTGAGTTTAGTACCACTCAAATTGAAGAGCTCCTACCAAAATAAGCTTAGGAATTTGTTGTCCCTATCACTCACAATGAATTTGGGTAACCCATGTAGCTTGAATAACTCCCTGAAGAACAATTATGCTACCTAAATTGTTGTATAAGTGGTTGCGATAGCAAAAAAGTGAGCAAATTTGGTTAACCTATCAACCACCACAAATATACAATCCTTACCCTGTACCCTAGGTAACCCTATGATAAAATCCATTTAGATACTTTCCCACTTCTGATCTGGAATGGGTAAGGGTTGTAGCAACATAGCTGGAAAGGTGTGCTCATTCTTATTCTGCTGGCACACTACACACACTCTAAAAAATGTCAGGGCATCATCCTCGAGCCCTTTCCATGTGAATATCTCTCAGATTTTCCTATAAGTTTTGAAGAACCTGGGGTGGCCAGCTAATGAAGATTCATGAAAATTCCTCAAGACTAGCTCCTTAAGTCAAGATGAAGGCACCAAATAAATCCTCTCCTTATAGAAAATCAAGTCATCTATCACTGTGAATCTGTCATCCTGTATAGTACCTTCAATCAACCTTGCTGCCCAAGAATCTTTTGCATACTCTAATATTAACTTCTCATACCAATCAGTTGATATCTCTACCAAGGAACATGTGTGGTCTCCTAGAAAGGGCATCTACCACAATGTTTCTCTTTCCTTTGAAAAATTCTATGTCAAAGTCACGGGCCTGCAATTTTGTAATCCATTTCTGCTACTTGTCATTAAGATCTCTCTCTAGCTCATAAAATACTAAATGCTATTTGTGATCAATCTTAATCACAAATCTTCCTCCTACCAGATAATATCTTAATGCATGCATTATGACCAACATCTCACGGTCATATATAGAATAACTCTTCTCCACCCCCCTTAACTTCTTGCTCTCATACACTATGGGATATTTCTCCTGCATCAAGACTGCACTATCTCGTCCCCTGAGGCATCACAATGTAACTCAAATGGTTTAGTGAAGTATGGAACAACTAACACTAGAAATGATGACATTACCTACTTAAAGTGTTCAAAACATTGTTGTGTGAAAGCTGACCATTCAAAGGATCCTTTCTTGGTGAGATCAGCCAATGGAGTTGTTGTTTGTGAAAAACCCTTTTTGAACCTCCTATAGAATCCACATAGCCCAAAGAACCCTTTAAGCTGAGTAAGGTTAGTGGGGGTAGGCCACTCAACTATAGCCTTAATTTTATCTGGATCAACTCTCACCCCATCCGCACTGATAATATGCCCAAGATAAAGCAACTCAGTCATGCCCAACTCACATTTAGACTCCTTGGTGTATAGTGACTCACTCTCCAAAATACTCAATACCTCCTCCAGGTGTTGCAAGTGCTCCTCCCAAGCTTTGCTAAATATCAAAATATCATCAAAGAAAATCAACACAAATTTCCTTAACTTCCTTCTAAACATTTAATTCATGCAACTCTGGAAAGTAGCAAGTGTGTTGGTTAGCACAAATGGCATAACCAAAAACTTGAAGTGGTCATAATGACACCTAAAGGCTATTTTTTCAATATCTTGTGTCCTCATCCTAATTTGATGATATCTGGACCTCAAGTCAATCTTAGAGAAGTAGTGTGCTCCATGCAACTCATCTATCAACTTGTTTGTCCTTGGGATGGGGTACCTTTTTTTGATAGTCTTTTTATTGAGATCCCTATAATCAATACACATCTGCATTGTCCCATCTTTCTTCTTCACTAAAACTATTGCAGAAGCGAATGGACTCTTACTTGGTCTGATATGGACCATCTCTAATAACAATTTTATTGACTTCTCTATTGCATCCTTATGTTTTTTAGGATGATGGTAAGGGGTGGTAATCACTGGTTTGGCCTCTTCTTCCAACTCAATAACATGCTTAATCCCTATCTCTGGAGGAACCCCACGAGGTATGCTACCGAACACCTTATCATGCCTAGAAATAATCTCTTGAATGTCTGGAGGGTAACTCTTAACCTGTTGTTCTGGGACTGTAGGCATGACAAGACACTTTGCTGCACACTCTACCTAGTCATGTCTAAACAATCTCTCCATTCTCTTCAGTGACACAACTCTAAGTCCCCCATCTGAAAGGCCTCGAAGCACTACCTTCTTGCCCTAATGTTCAAACCTCATCTCCAACTTCTTTAAGTTGAAGGTGAATTCCACTAAGGATGCCATCCATGTCATACCCAATATTATGTCATAGTCCCCCATGTCCACAACATGGAAACGATCAACTAGATCATAATCACCTAGCCACATGTGTAAGTTGGTGATCTTATGCATGCAGGAGAGTTTATGTCCACTAGCCACCATCACCCTAAACCCATCATGTTCCTAAGTATGTAGGCCCTTCTTGGCCACCAATTGAGCATCAATAAAATTGTGTGTGGCTCCTATATCTATTAGTGAGATCACTTGTTGACCCTGTATCATACCCCGCACCTTAAAAGTAATTGCCTTTTGGACTCTTGTCAACCATGCAATTGTTTTCTCATCACTAGATTCCTCTTTTAATGCATTCTCCTCCTCACTCTCCTCTAATTCTGAAGACTACTCTGAACCCTCAGATGTTGACTCCTCTATAGAAAAGTACTCAATCAATTTGGCCTTAGCCTTTGCTGCACATTTGTGTGAGAGGTCCCATGGCTTTCTATAATGGAAGCATAGTTTCTTTCTCCTTAGCTCATTAAGCTGATCATTATCAAGTTTTTTCAAATCTTCCCATGGCTGATGGGAATCTTTATGAAAGTTTTTTCTATCCTTATCCTTCTTAGAGGGAAAACCCTTAGATTGGATTTTTTTTTTGAAGTAGAGGATTCCATATTCCTTGCTTTCTTGATGGCTTCCTATAGTGAGGGTGGGTTGAGAGCCTTAATCCAACCCCTGAGTGGATCCACAAGCCCATCCATAAACAAAACCAAAATCCTTCATTCAGATACATCTGTAACCAATACTACAAGCTTTTGAAAGTCTGTAATGTAATTTTCCAAAGGCCCCCATTGTTTGAGTTGTGCAAGCTCCTAAAAGTGCAATTCTGGGTCCTTCAATGTCAAATCTCTCTATCAATCTCTCTATGAACTCCACATACGAGGTGATCTATGCATGACCCATTTTGACCATGCCATGGTACCACCACTCATGTGCTATACCATCCAAATGTATAGCAGCGTACTTGATGGCTTCTTCTTCAAGCATGGGATTAAGCTGGAAATAAGTGTCTAACTTTTACACCCGCGCTCGTGTTGTAGACTTCCCTAAAGCATCAAAATAAGGTAATCACAACTTTCCCACTTTCTTTCTTAGCTCATGATTTTGGTTCCTATCACCAGCACATGGCATGTGTTTCATCCTCACATCCATGTATTCTCTGAATGTAATGGTAGCTGTGAACTCAGGACCTCTAGCCTCCCAATCTCTCCTAAGTTGGTCCTGTATGTCGGTAATCTGAGGTTCCACTATCAATTGTGCCTGTACTTGGGGTGGGAAGGTAGGTATCAATGGTCTAGAACTCATTGTTCTGGTAGGTTGGGCTACATGCACAAAATTATCTCCCACATTACCTTCTCCATTCCCTCCATTTTCCCCATGGTTTGCATTGTTTCCATTGTTACCGTTTTGACCTTGGCTTTTGTTGTTTCCACCTCCCACATTAACATTTAGTCCCATCTATCTAGCTAGCATCTACATCATAAGATCCATCCTCTAGCTCTGTTCATGTGCCCTTTGTTTAGCTAAAAGTTTCCCATGAGCTAGTGTGTCCAACAACTGTAGAAACCTTTCCTCACCTAGATCCCTTCTCTCTCCCATGTTCCCTGTGTTTTGTTCATCTGTAGCTCTATGATCTTATGGCCTTGTATTCAAAAATTTTCTTTTTATCTGAGTGTTGTAATGATGATTTAATGTTGGTATTTCATTCACTGACATATCATGAACTATTCATGCTAGAACCCCCAACAGGATGGCAGGATTTTTAGCTCTGATACCACTGTAGTGGGAAGCTCTGTTTGACTGATTTTTTTCGTTTGTTTTATAAAGGAAAAGAGTAAACTAAGCAATAGAAAATCTAGAAATTACAAGGCAATGACTGCTAAAAATTATAGAATTTTATATTGATTCAAATATTCAGATTTTTTACAATCAAATGATAACCCAGATCAAGAAATAGGGGCTAATATCTAAATTTAGTGTACCCACAAAAATTTCCATAGAGTAAGGTACTGTTGTTCACAAAAACCACTAAAATAAACTCCAAAATCTAGGTGCCAGGTACAACATCAATTCCAAGATATATAAATTTGTATTATAATGCCTAATGATGGTATAATACACTCACCAATCCCACAATCATATTTCTACCAAATAAGCAGTGAAGTGCAGCTGAAAAGGTAGATTGTTGCTCATAGATTTATCTTAAATACAAGCACTCAATCAAACCTCCTAATTATGTCTTTCAACAACGAAGAGATTGTTAGCTAGAGGGATTTCGTCCTCAAAGTCCATAGAGAAATTATCTCCAGTAATAGACTTATAAAATATCTTCAACCCAGCCTGCCAAATGAGCTCTCAACTCCCCTTTATATAAAACTTCTTGATCTTCTAGAAAGACCCAGGAAGAGTGTTCGACAAGCTTTTAGAAGAATATTTTAATATTTATTGATGTGATCACTTGATATGACTCCTTGATGTGACCTTTGATGTGACCCCTTGATGTGACTCCTTGATGTGACTCTTTAATACTTAAGTCACTTTTAACCTTTTAATATAATTATTTAATTTTACCCTTTTGACTTTGCACTTTTTGTCTAGTAACATTAAAATAATGATTATTCCTTAAGAGTTATGAAAAAGGGGGACATTACATCAACTCGGATTGGCTAGAAACTGGAAATGCCTAGGCCAAAAACCCTCAAGATCCCTCTAATGCCCAAGTTAGCCGACGGGATCATGGCAAAAAGGGCTAATAGAAAACCATGAACTAATTGGCTAGAAAGGGGACATTACATCAATTAGTTACATATAATCAACACCTTATAGACCACCACAAGAATCAAAACCTCAAATGCATGACAAAGAAAATTTGTAGAATATGCTATAGGCCAAAAGTTCCAGTGCTCACTATACCAAACAATCACTATCTTCCAATCATATATTGCCACTAGTTTATCCTTGGGAAGTGATTGCTCCAAAATCATATCTCAAAGTAACCTTATCTTCACATTAAAACTCTACCCTTTTGCTTCTATTTGCATTGACATTCAAAACCTCTGTTATATAACTTTTTTCATTATATCTTCCTCTTGTCATTTTTCCGCTTAAAGAATGCATGATTTTCATATTTCCTTGAAAATCTTCACTTCATTGCACTATCCAAAACACTATATTGTGGACTATCCTTTATTTCATGGTCATTGCCCATTGTTATTTTCGGCTAGGGACTGTCTTTCATCCTTCTCTATTCTATGGTCTTTGAAACCCTTTATTTAGTGTCTTGGATGTCCTTCCTTGCAAGCATAGGACTATCTTCCATTGTTGATTGTACAACTACTATGATAATCTAAGGTTTGTCCTCATTTGATGGTGATTCTTGCATAGAAATTCAAAATTCCTACCCTCCATTATTGATCCTTTTCATGCCTCCATAAGGATTTCAATTTTTTTATGTATTCCTCAATAGGATTGTTGAACTTGATGATGCATTGTTGTCTATCTCTTCCATTTACCATTACTATCATACTACCTTCCTACACTCACTCTTTAATAAAAGACTCACAATTTAAAACAAATATCTCCTTAATAAAACACCTTCAAATTTCTAGGTAACTATATAATTCTATCGACGTATTCCCTGCACCTCCTCCAGGTGCAAGTGCTAGTGGATACTAAATTGATTGGGTGGAAAGAGAAAATAATGTAGCCTTTATTTCATGTCAATTGCATCCATTATATTAGTAAATGTGTACTTGATAGATATTGCAAGGGTTCATTTATTGATGATAACTTTAGTTCTACATAATATCCATCATTGGTAGGTACTCAATGATGACCATGACTTGTCAAAGTTTTTAAATTTCCTTAATGAAAATGCTAGTAAAGAAATTAATTTCTAGTATTTAGTTTAGAATGTGGATCATGAAAAAGAATTTTGTTTTTGTAATGAAATAATTCAAGTAAAAGTTAAAACCATTGTCAAAGGCTTAGTATCTCTAGAAATATATTTGATGGAATAGATGAAAGTTGATTCAATATGTTTATAATGAAAAGAAATTATTTCAAAGAGATTATTATAGGCACATAACATCCCATAGATGGGCACATACTACAAAAATAGTGAATCCTAAAACTAGAAAAAAATTTGATAGTATTGTTGAGAAATTATAGAAAGGTACTTAAATGGTCCCATGACGATTTGAATGTATAGAAAGAATGCCAATCAATTAGGAAAAATGAAAGACCCATAAATCATATATTAACTCCTAAATTGTAGCAAGAATTGGCCAAGATTTGTCATGAGGAATTATCAAACTAATCATATTTTCTAATTGGGTGCCAAATTTGGTTTTTGTAAGGAGCAAAAATAGAGATATTAGGTTATGTTTATATTTTAGGAACTTTAATATTTCTTCTATGAAATATAACATGGAAGCATTGTTGTAAAATGTAACTAGATGTGAGTTATTATCCATGATAAAAATTTCCCAGTTATATTCGAGTTAATCTCAAGGAGCTAGAACAATACAAGATGAATTTAGCAACTCCTTGGAGTAAATATGTGTATGTTAGAATGTCATTTGGACTCAAAATTGTATGAGAAACATTTAAAAGATGAAAAAGAATTTTTTTTTTTGTAATGAAATAATTAAAGTAAAAGTTAAAACCATTATCAAAGGCTTAGTATCTCTAGAAATATATTTGATGGAATAGATGAAAGTTGATTCAATATGTTTATAATGAAAAGAAATTATTTCAAAGAGATTATTATAGGCACATAACATCCCATAGATGTGCACATATTACAAAAATAGTGAATCCTAAAACTAGAAAAAAAATTGATAGTATTGTTGAGAAATTATAGAAAGGTACTTAAATGGTCCCATGATGATTTGAATGTATAGAAAGAATGCCAATCAATTAGGAAAAATGAAAGAACCATAAATGATATATTAACTCGTAAATTGTAGCAAGAATTGGCCAAGATTTTTCGCGAGGAATTATCAAACTAATCATATTTTCTAATTGGTTGCCAAATTTGGTTTTTGTAAGGATCAAAAATAGAGATATTAGGTTATGTTTATATTTTAGGAACTTTAATATTTCTTCTATGAAAGATAACATGCAAGCATTATTGTAAAATGTAACTAGATGTGAGTTATTATCCATGATAAACAAATTTCCTAGTTATATTCGAGTTAATCTCAAGGAGATAGAACAATTCAAGATGAATTTAACAACTCCTTGGAGTAAATATGTGTATGTTAGAATGTCATTTGGACTCAAAATTGTATGAGAAACATTTAAAAGAGTAGTGGATGTGACCTATGTGATTTTTGTTCTGATTAGGATGATCTAAAAAATTATTCAATGAAACAATATGAGAATTGTGGTCATTTGGAGAATATTTTTAAGAGACGTCTAGAGTGTGGTATATTATTTAATCCCAAGATATTTATTTTTGTAGTCAAACAAGGAAAATTAATTATTCATATAGCATCAAATGATGGGATTAGAATCAATCTAGAAAGAGGCGTTAATTTGTTTGAATATTCATTACTATTCTTTTAAGAAAATGAAATTTGTATCTAAGATGTTGAAAAGGGGACAAAGAATATAATGGAAAGGTTAACTAGCTTAATAATTTTAGAAGATCAAGGAAGTAATCAAGTAGGTTCTAGTATTGGCTTCACTTAATTTTTTAGACCTTTTCATCCTTTTCTTTTACTTCATATTATAAATTTGTAGTTGCATTGTTACAAGATAATTAAGAATGGTATGATCATCCTATTTTATTTTTTAAAAAGTATTTTCAACATGTTGAATTAAAATAGGCCCTCCTCATGGATTTTGGCTTGATTTTTCCTATATTTAATGTTGAAATGTAGTTAACACATTCACATTAGGTCTTGGACCCTTGTGAATCATTAAGAATTCTAGGATGTCTTGTAAAAGTGTTGTGAAGTGTTGTCACCCACTTTCACACTTTTCTAGGACCCTTTCATTATAATTCACCTAAATAACCTCTTTTTATCACTTACCAAGTCTTATTTCAAAGTGTTGTAAAGAGTTGTAACAAACTTTCATGCTTTTCTAGGCTTGTTATCACAAATTTGACCCTTTCTTATGTTTAAATGACCCCTTAATGCACTTTTTGATCCTACTTAAGTGTGTTTCAGAGAATAATCCCATTAAACATCATTAAATACACTTTAATTCCCAACACCTAGTAAAATTGCCTTGGTGGGACCAAGTTGCCACCTGGGGCGACTTAGTCCCATTGGGCACAAAAATCAAAATTATTTTAATTCTCTGGTAGGGTTTTATTCTCTTAGCCTTAAGATCGGCCTGTGATGTGTTATTTTTGGAAAATATTGTAAAATCAAGTATAAATAAAGGGTTTTCCTCTCATTTTCACTCCCACTCATCTAATACATTCTTTCACACATTAGTGTACAATAATTCATAATTCTCAAGCATTCTAAGCAATATCAAGCATCCATTGGAGCATCTATTGACATATCTTCAAATTTCTACATCAAGGGTTTGGTGAGTTGTGACAGTGCATGTTGTTCAGTCATCACTCTCTTTATTTCATTTCATTTTCAAGGATTTGATTACCAAATTGGGGTTTGAATAAGGCAAACCCCTATTCTCTAACCCTTAACCCTTTTTCCCCTCTTTGCATGTGTTTTTTGTAGGTCTTGTATGTAGATTTGTCAAAGAGAGAGATGATAAAAAGTGGTCAACAATCCATCAAAGTCATTCAAGTCAACAAAACCCTAATTGAATCTTGGAGACCTCTTTCAGCTCGATTTCTACAAAATCAGAACTAGACACCTGTCAAGAAGAGGATTGTAAATCAAGAGCTACAGGTTCCTACCCTGAATTTATTTAGATTCTCAAGTGGGCTAAGTCACCATTAGTGGTGAATTAGTCCCACTACTAGGCCAGAAAAGTGATTTCTATATTTTTGAATACCCATTTGGCAAAAACTTGTTCTGGTAGAATCTCCCTGAAATAGGACTAAGTTGCCCAACTTGGCACAAGTGTCTAGTTGGTGTCAATAGAAGTTTTTTTAGGATTCCAGAGCCTCTCTGTAGCACATTTTAGTTTCCAGGTGCACCTCTCCAGTATTGTTCATTTATGTTATTGTTTACTTGCATTCTTAGGTCATTCTTGTATACATCATTGTGTTTTCAAACAACTTGCATTTCTTAGGTTTTACATTAATAATTCATCTCATTTATCAATTTTTTGCATTTAGGCATAATTCTTCCATTCTTGCATTGATTTTGAGTGGGGACATTGCCCATTTTGGCCCATTTCTCTCCTTTTAGGTGAAAAACCCTAGAAGTGCAAGAGAACTTTAGGTGCCAAAATCTTTGTCCACACTTTTACACAACAGGAAGTATTTAGGTAGAAGCTATAGATGGATTGAAAAGATCTAATAATTTAATATTAAAATCCAAATCATAATTTTTTTCAAAGGATAGGATTGGCTTGAATCTAATAGTAGTATCAAACTTGGAGGTTGGAAGAATAAATCAAGTGGAGGTAGAGATTCGTTAAAAAGGTGTAATATGAAAAGGCTATGTTTGGTATAAGGATATTTTTTATTCTTGATTTATATGAATTATCCTACTAAACTAATGAAAAATAGAAAAGATATTGCAATTACATGCTCTAAATTATGTAATAGTTGATAGAGATTTGATGTACCGAAATAATGATGGAGTGATGTTGAGATGCCTAAAAAAAGAGAAATTTGATAGAGTGCCATTAGATATGCACAATGGTGTATATGGTGGTAATTCTATAGAAAGGGCTATAGCTCATATAATTATCAAAATTAAATATTTGTGTCCAACCCTATTTGATGAGGTACATAAATTGATAAGAAAATGTAACACATGTCAAAGGTTATCAAGTAAGTCAAAGAGATTGAATGCATTTCCAATAGGTCTATCATGGAAGAAGCTCCATTTTAAAAATAATGGATATATTTTATCAAAGAGGTTTTTGAAATATCTAGTGCAAGATAAAGATGGATTCTTTTATTAAAATATTATAATACTAATTAGGTTGAGGTTATACGTACTTGAAGATATACTATTAAGGTGGTGATTAATTTTATATTGGATCATATTATGATTAGATATTTTTTTAATAAAATTAAAGTAGATAATGAAATATGCATTGGGTCAACTAGCTTCATTAAGGGTTATTCTATAAATAGAATAGTAATATCACATTCATCCCCATATTATCCATATGAGAATGGATAGGCTAAATAAAGAAATAAAATTTCATTGAAGGTTATAAAAATGATACTTGGTTAGAATAATAAGGTATGGGATTTTAAGTGTTAGGATTAAGGTATCTCAACCTTAGTGAGTCCCATGATTAATTATTTAATTATTTACCCCTGAGTTGTTGATTTGATTTATTAAATACAAAAATAATTGTTTCCAAATTATTGTCACTTTGTGGGACTTAGTAGAGTGTTGGCATCCAACATGTAAGGTGCAAAAGGATAAGACTATGACACATGTCACATAAGTGCTCCATTGGAAAAAGGAAATTGTTTAGACCTCTAAAATGAGCACAATGTTGACATGTAGTAGTCTATTATGGAAGCAAGCATTAGTAGGGTCCACTTGTGTGAGTATTTATCTATTCGATAAAGTCGAAGCAAGGAAGGGTGACCTTTATCACCTAGATGCTCATTTGAGCATTTAGTATTGTAAAAACCTCAAGGACGAGTGCCATGATGCCATGTGGCATTAGTTTGACTTGTTGATTGAAGCTTGGAAGGGAAAGTTGCTTAGCAAAGATTGAGTTGTCACTGGGAGTGACTAAGAGTTGTGGTTAACTTCTAATTTGGCATTTGAGTTGATTTTCTCTATGAGATGCCTAGCATGTGAGGCTGCTTGAATTTTGGAGCTACAAGCCTTGTATGTGCTTACATGTTGTTGCATGTATCTGCATCTTTGATAGGTTGCTTAGGTCAATGAGGACTCGTGCATGCTATCAATTTCAATTTGTATGCATGTAGAGACTAAGAGATTGACAAATGGTAATGTTGGACATCCATGTATGAGAAGTATATATTGATGCCTTAGTGCATTTGATGTAATGTAGAAAGATTATAAATCTATATATTGATATGTTGTTAAATTCACTTTAGAACTCATATCATAGTGAATCAACACATGCAAGAGAATGGAATATGAAAATTGTATTGTAACAATTTAGTATAGTAATACAATTGATTTTTGTTTTGCTATGTGGGTTTTTTCTAAAATGGTTTTCCCACATAAAAACTTTGTGTTGTAGTTTATTGCTTTAAATTTGAAATAACTTAATTAATGTGCAATCTTGAATGTTATTTGTAAAAGTGGAAAATTTGAAAAAAAGTTTTGCAACCCTCTCCTAATTGATTTGTATTAGGGAAGTGTTTTTGCACTCAACTTTCCTTTCAGTTGGTATCAAAGCCTGGCCAACTTTTTTATCCTTATTGGGTTTGAATGGGTTTTTGTTATGATCTAGATTCAATGGGATTTCTTATAGAGAGGGATTTGTATTATTGTTATAGATTTAAGATGGTAAGCACCTTCAAAAGAATATAGATGGAGAAATTCAATGGCAACATTTTTGAGTTATAAAAACTTAAAATGGATGATATGCTTATAGATAGAGATCTATGGACTACAATATCTAGTATAAAACCAACAACAACCTTGTAAGAGGATTAAAACCTAATGGATCATAAAGCTAAGGGTCTGATAAGACTCTATTTGGTTGATTTTGTGCTCCTAAATGTCCATGAGGAAAATACTGCAGGTGAGCTTTGGAAGAAGCTTGGTGATGTTTATCAAGGGAAATCCTTGTTAAATAAGCTATTCCTAAGAAATAATTATTGTTTGAGGATGGAGAAAAGGAGGATCAGTTGTTGATCACTTGAATACATTTAATATGATTATTGCTCAATTGGGTTCTATTGGTGTAAATATTGATGATGGGGACTGTTACATGCTTCTATTATGTTCTTTTCCAGATTACCACTTGGTGATGGCTATTGGAATTACAACAACCACTTTCAAGATGGAACATGTGGTTTCCTTGTTGTCATCTGAGGAGAAGTAGAGGAAATCTTATAAGATGACCAAGGAGGCCCTATCTATTTATAGTATATTGAAAGAGAGACAAGTAAAAGGACAAGAAGCATAAGTCCAAGTCTCTAGGGAGATTTAAGTCTCCTAGTAAAAATTCCAAGGATAAATGCTAGAACTATGGTAAATTTGGTCATTTCAAAAAGGATTGCAAAGTAAAGAAAAATAAAAATAAGTCCTCTAATTTTAAGTCCTCATATGAAGAAGCAAATGCATTTGTCATAGCCTTGGCAACACATGCATTGGAAGATGTTTGGTTGATTGATTCAGGTGCTTTTTTTCACTTGACCTCTCTCAGAGGTTGGTTCTCAAAGTATGAAGAGTATGATGGTGGAAAGGTGTATCTAGGTGATGACTCACTTGAAGATCAAGTTGGACATGGAAGAGTCAGGATTCGATTCCTTGATGGTAGAGTGAGGAGGTTGATGGTTTATTTGTTGGATGTTGTGGTTGTGTTGCTGATATGTGGTTGTCATTGATATCAACACTATTAGCATTTGGTGTATCAGATGTTGTATATGTCGAGGATATTGAGAAAATTGTAAAATAAAGTGTTCCAGGTTCCCAGTGGAACTGTCCAGGTCATGAAGGCATCTTGTTCTTTACATTGAAGTTTAGCTGCTATGGAATAAAGGGTTTATTGTTGAGATTATCTACATCATCTATGAAAAATTTTAGAGGTCCACGTATAGATTTGATCATGTTGTGGTCTAACAGTATTTATGTGGTCTCTATCAGTATTCCTGAGTGAATTTTGTGTGATTATGGTAATCTCAGTTGTTGTGGATATTTCTCTATTGTTTCTTAATGTTTTTGGATGTCTCTAGATCGTGCTCTATCTTTATGGTAGGTTCATATTGATTCGTGTGCTTGTGGTCAAATATTTTTCTCTGCATGTTTGGTTTTTCATGTTCTTGGCTGACATGATGGTGGTAGCGTGTTGTGGATCTTCAAGGTGAAATTAATTGAAGTCTTTTTGTGTTGGAGTTGTTAATTTGGGTCCCCACTATGTTGTGGCCAACCTTAGTGAATTCACATTACAAATTTATTTGTAAATTTGGCTGACATTAAAAATATGTTTTATTTTCCTGGTTGACTAAGTTGTTGATGAAATCTCATGTAGTGGATATATAAGAGTGATTGATTCATTGGTGCAAAGAGTGCTTCATGTGTTGGGTGTGCTCCTATGTACGTATGTGTGAATATCATTCGATTGCAGAGCAGAGTGTGAAAAAGATCAAGTGAAGTGTGAAGTAGTTTGAGTGAAAAGTGAAGGAGTTTTTTGTGCTTAATTGGAACTATAATCAAGCTTGTGTAGAAGCTATTTTCTCAGTTCATACCCTCCGAATTTTAATCCTATTATGTATTGTTGACAGTGAGCCCCTTCTATAATTGAGCAGTGAGCTCTAGGTAGTGTACCTGAATGCATGTGCATTCCCCTTTATTGATTTCATTATACTTTTAACAGGGTATAATATTGTGGACTAACATCCACCATGGTTTTTCCCCTAACAAGGTTTCCACGCAAAAAAAAATCTTGGTGTTCTATGTCTCTCTGATGTGTTAATTGCTTATGGTTAATTGTTGAGATTAAATTAGGTAAAAGTTTGAGAATTTTCTCATTTTGTGACAATTGATTCACCCCCCTCTCAGTTGTCTATCCTTTTTTTTTCCAACAATTGGTATCAGAGTAGGTTCCTCTGAAGAAGTCTAAAAGCTTAAGGTGATCCGAGATTGCAACATTCAAGAAGGACAATCTGAGATTTGATGGAACTAACTACTCACTGTGGAAAGTCAAGATGCAATGTCACCTAAGGTGTATTGGTGAAGCCTACTGGAAGATTACAAAAGTTCCATATGTTATTCCTTAGAATGGTCCCTCCACTACTGATGAGATCAAAGATGTTGAAAACAATATTAGGGTTATTGAAGCTTTGGTGAGTGTTCTGATAGATTTGGAGATGGAAAATGTAGTAGGATTCCAGACAGCTCATGAGATTTGGATGAAGCTGGAAACTTTGTATGAAGGATATGTACAGGTGAAGATGGCTAAGCTGCAAAGTTTGAAAGGAAAGTATGAGAATTTGAAGATGGGTGAAGATGAAAATACCACTTATTTTATGCAAAGAGTAAATGAAATAGTGATGGGCATTACATCTGCATTCAAGGCTACCATATCTAGAAGTAACAAGCAAAGACACGGTTTAGGAGAATGTTCCAGAAAGATATCCAAGAATGATGAAGAACTGAAACAACTTGAAGACAAAGAAAGAGAGGTAGAAGAATTGGAAGCACTAATTGTAAAGAAAGAAGGCAGAGGAAAAGGTAAGTATGAAGGAGTGTTACCTATTAAATGTTTTTCTTGCAGTAAAAGAGGTCATTTTGCATCAAGATGTTCTAAAAGAGTTCCTAGATCTAAGCCTTACAAATCTAGATTCCAAAAGAAATGCTATTTTGTTGAAGGAGTGACTGATGATGAGTCTGATAAAGATAATGGAAATGAAGATGATTGGGTTTTCATTGTTATCAAGGAGAATAGTCTTGTTGCTACTGAATTTGCTAAAGATGAGAAAGCTCTTGTAGCCCAAGTTGAAGAAAAGGATGAGTGGGTTATTGATAGTGGATGCTCATATCATATGACTGGTGATAAAAACAAATTTGTAAGTCTAGAGAAGTATGGTGGTGGTGTTGTAAGATTTTGAGACAACAATGTTGGTGTGATTCATGGGAGAGGTTCGATTTGCCTTGGTGGTAAGGATAACACCGATGATGTTCTTTATGTTGAAGGCCTGAAGCACAATCTTTTTAGTGTTGGACAGATGGTGGAAAAATACTATGATCTACAATTCAAAGATGGAAGATGCAAGATATGTGGAAGTTCTGGCAATATGATTGCTATAGGTAGAAAGACAAAAGGTAATGTTTTTCACCAGAATACTACTATTGGGAGTTGCTTAATTGCTCAAGTAGATAAAAGCTAGTTGTGGCATAAGAGGTTGTGTCATGTAAATTTTGTTAACATTGTCAAGGTAAGTTCCAGTCAAGCAGTAAGAGATCTACCTAAGTTAGTGAAGCCTGCTAACACAATTTGTAAGGAGTGTCAAATGGGTAATTAGACTAGAGTCGCCTTTCAGAGAAAATAATTTTATTTAAATGATTTGTTGGAGCTACTACATACTGACCTTTGTGGTCCCTCCAGAGTCAGAAGTATTCATGGAGAAAGGTACTTTATGTTGATTATTGATGATTATTCTAGAATGATATGGGTTTCCTTCTTAAGAGAAAAATGTGAAGCACTGGAAAAATTCAAAATTTTCAGGGCTATGGTAGAGAACGAGAAAGTTTGAAAGTCAAGTGTCAAAGATCTAACAGAGGTGGTGAGTTCACCTCCAGGGATTTCAACTCTTTTTGTGAAGAACATGGAATCAAAAGATAGTTATCTGCTCCCCGAACCCCTCAACAGAATGGAGTTGCAGAAAGAAAGAATAGAACAATTTTGAATGTTGCTAGAACAATGATGTTAGAAGGGAATGTGCCCCAAATCTATTGGAGTGAAGTTGTAAGCACTGTTGTGTGTACTTTAAATTGGGTAAATGTTAATAGTATTTTTTTTGAGCTATGGTTTGGTTACAAGCCTAATATTAAATATTTCAAGATCTTTGGAAGCAAATGTTATATCAAGAGAGATGATGAGATGAAGGATGAATTTGAGATAAGTATGATTTGAGAGATGAATTTCTTTCTGGGATTGCAAGTTACCTAGTTAGACAAGGGAATTTTCATATCTCAGTCCAAATATGTGAGAGAGCTACTAAAGATATTTGGGATGGAAGAATCAAAGCCTGTTGGTACCCCCATGATAACCAAATGAAAATTAACACAGGGTGATGATTCTCCTAAGGCGAATCAAACTAGATACAGGTCAATGATTGGTGGATTGATTTATTTAACCTAGACTAGACTAGATATTATGAACATGCTATATGTACGGTTGCTAGATTTCAGGCTAATTCAAAAGAATCACAAGTGACTGTTGTCAAGAGAATCTTCAGATATTTGAAAGGAATAGTTGACTTTGGAATTTGGTATCCAAAGGATGATGATCTCACTTTGAGTGTATATACTGATGCAGATTGGGTTGGAGATGTAGATGACAGGAAAAGTACTAGTGGTGGTGCTTTCTTCCTAGGGAAGAAGCTGGTATCCTGGTTGAGAAAAAAGTAGAATTCCATTTCCCTATCTACTGCTGAATCAGAATATATTGTTGTTGCAAACAATTTTACTCAAGTGATATGGATGAAACAAATGTTGAAAGATATCAAGGTGATATATGAAGAGCCTTTTTCCATATACTGTGAGAATTCAAGGGCAATAAATATTTCAAAGAATCCAGTGTTACACTCTAAGACCAAACATATATCAATCAAGTTTCACTTCTTGAGAGAGAAAGTGAATGAGAAAGAAGTCAGATGGAGTATGTGCCTACCACAGAACAAATTGCAGACATCTTTACTAAGCTATTGCCGAAGGATACTTTTGAGTATCTCAAAGGAATGCTAGGGGTAATTACCCCTCTTGATAAGAACTAAAAGATGCATTTACTTGCATCAATCTATGAGCTACATTGCTATATTTTGATCTAGATTGATGGTTTTGTGGCTGCTACTCAGGGGGAGTAGTCAGATGTGTAGATATGTGGTTCAAAGCACGTCTATGGAAAGGTCATGGTTACCTTTCCCATTGATGTCAAAGGGGGAGAAGTGCAATGTGAAAAATCCTTTTAAGGGGAGAAGAGAAATTGAGGAGAAGAGACTTCATAACCAAAGGGAAAGCAAGTGTGTTGGGTTGATGGTATTTTTCACATCATGTGTTGCCATCAATGCCAAAGGGGGATATTGTTGGACGTTGTGGTTGTGTTGCTGATATGTGGTTATCATTGATGTCAACACTATTAGCATTTGGTGTATCAGAGGCTGTATATGTCGAGGACATTGAGAAAATTGTAAAAGAAAGTGTTCTAGGTTCCTAGTGGAACTATGCAAGTCATGAAGGCATCTTGTTCTTTATGTTGAAGTTCAGCTAATGTGGACTAAAGGGTTTATTGTTGAGAGTATCTAGATCATCTACCAAAATTTTTAGAGGTCCACATATAGATTTGATCATGTTATGGTCTGATAGTATTTATGTGGTCTTTGTTAGTACTCTTGAGTGAAGTTTGTGTGATTCTGGTAATCTCAGTTGCTGCAAATCTTTCTCTATTGTTTCTTGATGTTCTTGTATGTCTCTAGATTGTGCTCTATCTTTGTGGTACGTCCACATTGATCCATGTGCTTGTGGTTTAATATTTTTCTCTGTATGTTCAATTTTTCATGTTTTTGGCCGACATGATGGTAGTAGCATGTTGTGGATCTTCGAGGTGAAATTAATTGAAGTTTTTTTGTGTTGGGGTTGTTAATTTGGGTCCCCACTATGTTGTGGCTGACCTTGGTGAATTTGCATTGCAAATTTATTTGTAAATTTGGGTCGACATTGAAAATATGTTTTATTTTCCTGGCTGACTAAGTTGTTGATGAAATCTCATGTAGTAGTAGATATATAAGAGTGATTGTTTCATTAGTGCAAAGAGTACTTCATGTGATGGGTGTGCTCCTATGTGCGTATGTGCAAATATCATTCAATTGCAAAGCAGAGTGTGAAAAAGATCGAGCGAAGTGTGAAGTAGTTTGAGTGAAAAGTGAAGGAGTTTTATGTGCTTAATTGGAACTAACAGGGTTTCCACATAAAAAAAATTTGGTGTTCTCTGTCTCTCTGATGTGTTAATTGCTGAGATTAAATTAAGTAAAAGTTTGAGAAGTTTATCATTTTATGACAAATGATTCACCCCCCCCTCTCAATTGTATGTCCTTGTTTTGCCAATAGTATATCATATCTCTTGTTTGGCATGAAACCTACTTTCATTGAGCAAGCTGAGTCATGTGAGAGTGTAGGTTATTTTTCAAGTTGTGGATATAAGATGACCAAAGGTTCTATGGTGCTTGCTAAGGGTGTTCAGATTGGCACCTTGTTTAAGTTGGATGCATGCACAGTTAAGTGTAATAGTGCTTCTACGAAGTTCAAGAAAAGGGCTCCAAATTCTTCATCCTTACCATTAGATGGTGTAAAGAAGAAGACTGTAATGTCTACATCTATTGGTCATGCTTTATGGGTACCTAAGGGTGCTAATGCTTTGGAGATGAAGCTCCTTGTTAATCTAATTCAAATTGCACTATTATATCTTTTCTACATGTCATTCAAAGGATGAAAAATCTCTACAAATCCTTGCAGAAACTTCTAAATGAATTTTATCTTCCAAAAAAATGATTTATATCTTTTCTTTCTTCCAAGAAGAGGAATCTTAAGAATGGTTTTAGTTATATTGATGTCTATAAAAATACCCTTCTTTAGATATCAATGACAAGAGCTTGTCATTGGTAACACATAAAATACACCCTTGACATTAAGTGATATCTCATACTCTACATATTTAAAAGACTTTTCTTAGGTTCTTAGGTCTTTTACATGTTTTTCTCTATTTTTGGTAAAGAAAGTAGAGACAAATTTATGATTGCAAACTCAACCTTACATAATGAAAGAGAAATATTTTGATCCTAAGATTAGTGTGAGATTCTATATTAGAGCTCCAATGAAACTTAAGATTTCATAACATTGGATTGGACCACATCTTTATCTATCATACTACATACCATTATTTACTTATATTTTTGTACTTCATTACTACAATAATTCATAATATCAATACCCTCAACTTATTTGTTTAGTAGTCTAGATTAATGTGTGTTGATGTATATGTATATTATTAAATTAATTTAGATGGTCTTTAAAGAAAAGAGAAAATTCTTCACATAGATATATGCAAAAATTGATAAAAAATTAAAAAATAAAATTTACTTGCACTAAAAGATCTATAATTAACCTTTAAAATAAGATTATAACTATTAATCTATTTTAAAAATATTATAAAGATTAATTACAAAAAACTTTATCACTTTTTAGTGTAAAGAAAATATTGGTTGAGAGATGACACCTGAGAGATAGCTACAATTAATCATTTGATAAAATTAACACCTACTAGTTGTTTATCAAACTAAGTATCATTATTTTTGTATTTCATTATCACAATAATCTGTAATGGTGATGGTCTCCGTTAATTTATTTAGTAGTTTAGAATAATATGTGTTTATGCATATGAATATTATTAAATTTGAATAGATGATCTTGAAAGAATATAAACTTTCTTTTACACAAATATATGAAAACTTTGATAAAAAATAAAATAAAACTATACTAAATAATACAAATAATTAAATTTCAAAATAAGATTAATCTATTTTAAAAATTAAGTGTAGAAAATCTAATCATTTTTAGTGTAAATAAAATATATCAATTTATTTTTAAGATAAACTGTAAAAAATTCAATCACTATCTTATGTGCAAATAAAATATAAAATTAATCACTGTTTTATCCAAATAAAATATAAAATTACAAAATCAAGTGAAAATATTATTCCCGATGAAATTAATGTCACTTTTTACTCTTTTCCTCTAATACCTACCATCCACTGCTTACTCTTTTCCACTAATGTGACGTCCAACTCACATTTTTGACAGTACACAAATTTCACAAGATTTCTTTGGTTGCAGTTTGTTGTGTATTCTGTCATACGTTTAGTGGAAACCACGTAAAGAAACCGTGTAAAGAAAGAATTCTGTGGGCTTCGCCTTCCTCGTTGTTTCCCCACCTCGGCTCTTCCAGACACTACCTATTTCTACCCATTTGCTCACGATTTCACATTATTCACTCACTTTCTCACCGCTAGCTTTTATCCTTTCTTTGTGTTTTTCTTGTACATACTCTGATCAGTTATCTGGTAAAACCCATGCCTACTTCCATTCACTAGTTTTGTTTGTTTCACTTCATCTTTCATTTTATTTCAATGCTTTTCCATCTACAAAGTGCCCTGCGATGTTTCCATCTACACTACCCTTCATCGCATGGGACTCCAAGTTTTTCTGGATAAAGAGGTGCTTTAAGTTATAACATCTGAAATACAAGAATCCTTCCTTCATATAGCATTTCTTTTGCCTCACTGTATGCAATCTCCCAGGTGTATTTCCAAGCTATCATTTATGCTCAAAACCAACAACACAGTCGTTCCTGCTTTCTTCGTGTTAAGCTTAGTGAAAGGAAGCTTTGCTGGCGTGTTTTCCGAGCATGAAAGGAAGAAGAGATACCTCAAAAAAGCTCTGGGAGTGGAAAGAGGTGCTCTACAACATTTCTTTTTTTTTGGCTAGGTTCTTTAGGGGAACAAGTAGCAATCATTCTGGCCCCTTTGTCATATCATACGAAATCTCTCATGCACCCACTCTACTCTGATTATGGCATATAATATGCTTTTCTTTGTAAGTTTTTTCTCTCTTTATCGAGGTTTGATCTTTATTAAAAATCTAAAAGCATTTGCTCATTAATGAAATGAAAAATTTTAATGACGTTCACAAGGCCAAAGAAGCCTATGGGACCCAAGAGTAGCACAAGAGCCTCCCACAAAAAGGCCCTAAACAGATTGCAAACTCCGTTTGAGATCAGCCCTTCTGCAGTGAATTTTGATGATGAAGTTTGCAGTTTTGTCTAACATTGATTCTTCAAATAGGGTATTTAAATTATCAACCTGCACGGTATCCCCATAACTAGCCCGGGTGTCTTTATACGCTGAGCACTCCATGGTGAAATGCCATTCCGTCTCCACCATACCCATGTTACAAAATCAACATTTTCTATTTTCCCACTCCTCTTTAGGAACCACCCACCTGCCCATTTCACACCTAATGAATTTTAGAATCTAGAGCACAAATATTGTAGGAGATGATTTATAAATGCTTGGAGTTGTTTGATTGCAACCTTCAAGGTTGCTTTGTCTTTTTGGTGACTATCTTCAATTGTATTGTGTGCTAATACTCTTGGCTATATTTGGAAATTCGATGGCTCATCATTTTGTGTAGTCTTATTTTGCAAAGGAAAAGCATTTGCCATGATGAAATTACAACTTGTAGCTCTCTTCATTTTGGATAGTCTCTTTGTGAAAGTGTAGAAAAGTTGATTTGGTAAGAAGCTAATGTAAGGCCACCTAGTCAACTCCCCATAATGAATGTAGGAATTTTCTAGTATGTGGTAACAATATACCTCATGACATAGAGTTCATGTTAGATTTACTTGTTATATACTTACATTGCTATACGATTCAATGCTTATATGACTAGATGACAAAATTGCTATATTATTACATGCTTAGATTACATTTACTTAACATGTAGTATTGTCCTCTCTCTCAAACATTAGTTGTATTCATAATTATATGCTTATATGCCTTGATTTCATTTACTTTTCATGTGTCATTTCTCCATACGCTATCAATTTCTTGCATCATATGGATATAACCAATTGTTAAGAAGGATGTATCATGCTAGTAAAATTTCTATGATTTGATATGGAAATATTTATAAGTGCTTATTAAAAAGATCGTCTATTGAGAAGACATAAATAAAAAGGTGAACATGCCAATTATCTTATAATTGTAGAGTACATTACTTTATATGAAACCTATAGCATCATCTTTTGAGTGACTATATATTTACTTTAGATCCAAATTTGTGAGTACCCCTTACCTTGAGGTGCACGATCATTTTAAGATTCAAATACACCACAAAGTGGGGAAAAATGTAATGGTGGAAATTGCATACCTATGTCATTTTCGATTTATTTTTGTATCTATTTTAAGGGTAGTTTATTGATACATAAAAATATTAACCCTATCCACTTATTTATTGCTCATATACTTATCTTCATGCACATGTTTTCTCATATTCTAGTAGTCACAAGAATGGTCCTAGAAATAGTATACTCATCCTATCCTAATTTAAATGATTTAAATCAAATTCAAGTAAATTCCCACCTTAAGTTTCCTTAATATATATCTATGTCCTTGTGTGTAAATACATACACTACATTCATTCTAATCCTAAAAAATAAAGTAATCAATTTAAATGTCACTTTCACCTCCACACTTCAATTAGTGCCCTCAAGGGAGTATAACCCTACACAATCCTCTTAGAAGCATTTTCTTGAATAAAAAGAGTGATGGTTTTAATATTTTCCTTTATATCAATGGGTTTATCAAGGTGTCTCACGAGAGGAACAAAGTAGTCTAATAAATACATGAATTGAATTATGAGAATAATATAAGATCTTGATCATGGATTTATCCTTGATAGTTAGAATTTTGACCTTTCATGAACATAAAATAATAGAGGAATAAGTAAATAAATAGAAGGATTAAAAAATATTATTAATTAATTAAATAGTCTACTCCCTTGGCTACGATTTCTACAAGTCACATAGAGATTTTATGAAACTCTAAATCAATTAATTAATTTGTTTCATGTCTTTCGTCTCTCTGAGGATTTCCTCGAATACCAAGGTGAGTGGGGTATGGGGAATGTATGTTGCGTACTCCTCAGATATCAGTGGGAAAAGTAAAGAAATAAAGAAAATTATTATCTCGAGCAGGGAGTCCATTGAATTCCACAGAAAATCAAGTATTTGAAGGGCTTGAAGGATGTGTGTCATGTGACTTCTGAGCCCTTTCTCACCGTACGCACAGAGGTGCATCTGCATTGGCAAGCTATGGCACAGTATTCACGCGGCTACACAGGCCAAGGACAATTGGACTGCGTTGATGGCTTAAAACAGGAATATGATATTGACCCCTGGCTGAGCAGATCATCTAGGGGAGAGGGCCCAATAGTCGTGCGGGGTCCAATAGTCGTGCACCCAATCGTACATATAATACCCAATAGTCGTTTATATAATGTCCAATAGTTGTGATTTGACTACCCATAATTAAACAAAATGTATGCTTTTGATCTAAAAAGCAACCAATCATGTGATACCACATCAGCGCTCAACTACTCATGATGTAATGCACGAGAATTGGTCTCACTATTTTTTGGGGCCTTTTTCGACACCTTGACAAAAACGCATGCTGATGTGGCATCATATTTGATGATGTGGCCCTGAAACCTTAGTTATAAGCAGAGAACTTGCCAAGTAAACTGCTGTAAAAAATTGGGAGTGATTTGAAATTTCGACGTAGGATAATTAGAAGTGCGAAGTTAGGGTGCACGACTACTGGGCCCTCTCCCCTAAAGGTAGTCTATCTGCGCAAAATACGAAGGCATATGGGCTGGCGGACTGCAATATTTGCAGGTTCTGCACAAAACAATTAGTTGAAAACACTTGGAGGTGGTCCTACAAAAGTATTCAGGGGTTATGGGCATTCAGGATTTGGAACGGGTTATTATGGTAAACAAGCAAAGCTGCGACTGGAAGTCTATTAAAAGGAAGGTGACCACTGTGAAAGACCATCAAAGCTGGGAACATGGTATAGGTCAACGCAAACTCCAGAGATGTCTTATACTTCTCATGTCAACCAAACCAGACCAGCGATAAGCACTCGTAGAGTTGGCTGAGACGTATATGGCTGCCTCTTGGGGATGAAACTCGGGGCGTTTAAGAGAGAGAGGAGGGAGCGTGGGGGGGCTTATGAAATGGGGGGATGCAGAATATGGCTCAGGATGATATCATAGTAACTACTGCATATAATAGGTATTACACAGCCATAAAAAGGAAGAGTGCGTTGGAGATTCAATGAAGAAGCTCTTGAAACATCCACGCATCCTCTATGCCCATGCTAAGAACACAGATTCTTTTGTTCTTGACTTTGTTAAAGAATTCCGAAGATGCATAAAGCAGTTATAGAATGGGTACGACGCAATTAGTACAAATGTTTAGAACCGACCAAGAACATCCAACTGTGGAAGGCGCATGTCTGTTTGTGAGGGTATCGCCCATCTCCTTGGGCTGTGGACAGTGGACCGAGGCATCAAGTTACTGAATTACTACGTGTATCACCGGAAACACCTGAAAAATCGCTATACAAGTAGGTTGTTTTCCTGTTCGGTATTCACGCCAATATGTTTGCCATTGCTTCTTATACTCTATCCGAAAATGATCTTAAATATATTTTCGTATGATAAACTAGATTCTGAAATCTTAATGCTTATAAAGTTGATTAAAATTTATTATATGAAATTATTCCCTCCCCGTCCTAAGTTGACCCCACTGTTGGTTACAAGGCATCCGGAATAAGTTTTAATGTTACCTTGCCCTTACCTGGAGCACGTTATAGAATAACTTCAATCATGTTTATAAGATTATGTTCATAAGTCTAATCCTATATTAGTATTTGTGATTGCAGTTTAATTTTGAGGGGAGGTTCGATTTGGTTTCATTTGTAAAGCTAATACACTCTAAAGGACTGTATGTGAGTCTGAGAATTGGGCCATGCATTGACTCAGAGTGGAATTATGGGTATGCCTCACATTCTCAATCTATAACAATATAGATACTTTACTACCACATTGAATATACGTTTCTTGATGGTACATTTTGCTTGTGTTTTACTACCACATTGAGTGTATGTTTCTCTAATGGTGCATTTTGCCTGTGTTTGCAGGGGATTTCCCTACTGGCTTCACGATATCCCAGACACAATGTTTAGAACAGATAATGAGCCATTCAAGGTACAACTGCCTTTTTTTCTCTTTTACAGTTTATGGGTATGCCTCACGTTCTCAATCTATAACAATATAGATACTTTACTACCACATTGAATATATGTTTCTATGATGGTACATTTTGCTTGTGTTTTACTACCACATTGAATATATTTTCTCTAATGGTGCATGCTGCCTTGTTTGCAGGGGATTTCCCTACTGGCTTCAGGATATACCAGACACAATTTTTAGAACAGTTAATGAACCATCCAAGGTACATTTTACCTATGTTTTACTACCACATTGAATGTATGTTTCTCTAATGGTGCATTTTGCCTGTGTTTGCGGGGATTTCTCTACTGGCTTCATGATATACTAGACACAATGTTTAGAACAGATAATGAGCCATTCAAGGTACAGGTGCCTTTTTTCCTCTTTTACAGTTTATGGGTATCTCTCACGTTCTCAATCTATAACAGTATAGATACTTTACTACCACATTGAATATATGTTTCTCTGATGGTACATTTTGCTTGTGTTTTACTACCACATTGAATGTCTGTTTCTCTAATGGTGCATATTTCCTTGTTTGCAGGGGATTTCCCTACTGGCTTCATGATATACCAGACACAATTTTTAGAACAGATAATGAGCCATTCGAGGTACAGCTGCCTTTTTCCCTCTTTTACAGAGGTCCTTGAATATATGAGAATTTCAAATAGCTTGTTTTATGATGCATGAATTGCTACTGTATTGGTGAGTGCAGAGGGAGTTGGAGAGATTCACAACAATGATTGTAAACATGATGAAAGCAGAAAGTCTTTTTGCTTCCCAAAGAGGACCCATTATCATCACCCAGGTGTGTATTCTATGTAACTGTCTATTAATTTTCTAAGAACTGCTTAAAGTCGATTCCCATTATCATTACCCAACTCTGTTTTATCTATAACTTTGTATTAATTTTGTAAGAACTTCCTAACTTCAATGTTATGCGGATGATATTAATTTAAAAAGGGCTGTTTAAATGCAAACTCTAATACACTGTATTAATTTTCTAAGAACTGGTAAATGGAAAATTCCCATTATCATCACCCAAGTGGATTTTGTCTGCAACTCTGTTTTAATTTTCTAAGACCTGCAGAAAGTATTAATTTAAAAGGACCCTTTAAAGGCAAAGTAACATAAGAAATACCTTGGCGAACATGGGAACATGATAATTACTATAGTTATTACCCACAAATTCGTTTTCACTGTCGTTGCCTTTTAAAGATTCCATGGCACTAAGGGCTAGAGTTGTTTGTCTATGCAGAATGATTAAGAAATGTTAAATTTTTCTAGCAGAAGTCATAATAACAGTAACTACCTTGCTAACTTACAGAACTCTTTTTTCTGTTTTTTTTTCCTTGGGGGGAATCCATCTCTAGCTAGATAAAAGCTAGACCATGTACAGATGTTATTTAAAATGATGATGAGGGGAAGTATGTAATTTTGTTAGGTTTCTTTTTAAGGGCTCAGTCTCTGTCGTGTAATGGAAAAGGAACTTTTGGTGTCGTTACAACGATTCTTTCACTCACAAGAAATTTCCCTTTCTCATACTAGAGGGGTTGAGTATGGTTGTGTAGATGTGTTTTCACTGTACACTTAAGGTGGAAGCATATGTGGCAATGGCTTCTAGGAGGATTTGAGACTAATTAATGATTTAGACAATCCAGAACTCCTGCTCGGATCTGTGGGGGTTTAAAAAGTTTTTGCAACTAGTTGTTTGCAAATTTTTTGCATTAGCAAAACTAGCGAAGGAGTTATTCGTTTGTATAAAATACTGACAATCAAGGTTCTATATTTTTTTGTCTTGTTATGTTACTTTGAGCCATTGTTAAATGTATCAATTCATGGGATCAATACAATGACTTGAGTTTCTTTATCTCTTTACAACTAGCGCTAGCTGCGATTGAATGAAAAAATTTGATCCCTTTGAAGGTTCATCTTCCATTCAATCCTATTTTGGTAGGGTTATAAAGTCATTAACTGAGGCATTTACCCATTTGGTGGTCTCCACCTTTTTTCAGGCCTAAATGTCCTTACCAGCCAGGGATGCTTGGTAAAATCCAAACTTCCACTTGGTTGTTTTTTAAACTGTGCACAGAAAAGCTTGGTATGTTTGTCATACACTTAAGTTCTTATTATCTATTTGATATTGCAGGAGTCAGTCGGCTAATGGTATGAACATACCACCATGAAAATCATGGCACATAACATGAAAATTACAGTCTTTAAACTCAGTATTAACAGGATCTAATTACCTATAGTTGTGCTGCTCTTCTATAAACATAGATCATGATCATATGTTTAGTTTTCCGAACAATTTCCGGTTTTTTAAAACTGTCCTACCAGCACTTGGCAGGAACTACGCTGCACTGTAGCTCTTGTTATAATAGGCAATGGAGAAGGGCATTTGGAAGTAGTAGTAGGAAACATAGGATTAGGGGATATAATCAACAATTTCCATCTTAGGCTCAATCATAGGAAAAATACCAATGCTCTTCTTAGCAACCAACTTTAACTTACCAACCTTCGGGAATGCGTTTGTATTCTTTGTCGTCTTCTCTTCTGCCATTTTTTTAAAGATAAAAATATCTTTGCTTTCTAGTCAGGGTACCTATCATTGTTCTCAAAGAAGATTGAGGTGCATTTGTTGGAGGCAGCTCTAGAATTTGAATGTTAATCTTCGTTGCCTCAAATTCTTCTCGTTTTTTATTGTAATGAAAACCTACTATGACTCAATACAACCTTAAGCCCTTTCTTGATTCAAAGTGCTTTCTGTATGTGCGCAATTTATTGAAAGTAGAGGTTGATCTTTGTTTTTAATTATAAATTGAGGAGATAGAGTTTCAGATTCATCATTGGAAGATCTTTAGGCATATCCTATTAGGTTAATATGGATTAATGTTAGCATTATTGAATATATGTTAGCAAAATGGGTTTATATTTTATATTTGGCATCAGTGTTTTTTCATTAGCACATTGTTTGAAATGTCCCCAAATACTTTTATCATAAACCCTAGTTTTATTCACCCCATGACAAATTCACCTCAAGGAAAATTCACCACTAGCAATTGAAAGTTTGCGTAGCGGTAGTGGTGAATTTTCTTTGAGGTGAATTTGTCATAGCGGTGAATTTTCGTGCAGTGAATTTTTGGTGAATTATGGGCCAGGAATTTGAAAATAAGATTTCCGATTTTTGAAGCAATTCATTGTGGGAAAATTCAGGCCAACAATTTACTGCTAGAAAATTCACTGCTATGAAAAATTCACCTCAAGGAAAATTCACCACCAGTAAGTCACCGCTGAAAATTAATTGCAAAGTTTGCATTAATTTTCTAGAGGATGTGAATTTGTAATGACAGTGAATTTTGGCAGTGAATTGAGCCATTGCAGCCAATATTTAAGTTTGGAAATAAGATTTCTGATTTTTGAAATAAAATCTACTACTATTGAAAATCAGAACAAACTGCAGGAGCAGAAAAATAGTCTGAAACACTTCAAAATAATTTAATTTATTTCAAAAAAATTCAGACAACAGTTTATATTGCCATACTTAAATTAAGAAATATTACAATTTTTAATGCACTAACTGGCAAATCCATATGGCTCGTATGGCTGGATGCAATAATATCTATCTAAAGGTAGGTATTAATAATTCTTTTTTTTGTCAAAATTAAATTAAAAAAAAACCATCCTATAATAAAACAATAATATCAATTTTATATTTTTTCCATGCTCATAATAATAAATAATTATTAGACTAACTTTTCATCATTAAACTATTTAATATTTATAAATAACTGTAATAAAAAATAGTATCTCAAATTTGAATAGAATTTTTTTAAGCTTCTATATATATAAATAAATTGTATAATGAAACAATAAAAATTTACAACCACTAAAGAATTTTTTGGATAAACATAATTAATTTGAAACTTCAAGCTTGTTTAGAAAAGTCATTGACTATTCTTTAAATTGAAGAGATATATAAGCTATTTTTCCTTTCAACAACCTCAAAATGAATAGTTCAATGTCTTACAAGATTTTATTAGCTGAAATAGGCACTTTCCCTTTGGAAGCATCAGTGATAGTCTAATTGTTAAGCTATTTATAAAAACATAGAATACAAGAGGAACAACTATTGTTAAGTTATTTAGAATCATTGTTGACCAAATTTAGTTGAGGAAGAGTTAAATAGAAGGAATAACATGTGGATGAATAAATGAACCATTAATGTGCAAGAGTGCCCAAATATTAATGAGGAATTAAAAAAGTATGTAAAGAAAAAAATTAGAATTACCATGTGGACAAAGTTAATTGGTTGGAAGAAAGCCCCATATATCAAAGAATTTAGTTCCACATGGGAACATGATGAAAAAACTTACATAGGAGCTAAAATGAGTGGAAAGAAAAAATAGTTGAGGAGTAGCTTGCATCATCTTAGGATATTTTAGGGACTAGTTTGTATGGTCTTAGGTGTGAGGTTGGGCTCTAGGAAAATTCACCGTTATGACAAATTCATCTCAAGTAAAATTCACTGCTAGCAATTCACTCCCACAAAAATATATATTAAAAATTATTAATGCAATTTCTTGGTAGTGAATTTTCCCGCGGTGAATTTGTCATGGTGAATTTTCCCGTGGTGAATTGTTGGTGGTGAATTTTCTTGCAGTGAAATTGTTGGCGGTGAATTTGTTGGTGAAGTTGGTAGGGGGACAATACTTAAAGAGGGGTGGGAAATGAAAATACGTCTATTTTACAAAGGTGCAGTGGAGAAGTAGGAAATGAAAAAATGTATATTTTATAAGGGTGTGTGGTAGAGATGGACAACACAATACCATAAAGTGCTTAAAATATAATAAAATTGAACAACCTAAATACTTTATTTGAAAAATTGAAATTAATAAAAAAATTAAAACTTTTTAATTAAAAATCTACTGTAAAATATAAAATATTTGACATTGTGAAAAGTCTATAAGCTTTATAAAAATCTGATTTTTTAAGTTGTTTCCCTCATTATTGGTCAGCTGAAGCCCGAATTGCCCTTTCTCCCTACTTGAACAAATTTACTCTTTTTTCCACTTATCTTTTTTGATTTCTCTATAGTTAAAAATATTTCGTATAAATTTTTACTTCACCTTCAAGACATATATATCACGTATCGTGGAAGCTGTGTTTGATTCTCGTCTTTCTAGATTTCAAAATGGCTTAAACATATTATCTTTTAATTTCAATACAAGGTTAAATATGATTTATTTAAAGTAAACTCACAGTTTTAGAGGTGATCCAAACATATTATATCAGTTTTTATATTATATTTTTAAATTTTCTTATGTTTGAAATTAATTGCTTTTGACTTATTATTTTCTGAACATTTTATGTCTTCTATTTGTAGAACATTTGATTTTTATGTGAAATTATGATTTTTTTTTATAATTGTACAATTTAAGTCTAGAGGAATTTTATCTAAGGGGGTTTGATTGAAAGGGGTTGGATCAAACCACCTTTAGATCAAATACCCTTGGATAGAACCACCCTAATATTAAAGCAAATTTTCCTCTACACCTATCAAAATGTTAAAAAAAATAAAGTGATTTCACTTCACATTTTAGAAGATCAAACAAAATCATTTGAAAATATTATTTTGCAAGTTAATATTAGCTTTCTAAAAATTATAAAACATCTTATACTTTTTTATCTTATAATGAATATATTTCTATTATGGAAAAATAATAACCTTTATTAAAAACATTACGAAAATAACAAATTTTGCTAGATTATTTTTTAAATTCACTTCTTTTCATATGAATGCCTTTGTTTCAATGAAAAAGAATAATTTAATTTTCATATATATGTTTTGATAAATGTCCTATGGGAAAATATAAGTCTAAATTATTTATTATAACAAATTTCAAACTTAATAATAAAAAAAATATTTTTAAAAAACTACTAAAAAATTATATGTGCTCTAGAATTAACGATCTAAATTTAAGAAATAATTGAAAGTTTTTATTTGTAGTAAAAGTTACATAATGCAACAAAATATCACCAATAAAAATAAAACTATATGAAAAAATTTATGTCGAGTAAAATTATTTTATTGAGGCTTAGTAATCGCGTTCTCAAAAAACCCAATACTTTACTCTTAAACAACTTTATTTGATGAAGGTCGAGTTCCTTAATAGATGAGTATGTGGAAAATACCTAATTTATATTTTGGACACTCACCCCTTTATTTATGTGGCTCATCTTAAATCACACTCAAGACTATTCATCGTTTGTGTGTGGCTATTTATGCTCTCAATCACGTTAGTGTTTGCATGCACGCCTGCACTGTTCCTTTTTTATGCACTATTATTAATAGTGTTATAGTCACAATCATGGTCACATTGGTAGATGATTTCGAACAATCTGTTGATTAGGCAAGCATAATTCCTTCGAAAAAGAATTTGCATGGAAATTAAAAAAATAGATTGTCAAACTTTACAGTGGAGATGTTTTTTTTTATCGGAGTAAGCACAAAAAAAAATTACAAGAAGGAATAGTTATAAGCTGTTATAGAACAGCAACTGGACAATCTGAAAGTGAGCAGCAAAAAGGCTGTAAAGTAACAACAATACACAGCAACAAATGTTGCCAAATTCAGTGAAAAGCAGCCCCACACCATAAAGATTACAATACAATTAGGAGCTAACTTTTAACAACAGCGGTCTTTCTGAAAGAAGATAGCTACAAGGTTGTCAAAAATAGAATAAACACAGAACAACAAGATGATGCCAAGATCAGCGAAAAGCTGCATTATACAAGCCTGCAAAGAGAACAATACAAGTATCCACTAGTAGCCACAGAGTGTTGTAGAAGAAACTTGGAGTCCATGAAAATTCTTTCCATAGCATCTTTGCACAAGAACAACTTCCAAACACATAGAAGCACCCTCTTCCTCCAAAAAAGCTAGGCAGAGTCACTCCAAAGTGTAGTGATCGTTGTTGATGAACTCCATAGCAAGGAAGATGCTTTGAGAAGATTCATTGCCAGCAAGTTGCAGCTAAAAATGTCACATCTCTATCATCAACAAGGCTTCCAATCACATAATATAATCTGGAACCCCCAACTGAAGAATTTTGTTTCCAACCTAAGTGTCCTGTATTTTAAATTATTCTTCAAAGGTGATGAGTTGTGTTTGAAAATCATCCAATATCTTTTTGAGGTCAGCCTTAGTCTGGATGGCAGATTGAAGAATGGGGATCTGCAAAGAAAGGTTAGCATAGATAGTCATCAATTCGGCTTGCAGGGGTTGAAAGGTGTGAGAGAGAGCTGCCAAACATCGGAATCTCTAGATGTGCTTAAGAGTGATGTGTCTAAGGGTTTGAGTAATAACATTGTGAGATGAGGAGAGACCAAGAAGAGCAGTTCTCCAAGACCATGGTTGAGGAGAGAGGACAAATAAGTTAGAGAAAAGAGAGTTCTAGATATTCTATGCATGGGTACAAAACCAAAAGGTATGTTTGATAGTCTCTTTTTTGGAGCAAAAAGGACATGTTGGAGGAGGGGAAATGAAGGAGAGTCGATCGCCAATGGGAACCATGACATGGAGAATTTTCCAGACTGACAGCTGGGCTTGCGCATCAGCTTTAGACTTCCAGATTAAGGAGCTTAACTTGTTCCATCTTGATCTACTAAATTTGCAATTCCATTTGAGGTTAAGCTGGTGGGCTAATGAGATTGTTGGGAGGAGCTGCTTATATATCAGCTGGAGAGGAAAATTTTGAAGGCTTTGATTGTTAGGCCATTTCCAATCTTTAAGGAAGTTGTCATGACAAGGGGTGGAGAGGAGCTGCAACAAATCTGGTGTAACTAATTGCTTGATTTTTTGGATTGGGGTCTCATAAGAAGGGGGAAGTCGAAATTGAGCTTTAAGTTGCAGCCAAGGTTTCCAATTGAATGTTAAAGGGTCCCATAAATCCTAGAAAACCTGGATGCCTTTTTTAAAAAGATGTCTACCTTTGAGATCCTTGATAATGGCCAAAGGACAATTGTCTTGCTGAACCAAATGGTTCCACCAAATGGAAGAAGAGGTGAAACTCAAGCCATGACTCAAGCTCTGGTCATACCAAATTAGCCTTTTCGAAGTAGTTTGCCATGCTCTCCAAATGGAGTTAAAAGGTGCAGACCCATGCGTTTGAAAATAAGATGCAAGGAGAATTTTATCTTTCCAACTGACCAAGTCCCAAGAACGACCAGCAGTAGCTGTTTGGATACGATGGCGCACAAGGTATTTCCAAGGAGCATCACCATCCAAGGCTCTTACAATCCATTTTGTTATGAGACAAATGCCCTGAGTATAAGGATCTATAATCCCCAGTCCTCCTTTATCTTTAGGTTGGATGCAATGAGTCCACAAAGTAGTAGGCAAGCCTTTTTTGTTACCCCATTTTGTGCAAAGAAAATTTCTGATAAGTTGAGACAGTTGGTTGTAGCATGTTTTAGAGGGCAGCCAACAAGAGGAGATATAGACATGATTGGCCAACAAAATTTTATTGGCAACTTGGATTCTACCAGCCATCGAGAGGAACTTATTAGTCCAATTCAAAATCTTTTTTCTAATTTTTTGTAAGAACCAAAACCACATCTCTTTAAGCGAGACTCCAATGCCAAAAGGGATACCAAGGTATCGTGTGATGCTACCATGCTTCACTTCATGCCATTCCCTAGGGATCCAAGGTGGTCTAGGGTTGGGGCCAAGCAATATAAATTCGATTTTGTGCATTGCCAGTTTGGAGCCTAAAATAGTGCAAAACAAATCCAATATGTCCAATGTATTAGTCACTTCTTCAGAATTTTGTATGAACAGCATGCTATCATCAGCAAAATGCGAGTTGAGTGCAGTAGCATTGCCTAGAAGAGAGATGCCTTGGATAAGCTTATTTAGGCGAGCATGCTGAAAGAGATATCCTAAAGCATCAACAACAAGGACATAAAGGAAGGGAGCAAGGGGGCAGCCCTGGCGAATGGATTTTTGCAAAGGGAAGGAAGGAGAAAGACTGCCATTAACAAGCACTTTAGCATTAGCATCCCTAAAGAGCATGCTTATTTGATCACATAATTTAGAGCCAAAACTGAGCCATTTTAACATTTTAAGGATGAAAGGCCAACGAATGCGATCATACGCTTTATCAAAGTCAATCTTTATAATTAATGCATCTTGAGCGGATTGTTGTGCCCATTTAGCCGTTTCCCAAGCAATAATCAGATTGTCTAAAATAAATCTTCCACCCAAGAAACCAGTTTTCTCTGGACGCACTATCAATTGGGAAATGTGTATAATTCTTCGAGCTAGAGCTTTGGCTATTATTTTGTAAGATGTGTTGAGGAGAGTAATTGGTTGCCACCCATTTACAGTATCTTCTTCCTTACCTTTGGGAATGAGTTTAATTAGCCCCTGATTAATCACTTTTCCTAAGGAACCCGTTTCAATCCCCTCAAGGTAAACATAATAAAAATCCTCTCGAATGTGAGGCCAAAGAGCTCTATAAAACTCCACCGGAAGCCCATCAATACCAGGGCTTTTCTCTAAAGCCATACATTGAAGCGCAGCATCTATTTCATCTATGGAGAGGAGGTGATCGAGGAACTTACTATACTCAGGGTCTACTTTCTTGGGTATACATTCAGCAACAGAATCCTCAAGGATGGGAAGGAGGGTATCATTAGTGGATTCATCTATAAAAAGGTTTTTGAAGTGCTCATAGAAAGTATCCATAATGTCAGCATGATTGGTTTGTAAGGAGCCATCAGTAGATTTAATTGCAGAAATATGCTCCATCTTGTGCTTGTGGTTAAGATATTGAAAGAAGAATTTGGAGCCACGATCACCATCTTTAATCCATTGAAGACGTGAATGAATTTGGGCACCTTTTCCTTTATACACAGCCATTTTTTGAAGCATATTTTCAGCATTGGCCACAGATTGTTGCAATGAGTTGTTTGTTGGGTCATAGGCCAAGCGTGAACGCCCATATACAAGCTGACCTTGCAAAGATTTCTCAAGTCTGCGATGTTTTGCTGCAGCTCTTCGCCCATAGTTACGAAGAAAGATGGTACACTTAGCAATAGTTCTCTCCCACCAACTAATACAACTACCTTCTTGAGGTCTTGGTTCCGACTTCCAAATGGCCAGCAAACCATCAATGCAATCCTGGTTGTGGAGATGGGTAACATTGAGTTTGAAGGGAAGGTCATTGGAAGGGGGTGTGGAATTTGAGAGGGAAAGACTAATGAAGATGGGAAGATGGTCAGACAAAGTGGCTGAAAGGTCTACAGAAACAAGACGACCATCAGGTGAAGGGAGAATGGAACAATTGGGGGAGATATAAAATCTGTCCAACCGACTCATTTTTCTTGAGTTTCCTTCTCTGCAGTTACTCCAAGTATACCAATGGGGCATATGAAGGTTGAATTTACCCAAGAGGGGATCATGCACACCAAGGGAATTTCGGGCCAGCATCCAAGCTTCAAGTTCAGACTGAGATAGGTGAGAAGGACCAACCCAACTACGATCTGAAAGTTGTTCCACCATATTAAAGTCACCTCCCAGGACCCACTCAGCATTAGGAAGATTAGTGCGAAGCCACTCCCAAAGTAAGGTTCTCTCGGCAGGAGAGTTAGGAGCGTAAATCGAACAAAACCCCACCAACAAGTCATTGATGAGAGTAGTAGCCCAAACACAATAGTTATTAGAATCAGATCCAATAGCCACAATATGCTTAGCTAACCAAGGGGCGAGGCCCAAAACAGCACCACCACCACCGTCAGAGTGGTTAGTATGGAGAAATCTCGCATCAGGCCATATGGAAGCAAGGGTAGCTTTGAACCGAATGAAACTCACTTTCACTTCTTGAAGCATTAGGACATCAGTATGATTGATCTGTAAGGACTTTTTGACCTGAAATTTACGAGCAGGGAGGGTCAATCCCCGCACGTTCCATGATTGGACTGTGCACCTCATTGGGAAGAGTCTGGGAGGTTTTCCTCATCAAACTGAAGTCTTTTAAACTGATTTAGCATTCTACAGTTTTGGGTAAGCATTGAAGGATTCTGATCGAGAGAGTCCATCAAGGAGTCCTCACCAAGTGGCTCGTGGGAGGGAAGATGGGGCTGATTTTTAGCAAGGATGAGCTCTTGAGGTGTAGAAATTGCTTCAACTGCAGAATTTTTCCCAAAAGAAGGGGTCTCCTTTTTCCTCTTTGATGCCCTTTGTTGTGATCCTAAAACATCTTTAAATGACTTGTTCTCAGACTGGGGGGATGAAAAGCGTGGAGAAGGGGGTGAAGGAGGTGAAGGGTGGGTGGTTGGCTTAGGGGGAGCAGTAAGCAAGAGAGGCGATGTGAGTGGAGCGGAAGAAGGTTTATGACGATCACCAACAGAAGTTTGATCAACAGCCAGAGGGTTATCAACAGGTGACTAAGAAGTTTGAGAAGTCTGAGGGTTGTTAACAGGTGACTGAGAAGTCTGAGAAGTCTTTGGTTTACGGAAGGGACAGTTGCGGATGAGGTGCCCTTCCCTTCTGCAATAGAAGCAGGCATTAGGCTTGTTGAGATAATTAATGCGCTGGGCAAATTCAAAGCCTGGTCCCACAAGTTTGATAGAATCAGGGAGGGGTTGATTAAGATCCATTTCAATGCATGCCCTAGGATAAGTACGTAAGCTTGCCCATTTATCTGAGTGTTGCTTGCACCATAACACTTTACCCAGTTGAGCTGCGATATTTGACAAAAAGGGCGAAATGCAAGGTTGAGGAAGGGAAACTCGACCCACATGGGATATCTGGACTTAGTAATGCCTTCTGGGTGAAAATCAAGATCCCAGGCTTGCACATAACAAGTTTTCCCACAAATAAACCAAGACCCATATTGAAGAACCACACGGGCATGGTCAGGGTTAGAAAATGTGCATGTTACGTATCCTCTGCCCAGTCCCCTGAATGATTCTATTACCCAACCCTTGGTTTCCCAGTTATTACGGGCCCATTTGAAAAAGTCCTGTTCTGTCGGTATACCTCTAAGGAAAAACAAGATAATGGTTTTTGCTTTGCATTCTGAAATTACATCAATTATTTCATCGGGAAGCTGGAAGGAAATCGTTTTACCTTCATTCTGGCTGTCCTCTGTGTCGGGATTTGTTGTAGGTTTCGTTGGTACAACAGACGTGGAAGTGTGTGGGGTCTTAAGGTCTGGATAAACCCCTGCAGACCCTGCTTCAAGAGATTTCTTAGCAGTGCCAGTGGAAAGCGCGGGGTCCCTCAAAATTCTACCATTGTCATTTTCTGTTTCAGACCCGCTGCCACGTTCTCTTGCTTTTTTTTTCATGCTTTTTGTTCTGGTTTTGTGTGCAGAGTGGGATCCAATGGACGTCAGCTGATTTGTCTCCATTTCCAATGAAGTTTCCAACTTATCCTGTGCTCAAACAGTGCATATTCAGGTGTTAGGGTTTCGCAGGGCGTCCGTGCTCAAACAGTCTCAAATGTACAGGACACTTAGGTTGGCAACAAAATTCTTTAGTTGGGGGTTCCAGATTATATTATGTGATTGGCAGCCTTGTTGATGATAGAGATGTGACATTTTCAGCTGCAACTTGCCGGCAATGAATCTTCTCAGAGCATCTTCCTTGCTATGGAGTTCATCAACAACGATCACTACACTTTGGAGTGACTTTGCCTAGCTTTTTTGGAGGAAGAGGGTGCTTTTGTGTGTTTGGAAGTTGTTCTTGTGCAAAGATGTTATGGAAAGAATTTTCATGGACTCCAGGTTTCTTCTACAACACTCTGTGGCTACTGGTGGATACTTGTATTGTTCTCTTTGCAGGCCTGTGTAATGCAGCTTTTAGCTGATCTTAGCATCATCTTGTTGTTCTGTGTTTATTCTATTTTTGACAACTTTGTAGCTGTCTTCTTTCAGAAAGACCGATGCTATTATACGTCAGCTCCTAATTGTATTGTAATCTTTATGGTGTGGGGCTACTTCTCACTGAATTTGGCAACATTTTGTTGCTGTGTATTGTTGTTACTTTACAGCCTTTTTTGCTGCTCACTTTCAGATTGTCCAGTTGCTGTTCTATAACAGCTTATAACTGTTCCTTCTTGTAATTTTTTTGTGCTTACTCCAATAAAAAAAAACATCTCCACTCTAAAGTTTGACAATCTATTTTTTTAATTTCCATGCAAATTCTTTTTCGAAGGAATTATGCTTGCCTAATCAACGGATTGTTCGAAATCATCTACCAATGTGACCATGATTGTGACTATAACACTATTAATAATAGTGCATAAAAAAGGAATAGTGCAGGTGTGCATGCAAACACTAACGTGATTGGTGGGAGTGTAGCAAATTTCTTCATTGTTCTATTTGCAAAAAAGTTGTTTCCATTGTCAATATTGATCTACTGATCTCTGAATTACCCTCTCTCTCTCTTTGACTAGATTTACTTTATTCATTGATCGTTCTCTGCTTTGTATAGATTTACGATTTCATATAAATTTTAGGTGTACCTTTTGAGGAAGCTATGTGTTTGATTATTGCCTTATCTCGACTTCCAAAGGGCTTAAACAAGATGATCTTTTAAATTTAATAAAAGGTTAAAATTTTAAATTGGACTTATTCATCAAAATGGTTAAAACTTTTATGTTTACTAGCACTTGTACCAAAATAAGGTGCAATGATTATGTCGACTGTAATTTATATAGAATGTTCTATAAATTTGACATGAGGCTTATAGTTTATTTTACCAAGTGTTTCTTAAAATATTTTAGCAAGTGTTGAATTTCTAGAGTATTTTACAAGTAGATGGTCCCATAGTTTTTATAGCAATTGAGTAAGTTGAAAGTCTTAACTCTTAGAAATTTTAGAAAGATGGGCATCCCATGTTTTATTTAGCAATAGATAATAATTTAATGCTAAACAAATTATCTCTTTTTTTAACAATAATTAATGTTAGAAATTATAGATGCATAACATGTGAAAAATAAATCTATTATATTGAGGAAGCTTCCATCTCAGCCCAAAAGTATTAAAGGGCTCTTATTTTCCACTATAAATTTCCAATATATCTATCATCCTAAAATCTCTTTTTTGAACTTGAGATGATGGAAATTCCTCCATCCTCCGGTGCGACCAGCCACCAATATGACCCTGTTACACTTTATCGATTTGATATCTTGGATGAGTCTTTGGAGGTCTCATCAAGTGTATCAAAGATAGCCCCAAAAACATAAGTGATCTTTGACATATATGTAGCCATGATTAAAAGATAACAATGCCAATTTCAACCAATGATAAACCCATACACTAGTCAACCTTATACCTCCATAATCAAACCTCACACAATAATAGAACAAACTCCTTATAAACTCCATTTCTTTGAATCACTAACCAATTTTCAAAATCTAAACATGAAAACTCACATAACACATGAAAACTCGCATTCAAATCTTACGCAATGTGCCACACACCATAATTGCATGAAGAGAAAAATAGTTTTATGGAAGAACCTCCTTAAATATCTTTTGTCGGGATTTCAATTGCTTGTTAACAACTTATAGCCTACACAAGTAAGAATTTATACTCGTTGGAACAAAGACAAGGTGCTCATTATAGATGTCATAGTGCATTAGAGATATGTTCAATAGAACTTGATGCTCTTTCTTCTGTACCATCTATCTAATCGTTGCAAGTTCATTTGCTTCATTCATTATATAATCAAACAAGGAATTTAGGAAGCAAGTAAAGAATATTCAATTCTAGATTAACTTATAGATCTACAATGCATATGCATTAACCTTATTGAAACAATCAGCATGAAATTCTAGCAAACTTATTTCTAGATAAAGAGACAATCGTATAAATGAGAAGGGTATCTCCACACTTCTTGCTTGCTTTATATTTTTCTAGATATTCTAGTGAATGTTAATAAAGATTCGACTTCAATAACAAGGTTACACATAATGACAATGCAAAGCAATATTGGTGTATATGTGATCTGATAGTCCAATTTCATGGTCCACCATAATCATTATTTCCCCTAAAATTATAACTACCCTTATATGTTCATAGTGCAGTACTCAAATAAGGATGTCAACTTATCTAATTATATATTGAACATTATATTCATATTTCTCAACAGAATATTCATTTGTTGAACATTAAACATTTATGCTTATTTCAAATATGGAATGTACCAGTTTGAGTGCTGTCCATGAATGGATTCTCACGTTACCCTCTATGCAACCCGATATGAGATGTGATGTCTGGTAGTATCGTATACATCCAAAATACCCTCACAACCAGGCTTGTGCTAGCTAATAGCTATTGTCTGTAGTCACCAAGAGGTACTTCTCCACACAACCATAATATTTTGACAATAAGTCAAAATCCTTTGTTATCGAGTGCTAGCTCATTGATTCACAAATCTCAGCATTCTCTTTCTATTCCTACTAATGGGTAGGAGGAAAACTAAGTGTAACATCTCTCCATCGCCTTTGCTCTTCTAATGCCATCTCTGGAACACAGCGTCATCACGTCTCAAACAATCTTCATACTCCCAAGCATAGAAGCATTGCAGGCTTTGATACCATATGAGAGTCAATGCTTGATAGATTGTATTCGATGTAATACAAACATTTTATGAACACAAATACCTATTTTTCTTCATCATGGCATGCTCCCTCCATGGTGACTTGAGGCCACAGTGAATTTGGCATTCATGTTAACAATATTTTGCATGTTATCACCTTTTCCACGATTTTTGCCTCTACCTTAAGATCAAAATGATCAATGTGTATGCTCGTTTGCAATGAAGACAAGGTCATTTAAAACCTTTGGACCAACAACAATTTTCACCTCTTCGAGTTAATGTGCTTAAACATACTCCAATTTTGCTTGCATGGTTGGGTGTAAACATTTATGATAATTCTAAGAAGGTTTGACACTTTATAATCACTATGCTATGGAGGTTCCACATTAACATCAAAGCTCTCCTATCATGTATTTGAAATGAGAAAACAAAATAAAAAGGAACTCAATTTTATTGTTTAACATAAGAAATGTAAAAGGTCTAAAATATGGCCTTAATCAACTTTTACTTGGCTTCAATGTTATTTGGATTGCTTGACATGTATTTCATGCAAACACCCCTCCTTGTGTTAGCCTAGAGATCTTTATTTTGGAGACAATCATCACTCTAAGCTAAAAATTTAATTCCATTTGTTCTATATGATTGTGTAGAGGCCACTTAACACCTCTTCATTGGCTTTGAAATTTGAGTAGAATTGAAACACTATGTTAAAGAAATAATTAGTTGCATGTAAAGGCTTTTGAATTTGATCTAGGGTCATTGCTAATCAATGATTCTTATATGAGATTATATTTTTCTTTAACCTTGCCATATGTAGCTCTAATGACGTCCCTGGTTATGTTCCATACCCTCATGTATAACCCATTATAGGCTTCTTCTCATCAACAACATGAAGGAGAGCAATTAAAGGCTCTTTAAATGGTTAAAAAATAACATAAATAAAAAAATAAATTTAAGAAGAATACATTAAGCTATAAACAAACAAAATACCATGAAACTAATGAAATGGAAAAAGAAAAAGAAAATAAGAACTTACAGTTCAATCTCCTTTGTGGGAAGTCAAAAGTGATCCTCATTGTAAATTTAGATCTATCTTGAAACAAACCTTTCTCATTCCAAACTACCTTACAACTTATTACTTTAATGCATTCATGCGCTTATCTAACTTGTCCTTTGAAGAAGTTGCCTTGTTTTGATTTCCTCTATAGTCTAAAACTTTGTGTTCACAAAATTATCAATTAAAAGAAATGACGAATCATAAAACTTTATTCTTGTCGCATGAAACTTGGGAGAGGAAAGAGTAACCCCTCCATCCCCTTGTATGTACAAAATTCTATTCAATTGATGTCGGACCTTCGTTGAAGTGTGATTTTTTTTTGTGTTATTGTCCTCATCCTTCAACCATAATTCCCTTGATTTTTGCCACTAGTATGCCTCCTCCTTGCAAAGGATTTCATCAAACTTAGACTTCAAGATTTTTTCTTTATCAAATGATTCCTTTTTGACGTCCCTTTGAATAACCTCCTTATAAAGCTTAAACAATTCCTTCTCAATGCAATTTTTTTCCTCAAAAATGTTCTTGAAATGAGTAACATTCTAGACCTTAATCTTGTCTCGAAGAAGCCTCAGCTTTGTGACCAGTTGAAACATTCTAGATCCCTCAACATAAGGACCCAAAACCCACCAATCTCTCAGGAGGGGTAAAATCTTAGGATCCCTAAACCACATTGCCTTGAATTTGAAAGGCCTCTTTACCTTGGGTTTCTCCTAGAAAACTGAGAGAGAAATTGGGAAATGATCAAATCGAGTGATTGGGTGAATCAATGAAGAGAAGTAAAGAGAAGATGATAACCAATTATCAAACAACAAGAATTTGTCGAACCTTTCAACTATCTGACAAAAATACCTTCCTTTATTTGTCCATGTAAATAGGCCATTCTTTGGCACACAATCAACGAACTTATTAGAAGCAACAAAATTTCTGAAGTCTTCCATCGCCCTAATGGAGGGGATGATTCCTCCCTTCTTTTTAGACCTTCAAGATTGCATTAAAATCCCCTCCAAACACCATCAACCCCCTAAGAAATCAATGGAGGTAGCAAAGATAATTCCTCCCAAAGGTGTTTTTTGAAAGAGGTGGAATACGACCCATATAGGTTAATCAACCACATATTATTAACTAAAGAAATACATGAGACCTAAACCCCCATCCAATTATTTACAAATGAAAATGAACCATGTCTGCTTTACTGGGGACCTAAAGAATGGCAAGGTCCTAAGATGCACTAGTAGCATGAATTGACAAAAACTTTAACTTTACCCATGAATCTGAGTTGAGCAGATTATCTTTTGTTGTATTGAGATTAACACTCTCGAGAGGAGTAAAAAATGGAAGAAAGATATTTCAGAATTCAATAAAGATAAGTTTCTTTATCCCTTTATTCTAATCTTTTGATACTTGCTACTTATAGGCTGATTCTTATATATAAACTATTAAGAGATAAGTATTTCATGTTTTGATTAATGTTCATAACATTGGGATAATGAATCTTGTATGCTTCTAGCTTTGGTACTTCTCCTTGAAGATGGTTTTATAAACTATTAGTAATCTCTCTAAAATGCTTCCAAGATGGATCAAGGAGCAAGAAGGTGATGAGAGATTATTTAGTAATGAGAAACTTGAGGCATCTTGTGAGGAATTCATGCTGACCAAAGAAATGATCAAGCGTGAAGTCACAACTTGCAGTCATGGGACTGAGTTGGTGGCTAGAGGGAGTTCACCTCCAAAAGTCTTCTTAATTTGCAATCTCTGAAGTAGGGATCTAGAGGAAGTTTTGTAACTCACTAAGAAGAAGTGAAGATTACTATATTGCAAGGCTAGGTGCTAAATCCTTAGAGGATACCTTCAGTTGTTGAGATCAGAATTTCTCAAGACATTCATTTGGATTTGACTTTGGTAGCTCCGCAAACCTATTCATAATAGAGTGATCTAGGATGAGGTCGAGGAGGTAAATCTTGAACTCAATACAGTTTCGGAGGTGTGCACTGGAAAATATTCTCTAAGGCAAGTGTTGCAAGCAATCTTGGACGAAGAGGTCAGAAGGTTACTGAAAGTACTTGAAGATTCATAGGGAGCCTATTGAACTTGAAGAAGATGGTAATCTAGTTGATCTTGATTCTTTATGTGATTTAATTCTTACTGGAGAAGATCACCTCATTTTCAAATGCAAGAAAGAGTTAGCTTCTGAATTTGAAATGGAGGATCTTAGATTCATGCATTACTTCCTTGGCTTAGAAGTTTGGCAGAACCCTTAGGAGATCTTTCTTAGTCAAGGGAAGTATACTATTGATATTCTAAAGAGATTTGGTATGATAGATTGCAAATCCATGTCTACGCCTATGGAGACCAACTTGTATAAGTTGAAAGAGGCTGCAACTAGTTTAGATTTGGTGGATCCCACATTGTATAGGTAGTTGATTGGATTGTTGATGTATACTAGACTAGATATTTGCTATGCAGTGAGTGCACTCAGTTAGTTCTTGTGTGAACCAAGGTAGATACATCTAGTTGCAGTGAAACATATCTTGAGATACTTGTGTGGCACAGTTGGATATGGTTTGAGATATTCTTCAGGTGTGGATTTGAAGTTGCATGGTTATATTGATTCTGATTGGGCAGGATGTGTCACTAATCGGAAGAGCTCCTCTAGATGTTGCTTCAGTTTAGGGTTTGCGATGATATTTTGGTGTAGTAGGAAGCAGTCTTCAGTGGCATTGAGAATAGCAGAGGCTGAGTATATTGCAGCTAGTGTGGCAGTTCGAGAAGCAGTGTGGCTTCAAAAGCTCCTTGTAGGATTGTTTTGACAATCAATGGAGCCAACTATCATTCATTGTGATAACCAGAGCTGTGTGAAGATTTCTGTCAATCTTGTGTTGCATGACATAACTAAGCATGTGGAGATCAAATACCATTATATCAGAGATATGGTATTGAAGAAAGCAATTCAGTTGAGGTATATCTGTATTGATGAGTAGACGTCAGACATTCTCACCAAGCCTCTCTTCAGAATAAAGTTTGTGTACTTTCGAAACAAGCTTGGTATGGTGGAGAATCAAGCCCTAGCTGAGAAGGAGTCACAGTATTAGTGACCCTCTTTAATGCATTTCTCTTTGAGAGAGATTTGAGGTGCAAGCCCTTGTTAATGCATTTCTCTTTGAGATTTGAGGTGAAAGCCCTTGTTTCCACCCTCTAGGAGAGCCATGGTGGATGTCGTGTGTGACTCCATGACTACATCATGTGAGAGAGTCCTTGATGATTTTTCTTGTGCTTGTATTTTCACCGTTTGAGAGAGCCATGGTAAACGTCACGATGAGGTGACAACATCATGTTGAATGATGAACACTTGTACTATAAAGGAGAGGGATGAGCAAAATTAGGAAATTAGTTTAGAAAAGTTGGGAAAGTTAGGTGAGTTAATTTAGGAAAATCTCACCTAACTTTGACTAAAGTCAAAATGTAATTTCTCTTCAAGAAACTACATCTCAGATTTTTAGTGTAATTACATTTTGAGAAAAAAACATTTAAGATGTCAGAAACTATTTACAAGATGCGTAAAGGAAAGCATCAAAAATTTAAACACTAGAGATCAAGAATCTTCATGGTTCCTTGCTTGGGTGCAAAAGTCTTCATACTTCTTCTTGGTCTCCTGCACGAACGTCTCATCCGGACCAACGGTGTAATCCACTATGGTGTGAATCCTCATGATCGATCTCATGGCGGATGAGTGAACCTTTTTGCACCTATCAAGATGCATCTTGAGGTTGTCAAGAGTAAGCCTTGTATCACAAATGGCATGCATTAAGACTTTTGAAAAGCTAGTATCCTCAACTTGTTGCATAACGACTTCTTTGTAGATCTGGGATAGTTCACTAGATCAAAAGATGTCACCTTCAGGATCACTTGATGACATTTGAAAAGGAACTACAAAGATGGTGAATCAATAGGTGTTAGCAAAAAAAGAAGCATTGGGAAGCGTGAAGCGAGCAACGATGTTGAGTAAGCGTAGAACAAGCGACAAGGCACAAAAAATGATGCAGGAGTGGAGAAACGGGGTTTAGAGTGAAGAAAGAACAAGTTTGGAAACATTTTAAGGAAAACTGGGAAAAGTGTAAGAGCACTGAAAATTAGCGCCCTTGCACTTAGGAAAATGCCTTCAGGTGCAATGGCATTGAAAATCAGTGCCCTTGCACTTTTGGATGTAAGTTTGGAAAGAATGTGTCAAGTCACTGAAAATTAGTGCCCTGACACTTAGTCTCAAAGATTTCATGGCAAGTGCAATAGTGGGTTTGCAATGGCATAAGAGTTTCCAACTCAATGAAGAATGAGAGAGAGATGACAAGAATGAAAAAGAAATAACCTAAAATCACTTTTAAGTGATTTGTAAGTGAAATAGAAGAACAAAAAGTCACGCATTTAATTAAGGCATGAAAAGTGGAGAAAACTGGAAAAAGTGCAAAACACTGAAAAATCACTGCCCAGCTCAAAAAATGGTTGAAAGTACAAGAAAAAGAGCACAAGCGCTAAAAATCAGAGCTTGTGCACCAAATTGAATTTTCACCTAAGTGCAGAGGCGTTGAAAAAGCCTGCCCTTGCACTTTCAACACTTAGAATTTTTTTTGAAAATATTAGTTGGCTTATGTTCGGAGCTTTTGCACTTTTGACACTTAGAATTTTTTTTGAACATATTAGTGCACTTTTGACAATTTCACTAAGTATAAACAACGAGAGTTTGTGAAGGTCTTCGCAAGACAAACACAGAGGGATGGTCAAATAGACTGTTTGAGACTTTGGAATGCACTTCGAGGTGGATTGAAAATTTCCTCATTTTATGTGCTTGAACATCACGAACCTAGGAAACAGACAAGTTCCGTAGGGGGTTATCCATGGAACGAGCGCTGCTAGATTCTATGATAATAGCTGGCTCCTGTTGGGGATCTTCCTTCAATTGTTCATTGAAACGAATTAAGGGAAAAGAACTCTAGAATTCAAGTTCCTTTATCGATCCATTGGGCTTGGAGTCAGGCGACGACGAAAAAAATAATCTATGAAAACAAGATGCAAACTTATGCAAATGCACTTATTGAAAAGGTAAAAACCTACCTAATTAAAACTAGCCATCAATGAAACCTTCTCAAATGAAACCATTCACAGGTTCAACAAAATAGCTACCTTTCTTCAATAGCTTGCAATGCCTTCCATGATCATTAGCAACTACATGTAGATGAAGTTGAGGCATTACTTCATGAAAGAGATGAACAGGTTTAGCTACCTTTGAAAATATATCAAATATACTGTTGCTCCAAAATGAATCATTGAATGCAGATTGCTCTTGCACATCTACAAATACATCTTTAGTTGCATCCTCAAGTTTATCTTCATGCTCAGGTGCAAGTGGAACCTTTGTCTTCCCATTGGCCTCTAACCAAGCAAGATGTCTTATGGGAAGTTCCCTTGATCGTTCAAAGATTGAATGTTTCTTACTAGTTGCTACTTGAACAACTGATTCATCAACCACGGTAACCTCGTGCTGATCAAAATGATCTCCTTCATGTGATTTAGATGAAGATATGATTGCATTGCATACCTCAATATGATGTTCACCATCTTTAGACTTGGGAAAATCTGAATAATTTATAAGAAGGTCCTCATCATGCCTTGGGGAAGTTCTTTTATGCAACATGTGTTCAAGTTCACGATCTCGAAACACAGAGGCATTCTTTTCAACTTGACTGAGACCTTTGTGCATGTCCATCTTTTCATATCTTAAGACAAGATTGTTTTCATTTACTTGAATTTCAGCAAAATGACTTTCATTGTCCTGCTTTTCATCAATGGCTTTTTGAAACTGCATAAACCAGAATTGGGAGTCACTAGCTATGTTTGCTTCCTTTTCTCAGAAGAGAATAGCAAGATCACTTGGATTTGAGTCAAGATGCTTTGCTACTGCTTTTACTAATGGTGCCTCAAGAGAAAGCCTCTCCAGAGGTGAAGATAACTTGTGTTGATTCCCAATGGAAAAATTATGAGCAACATTTGAAAGTGGCCTCCTTGGTATTTCCTTGTGAGGCACAGAAAACACGCCTTGAGCTAGTTGCTTTTTGAGGACAAGTAGCTCATTTTCCAACCTTTGCACCATAGGATCCGTCCTTGTGATGGAAGAAAATAACTCCAAAGAAGTGCTTTCTTCAGATTCATTTGATTCAATTTTTATTTTCCCAACAAGAATGAGATCATCTTCATTTTTTGTTGCCAAGGTTTGCACAATTGCAAGAGTAGTTGGGGCTGATCTTCTCAATAGGAAACCGACCTTGAGCACTTGAACATTTACAAAGAAACATTTAAAATTCTCAATTGTAGGTTGAGCAACAGTTGGAATTCTTCGTGTTAACTTGTTGAAGTGAGCAACGAACTCACGCATAGGCATGTGAGATTCCTTCTTCAACTGGGTGAGTTGAGCCAACAAAGCATGAGCATCTTCAAGAGGTTTGAACCTTTATTCAAACTTGGCTATGAGAGTTGCCCAGTTTGTGATCGTACATGGTGCCAAATGATAAAACCAATCTGCAACAACACCTTGGAGAGTCTCCACAAACAGCCTTACAAATACATCTTCATGTTCAACACCATGAACTCCACAAGTGATGTAGAAAGCAACAACGTGTTCATCAGGATGTTGTTTTCCATCACCACAAAACTTGGGAAAGTTCTTCCGTGAGCCTTCAAGAAGAGCATGTAGGGGTAGAACTAGGCTCAATGGACCAAAAGCATATCCCCAAGGACCTTGAGCAGCTATCTACATGTCCTTGGTGAAAACTTGAAAAAATTACAAGAAAATAAATTACAATAAAAAAAGGACACATGTATACTTCAAACGAAAGCATGAGGCTTTAGAATGTGTATTGTGCCCCCAATGGAGTTGCCAAAAAAGTGTTGGGTGAAAATTATGTAATCCTCTATTCAATGGATTACACAACTAGAACTTCAGCCATAGCTATGTGAGATAAAATCTCTCCTCTCAAAAATTGGAGGCACCCTTCTTACTACTAATAGAAGCTATAGTAAAACTGATTAAAGTATTTACACAATACACATTATACTTACAAAATGGTGGGTGTGTGTCGCATTCATGCTTTTCTCTTTTTTCAGACAAGATGTTTTACAATGCTTCACTGTTGGAAGTTCTAATTTCATAATAACTCTAAACTAACAACGAGCAATAATGCCAATATCTCTATCTTGTCAAAGCAAAGCGTAGAGATACCAAATGTGATTAAAACTAAACAAGTAAAAGAAAAGGGAAAGCTCACGAAGGCACAAAGTCATTTCGTAGCTTGTACACAACAATTCCTCGAACAACATGAACGATTACAAGTGCAAAGTCTTGTAGATCATTCAACAAAAGTATCCAAACATAAACTTAGATCCAAATAAGGAATGCAACACAAAGTTTACATAAATTATTTGAACTCCTTCAAATATCATCCACCAATCACCACTAAATAAGATCAATTCATAAGATATTGAATCCAACACAAAGTCTGGCTTGCAATTGTCTTCTTTATTGATCAATTTTCATTCACAAAGCATGGGTGATCCCATAATAGTGGTTTACAATTTTTGGCCAAACCGGACACTGAAATTATTATTTTTAACTGAATCTTCACATTCAGGCACCTATAGCGGCTAAACTGTGAGGAATTTGAAGATGGTGCAAACTAGAGTCTCATCAAAATTTTTCTGTAGATTCTAAAAATATTTTTTTCAAAATTTTTGGAATCAAATTGCACTTCTTTTTCCATCTCCCACGAAAATTGATTTTTTTCAGAAAACAACATTTTTAAAAAGTGATGCACAGTATAATGCATAACTATTTTTCCATGAAGGATAAAATTCTAATTCTTTCAAATTTAGATTTGTAACTCGATCTCTAGTGCTTCCACTTGGTTAGATAGTTTTTATTGAATATTTTTCCTTAATCAAGTTTCAAAGTCAAAACAATTACAATTGCATTGTATAAGCGTAACTTTTTTGTATATGTCAATTTTTTTATTTTTTTTGTTGGATCAAGGACTTCAATATCTGGTGCACTCATATTTTTCAATTTTTTTGTTGATAATTTTCTATTTTTCCACATGTGAAGAACAAAGAAATTCATTTTCGATGAAAAACCTATGTTTAATAAAACTTAAAAACAAATACATAACAAAACCAAAACATATTAAAATTATATTCATTGGATAGCTTGTTCGAGGAATACCATAATCATTTGAAATAAATTTTAAATGAATTCATTTTATCCCCAAAAGCTAAATCAAAAGTGATTTTTTATCAGCATTTTGATAGGTGTAAAGGAGATGCATTTATAGGTATGGTTTAAAACTAGTGAGGTTCTATCCAAGGGGGTTTGATCTAAGGTGATTTGATCAAACCCTCTTCAATTGGAATCCTTAAAATGGAACTTTTTAAGGCTTAAATCATTATATTTTCTAAAAATATGTGATTTCAGCTAAAATTTGTTCCTCTCAGGAATTGTAAACCACTATTATGACAGCACCCGCATGGACACAAAGTTTCACAATTTTGCTTCAAAAAGGGCAACACTTCATTGCAAAATACTAAAAGGTAAAATTTACAATAGAAATCCCTCATATTTATAAAGGAGAAGGATGAGAAAAATTAGGAAATTAGTTGAGAAAAGTTAGGAAAGTTAGGTGAGTTAATTTAGGAAAATCTCACATAACTTTGACTAAAGTCAAAATGTAATTTGTCTTCAAGAAACTACATCTCATATTTTTAGTGTAATTACATTTTGAGAAAAAACATTTAAGCATTGTATCACAAATGACATGCATTGAGGCTTTTGAAAAGTTGGTATCCTCAACTTGTTGCATAACAATTTCTTTAAAGATCTGAGATAGTTCATTAGAACAAAAGATGTCACCTTCAGGATCACTTGATGACATCTGAAAAGGAACTGCAAAGATGGTGAATCAACAGGCGTTATAAAAAAAAGTAGCATTGAGAAGCATGAAGTGAGCAACGATGTTGAGAAAGTGTGAAATGAGTAATGAGGCACAGAAAACGATGCAAGAGTGGAGAAATGAGGTTCGGAGCGAAGAAAGAACAAGTTGGAAATGTTTTAAGGAAAAACTAGGAAAAGTGTAAGGGCGTTGAAAATCAACACCCTTGCACTTAGGAAAACGCCTTCAGGTGCAATGGTGCTGAAAATCAACGCCCTTGCACTTTTGGGTGCAAGTTTGGAAAGAATGTGTCAAGGCACTAAAAATCAATGCTTTGACACTTAGTCTCAAAGATTTCATGGCATGTGCAATAGTGGGTTTGCAGTGGCGTAAGAGTTTCCAACTCGATGAAGAATGAGAGAGAGATGACAAGAATGAAAAAGAAATAATCTAAAATCACTTTTAAGTGATTTGTAAGTGAAATAGAAGTATAGACATCCAAATTTGGACACGTAATTTATCCAAATTTACCACTTTTCGTCTAAACATCCTCTTATCCAAGTTAATTAAGTAATATTACTATTATTTAATTAATACCCTTAATTCTGCCAAATCCCTAAGGTATTTAATTGATAATTAAATACTTTACTCTTTTAATCCTCCTTTCATCAAATAAATTAAATAAATAATACATTTATTTAATTCCTCACATGTCATTTTCATCTAATTCCAATCCATCTCCTAATCTCCTCATTAGGGATGTGCACATGCCTAATCCTTGATTAGGATGTGTCACATCCTCCAACTTTTGCAAGTTGGCTTTTAATTCTCATTTGCCTTCTAATTACTGATTAATTAAGCCTAATCAGTACCTTGGTCAACCCTCCCCATCCTCCAAGGAATTTTTAATTCTTTTTTATTCCTCCAAGAATCCCCTTTTCCCATGCATCTTCTAGAACCTTTGACTTATCACATCAAGTCACATGTGACAAATTCCCACATTTTGGGAACCTTGTCTTATCCACCAGATTCTTCCAATCATTGTGAATTTTTAATTCACTTTTATTCACCCAAGATTCTTCCCATCTCCCAATCTACTTGCAAGGTACTTGTACTTCCTCCACATCATGTACTTCTCTTCCACCTCACTTACACCTCATCTCCCCTTAGCCACTTCACCATCCACATGTCAAGATGTGAGGGCTTGTGAGTTCTCAACTCACCATAGCCCTTCATCTTGACCTTGTTGGATGAATCTCAACTGTTGAATTCCCTAGAAAATTCAAATTCTTCTATAAATACCCCCTCCTCAAGGGCATTTTCAACACTTTCATTTTGGAGTAACTTTATGCTGCCAATTTTCATTCTCAATCATTCACTATCATTTAGCCATCCAATTTGATCATCTTGCATATTCAATCTTGCATCTAGTTACATCAAAAGCCATCTAAGGAGCACACAAATTCATCTAAATCAAGGGCCAACCAAAGAGTCTTCAACAACAAGGAAGGTATAATCGATTTACGTTTGTATTTCATCTATTTTCCTTGTTTTATCACTCCTTAGGCTAATCATTGAAGTGTTCTTAGTGTTTTATCATTTGTATTTTTAGTTATTTTGAACATTAGAATGGGGTAAAATTCCAAGGTACACAAGAAGAACAAAAATTCACGCATTTAATTAAGACATGACAAGCGGAGAAAACTAGAAAAAGTGCAAAACATTGAAAAATCACCGCTGAGCTTAAAAAACGGCTAAGTATGGGAAAAAGTGCAAAAGCACTAAAAATTAGAGCTTGTGCACCAAACTGAATTTTCACTTAAGTGCAGAGGTGCTGAAAAAGTCCGCCCTTGCACTTTCAACACTTAGAATTTTTTATAAAAATATTAGTTGGCTTATGTTCGAAGCTTTTGTACTTTTGACACTTAGAAATTTTTTTTGAAAATATTAGTGCTAGTTGGCTTATGTTCGAAGCTTTTGTACTTTTGACACTTAGAATTTTTTTTTGAAAATATTAGTGCGCTTTTGTCACAAGCTTTTGCACTTTTGACAATTTCACTAAGTATAAACAATAAGAGTTCACGAAGGTACTTGTTTCGAAGGTCTTCACAAGACGAACGCAGAGGGATGCTAAAACGGACTATTTGAGACTTTGGAATGCACTTTGAGGTGGATTGAAAATTTCCTCATGTTGTGTGCTTGAACATCACGAACCTAGGAAACATACAAGTTTCATAGGGGGTTATCTGTGGAATGAGCGCTACTAGATTCTGTGATAACATATTGGCAAGCGAGAGAAAAAATTAGGGCTTGGATCTCCAAGAGTTGGAAGGCACATGAAATCATGAAATTTTTGCCTAATGGGTTCTTCGTGGTCCTTTTTTGTTCCACTAAAGAACGTGAAAGGGTGTTGCAAGGAGGTTTGTGGATGATGGAGGACATGCCTCTCTACATGCAGAAATGGTAACACAATTTTGACCCTATTAAATTGAAACCCTATGATCGCCTGATTTGGATTCGCCTCTACAACTTACCAATAGACTATTGGTCAGAGGATAGTCTTGTTAAGATCGGTAGAATGTTGGGAACCCTAGTTGAGTTGGACAATGATATATTGGAAGGGGATTCTTATTTATACGCCTTCTTGAAAATTGTAGCGATTGATAGTCTGCCAGAAGTAATTAATTTATGTGTCAATGGTGTGCATTGGGAGCAAAGGATTGAGATCAAGGAGGAAAAAATGTTTTGCTTGAGGTGTAGAAAACGAGATCACAAAGAGGAAACACACAAAGTTAAACCAAAATTTGTAAAGGCTTGGGTCCAAAGAAACCACAAAGAAGCCAATAATGTCTCCCTGCCTGTTCCGATTGTAGATGGTGTGAAGGGTGCGGGTGTAGCTTCCTTCCCTTCGCCCCCTCACAAGGTGAGGGCTTATTACATTCCAATGCTTGACAAGGACAGAGGTTGTTTTGCGGAGAGTGTAACAAAGGACAAGGAAATTGTAGAGACAGAGAGTTTGGGGAACAAAGCTCCTCTTCTAACTATCAATCATCCTCAACAAATGTTGGCTGAGGAAAACTCAAATCAGAGTCTAGTAGTTCGCACAGAGCAAGTGCAAGGTGAAAAAGTGAGCCCTGATTCGAGAAGGGAAGACCAAGAGGACATGGTTGATATGGAGGATCTGGGCTCAGAGGACGGTTTCTCTAGCAAAGATGAATTAGGGGAGATAGATCCAAGGCACATTAGCCAATTAGTAGCCAGGTTGCTTGGTCGGTCCAGTAAAGGGAAGGGAAAAAAACCAACAGATAGAAAAGGGAGGAGGCTGCAACTAATCTTAAACTGAAAAGCATCAAGAAATTCTTCTCGAAATCCAAGGGAGCCTTGTCTTCCCTTGGAGGACAATGAGGATCTTTAGTTGGAATGACAGGGGCCTATCGACCCTGACAACAACACTTGGTCAAGCATCATCTGGATAAATGTCAACTGACATTTCTTTGCTATAAAAAACCAAATTTAGCAAAGAGGAAGGATTAAAACTCTTAAAGTATGGTAAGATTTATTCTGGAACTTTCCAAGAAGCGATGGGAACAACTGATGGCTTGGGGATCTTATAGTCTCCAAACAACATGGATATTACAAACAGTGTCTGGTTAAGCACCTTATAAAGAAAATGTCAGTAGATCTAGCTCTTTTCAAAGAAATGAATTTTTTCTCTATGGGTGGCAATAAATTCATCAAGTTCTGAAGGAAGTTGTTTGGGTTCCTTTGGGATACTATAGGTACGTTGAGGGGTCTGGGGATCATATGGGCTGAGGATATGGTGGATTGAAAACTCTTGGATTCAAGCTCGTGTTGGATGTAAGCTCGTGTGAGGGCAGATGTAGGAAAACAAATGTGTCTTCAGTTTCATTTTGATGTCGCTTTCTCTTTTGAATTTATGTGGGTGAAGGAGGTCCTCTTTCTCTTGGCCTTTTTGTGCTACCCATTCGTGGGTCTAAAGCAGGTTTTGTGTGCTCCCCATTACTGGGTTTGAAGTTGTCCATATTTTTATGTCGTTAATTTTATGGGTGTTGCCCCACAAGGAGCAATTTACGGTACAAAGAAAAATAGAGTTGTAAATTTTTTATTTTATATAATCAATATAATTATATATGTATAACATGTAGAGTTATTTTGTAATATTTGTAAGGGTGAAAAGTGTATATTTTGTACTTTTATTATTTATTATATTTTTTTTGTTCTTTTTGTTTTGAAAATGATAAATTAGTGTCTAAACTATATATTTTGTGCATGAGTTGGTATCTAATATATATCTTATTTGGTTATGAGTCCTTGATATCCAATTGTTTACAATTAACCCTCATATATGTTGTTTCACACATTGATTCAAGGAAATATAATTATGTACTTATTCCTACTCCTTATGCATCTCTCTCTACTAATCATACTCTCTTTAAAAGGTTTAGTGAGATGGAAGGTAAAGTTGATGCTTTGCCTTGCAAAGACAAAAACAACATGAGTAGTGAAATCAAACATAATTCACTTGCTATTAAAATTTTAAACTATATATTTCTAGTTGGATTTGTTACTCTTGGATTTAAAAAATATGTTACAATCTACAAAATAGATGATAAACCACGATCTATTGTAGGAAATAGAAACTATAAAATTGCAAAATACAAATGATCAACCATAGAGTAAAATTATCCACCCCATGCATTAGGATTATATCGTTGCCAACTCACAAGCTTCAGGTCACATCATTTCAATATGACCAACTCAAGTTTCTCCATCTTCCCCATCCTTAATACTATGTGTTGTCTCTTGGAACTCAGACAAAAAAGAAAGAATTTCTACTCATCAAAGGATCAATCCATCAGTCGATTCCTTCAGATTTCCTCAAGCCTGCCACACTAAGAAATCTTCATAGAAGGACTACCCAAAACCAAAAACACTAGAAATTCTTACATGCATCAATATGCAAGAACATGCAAGCCACATGTGAGTCCATGCAAGTACATGCAACACACATGCAAGTGCATGCAAATCACAAACCTACACATGCAAGCAAAAAGAAAATCCTAGAAAAAGGCTCTGATACCACTTGTTGGGAAATTTCAATCATCTTAGAAAGAAACATCCAAGATTAGTAGTGCCTTCGGTAGCTTTTATTTCATCAGATTACCTCAAAGACACGAACTACTATGCCACAGAGGAATCAAACATAGTTCATTTCCCACATGGAACCTTAGAGAAAAGTTAATGCTCATTAAACTAGTTCCAAACAACACCATTAAATAGATTCAATCACATAGGACCATTAAATGTGAAATATGGAACAAAAAACATGAACACACATATTTCGTGGGGAAAACCCTTTTAGGTAAAAAACCCCATACTCCAAAAGCTTGGATCACCACTGTATTAGTCAGCAACAAAAGTACATTTACAAATACAATTCCAGGCTCTAAGCCTTTATAGGAGATTAACACTTTGTTCCATTCTGAAGAGAATCCGACATCATAACCCTTATTCTATTTCCCTCTCACTTCCCCAATATAGAATGTTCAAAGTTTTATAACATTCATTCTCAAACAACAAGAAATGGTTCAGTTCAACTTCCATAGACAAACGCTTACAATAAAACTCAAACCTGTTGAGTCAATTGTAATTTAATCTGTCAACAGTCAGGAACTAACCATCACTTTCCAATTGCCAATTCAACTTCTCCTTCTTATACTAATTTCCATGGTTAGGGTCCACTAAGACATGTGTACACCACTCAATCAATCCTACACACCCCGTGGGAGTCACTCGAGACCCACCACAAGATGCATGGGGTTAGTGGGCATTGTTGGATCAAACTTATTGCAACCGTTGATCAAGATATATCATATCACATCGTTGTGGTCCCCACATCAACATTATTACTGATTCAACCCCATTGCCATATCAGTGAGACATCATATCATCTCCCACCGATATAATGAAGTTACACTGATGTAGTCCATATCATTCCATGTGGTCCCTATTATTGAGTTAGCATGGCTTGCACCAATTATTGCTTCCTCCCTAACAGCTCAGGTACCACCATAGTCATTGGTCCATTGAGGAGACCTCATTTCGAGTCCCATTAACCACTACAAATCTGGTTGATAATAGTTCCCACCAGTCCATTAAGGAGACTGTCTTTAGAGTCTTGCTGATATAGTAATGTCCCACTGATGCAAGCTCCAATCGCTAAGTTGCTAAAAAACCAGACTTCAAAACCTCATGTCGGAGGTTGGAAAGTTCCCAAAACCCTGGACATGCCGACAACGAAGAGAACCAAAAAGTCACTAAGTCAGGAGGTTGTGAAACTTTAGAACTCTACGACTTAAGTTAGGAAAAATTGAAACTCGGCGACTTAAGTAACAAACCATTTCCCGCCAATGAGATTTCGATCAAACTAGTAACTTTGTCCTAGTAATATTCAACTATCTATTTGACAATGTAGAGGCCCGAACACCAATATGTTTGAGGCACCATTTCTCAACATAAAACTCTTCAAAACCTTCAAAAAAATCTAACTCCCTCCTTATAAGTGCCTTATACTTATTATGATTATGAATGATTTCATCTAAAGAATTTGATCTAGAAAGAATATCAGGCACCAAACTATAATTAAAATTAGAGCTTTTTGCAATAATTCCTAATAGTATAATTTTAAAATCCCAACTAACTTGAAAGCACTTCAACCTAAATCCCACTTAAGCATGGTTGATGAATGCATCCTTCAAAATTTTATAACTATCCCAGACCTTATCAACCTAACTCAAAATGTTTGACAACTTGTGGCCCAAAATATTGTTAACTAGGTCTTCCACTTTCTTAACTACTCCCTCCTTAGCCATTCTTTCTTCTTCTCTACTCTACTTGAGCTTCTCTTTCAAGTTTTTAACCTCAAGGGTCAAATTCTCCTTTTCTTGTGATCCCTTGTGTTCAAGAGCTGGATGTGGTGGAGGCAATAATCCTAAAACCATATTTAATTACTCTTCTAGCTTAAAATTTGTGGTATTGACCCTATCCAAGTATCCTTGTGACTTTTCCACTATTGCCTGAATAATAAACAAGGTTATGTTGACAATGAGGGAGGTTGCTTGGATGACACTTGTATCCCCTAATCTTCTAATTATTGAATTTCTAGCGAGCTTAGTAGGGTCATTTATTACTTGGGGCTTATTGGTCTCTAAAAAAGTAGATGATATAGCCAAGGTCTCATGTGTAGGATTAAATCGTGACCCAAAACATAGAGAATTCTTGCATTATGATTTCAAAAATATACTCACCTCCTCTGAAAATATCTAGTCCATAGGTTGACCAAAGCTCTTGAGAACTTCCTTGACAAAACACTTCAAAAATAAAATAAATGGACTTCTCATAGTCCTTGTCCCAAATTTAAGTCTATTTTTGCATTGGTAGAACTCTTTTTTGTCCATCCAAGGCCTTGATCTTCATATGGGGGGACCAAATGTCTATCCCAATAAACAAAATAATATGGCACAACAGAGAGTACCATTTGAAGTGGACTATGCTACTATCCTTCTTGGCAGGGCTCAAAGCCTTGTGAATTTCCTCAGCAATATAACTAGCATAGTCACAGGTTTTATTGGCATCCCTTCTATGAATACCAATAGCTAGCACCATTAGATCCACTGGTATCTAGGTTCTACAATCTAATCCCAAGACTTGATAGAGTGAGAAATATTTTTTTACAAAATAATCTTCAAAAATATCATAGATAATGGCTCCAATTATCCACTAGCAAACCTTTTCAATTATTTTTTAGCCCTCTAGGCCTAAAGCATGGTAACCATTTTACCCTATAGTTGTCATTGTTCCTTTGATATTCCCTCATCAAATCTCCCAAGTCTATAGGTAATCAAGCATTAGGGCTTAAATTGAACACCTTGCAAATGTAATTTCTATTTAGGTGCATCAGAAATTTCCCACCTATGGTGAACAATACCCTCTAACAAGGTAAACATTTTTAATAATGTTTGACAACACTAACCTTCCCAACCCTAGTCTCTAGATGTTACAAATTAGTCTACTGGCCAATAATTTTCTGAAAGCATGCTTGAAAAGGGCATACCCCTGAACTAGAATAAAGCGGTCCCTATAATTTTCGTTTTTATCTATAACTCTATCAGCCATAATTCTCGACCCTTGTTCCATTCTAGACCTCTTGGATGACCCAGTAAATTGTTCCATGATGTCATCATGCAATCCCCTTTTCATAGCCCTTGATATTCCAACCATGATTTCCTTTCTAGGGTTTTAGTGTTTATAGAACTAGGGATTTTTAAAATTATAGAAATTCAAAGAAGACTTCTTCAAAAAAATTTGAACATATATATACATACATATTCTACTATTATATTTATATTTCTTCTAGTGTGATATACATATATATACATACATAGATACACACACACACACAGACACACACAGACACACACACACACACACACACACACACACACACACACACACACACACACACATATATACATCTACATATATGTATATATATTACATTAGAAATATAATAATGAAGTGGGAATTTTTAGGATTCATTCCCTTCTAATTCCTTGTTAACTCATTTAGCTACCAAGCTATTCCATAACATTGAATATAAATAATGATAGACCACCTAAATCATGAGGGAGACAATCAATTTCTAGGCAACCCTATGAAATTTTTCCCTAATCATATGATGCTCATAAAAATATCTTAAGGTATTTTCAAGCTTTTAATAGGTGGTTTTTGAGTGAACTTAGAAAGAAGAAAAATAAACATGATTAATTGTTAGTACTTCAAAACAAACCTAAAAAAATACTACAAAAGAGGGAGGTTTTATGATCTAATATGCCAATGAAAATTTTTCACAAGGAAAAGTTGAAAATTAAATTATATGCTAGGAAATATGAAAACATATCCATGATTAATCCATCTCCAATCAAAATAATTGAGCCAATTAAGTAGGGTAGAAATAATTGTCTATAAAAATATGTTTTCTACAACTGAATAGTTGAACTAGATGCTAAACAAAAGGTATTTGAGCATTCAAGAGTCTGTTTGACATTATCCTCTTCCTCCAAGATAGTGAGAAATGAATCATCTACAAAGTGACCATTAACAATATATTCTAGATGAATTATAAAGATTAATACCTTAAACCATATTTCGAGAAATGACATAGAAAAACTATAGCCAAAAATTTCAACAATCAACACGTAAAGTGAAGGGTTAATTTATCATAAGGAGAAAAATAGCCCAAATAAAGGGAACTAGTGAACAATAATAATAATGCAAGTAGAAGCATCAACAAAGATAATTTGAATAGTGTACAATAAATTAGGACCAAATATGACACTTATAGTGTAATAGTTACACATGGCCATTTAATTGGATCATATGATTTTACAAAAACAATCTTGATAAAAATGGCTTGCTATTGAGAATATCCATTCTATTTCATTCTTTTAAAAAAAATAATTATAATATTTTCAATAAATTGCCTAGATTATATAAATCTAGTTTTCTTAAAATAGAAAATGAGAGAATGAAAATTAAGTAACTTGAGAGCATAGGTCATTTCAATGACTTTGAATGAAGCATTGAGTAAAATTATTAGCCTCTAGTTACATATATTATTAAATTATCCAAATTTAGATATAAATTTAATATAATTTTATTTATAATGTTACCTATAGAGTTTGAATGCTAGGATTCCAAGTAGACTTTTGAAAGATAATTGCCAACCATATTCCATAAGGATTTTTTGAATTATTATGAACATCCATCACATCCTAGAGATTTGACATTGGATATGGTAAATACTATGTCATGATGGGCATCTTGGATGATAATTTTTCACATAGAACTTGCTAGGAAGTGGAGAGTTGAGATGGAATGACATTAATGCACTAATCAAGAGAAATATCTCAATTAGGGTGAACCTTATGATTCAAAACTTATTGATAGTGCCATTTAAAGAATTACATGTATCTCAATTAAGAGTTGTTGGCCTTCTTTGATGCATTTAATTGGTTGAAAATAATGACGAGACCCCAAGGATTAAAATAATACCTTAAGATTTTACCCCAAGGATTATGTTTTTATTTTTATATGTATTTGTAGACACCTAAATTTGGACACTTAATTTATCCAAATTTATCCCCTTTCGTCTGAACATCCCCTTATCTGCATTAATTAAATAATATCACTATTATTTAATTAATCCCTCTAAAATTCTTCTAATCCCTAAGGTATTTAGTTAAATAATTAAATACCTTCCCCCTTTCATCAAATGAATTAAATAAATATCACATTTATTTAATTCCTCATATGTCACATCCTCCATCATTTTTATCTAATCTTAATCCATTTTCTAATCTCATCATTAGGGGTGTGCACATGCCTAATCCTTGATTAAGATGTGTCACATCCTCCGACTTTTGCAAGTTGGCCTCTAATCTCTCTTAGCCACCTAACCCTCCTCTAATCCTTCATTAACTAGGCTAATCAACCTCTCAAAGAATTTTTAATTCCTTTTATCCTTCAAAGGAATATTAAATTCATTTTTCTCTTCCCCATGTGATCTTTGACTTGTCACATTAAGTCACATGTGAAATCTAACCCTCTTCTAATCTTAATTAATTAGTTTAATTAAGTACTTGCACAACCTTAATCATTCCATGTCATTTGTCCTAAGTCAACCCTATTAAATTCTTTCTCCTTTTGGACAAGGCATCTCCATTCCCCATGTGAATTTACATTTAATCCCCCAATGCATTTAAAGGAATTTTAAATTCCTTCTCTCATCCCCATGAGAATATTTGAGGAATTTTTAATTCCCCACTTGTCCTCTCACCCACATGGGGACAAGTACCTCCTTTATGAGGAGATCTTGTCCCAATCCCAAGGTACTATGTACCCTCTCCATGTCATGTACTATCCTTCCACCTCATGTATACATCACCCTTTTTAAGCCATCTCACTTGCCACATGTTAAGATGTGAGGGCTTGTGAGTTCTCAACTCACCTTAGCCCTACATCTTGATCTTGGTGGCTCAATCTTGACCATCCATTTCCCTAGAAATTTTCAAAATCTCTACAAATACCCCCTATTTTCTCTCATTTCAGAGAGATCATGCATTGTAGCCAAACTCTTGCAAATTTTTCTTAGAATCCGTACTTAGCCATTTTCATGCCCGCACCCATTTGCATCCATTATCATATTATCATCTAGCTTGCATCTTGCCATCCAAGGAGCACACAACACTGAAGATAAAAGGGCCAACCAAAGGATCGAATCAACACAAGGTAAAAGGTTTCATTTGTTGTTTTTGTTTTGTGTTGATTCCATCTAGGCTAATCTTGAGGTGTAGGTTGTTTTTGGTGGTATTTGTATTACTTTGTTTGCTGCTCGTTTTCTAGCACTCAAATTCGACCTATCACAGTATTTACTATTATATAAATTTATATCTACAAGACATCAAAAAGAATTGTTATTGGACTATAACTTGAGTAATATAATCATATTTTCATTTATTTATATTGTGTATGTTTAGTTTTCGATTAAAACTAAATAAAATCATAGATAAATCAAGAAGAGTTGTTGCATATATATATATGTAATATAATCAAAATTTTATTTATAGAGATATATAAATAAATAATATCATTGTAGATTTAGAAGATGATAAAGAGATAGGTAGAAGAGGGAGAGAGATAGTTAGAAGGAGAGAGATAAATAAAGGGTGAGTGAGAAGAATACGGGGAGAGAGGGAGATATAACTTAATATATAAAGAGGTAGAGGGAGAGGAAGAGAGGGAGAAATATGAATTGAGGGCAATAAAGGGAGATAAAGAGGGGTAGGGAAAGGGATAGAGGTCCTACAATATTCCATGCAACCACTAAATAATAGGCTAGTTCACATTTCAAAAAAATTGAGGTCTTACAATTTTCCATGCAACCACTACATTCTTGCAATGTTAGCTCACACAACTACTAGCGTTTCTCCCCTAGGTCTCTAGAAATTCCATTTTAAATGTGTTTGTGATGACATGACGTGGTCTATCTAGTATTGGTGGTTCCAGGATGACTGGTGCCAATCAAAATTCTCATTTAGTTTCCCTTATGTTTTGTTCAAGACAAATTAGCAATTACCCAAAAATGAAGTGTTCAAAAGTTAAAATAATTTGAAATAAAATATGAAAAGGAAATTCTTAATTTCCTTCTTATTAATTAAATGGTCATAATTTTTTGGTCGTATATGTGATTTACAAGGTATATTGTGTCATGCTATCAATGATGGGAGGAGGAAATATGGGCAAAGTTTGCATGAAAAATATTATGAAATTTTATGCTTGAGGTCTTGCTCATTTGGTGAAGAAGACTGTTTCTTTTAGCCATTTGAAAGTGATCTAGAGATCCTTCAAAATGATTACTATCGCTTTGTTCTTAATGGGTTTTTGTGGATATTTACTAATTCTTTCTTCACGTCTTCCATTTTTTTATCCTCCAAACTTATTTGAATTTCAAGTTACAACCTCCTTTTCTCCAATTGGTCCTTCCTCTTTGCTTAAGGATTTTGCCTTGATCTAGAAGCACATCTTTTGTTGAGGTCCCCAATCCTAACAAAATTCTATTTGGTCCTGTGATGACAATTGATAATTGTTTTTTAGCATGCCTTCCTTTCGTAGTGTCTCTGTGGCTTTTCCTGACACCCTTGTAATTTTCTCCATATATGCCTATGCTCTACTCCAGACTTTCAAATCATCGATGCACACCATTTTTTAAATTAGACCTTTATATTAAAAAAATAAATTTTAAATAATTTTTTTCACACATAAATGTTTCCTCCCTATTAAAATTAATTATAAAACAATTGTATCAATTGTCCAATATTTATACATTATTTACATGTCATATTTATTAATAGAATTGATAATGAAACAATTTTATTAATAAAGGTGATGCTAAATGTTAACATTGCCTCTTACCATTTTATTGTTCTTGTTTAAATATAATAATGCAACACTAATGGGAAAAAGAGTCATTCTCCATATAATTGATTATAATGGCAAACTATCCAAATGAGAAGTGCATATTAAACTTGATTATAATGGAAAACTTCAGCTAAAAGAAAACATAGATAGGTCGGTCACATAGGACATAAAGAATAACTGTTGTTCCTCCAAATATATCCCCTATCATTATAGGGGGTAGACATTAACTTTAACCACCCCAGGAATCATGGAAAATCATCTAAAATATCCATTATAAAGTAGACACATTAATTTAACCACCTGAAAAGAATTCGACTTTTTTTATAAGAGAGCCATGTACTCATTTTTCTCACAGCAGTCTCATTTTTCTCACAGTTTCTCCCAACAGTCTCTTATGGCTTTGAAGAATAGTTTTAAATTCTCCTTTATTGTAAAGATAGCATTGCTGGGAGCAATGTTTGCAGGCAGGCCATTCATCTGCCAATATAGATCCGTGGTGCAAATAATTTCGATAATAAACTATTGGAACGCTCGTCCTCGTTACAAGAGAGGCCATATTGGTGTGGAGAAAACAGAAGCGTTACTCTCTCACTGTACGTGTGGGAGAGTCCATGGGATTTCAAAACAGTTAGTGCCATGATAAGCTGATTTAAGCTTTTGGCAAAAACATGGATATTGCATATATATCTATAGTTATTTCTTGTATAATTTTGGGGATGAGTTGTAAGCTTCCCCAAATTTGTAAATAATGGTTGATCGATTAAGACTGTATTGATACACTTTGCTTAGAAGACAAGTTTCTAGTATAGCATAGATAGCATTCCCAAATTATTAAATAAAATATCTTTGGCCTATATACAACAAACATGCTTGCATGATGGACTATGTTTATTTATTGTTGTTTTTTTGGTTTTTGATATGACTTGCTGTCGGTGATGGCTCGGTGGTTTCTGTTGTCACTGTGTTGTTAATGTGCTTACTTTGGATGGCCTTTGGTGCCTTGTTATAATGGGACAACACCCTTGATTTTGCTGCTTTTTATATAAAAACAATCATTTGTGCCCTCAAAATATCCTCTTCTCTACAGGTTTCTGGTGTATATCCTTCACTTAATGAAACCATTAGATGTGGATTTACTTTATTGTGTCATAATGTAACTTTAATTCATTTTCATTAGATGTGGATAATTACTTTATTGTGTCATAATGTAACTTTAATTCATTTTCAGATGTTATTAGTCCCTGCCTTAAAATGCTAGAATGCCACCTGCTATAAGGCAGGGACTAATAACATCTAAAAATGAATTAAAGTTACATTATGATACAATAAAGTAAATCCACATCTAATGGTTTCATTAAGTGAAGGATATACACCAGAAACCTGTAGAGAAGAGGATATTTTGAGGGCACAAATGATTGTTTTTGATATAAAAAGCAGCAAAATCAAGGGTGCTGTCCCATTATAACAAGGCACCAAAGGCCATCCAAAGTAAGCACATTAACAACACAGTGACAGCAGAAACCACCGAGCCATCACCGACAGCAAGTCATATCAAAAACCAAAAAACAACAGTAAATAAACATAGTCCATCATGCAAGCATGTTTGTTGTATATAGGCCAAAGATATTTTATTTAATAATTTGGGAATGCTATCTATGCTATACTAGAAACTTGTCTTCTAAGCAGAGTGTATCAATACAGTCTTAATCAATCAACCATTATTTACAAATTTGGGGAAGCTTACAACTCATCCCCAAAATTATACAAGAAATAACTATAGATATATATGCAATATCCATGTTTTTGCCAAAAGCTGAAATCAGCTTATCATGGCACTAACTGTTTGAAATCCCATGGACTCTCCCACATGTGCAGTGAGAGAGTAACGCTTCTGTTTTCTCCACACCAGTATGGCCTCTCTTGTAACGAGGACGAGCGTTCCAATAAAGTCTATTATCGAAATTATTTGCACCACGGATCTATATTGGTAGATGAATGGCCTGCCTGCAAACATTGCTCCCAGCAATGCTATCTTTACAATAAAGGAGAATTTAAAATTGTTCTTCAAAGCCATAAGAGACTGTTGGGAGAAACTGTGAGAAAAATGAGACTGCTGTGAGAAAAATGAGTACATGGCTTTCTTATAAAAAAAATTCGAATTCTTTTCAAGTGGTCAAATTAATGTGCCTACTTTATAACGGTTATTCTTTATGTCCTATGTGACCGACCTTCTATCTATGTTTTCTTTTAGCTGAAGTTTTCCATTATAATCAAGTTTAATATGCACTTCTCATTTGGATAGTTTGCCATTATAATCAATTATATATGGAGAATGACTCTTTTTCCCATTAGTGTTGCATTATTATATTTAAACAAGAACAATAAAATGGTAAGAGGCAATGTTATCATTTAGCATCACCTTTATTAATAAAATTGTTTCATTATCAATTCTATTAATAAATATGACATGTAAATAATGTATAAATATTGGACAGTTGATACAATTGTTTTATAATTAATTTTAATAGGGAGGAAACATTTATGTGTGAAAAAAATTATTTAAAATTTATTTTTTTAATATAAAGGTCTAATTTAAAAAATGGTGTGCATCTATGATTTGAAAGTCTGGAGTAGAGCATAGGCATATATGGAGAAAATTACAAGGGTGTCAGGAAAAGCCACAGAGACACTACGAAAGGAAGGCATACTGAAAAACAATTCTCAATTGTCATCACAGAACCAAATAGAATTTTCTTAGGATTGGGGACCTCAACAAAAGATGTGCTTCTAGATCAAGGAAAAATCCTTAAGCAAAGAGGAAGGACCAATTGGAGAAAAGGAGGTTGTAACTTGAAATTCAAATAAGTTTGGAGGATAAAAAAATGGAAGACGTGAAGAAAGAATTAGTAAATATCCACAAAAAACCATTAAGAACAAAGCGATAGTAATCAATTTGAAGGATCTCTAGATCATTTTCAAATGGCTAAAAGAAACAGTCTTCTTCACCAAATGAGCAAGACCTCAAGCATAAAATTTCATAATATTTTTCATGCAAACTTTGTCCATATTTCCTCCTCCCATCATTGATAGCATGACACAATATACCTTGTAAATCACATATACGACCAAAAAATTATGACCATTTAATTAATAAGAAGGAAATTAAGAATTTCCTTTTCATATTTTATTTCAAATTATTTTAACTTTTGAACACTTCATTTTTGGGTAATTACTAATTTGTCTTGAACAAAACATAAGGGAAACTAAATGAGAATTTTGATTGGCACCAGTCATCTTGGAACCACCAATACTAGATAGACCACGTCATGTTATCACAAACACATTTAAAATGGCATTTCTAGAGACCTAGGGGAGAGACGCTAGTAGTTGTGTGAGCTAACATTGCAAGAATGTAGTGGTTGCATGGAAAATTGTAAGACCTCAATTTTTTTGAAATGTGAACTAACCTATTATATAGTGGTTGCATGGAATATTGTAGGACCTCTATCCCTTTCCCTACCCCTCTTTATCTCCCTCTATCGCCCTCAATTCATATTTCTCCCTCTCTTCCTCTCCCTCTACCTCTTTATACATTAAGTTATAACTCCCTCTCTCTCCCCATATTCTTTTCTCCCCCTTTATTTATCTCTCTCCTCCCTCTTCTCTCTCTCCTTCTAACTATCTCTCTCCCTCTTCTATCTATCTCTTTATCATCTTCTAAATCTACAACGATATTATTTATTTATATATCTCTATAAATAAAATTTTGATTCTATTACATATATATATATATATATGCAACAACTCTTCTTGATTTATCTATGATTTTATTTAGTTTTAATCAAAAACTAAACATATACAATATAAATAAATGAAAATATGATTATATTACTCAAGTTATAGTCCAATAACAATTCTTTTTGATGTCTTGTAGATATAAATTTATATAATAATAAATACTGTGATAGGTCGAATTTGAGTGCTAGAAAACGAGCAGCAAACAAAGTAATGCAAATACCACCAAAAACAACCTACACCTCAAGATTAGCCTAGATGGAATCAACACAAAACAAAAACAACAAATGAAACCTTTTACCTTGTATTGATTCGATCCTTTGGTTGGCCCTTCTATCTTCGGTGTTGTGTGCTCCTTGGATGGCAAGATGCAAGCTAGTTGATGATATGATAATGGATGCAAGTGGGTGCAAGCATGAAAATGGCTTAAGTATGGATTCCAGGAAAAATTTGCAAGAGTTTGGCTACAATGCATGATCTCTCCGAAATGAGAGAAAATAGGGGGTCTTTATAGAGATTTTGGAAATCTCTAGGGAAATGGATGGTGGTGCAGGAGCATCTTGGCTTAACTCCAATTTGTTGTGAACAATTTTTGGCTTGTACTGACCTTAGCCAAGTCAGGGATTTTGATGTGGTTACTTTGGACCTTAGAAGGTCTTATTTTGTGTGTTAAGCTGGTCACTAGGACTTAGGACATCCTAGTTTGATCAAAGTTGTTAAATATTGTTTTGTTTAGCCTAGGACAGCTTGTGTTAGAATGTAAGCATTGAATATGTGTTTATCACTCTACGTTGTTAAAAGATGCCTAGTGGCAGTTAGGGAATTTGTTGATTTTGGAATCAAGGAGTTAGTGATCCTAGGATGAAGGATAATGGTGAGGTTGCAAGAATATTGCATAGTTGCATGGCAACATTGCTTGGTTGCATGTAACTTGGTAGTTGTGTTAAGATTCCCTTAAAATCAGGGATATGGGAGCGAGAAATCTCCCCTTGAATGGTGGAAAAGACTTCAAGATTAATGTAATGGCTCGTAACAAGTAGTAGTGATATTTTGTAATCAAGTTTTGTTGTGAAAAATAGAGGATAGTTTGGCAGAAGTTCTGAATTCTCTGTGTTTTGTGTATTACCCATGTGTTTTCAAAACAGAGATATAGAAAGCATTGTATATATGGTTTTCACACTGTGTTAGTGCACATTGGATAGTATAGAGTAATCTTCATCTGGTACACAGTTTTTTTAGTGTAGATTTTGTTGTTTCCAATTCATAGATTAGGTCGTAGTATATTAGTTTTCCCTGTTTTGAGCAGTAAAATTTGAAATGGCTTCCCCATAGAAACTGACCATGAGATATTCCTGAGATTGGTTGAATATGGGAGGGAAGCCAGTGCATTGTAAATATTTAATAGGAGTGTCAAAGGGCCAAGCAAAAGATTGCAAAACCAAACCCTAGGCGAGCATTAGCTGCCCGGTTAGGAGTTTGGAAGAGAAAAGTCGAGAACTCAGGCAGGGGAATAGACCATTGTACGAAATCCGTATAGTTCTAGGTGGGGTAAGATAGTATCTTCACAGTTCAAAAGGATTGAGGCTTCCATCAATCCATCATAGGTAGATTTGAAGGAGGAAACAGTGAAACCCTAGAAGATAGGGCAATTAGGCCTCCTCTCCAAGATCATAGGAAGGCACTGTACGGAATAGAAGAAGGTTAGAAATCTATTGCAAGATTTAAAAGTCCCAAAAGGGTGTCAGAAAATGTGTTTTGTTTGCTAGGTTGTGTGGAGATTTTAGGTAGAAAAAGCAAAATAGTGACTGGTAAGGGCTAGTAGAAACTAGTCCCTCTCAAGACAATTTCTTGGAATCGGGTGTATTGGAAACGAAAGAGCCTCCAAAATGGATCAATTTGGATTCAAAAAGCATGAGGACAGTACTTTTAATTCCCCTGCAAGCAGTTTGAGGTTGGTGATGAAGTTAGCATCTAGACCCTTCTAGGTGTTGAGGGAGAAGTTGCAAGTTCAAGAGGTGTTTGACTTCCCAAGGTAAAGCACAGGTAGGAACTCTTTGAGAAGAGTTGGAGCAGGGTTTGGTCAATCTCCAAGCTCAAGAGGAACCCATTGGAGTCAGGTTCCAGGAAGGAGACACCGAGAAAAGTCTTCTTGGAGTTGTGCAAGCAACCTTGGGGTTATCATACAACATATTGGTATCAGAGCTTAGATTGATTCAAGGCTTGTGATTAATGTTTCAGCCCACTGAGTCAGTTGGAGAGAACACACCAGAGGAGAGAACCATGGTGACAAATGCAGAGCTAGCTAAAAAGGTAGAAGAGCAAGAGGAAGATAACTGGTTGCTCAGAGAAGGATATCTCAAATGGAGAAACTCTTGGATGAAGTCCATGAGACAGCAGACAATGTGAAGGACAAGATAAAGAAGAAAGAAGAACAAGAAGCCAAGGAAAAAGAAGAGGATTTGGAGGAGGAAGCTCCAAAGCCTGACCCTGTTCTTGCTGAAGAACCATTCTTGAAGGCATTGCAGGCCTTGAGTGGTAAATAATTGGAGGGTGTGCCACTTTTCAGTGGACAAATGGACCCTAATTTAGTTGTAGACTGGATTGAGAGTATTGAAATTCACTTTGAGTGTGATGGTATAACAGAGGCCCAAAAGGTAAAGGTGGCTAAGTCAAGGTTGAGAGGAGCAGCTCTCACATGGTGGAAGTTTGTACAATATGAAAGAGAGAAAGAAGGCAAAGGTCCTATAGTTTCATGGAGAGGAATGGTGACTAAGATAAGGCAGACTTATCTCCCTGATGATTATGAAGTCCAGTTGAATAGGAGAAGACACAATCTGAGGCAAAAAGACATGGATGTTCAAACATATACAGAGGAGTTTCAAAAATTGTGCCTTAGATCAAAAGTGGTTGAAGATGAGAGTATCAAGTTAGCAAGGTATCTAAATGGACTCAAATGGTCTATTCAAGAAGACATGAGTTTGGTAAACTTCAAATCAGTCTGCCAATGCTATCAAATGGCTTTGAAGATAGAGGAGAAAGGCAAAAAGAAGCAGGAACAAAACCACAAAGGTAGAGGTAAAGGGAAAGACAGCAGAGGACAAAGAGGAAGTTATAGTGGAAGAAGCTCAGAATCAAGAGCCCAAGGAGAAGTCAAATTTTCTGAACAACAAGAAGGAAGCTCCAGTAGAGGTAGTAGAGGAAGAGGTTTCAGCTCCAGAGGAAGAAGTGGTGGACAAGGAAGAGGCAGCTACTTCACCAACATGAAATGTTACCATTGCAACCAATTGGGACACCTGGCCTATAGATGTCCTGAGAAAGGTAGCACTTCTCATGGAGGAGATAAGAGAACCAATCTGATTCAAGATGAGACAGCTGCAGCAAATAAGCAACCTAAAGTACCCTTGAACTCAGAGGAAGGTGAGAATCCCATGATGAGGACTTTGATCAAAGAACTAGTCAAAGAAGAGCCAAGCCAAAGGAGGTCCTTGTTTAGGATAAAGTACAAGATGATGGGGAAAGTGTGTAAGGTCATTATAGACTCAGGTTCAACTGACAATATTGTGTCAGAGGAGGCAGTCAGCAAGCTGAAATTGACAAGAATACCTCACAATAATCCTTACAAGGTCACATGGCTCAATAAGGGTCAGCATGTCTTGGTGAATGAACAAGCATGGGTGGAGTTCTCAATTGGCAAGTACAAAGATAGAGTTTTGTGTGATGTGTTACCTATGGATGCATGCCACTTGCTCCTAGGTAGACCATGGCAATTTGACCACCAAGCTGTGCATGATGGAGCTAAGAATTCATATACCTTCAAGAAAGACAATGTAACCTTCAAGATTCAGTCTTTGCTAGAGGACACAGAGGTGTAGACAGTAGGTTCTAAACTGCTAATAGCTGGTGAAAAAGAGTTCTTAAAGGCCTTGGAAGAAGGAGAAGGAGTTGGCTATGTAGTGATGATCAAGCCAAGAGAAGTGAACAAAGAGAAGGTAGCTGAAAAGCAGGAGTTACCCAAGGAGATACAAGATTTGTTGCAGACCTATGAGGGTATTGTAAGTAGTGGTCAACCAGCAACCTTACCTCCTAAAAGAGCCATAAGTCATAGGATAGACTTGATACCAGGAGCCACCCTTCCAAACAAAGCAACCTACAAGATGACACCTCAACAGAATGAGGAAATAGCCAGGCAGATGCAAGAACTTCTTGATCAAGGTCTCATTAGGAAAAGCATTAGTCCTTGTACAGTACCCACTGTCTTAGCACCTAAGAAAGGAGGAGAATGGAGGCTTTGTACTGATTCCAGGGCAATAAAAAAGATAACCATCAGGTATAGGTTTCCCATTCCTAGGATTGAAGATCTCATGGATTGTCTAGGTGAAGCTAGGTACTATACCAAGATAGATTTAAAGAGTGGTTACCACCAAATTAGAATACATGAGGGTGATGAGTGGAAAACAGCCTTCAAAACCAATGAGGGTCTTTATGAGTGGCTAGTAATGCCATTTGGATTATCTAATGCCCCCTCCACATTCATGAGACTCATGAATGAAATCCTCAAAGGACTACATTGGCAAGTTTGTAGTAGTGTATCTTGATGATATACTAATCTATAGCAGAATAAGAGAAGAGCACCTCCAACATATTGAGTTGATTTTCAAGAAGCTGCAGGAGGAGAAGCTGATGATCAATCTGGAAAAGTGTGAGTTCATCAAAATAGAGTTGGTGTACCTTGGATTTGTGCTATCACATGGCAACTTGAAGATGGACAGCAGCAAGGTAGAAGCCATTCTCAATTGGCCTACTCCAAAGACAGCAACAAAGGTAAGAAGCTTCCATGGTCTTGCTCAATACTATAGGAAATTTATAAGGCAGTTTAGTGCTATTTGTGCTCCTATGTTGGATACCATTAAAGGAGGAATGAAAACCAAGTTTGTATGGAATGAGCAAGCTAACAAGAGTTTTGAGTTGCTAAAGGAAAAGATAGCTACCCAACCTGTTTTGGTGTTGCCAAGCTTTGAGAAGCTATTCACCATTGAATGTGATGCAAGCAATGTAGCTATTGGAGCTGTTCTCAGTCAAGAGGGTAGACCGGTGGCTTTTCATTCAAAAAAGTTAAGTGAAGCCAAGAAGAAGTACTCTTCTTATGACCTTGAGATGTATGCATTGGTCCAAGCACTAAGGAAATGGAGGCACTACTTGCTTCCCAAGGAATTCATTGTGTACTCAGACAATCAAGCACTCAGTTTCCTGAATTCACAAGAGAAGTTGAGTCACAGACACATGAAATGGGTGGAGTACTTGCAAGCTTACACCTTCAATATCAAGCACAAGAAAGGAGATCTCAACAAAGTGGCTGATGCATTGAGCAGGAGAGTCCTCACAATTCAAGAAATTCAATTGAAGAGCATGGGAATAGATCACTTCAAAGATCTATATGCAGATGATGAAGACTTTGCAGATATTTATAAGGTATGTCTTGAGTATAAGAACCATTTCCATAGCAAATATGCTGAATATACCTTGCAAAGTGATTTATTGTTTAAAGGAAATCAATTTTGTGTTCCTAGAGGTTCTATTAGGGAGAACTTGATACAAGAGAAACATAATGGTGCATTGAGTGGTCATTTTGGGATCACCAAAACCCAAGAACTAGTTCAAAGGTTTTATTATTGGCCAAAGATGAACTTAGATATTAGGAAGTATGTAGAGAGTTGTGTAGTGTGTCAAAAAGCAAAAGGCACTTCTTCAAATGCAGGCCTATACCAGCCACTGCCTATCCCTTCTAGGCCATGGGAATGCTTGAGCATGGATTTTGTAGTTGGTTTACCCAAGACAAAGCAAGGTATGGACAATGTTTATGTTGTTGTAGACAGATTCAGCAAGATGGCTCACTTTGTACCCTGCAAAACAACCAATGATGCCAGTCAAATAGCTTCTCTTTTCTTCAAGGAGATAGTCAGGATTCATGGCTTACCAATCAGCATTGTATCAGACAGGGATACTAAGTTTATGAGTCATTTTTGGAAGACTCTTTGGCAAAGAATGGGCACCGATTTGTTCTTTGGATCTGCATACCATCCCCAAACTGATGGTCAGACCGAAGTGGTAAATAGAACTCTTGGAAACCTCTTGAGATGCTTGACCAAGGAGTATGGTCAATAATGGGATCAGATTATTGGGCAACCTGAATATGCCTATAATGATACTGTTAATAGGTCAACAGGGAAGAGTCCCTTTGAAATTGTCTATGGACTGCACCCTAGAGGTATCTATGAGCTGAGAGAGTTGAAGGATGGAGTCAGGGGGAGTTGATATGCTGATGACTTTGCTTGTGCAATGCAGGAAATTCATGAGACAGTCAGAAAAACCTTGGCAGAAAACACTATGAAACATAAGACTAAGGTGGATGAGCATAGGAAAGAGGTTCAGTTTAAGGTTGGTGACTTAGTCATGGTGCATCTGAATAAGTCTAGACTGCAGAAAGGAGTCCCTAACAAGTTACAAATGAAGAGGATAGGTCCCTGTCCTATCTTGGAGAAGTATGGCAACAATGCTTTCAAAGTGCAATTGCCAGATGACAGTGGACTGTCCCCTGTTTTCAATGTTGCAGACCTTGTACACTACAAAGGGCCACCACTAAACATGGATCAGACCATCCATGAAGTAACCCAAGATGTTGAAGAACTCAAACTGCCCCCTGCTACAGTCAAGTAAGCTGATAAAATCTTAGATACCAGGGTCTACAAGAAGACTAGGACCAAAGAGTATAAAGAACACTTGATCAAGAGGCATGGACAACTTGATGCAGATGCAATATGGATCAAGGAGGAAGAGTTTAAGAAGTTGGGAATTGATCTCAACTTGCTCAATCCAAGGATGGATTGAATTTTTCTGTTTTAGGGAGGATGGTGCAGGAGCACCTTGGCTTAACTCCAATTTGTTGTGAACAATTTTTGGCTTGTACTGACCTTAGCCAAGTCAAGGATTTTGATGTGGTTACTTTGAACCTTAGAAGGTCTTATTTTGTGTGTTAAGTTGGTCACTAGGACTTAGGACATCCTAGTTTGATCAAAGTTGTTAAATATTGTTTCATTTAGCCTAGGACAACTTGTGTTAGAATGTAAGCATTTAATATGTGTTTATCACTCTACGTTGTTAAAAGATGCCTAGTGGAAGTTAGGGAAGTTGTTGATTTTGGAATCAAGGAGTTAGTGATCCTAGGATGAAGGATAATGGTGAGGTTGCAAGAATATTGCATAGTTGCATGGCATCTTTGCTTGGTTGCGTGTAACTTGGTAGTTGTCGTAAGATTCCCTTAAAATCAGGGATATGGGAGCGAGCAATCTCCCCTTGAATGGTGGAAAAGACTTCAAGATTAATGTAATGGTTCATAAGAAGTAGAAGTGATATTTTGTAATCAAGTTTTGTTGTGAAAAATAGAGGACAGTTTGGCAGAAGTTCTGAATTCTCTGTGTTTTGTGTATTACCCGTGTGTTTTCAAAACAGAGATATAGAAAGCATTGTATATATGGTTTTCACACTGTGTTAGTGCACATTGGATAGTATAGAGTAATCTTCATCTGGTACATAGTTTGTTTAGTGTAGATTTTGTTGTTTCCAATTCATAGATTAGGTTGTAGTATATTAGTTTTCCCTGTTTTGAGCAGTAAAATTTGAAATGGCTTCCCCATAGAAACTGACCATGGGATATTCTTGAGATTGGTTGAATATGGGAGGGAAGCCAATGCATTGTACATATTTAATAGTAGGAGTGTCAAAGGGCCAAGCAAAAGATTGCAAAACCAAACCCTAGGTGAGCATTAGTTGCCCGGTTAGGAGTTTGGAAGAGAAAAGTCGAGAACTCAGGCAGGGGAATAGACCATTGTACGAAATCCGTACAATTCCAGCTGGGGTAAGATAGTATCTTCACAGTTCAAAAGGATTGAGGCTTCCATCAATCCATCATAGGCAGATTTGAAGGAGGAAACTGTGAAACCCTAGAAGATAGGGCAATTAGGCCTCCTCTCCAAGATCATAGGAAGGCACTGTACGGAACATAAGAAGGTTAGAAATCTATTGCAAGACTTAAAAGTCCCAAAAGGGTGTCAGAAAATTTGTTTTGTTTACTAGGTTGTGTGGAGATTTTGGGCAGAAAAAGCAAAATAGTGACTGGTAAGGGCTAGTAGAAACTAGGCCCTCTCAAGACAATTTCTTGGAATCGGGTGTATTGGAAACCAAAGAGCCTCCAAAATGGATCAATTTGGATTCAAAAAGCATGAGGACAATACTTTTAATTCCCCTGCAAGCAGTTTGAGGTTGGTGATGAAGTTAGCATCTAGACCCTTCTAGGTGTTGAGGGAGAAGTTGCAAGTTCAAGAGGTGTTTGACTTCCCAAGGTAAAGCACAGGTAGGAACTCTTTGAGAAGAGTTGGAGTAGGGTTTGGTCAATCTCCAAGCTCAAGAGGAACCCATTGGAGTCAGGTTCCAGGAAGGAGACAGCGAGAAAAGTCTTCTTGGAGTTGTGCAAGCAACCTTGGGGTTATCATACACCAGATGGTCAAGATTGAGCCACCAAGATCAAGATGTAGGGCTAAGGTGAGTTGAGAACTCACAAGCCCTCACATCTTAACATGTGGCAAGTGATATGGCTTAAAAAGGGTGATGTGTACATGAGGTGGAAGGATAGTACATGACATGGAGAGGGTACATAGTACCTTGGGATTGGAACAAGATCTCCTCATAAACGAGGTACTTGTCCCCATGTGGGTGAGAGGACAAGTGGGGAATTAAAATTTCCTCAAATATTTTCATGGGGATGAGAGAAGGAATTTAAAATTCTTTTAAATGCATTGGGGGATTAAATGTAAATTCACATGGGGAATGGAGATGCCTTGTCCAAAAGGAGAAAAAATTTAATAGGGTTGACTTAGGACAAATGACATGGAGTGATTAAGGTTGTGCAAGTACTTAATTAAACTAATTAATTAAGATTAGAAGAGGGTTAGATTTCACATGTGACTTAATGTGACAAGTCAAAGATCACATGGGGAAGAGAAAAATGAATTTAATATTCCTTTGAAGGATAAAAGGAATTAAAAATTCCTTGAGAGGTTGATTAGCCTAGTTAATGAAGGATTAGAGGAGGGTTAGGTGGCTAAGAGAGATTAGAGGCCAACTTGCAAAAGTCGGAGGATGTGACACATCCTAATCAAGGATTAGGCATGTGCACACCCCTAATGATGAGATTAGAAAATGGATTAAGATTAGATAAAAATGATGGAGGATGTGACATATGAGGAATTAAATAAATGTGATATTTATTTAATTCATTTGATGAAAGGGGGAAGGTATTTAATTATTTAACTAAATACCTTAGGGATTAGAAGAATTTTAGAGGGATTAATTAAATAATAGTGATATTATTTCATTAATGTAGATAAGGGAATGTTCAGATGAAAGGGGATAAATTTGGGTAAATTAAGTGTCCAAATTTAGGTGTCTACAAATACATATAAAAATAAAAACATAATTATAAAACAATAATTAACAACTATCACTTTAAAATTCACACACAATTTAATAAAAATCTTAAATTATTATTAAATTAACAATACCTTTTATAATTATAAACTAATAATTAACAACTAATACTTTAAAGTTCACATACAAAATAAAAATCTTAAATTATTATTAATTTTTTTTTCAATTAAAGGCTATAAGTCGACTAGATATAAAAATATAATAAAGTAACTAATTACAAAAAATATTGTCTTTGTAGCTCAAATTCAAAATACTAGGAAACCTATATGATATCAACGTGATAGATACACTAAACCTGATCTCAAGATAATCATGCTTTCAAGCCAAAATTGTCAAAATTCTAGGAAACCTATATTTTAAAAATTCTAACCTCTAGGAGGTTAGGGGTAAAGCCCATTCCTATACCACAGGTTAGCGGAGCAGGAATAGGTAGAATATTTTTTACCCTTGCCTTTCCCACTATGAAGCAGAGTTGAATCTATGACCTCGAGGGATGCAAACCCCAAGCCCCAAGTCAACTCCACTACAAGTTTTCAAATTAATATTAAAAAAATTCAATATAGCCTTATTTTAAGGAGTTAAAAATATTTTAAAAAATCTGTACACATAAAAATGGCCTCGACTTGCAAACCATATTTTCTACGATGACCATGCTTCTTCCTCGTATAACTCAATTATCTAATCATGTCCATTCCTCCATCATTATTTAAATAAATAAATTACGTTTATTTATTTAAATGTGTCACTGATCAGTTCTTATTCCCTCTAATAATTAAATAAATTTCTGATTACCAACTTTACCATTTTTCTTTCCATTAAATAAACTTATTTATTTAGCCCACTTTACATCCCACCAAAATAAATAATTAAAACAATTAAATATTGTCTTTTGTCTCATTCCCATTTATGAATTAAACCATTATTTAATTCACAAGTCAACATTCCTCCATAAGTTAAATAATTTCTATTATTCCAACTACCTATTATTCTCCACCATTGATTTGATTATCTCCAATTAAATCCCAACCCTTCATTTCAAGGCTTGCCCTAACTTTGACCTAATATTGCCCTAATCCTAATCCTCCTTATGACAATGATTCTTGGCCTTTGATCTTAAGGCTTCACCAACTTTTAATCTTGGCTATCCATTCTCAATTTGGAATTCTTTAAAAGGCCCTCTTCCAAGTCATTTTAGACACACAACACACAAGAGTTATACTCAACATGCTTGAGAGCTTTTGAGCACTTGAGCATACATTTTACTTCAATATTTTGCTTGGCTTTGTCATAGGTTATAGTTGCACTTCAAATTTGAGGCCAATTATATCATTTTCAGCAAGATGGAGAAGGCCAATGGAGGTGAACCAATGGAGGCTTGAAGACTAGGTGAATTTGTTTCATACTCTCATGTTTCTTGCTTTCATTGTTCTCCATTGTTATTAGGGATTTAATGGTTTTATGCTATTTGCAATCTAACATGAAAATTTCTCTAATTACAAAATCATATATATTTTATCTTTGAAAATATTATTTTTTAACAAATGTAGTAAATCCTTATTATTTTAAAAAAAATCATAGATCTCAAACATACTCATTTAAATAACACATTGTAAGCTTTGACTTGTTTAGGCTTGATTGTCGAAAATCACACTAACTTCCCCAATAAAACTGAAGTATTAAAAATATTCAATATAATCTTATTTTAAAGAGCTAAAAATATATATTTAAAATCATTTATATTCTATCTTTTGAAAATATTAATTTTATAACAAATATCGTAAATCTTATTAATGATATCACATTTCCACAATTCATATTGATTCTTGCTAGATGATTTATGGATTCCATGATGTAAAAAAAATTCATCATCACAAGGACAGCTGATACCTTAAGGAGAAATAATTATTTAGATGGTAGTAAATCTTCATTATTTAAAAATGAGTTAAATGGTGCATTTTACCAAATAAGATCAATAGTCAAAACAAAGCATAACTTGACAATTTGCATGCTTTTTTTAATTTTTGCATGGCTATTTTCAAATATGGCAATCTATTTTGCACCAAGGAATACAAATTAATAAAGAAAGAAAGCTTCTCTAGACAAGGAAAGAAAGCAAAATTTATGTGCAAGTAATATATATATATATATATATATATATATATATATATATATATATATATATATATATATATATATATATATATATATATATAGTTTGAAAGTAAAATTTATGTACAAGTAATTATTTATATATAGAGAGAGAGAGTTTGAATGATTTATGTGCAAGTAATAATTTGGTTTATTAAAAAGAGTAATTTTTATATCTAAATATTATATAATTAATATAGATATTTTAAATGTATTTTATTAAAAAATATTTATTTTGAACTATTTTATTTTCATATATATGAACAAATAAATTTTTATTTTTAATTAAGAATTATGTTATTTTATTTATATTGTTTATTTTTTATTTAATTTTGAAAGGTGTAGGAAATTTATGTACTTAAATTATTGTGTAAAATCTTTAAATTGAATTTCAGTGGTTTGATCAAAGGAGAAGATTCTTGTCTAACATGTTTTGAAAGATGTTCATCAAACATTACTTTGATCTATAGACATATTTTGCATATATTTCAAGTACATATAAGTAGTGATAATTTTAAGATATCTTCCTAAAATTTCTTAAAATATAAAATCTTTGCCAAAAATATTAATTTATATTGGTAAATCTTTATTTTAAAAAAAAATCATTAATTTTAATGGTGATTTTTTTAAAAAGAAAATATTATGGAAAAGTGTCTATAATTCTTTAATTTTTTAATATTTATATCAAACATTAAATATTTTAAATTGTCCCTAAATTATTTTTCACCATGTTGATTTTATTTATGATAATAATATTTTATTGGGTTATATCTCTCAAGCCAAAATGTATCCAAAGCTCCAATTCTCATGGGGGACCCAAATGGGTTTTTTTACCCCAAAATTAGAGCTCTATAAGTATATTTTGGCCCATGAAATTTGAGCTCTTTATGGGTACATTTTAACCCATGGAATACAACCTCAACCATTAGATTATAAATAAAATCAATGGTAGTGATATGACCCTAAATATCTATTAATTATATAATATTATTGGTGAATTAATTTAACTTTCTACTATAATTTACAAAATTTAAGCAAAACTAATCAAATTAGTTATGGTGGCAATTTCTTTTAGTTTAAAAGTTTAATAAAATAAATGTTTTGGTGATTTAGTTCTTTTAGGTTTTTACGTTTGGATTAGTTGATGTGCATTTGGTTTTTTTAGTAATTAAGTAATATTTATATATTATATTATTTATTATTTAAGTAGGATTTTGTATATATATTTTAAAAAAGAAATTGGTTATTTATTATTATTTTTTAATATATATTTAAGCTGTTTCAAATATTAGCAATTTAGTAGTTGATGCTGGATTTGTTAGTTTGGACATGCAAATAAATGATTTTTTTTAAAGAGATTTTAGAAATTTGTGCTAAAGTGTTTAACAAGGTAAGTCTTCACATATAAAGTAAATTGAGTCTTCACATATCTCATTTTGCTAAGGAAGCTCAAATCAAAGGCTATCTCTATTGGAAAAAAATTGGGACATAGTTTTTAGAAAATTATTTCAATCCTTAAGATCTCATCATGATTTTCAGTAAAATCTTAAGGTATTATTTTAATCCTTGGGGTCTCATCATTATTTTCAACCAATTAAATGCATCAAAGAAGGCCAATAACTCTTAATTGAGATACATGTAATTCTTTAAGTGGCACTATCAATAAGTTTTGAATCATAAGGTTCACCTACTAATTGAGATATTTCTCTTCATTAGTGCATTAATGTCATTCCATCTCAACTCTCCACTTCCTAGCAAGTTCTATGTGAAAAATTATCATCCAAGATGCCCATCATGACATAGTATTTACCATATCCAATGTCAAATCTCTAGGATGTGATGGATGTTCATAATAATTCAAAAAATCCTTATGGAATATGGTTGGCAATTATCTTTCAAAAGTCTACTTGGAATCCTAGCATTCAAACTCTATAGGTAACATTATAAATAAAATTATATTAAATTTATATCTAAATTTAGATAATTTAATAATATATGTAACTAGAGGCTAATAATTTTACTCAATGCTTCATTCAAAGTCATTGAAATGACCTATGCTCTCAAGTTACTTAATTTTCATTCTCTCATTTTCTATTCTAAGAAAAGTAGATTTATATAATCTAGGCAATTTATTGAAAATATCATTATTTTTTTTAAAAGAATGAAATGGAATGGATATTCTCAATAGCAAGCCATTTTTATCAAGATTGTTTTTCTAAAATCATATGATCACATTAAATGGCCTTGTGTAGCTATTACACTATAAGTGTCATATTTGGTCCTAATTTATTGTACACTATTCAAATTATCTTTGTTGATGCTTCTACTTGCATTATTATTAATGTTCACTAGTTCCCTTTATTTGGGCTATTTTTCTCCTTATGATAAATTAACCCTTCACTTTATGTGTTGATTGTTGAAATTTTTGGCTATAGTTTTTCTATGTCATTTCTCAAAATATGGTTTAAGGTATTAATCTTTATAATTCATCTAGAATATATTGTTAATGGTCACTTTGTAGATGATTCATTTCTCACTATCTTGGAGGAAGAGGATAATGTCAAATAGACTCTTGAATGCTCAAATACCTTTTGTTTAGCATCTAGTTCAACTGTTCAGTTGTAGAAAACATATTTTTATAGACAATTATTTCTACCCTACTTAATTGGCTCAATTATTTTGATTGGAGATGGATTAATCATGGAGATGTTTTCATATTTCCTAGCATATAATTTAATTTTCAACTTTTCCTTGTGAAAAATTTTCAACATGTCATCACCCCTTTTTACACCCTTAATTGAATTTTTTTTTGTTTGTTTTACTTTTTATGAGTGCAGATTGTGAGAATGAAGCAGGATCACCAAAAGTTCCAGTTCCAAAAACTGTAAGATCCTTATCAGCTAAATCCACCCTCTGTTAGTTCACTTATATTTATTATTTCCTGATTCTTTTTTATTTTCCTCCTTAGTCTAAAATGCCCTCAACAGAAACTCTACAATATGACTAGAAGGAAGATAATTTGTTTTTTCTCAACCCATAGCCTGCCAGAAACATAAAGTTTATACTAGCAAAGAGAGAAACATAGGATTTCTTTTAAGAACAGTATTTCCAATGATGGTGTGTTTCAGAGAAGAAAGATTAGAATCCAATAGGTAGAGCCTAGATCTATCAATCTATAGTATCATAACTGTTACCTAGACATTGCCTTTGTTCAATCCAGTGTGATTTTTCTGATGTTGAATGGGAAATCAGACCAAAACCCACTCACATGGAAGGTGTACATTAATTCAGTTCAGAATTAAAGTCAAGAATCCAAAGCACTAGCACTTAACTTTTATTTTTCAAAATCTTGATTAAAAGCTTGGGTAGGACTCATGCGGACATAAGATTTTGTTCACTGCAACATGAAGGAACATTCACCTGGAAAATCGGAATATAGTGCTATTACAAGTCAATTGGATCAAATTTCTGATCCCAACAACATGTCTCATTGCATAAGTCTGTGATTCGAAAATAACCATGAATGCCACTTTCTTAGTACTACTTATTTTGAATTTGAGTAATATTTCGAAGTATCTGAATGCTACTTATCTAGATAAAATGGTTAGTAATTTCCAGACTATACATAATCGGAGATTTAGTTGAGAGTGATAAAACATTACATATTAAGAGAGGACTTAGTAATCAAGCAGAAAAAGCAAAATTTGAACCGAACAATAAACAAGGGGAGCCTTTATCTTTTAAGCAGATTCACATTTGCTTATGTGCTTATATTTTTTCCTAAACCATATTAGGTATACTCATTTGCTAGTTTTTACACTGGAGATTGCTATTGCTTCCATGTTACCTGAAATTGAGCAATGCATACTTGTGTTTGATGCAGGCAAGTTCTAACTCTGATATAAATTAATAATGCTTCTTTGAATTGGAAAACAATATGCCATCCTAAAATTTTAACTTATTCTTGTGCTTTCTGAAAATCTAGACATTGTAGACTTCTCTCTTATCCATATTGTGTATCCTGTACGAGCACTTCTTTTGCATTGTATTTTTGGGATGCCCTTATCCAGAAAAAAAAGGATCTAGTTATGCATTTAAGAAATAAGTCTCGTTAGACTTGAATACGATTTACACCAAACTTGGCCATGCCAACTAAGCTTTAAAATTATCTGCTAAGATGACATGCTGTGTACACCAAACTCCAAAGTTGGGCCTGCCGACTAAGATTTAAAATTCTCTCTCAAGATGACATGCTAAATCAGCTTTGGTTTTCTTTGGTACTTGGATTCATGATATTGTAATGTAGCGTAGTTAAAAACAATACTAGACTATGAATATATCCGAATATTTAGATGAAACCAAATCATCATTCAATGAAACTTTAATGTGGCATGCATATGTTCTGCGGAACACCCACTGTATGTGCATCTGTTGGAACATTTTGTTAAATAACATATTTTTCTTATTTTACAAACATTTTTGTGTGGACACTTGGGACTTTTGAGAGTCTAGAACCTTTGTAATGACCTATCAACTATTAGTTCTTGTAGTATAATTATCTGTTTCATTCATTATGTTCGAGTAGCATAACTTTATTTTGAAAGTTCTTTTAAATTCTATCTAATATTTCATAAAAATTCTAATTCCATTGGCGTCGGGGACAGGGGGACAGGTTTCTGGGACGGGGGGACAAAGGGGCCTCAATTTTGAGACGGCAGGGGGATGGCGGCGGGAGGGGGGAGGGGGTGTATATACTATATACTTTACATATGGTACTTAAAATGCTAGTTATGAAAAGATGTATAAGACTATTAAGAAGTAAAATAGCAAAATTGAAATACTAAATTAGTAAATAGTAAATACTTGAACATTGTTACATTGAACATTGAATATTGAAGTTTTCAATATCAAATTACTAATTAGAAATTAGAATAGTAATACTCAATACAGTATAACTATACTACAATGTAACAATTGTTGAATCAACAAATGGAAGATTTCTATTATATGATATCAAAAAATATCTTATCATAAAGATGATTACAATTAGTAGCATGATATCAAAACAAGTTCAAAATCAAAATGTTAAAATGACAAAACATAGTGAAGGAGGCAGAGGCCTCTAATCATCCCTCGGGAGGTTGGCAAACTCCTCATCACTGGAACCACTGGACTCCTCAAGGTCAAGATCCTGCCAAAGGAACACCAACCAACCCTATATCTGAAGCATCCTCATCCTCATCAATCTGTGATGGCTCCTCTGGCTCTACATCCCATCGTGTTGCTGGGCTCTCCTTGTACACACGTGTCCTGCGGTCAGTGATACGCAAGGCACTATGTACAACCACTAGCTTCTCTGCTCTCCTAGAGGTAAGTCTATTCCTCTTAAGAGAGTGGATGAAGCTATAAGTAGACCAGTTCCTCTCAGAAGCTGAAGAACTAGAAACCTGGGACAACAAACGAATGGCTAGTGTGGTAGTCAGTGATTTCGGTCCATGACAAGTCCACCACAAAATCGGATCCTCCTGTGCCATAGTTCTTATGTCCGCCTTTGCTGCAGCCTTATAACCCCTAAGAGTAGCAAATTTTGTCCACTCAGTGCAAATGTTGCCAACAGCTTCAGCATCATACATCTTATCAATGCACCTAAAGAACCCTTCCTTCACCTCATCATCCTGAATCGGTGTAACTCTACCAGGCCTAGGCATGTACCACTTCAAATTCAATGCATAAGCAGCCATGTGCAAGGGAGTGTTTAGGCTGTCCCATCTACGCTGAATAATAGGCTGAATGTAAACATTGTAGAATGCTAAAGTGGGGTCCTTCTCTCACACAACTACCCTCATCTGACCAAGCATAAAATCAATGCACTCATACACCTTTCCAAGGTTAGGTGCATCCCCATACCCATATCTGATGACCTGTACAACTAGTGTAATGATGGCGACCATATAATTTGCATCATGCCAAAATGCATCACTCTTCACTATCTCCTTCACCCTCTTCCCTTGCTCTGTCCTGGCCCCATCCCAACGATTCCATTCTTGTGTCATAACCATGAGTTGTAGTGGCTCTTGCAACTCAAGCATTCTCTCCAAAAGAATGAAATAGGATGCATATCTGGTCTCAACTGGTTTCAAGAACTCCTTCTTCGCGAAGCTCCTGAAGATGGCATGTGAAGTGTGGTGGTTGCAGATATACATCTGCACATCTCTAGCATTGTTGACCACTCGTCTAATCCACTCAATCTTCCCCATGTCCTTGAGTGCATTTTTAATGGCATGCACACAACATGGAGTCCACCAAATGTGTTTGTATGCTGCCTCAATAAGCCTCCCTGCAGCTCTGCACACATGTGTTGCATCTGTCATTACTTGGACCACATTTTGTGGCCCAATCTCCTCAATAGCTGCCCGAAGGATCTCAAACTGAAAATCGGCATCTTTTCGATGCCTTGAACAATCAACCGCCCTGACAAAGAATGGGCCCTCTGAGCATGTAACTATGACATTGATGAGTGGACGATGCCTAATGTCTGTCCACCCATCCATAACTATGCTACATCCAGACTCCTCCCAACATGCCCTCATCATCTCCATCAATGAATTGATCTTGGCATAGTTGTTATCCAAGATTATGGTCCTCAATTTGTGCTCACCTGGTGGCACATATGATGGTCGTCCCTTCGCCACCATCGAAATCATCTCCTTATAATAAGAAGATCGAGCTACATGGAATGGGATTTCATTGGCAAATAATAACTTTCCAATGGAATCATCTATTTGATCCCTCAGGTGCACATTAAATAAATCAGCTATGGGGTTAGGCTGACTTTCCATCTTGTGTTTCCCCTTGCCCCTGTTGTGATTCAGCCATAGTGCTATAAGTGGATGACGGTCCTAAGGCTGACCCTGACAATGTTCCTGCTCTCTGATGCAATGTAGGAGTAGAAATATGTGGCTGCCTCTGCATTTGCTACTCCTGAATCTATTGAATAGTCTGAATATGTTGCCTACCAGACAAGGTAGTAGGCATTGGAATTGCCACGTCATCTGGAACACCCCAAAGCTTGTTGAACTCAATTTTGTATTTCAGATTTTTAGGTTTCTTACAAAAATCACATGCTCCCACACCTTTTCCTGGCCAAAAGAGGTAGTGTGCATTAGCTCTAGTGATGCTCCCAAACCAATCATCACCACAAATGTTGCATTTCCATTTCCTCGTACCACTAGTTGATGACGTTGGGGCTGTTATTCTTATTGCAAACTATTTGAGAGGAGATTTGGGATCATAAGGACCCCTAGCCCACTTTGCCAAAAGCTGGAAAAGGCAATCAGTAGAAACTGGTGCACTAGCTATGGAACTAGTTTTCCCTTCCGGATTTGACCCATGCTCACCCCCCTCATTGAGCTCATCCTCATGCTCAGGTTCATATTCTAATTGGCTTGCACTATGAGAATCAGTTTCCATCTCATCCTCACTCATTTCATGACTATGGGAGCTCATTTTGACACTGCATTTCACAAAATGAAAAAAAAAATCAATAAACACATAGTTTCAGCCTATGCCCTACTTTAAAATTAAAAAAATAAAACTCTATATTTTAAATTTTTCAACAAATTTTAAATTGCAAAACAAAATCTAAGATTCTAAATTAATTTAGAAAATGGAACAATAAGAAATGAAATAAGAAAAATTAAAAAATGAAACAACAAGAAATGAAAAAACATTGAAAATCAGAAAATAAAATAAAAAATCAGTTAAAAACCCTACCTTTTGCTTGAAAAATCTCTTCAACAAGGTGAAGAATCTTCCTCCTCTTCTTCTTCTTGCTCCTTGAAACTCCTTTTTCACTTGCAATCATTCCTTTCACTCCTCCAATCACTCTCTCCTCAGCCTTCACTCTTCTTCTTCTTGCTGTAGCATACAAGTAGAAATGCAAATGTCAATAAAAATGAAGATTGGAGGGCCTTTTGAAGGTGTGTAAGAGTGTAGATGGGCCCCACATGCCCTTAGGGTTTGAATAGAACCAATATAATATAAAAAAAAATGTCTTAAATTTATTTTTTAATCAAGTTTTTGGTTGTTTGCCGCGGGAGACGCCTGGGCGTCCCCGAGACGCTTGAGGGACACCCAGGCGTCTCCCTCGGTGTCTCGGAGACGCTGGGATGTTTCCGTGTCTCCGGCGGCGAGGCAAAAAAAGTTGGCACCGCCGGAGATGTGGGAACGTCGTCCCCACGTCTCCAAGACGCCCTCATTCTGGAAACGCTAGGGCCTATGGGGGGAGAGGGGGGGCGCGTCCCCGGGGTTCACTGTAAAAATTGAAAAGCTCCCCCCATAAGAAACACATTTCCATAAATGTTTTTGAGTCATTTAATTTTGGGTTTGCCATTTTTCTATCAACATGGTGTTCGTATACTGGTGATGAAGTTTGTTTGAATGAGAATTCCTATAATGGAGATGTTTCTTTTTGATAAATATTCAATTGTAGGTTATTTCAGATCAGGTTCTACATGTCTGAGTTTAATCATGGCAACATTAAAAAATTTAGTAGACTACTACCCAAGAAAGCTAGCTAAGGCCTTTGTTGTTGATCCTCCTTCAATGTTCAACTACCTTTGGAAGGTACCAAACATAAAAGATTTGTACCTATTGCAAGTCTTGCAGCTTCGTTAAGACATCCTTTTTGTTGAATATAAGCAATTTTGTGGTTGATAAAGTATGGTTGACCTTATGTTAACTGCAGGGTGTCTGGCCTTTTGTGGACTTTGCAATAAATTTATATCTAGTCTCTTCTCAAGAGTATGATTCTCCTTTCATAATTCTGCATATGCTGTTAACTATATTATCTGTTGTAGTAGATCTGATTTCAAATAAGCTTTAACCATTGGTTTTCAATGGAGTTAAATCAGTTAGATATTTACAATATCCCTAATCAGGGATATTACATACAATGAATCTCAAAATATGGTGGATTTTAGCTACCGTTTGAAGACTTGTGACAGGATGTTCAACTTGACAAGGAATGCATTCTTTGAATGAAGCAAGGATTCAAATGTCCTTTTTGCAGTCCAGGTGAATGTCTGTGATAATTTCCTTATTTACATCATAGATCTCTTGTTTTAACTTTTAACCGAGTAAATGAAAGGTCAAAATATAATTATGTGCATTTATGTATTGCCTCATAAATAGTTGTGTTCCTCGGGGATATGAAGGATTCTCTATATGCAGGAGTAAGCTACATACATTGAATCACATATCCAAGCAATGTAAATAAAAAACCACTTTACATATCTGTACAACATCAGTTGCCTAGATGACATGGTGATTTGCTGCTTAGTCCACAGGCATGTTGCCTAATGAAATCCTCCCGTCAAGGAACTCCATGGAACTATAGTTTTCATGGCTGTACCTTTAGTGACAATGTCCAAGTCGACAAAGCCTAACTTGTTCAGTATAAAGTTATAATCTCTTGTGACCTCATCTAGGCCGTCCAGATCACTTGCAATGCCATATCTTCTGTCCATACTTCGTTTGCAACCATCTGAACTATCTTTGGCATCATTACTGTTGTTGTAGCCCAGAGCATGTCGTCAGGAACCATATGGAGTTGCTTTGTTGCAATCCATACTATCAATAATCCCAACAACCTGGACGTGAAATATCTGCAGTTTGTACAATCAAAATCTTTACAATAACTGCAACAGATATGCGGTCCATTCATTCAACAGTCATGCAGTTTAGAGTCTTGAAATTATCATTGCAACAAATGCCAGTCTGGTAGTTGTCTGCACATATTTTGATTTCCATATATTTGGCAGTCTCTGCTTTGAGTCTTACCTACAATTGGACCATATATCTAAACCCCAGAATAGTTTTTGACTGTTGTAGATGAGATGTCAATTCATTTAGAAGGGAGGGTAGATGTAGGTGAGATTTTAGTTCTATGCATTGCTACATCAATATGTGGGACCATCTGTATTGCATTTGAATATTATGAAACCAGACCCATTCTTCAGATTTCTTTGTAATACTCTTTTTGTGTACAAATAATTCCTTACTTTATAGGCATGAAGTCCATGCATTTACTTTAACTATCGTAATGTAAATTTAGTTTTACAGATCCACCTCAAAATTTTCATGTCTGTTTCTAGATCACAATTCACAAATCAATATTCCCTAAGAATAACCTCAGAAAGAAAAAAAATGAATAGGATAATCAATACTAAAGTCCCTGAAGTAGTGAAGAATGCATGCATTGGAATTGTCTACATTACAGATTATTTATAAAATATCATAGAAAATATTGAAATTGCAAATAAACCTTTCTATTTATAAGCATACCCAAAAAAAATGTCAACTCATGCTGATATGGATTACAAGATACCTCAATGGGTGTGGAATATAATAAAGCAGAAGTATTTTGCAAGGCAGATTGCTGCAAATCCATCCTGTAAACTAGCACCTTCCTCGATTCTTCACATACCATTTTTGCCAGTGCCAAGGTGTCATGCCCATTGCCACATGTAGCATCAATCACAAAATCTCCTCCTCTAACAATGTGCTGCCATACCCTGCATATTGATGAGAACATCAGACTGGTATTCAGATTAGTCATTGAGAGGTTAGCTTTTTCACGATCAGTTCATTTTTGTTCCAGTCTATCTTGTGCGGGTTTCTGGCAGAATCTTCATGCATGCAAAATACTTGTGAAACTTAACAGTGGAAATCAACTATTTAAATAACCTAGGTGCCTTGATGGCCTAGCAAAGAGCTTTGTTTGGAACTCTGTTTTAACTGAAATGATTGACTTGAGGAAAGGAGTTTGATCTATGAGAAAGACTTCTTGCTAACTATAAACTTTACTTTCAAAGGTTTTGTGCTATCAAAATGATGAATTTGTGCTAGTATTTTCTTTTTGAAGTGCCAGTCTGATGATCTCTTTTTCTCTAAAGGATATTTTTAAAAACCACTTCTATGCTCTTGGATGAACATTGAAGCCCAAAGAGACTTGAACGGAAGTGTTTCCCATGATAATGTACTGATGCGGTGGCTATTTTTAGAAACTTTGGACAGATTAAAATAGTTGTACATGTTGTGGTCTATGTTTCTCATCATCTACATTCCATGGTTTACAATGCACATATTTAACACATCTTTACTTAATGTTTTACATTCTTTATAAATAGATTAGAATGATGCACATTTTAGTAGAATATGTTTCTTGTCATCTGTATTCCTTGCCTCGCATATTTGTCATACCTTGACTTCTTGTCATGCATAGTGCATCTCTCCATGTTGGTCTGTAGAAGTATAGAAGATATCAGCAAATAATTATTCTTTTTTTAATTTCCTTGACATTACAAATCTAATTATATTAAGTGGTTCTTGGTTCTTTATCCAGGAACATATTTTATTAAATTGCAAAATTTTAGTGGACATCAGCTTAATCTAGAAACTAGACTGATTTAATTTCAAATGAATGTTGACCAAAAAGATCGATTTTGTCTGTGAAGGTTCAGCCAGTAATTGGGGTAAGAGCCAAGCTCAGCACAAAGCACAATGGTCACTGGACTGGAACTTCTGGTGAAAGTGGGAAATTTGGACTTAGTACCAACAAATTCATTCAAGTCATGCACAGGCTCAGAAAAGTAGGTTTGACAAGCTTTCTTCTGCTTCTGTTTTCATACTGTAATTGTAAGTTGTTATACAATTATAAATTTATAATATGTCTGATCAATCATGATTGTTATCATGCCCTTCAGGAAAACTTGTTGCAATGCTTGCAGTTGCTTTATTTTCACATTGGTTCTTAGATACCATCGGTAACATTGAACCAAATTTACCTGTAGGACTATGTAAACCACATCATGGCTGCTTTACGGGATGCCTGCCTTCTCAAAGGGATTTGTCAGCTAGTAATTGTGTCTCAGAGTGGGAAAGCTTTGGCATCATATCAACTTGTCTTTTTTCCATTTTGTACCTAATTCATGGGCCAAAAGTCATGTTTTTCCTTGCCCATTAAATGATTGTGCAAAACAATTCATAATATCAAGATTAGAATCTTGCCATCTTCGGTAACATTTTACCATCAAATATTGCTTTAGGCAGGGACTCCAGCTGGCTCACAGCTCTTGTTTATATCATGGTACTGCAAATTCTACTCTATTATCCTTGTTTCTATAAATCAATTTAAATTGATCTCAGATTCATTTCTTGGGGAATACCTTCTTGCAAACATCCTTCTTGCAAAAATGTTCAGAAATAGAAGTTTAGTCTTTTTCTCCACAAATATGACACTAAGATACAAAATAAGAATGTATTTGCATATGAGGAAGGCCTGCAATTTCCTTTATGTATGCAGATGGATATGATTAAATGATAGTGATTGTAAACTAGAAATCTCCTACTAAACGCAATGCTATTTTTTAAAAACATTTCTAAACATCCCGCAGACTTTCCCTCCTCTAATAATCATCAATTATTTATATTTTGAATGGTAACTCTGCAACTATAGCTGCCCTAAAATTCAAAGGAAATCTTTAGATGGACAGGAATACAGAGTTTGCTAAATTAACTTAATGCTTTTCTTCAAATTTGGAATACACAATTGAAATTTATGCTTGTGTTGCAGATGGATTCATCTAATACACTCTAACCAAAATGCTAAGAACATATTACAATCTGTCCTATCATATCATTACAATTTTCAAAGTGACCTAAAACAATTTGACATTAGCATACGTTAAAATTAACTAAAACTTATGTTCTGGCAGAAAATACTGACTTTGCATTATCAACAACCTTGGTTTACTACTTCCATAAGAGCGTGCAGCTGATTGTTTTCCTTTTTGAGCTAATATTCAATGAACCCTGTTGAACACTTGAAACCCTTTTGGGATGCTGTGTTAGATATTGTGAGCACTCTTTCCGGTGTAAAGCCAGACTCCCTAAGGTTTACCACTTCACCCATGTTTCCTCCTCATGCAAGATGTGAAAACCTATTTAAGGAACGTGCTGATAAATTTTATTAATTGTTTTTTAATAATAAATGTGCTACCTGTTTTACTAAGATAATGATGATATATTTTTATTTACCTATTTATTTTATTTTTATCCTTGTTTTTAAATAATCTTCAACTCTTTTCCTTTTCTTTTTGAAAAAAACAAGATTACTTTTAATATCTTCATTAAAATATAATGTTATTTATTAATAATATAAATTTTATTACTTTATTATAATAATAGTTACTTAAAAGAAAATGACAATTCCCATTTATTAATGCTATGAGATTTCCACAATCTATCATGTTGAAGATTTTTTTTTGATTTCTGGATTTTTGATTGTGTTGAAGTTTTTTTCATCAACAGATCACACTCAGTGATCCATCATCAGGATGATAAAGAGCTAAGGAGATGAGAAAGGTAAGATGCAGACCTGATTTGCTTAAAAGGAAGAGAGGTAAGAAGTTGAGGAGAGAGAAGGGTACAAAGACCGAGGCAAGAGAGATTTAAGGTAAGAACAAGAATTGAAAGAATTAAAAATAATAAGAGAGAAAATATATAAGAGTGAAAATTTTTAATTAAAAAAGAACGTAACATGAAAGAAATAAAAGACACTGAACTAATGAAAGAGGACTACAACATAGAGAAAATTTTTGGAAAAGAGAGAGCAGAAATAAATAAGAGAAAAAAACACCAGGAAATCTGAGTTAATATGCAAAATTAAATAATGTTGAAAACTTAAAATGAAATAAAAGAATGCTAATGAAATGAAGCAATTAAAAAAAAAATCTTTTTCAACCTCAATTCTAACGCAATTAGTAAAGAATATTATATTTGAAACTATTAATGTTATATTTAAAGTTGAAAATACTATCTATTAAAACAATAACGTAAAAAAGAAAGAAAATTAAATTTGAAACTAAAAATGTTATATTTATTATTGAAAATAATATTTAAGGAAACACTAACATAAAGTAAGAAAGGATATTATATTTAATATAGGAAAAAATATCTATTTGAGAAGGACTAAAATGACATATTTGATATTGAAAAATAATATCAGTTAAAAAATTAACATAAAAAAGAAAGAAAATTTAATTTGAAACTAATAATGTTATATTTAGTATTGAAAATAATATTCAATTAAACACTAACGTAAAATAAGAAAGATTATTAATATTATAATAAAAATAGTATCTATTTAAGAGAGAAAAAATGTTATATTTCAAGTTGAAAGAATAATGTATAGCAACTAAGAAATTAATGAAAGACAGTAAGAAAGTTCATGTAAGAAGGTATATTTGAAAGAAAAATATATTTGAAAGAAAAATATATTGGAAGAAAAATATATTAATATTTGAAAGTATATTAATGTAAGGTAGAAAAATAAATTTGAAAGAAAATTAATGCAAGAAAGAATAATAAATTTGAAGGAATAAAATATTGGAAATTATCAAAGTTATATTTAATAATGAAAATCAAATCTATTTAAACACTAACGTAAAATCCAAAGGAAATTAAATTTGAAATGAAATTAAAGATTGCTAAAATTTAAAATGAAATAAATGATTGTTAAGAAAATTCATGAAGGAAGGTATATTGTATTTGAAAGAATAATATATTAATATTAGAAAGTAAATTAGTGAAAGAATAATATATTAATATTTGAAAGCATATTAATGTGAGGAAGAAAAATATATTTGAAAGAAAATTAATGTAAGAAAGAATAAAAAATTTAAAAGAATAATATACTAGAAACTATCAAAGTTAAATTTAATAATGAAAATCAAATTTATTTAAACAGTAACGTAAGATCAGAAGGAAAATTAAATTAGAAATGAAATTAAAGATTGCTAAAATTTAAAATGAAATAAATGAATGCTAAGAAAATTCATGAAGGAAGGTATATTGTATTTGAAAGAATACTATATTAATATTAGAAAGCATATTAATGTAATAAAGAATAATATATTAATATTAGAAAGCATATTAATGTAATAAAGAATACTATATTAATATTAGAAAGCATATTAAGGTATATTAATTCCCATTTAGATTGGGCCCATTTTGATGAAACATCAGAATACGACTATATATAGGTAAGGAACATATATATTTATTAATCTTATGTAACTTAGATACACGAATCTAAGTGTTTGTGTGTGTCAATCCCATCATGGCAGGTTACCTCCACTAGCTAGAACCTTTTTCCCTGATGATACTCTCTCCAATATGAGAAAATGTCAACAATTCTTGATGCACTGATGAATATGGAAAACATAATTAATCATAATCATTTTAATCATTCTTAATTTGGAGTGGGATGCTCATTATCCATTCATGAATGAATGTTAAAATAATAGGAATTCCTTTGACTTGGTAAAATACAACTTAATTACATCTGAACAGTAAGGATCCAAACTTGACTTAAGGTCCATATTATCTAGCTACTAACCTTAATATTGTTAGCTTACAAGCCAAAAATATCAAATTTTATACAAGAATATAAAGATTGTCCATTTTTTAATTCTCCATCAAATGACGGTGACAATCTCCAGAACCTGTTAGTATTAGTTTTAATGCTTAGTACCCTATGTGCCTATTAAAATCAAATAGGGTCAATTTGGGAGTATACTATGAATAATGCATATAGTGTATAAGTTGTAACCAACCTTCAATTAAATAATTTATACATGAGGGATTATACTTCACTTAATTTTGGCCACCATAAGATTAAGGTTGCTAAAATTTAAGGGATAATCCAACCATACAGTCTATTATTACACTTTGCAACCCCCACAACAAAGCATATAGTTACATAAGGTGATGGAAAGGTGTATGTGTTTGGCCATATATTCTTCTCTAAATGAAATTATTATCATCCTTTAATGTCTTCAATGAAATCATCCACAAAAAAATTGTGGGCATTCTTAAAAATTGTGTTATCACAAGATTTACAATAAAATAGTTTAACCTAGGCTTAAAAAAGGCTATTAATCCAATATTGAAATTAGTCCTTGATAACTCTTTGAAACAAGGACAATTTGTAAAGAAGCTAAACCTTTCTTAAGATAGAAGGAAAGATGATTGGCCCTATGATCTCATCAGGAAGCTCTAGATATTTCAAGTCTCTTGCATCCAAAACTCGAAGCCTTCCCTTCTTTTTATGGGCATATAGAGACTGTTGCAAGTATGGGCTAGTCTGGTGGTGTTGTCATTGATGTCAACATTGTTCAGTATGTTGTAGATTGTGCATGTATAGTTGAGATGCTACTGAGATGTTGTGAGTACGTGGAGCTATCTTATATGGCTGCAAATGTGTTGTGTTGATGAGTTTCCAAGTGCTTTTGAGAAAATTAATAAAGAAGTTAGAGTGGTGAATGTGTTTAGATTGTGCTCCAATATGTGCTGTGCGTTTCTCCTATGTTGATCCTATGCATGTGCAGTTCTGGAGTTTTTGTTACAGTGATTTGATGGTGCCATATTTTGAGTTTCAGTTTTTTGGTGAAATGGCATGTGAAAGTTGTGTTCGTCGATATATGCGTTCTATCGGCAGAGTTGATCTTCTGTGGACTGGGAGAAATGTTTTTGCTCTACAATCATCTGCTGGTTTGTTTCAGATCTTGCAGATCTGGGATTTGTCTTATGATGGTGTTCTCTTGGTTTTGGCAAAGAAGGTTGACGATTGGTAATCTGGAAGTCATGTTTTTGTATTCCAGTGCAGGTTTGCATAGTTCGAATGATCTGGTGAAAGGTATTCAATGTATGAAGTATATTGTTTTGTTGTGGACGTATCTGAAGAAGTCTAAGATGAAGTCTCATGAATAATGAAGCATGTTGAGGTGTCCATGTGTCATCCTCATCCTGGGAAGCATGCACATCTTTGTTCATTTGTGTTTTCATTAGGTTTGGCCAACCTAGTGTTTACACTTTATTTTAAAAATAAAAGAATTAATTGAGGAAGCATGTGGTTGATTCAAGAATGTTATTTTTTGATCTTGAAAAATAATTTTATTGGTCCACTCTTATTCCTTTCCATCGCGGGATTTTTGAGTTGCTGATCTAATTTGAATTTATGAAATGGGTTATTTGTGGCCGAGCTTGGTAAATGCTTCTAAGGTTGAGAATGGTATAAAAGCAAGTCGAATTGTGAAGAGTTGTATGACAATGTGATGCAAAGTGACAAAAGTGTGCCACAAATCATAAGAGCAAAAGTATGTGTGAGTGAGTTGTGATAGTAGTTTTTCAATGTGTTCAAGGCAGTGAGCTGAAGGTTTTTGCAATCCTGTAGTTGTGGTCTAGTTGCTGTGGTGGATCTTTTGTTCTCTTTTGTATCTATAGGTAGTGGGCCTCCTTGTTGGACAGTGAGTCCTTTGTAGGTAGTGAGCCTTTGTATTTGGATAGTGAGTTCTCTTTTGGGCAGTGAGCCTCCCTATTGGATAGTGAGTCCTTTGTAGGCAGTGAGCCTTTGTATTTGGATAGTGAGTCCTCTTTTGGGTAGTGAGCCCTTGGCAGTGAGCCTTTGTATTCAGTTTTATAATCTTTATATTGTGAGTTAACCCTCACCATGGTTTTTCCCTTATTGGGTTTTCCACGCAAAAATCTGGTGTTCATTGTGTTGATTTACTTTTTGTTATTGTGTTTCATGCTCATATCTAATAACAGAATAGTGTGGTTGAAGAATTGATAAGTGAAAGTTTTTAAGTTTGAACTTGTGTGACAACTAATTCACCCCCCCTCTCAGTTGTCCTGCGCTTGTTTAACAATTGGTATCAAAGCTTTGGTTCCTTGGTGTTGAGCTTAACTGCTTGAGGAAGATCCGATGGCGTATAAGTTGGCGATCCCTATGTTTGATGGAACTGAATACAATGTTTGGAAGGGACATATGAGAGGATATAATACCTCTCTTGGTTTCAAGACCTGGAAGGTTGTAGAGACAAAGTTTACACCTCCATCTGGTGGTGTTAATTTTGCAAATGAGATCTCTGCTTATGAAGAAAATGAGAAGGCAAAGTATCCAATTTGTAGTGGTTTATCTAAAAATAAGTGAGTTAAGGTTAATTCTCTGGATATTGCATATGAAGTTTGGAAGAAGTTGGAAGACATGTATGAAGGAAATGAAAAGGTGAAATTAACAAAGAGGCTAGCGACAAAGCGTCGATTTGTGAACCTGAAGATGGAAGATGGTGAAGAATTTACAAGTTTCTTTTAGAGAGTTGAACTGGCAGCAAATGAAGTTAGAAATAAAGGAGGAAAACTATCAGATGAAGATATAATCAAGAAGATCCTGATCACTTTATCAGAATGTTACACCGACAAGATCTCTGTTATTGAAGAAATGTATAATCCTAAGAAGTACACTCTAGAAGAGTTGTTCACACCTTGCAAGCATTTGAGATAAGGAAGTTCTAGAAAGATGACAAGATAGAAGAGAAGATATAAACGACATTTAAGGCTTTGAAGATTGAAGAACCGGATAGCGATGATGAAGAGTTGGAAGTAAACTTCACCAAGAAATTGAAGAAAGGCACTAGAAAGTATAAAGGTATGTTACCCTTTAAATGCTTTAGTTGTGGTAACATTGGTCATTATGCTTCGAGATGTCTGAATAGGGCTACACATAAAAATAACAAGGATTATAAGGATAAGGATATGAAGGATAAGAAGTATAAGAAGTACTATGTTAAGGAAGAGGTAGGTATTTCTGATGATGAATCTGACAATGAGGTTGATGATAGTGTGCTTATTCTTAGCTTTGGAAAATAAATTTGTATCCACTAACTCTGGAAAATGTGTAAGTAAGAAGGCTTTGGAGGGTAAGAAGAATATGATAGAAAGTACCTTGGTTACCGCTTTTCATGCAAGACAAGATGAAGACTACTGGGCAATTGATAGTGGATGTTCAAATCAAATGACCAGAGATAAGAGTAAGTTCACTAAACTTGAAAAATATGATGGTGGTTTAGTTATGTTCGGTGATGATTCAGGGGCTAAGATCTGTGGTAAAGGTTCAATTAGTTTTGATGGAGTGCACAATACTGATGATGTATATTATGTGAAGGGTTTGAGGCATAACCTTCTAAGTGTTGGTCAGATGTGTAGTAATGGCTTTAAACTTGTGTTTCAGAACAATACCTATGAAATAAGAAAAGGATCCAAAAATGGAGATATGGTTGCTGTTGGAAGAACTCATGGAAACATCTATCAGTTGAAGGGAGTTGATGGTAATTGTCTTGTATCTCAAATAAATGAAAGTTGGTTATGGCACCAAAGAATGGGACATGTGAACTTCAATAATCTAGTCAAGATCAGTGCTAAGGAGATTGTTCAAGGACTCCCTAGAATCACAAGACCTACTAATGCTATCTGCAAAAGTTTTCAATTGGGAAAACAAACAAGATGTAGCTTTATGGGAAAAGAACATTCTACTACCAGAATGTTGGAGTTAGTACATACTGATCTTTGTGGTCTGACTAGAACTGGAAGCCTAAATGGAGACAGGTATTTCATGTTGCTTATTTATGATTATACTCGAATGACATGGGTTGCATTTCTTAGAGAAAAGACTCAAGCTCTAGATAGGTTTAAGGTATTCAAAACAAGAGTGGAAAATGAAGTAAATCTGAAAATCAAGTGTTTGAGATCTGATAGAGGCAAAGAATTCACTTCTAGTGAATTTAATGCATTTTGTGAGAAGCACGACATAAAAGATAGTTTTCTGCCCCGAGAACCCCACAACGAAATGGAGTAGTTGAAAGGAAAAACAAGATAGTACAGGAAGCTGCTAGAACTATGATGAAAGGGTCCAATGTACTGGATGTATATTGGAGAGAAGCAATACATACTATTGTTTATGTTCTTAATAGAGTTCAGATCAAACACAACAACACAAAGACACCTTTTGAGTTATGGACTGGTAAGACTCCTACTATGAAATATTTTAAGGTATTTGGAAGTAGATGCTATATTAAAAGAGATGATGAAAACCTTGGAAAGTTTGATGCTAGATGTGATGAAGGAATATTTCTTGGATACTCTACAAATTTTTTAACAAAAGATTGAAAAAGATTATTGAAAGTGCTAATGTGAAAGTTGATGAAGATATACACAGACCTATTGAGATAAGTGAAGTTGAACTTGATGATCCTATTTGTGGACATGTACCTGAAGAAAATAAGAAGGAAGAAGAAGAGAAAGAAGAAGAAGAACAAGTGGAAGAAGAAGAAGAGAATGAACTGAAACTTGCTGCTAGGACTCCTAAATATGTATAGAAGAATCATTTGGAAGATCAAATAATTGGAGACAAGAGTGAAGGTGTGAAGACAAGACACAAAGTTGCAGCTGAGGTAAATTTGTGTTTTCTTTCTAAAATAGAACCTAAATTTGTAAGAGAATCATGTGAAGATGAAATTTGGATGAGAGCTATGAAAGAGGAATTGCAGCATATAGAAAAGAATCAGACATGGGAAATAGTCCCTAGGCCTGTGAACAAAAATGTGATTGGATCAAAATGGGTGTTCTGGAATAAACTGAATGAAAATGGAGTAGTAAGGAATAAGGAAAGATTGGTATGCAAAGGATATTCACAAATTGAAGGAATAGATTTTGAAGAAACATTTTCCCCTATGGCTAGAATGGAAGCTATCAAAATGTTTTTGGCATTTTCTGCCCACAAGGACTTCAAGGTATATTATATGGATGGTAAGTCAACTTTTCTAAATGGTGAGTTGGAGGAAGAAGTGTACATGGAGCAACCTGAAGGGTTTCAGTTATCTGACAAGCTAGAAATGGTTTGTAAATTGAAGAAAGCATTGTATGGATTGAAGCAAGCTCCCAGAGCTTGGTATGCAAGATTGGATAGATATCTGACAAAGCAAGGATTCAACAAAGGTTCTGCTAACAACCTCTACTTCAAAGTGCAAGGTAATAAGATGTTGATTGTAGTTGTTTATGTTGATGATATCATTTTTGGTGGAAATGAAGGCATGTGTAAAAGGTTTGTTGAAGAAATGCCGAAAGAATTTGAGATGTCTATGATTGGTAATTGAATTTCTCCCTTGGTCTACAAGTGAATCAAACTGATAAAGGGATATTCATTTCACAAGCCATGTATGTAAAAGAGTTGTTGAAGAAGTTTTAGATGGAAGATTCTAAATCGATTTGTACTCCTATGGTAACTAGATGTAATCTAAGCAAGGGTGATGAATTTGCTAAGAATGATCAGAGCAAATACAGATCCATGATTGGCGAACTGTTGTACCTTACTACTACTAGACTAGATATTATGTATGCAATGTGTTTATTGCTAGATTTCAAACAAATCCTAAAGAAACGCATATTACAGCGGTAAAGAGAATATTTAGATATCTTAAAGGCACACCAAATTATGGACTATGGTATCCTAAGAGTGATGATTTTACTCTGAGTGCTTACACAAATTCTAATTGGGCTGGATGTATAGATGACCAGAAGAGTACCAGTGGTGGTGCTTTATTTCTTGGTGGAAGATTAGTTTCATGGTTGAGTAAAAAGCAAGACTCAGTCTCTTTATCCATAGCAGAGGAAAAATATATTGTTGCAGCATCCTGTTGCACACAAGTTTTGTGGATGAAGCAAACTCTGAAAGACACTGGTTTGATATGTGATCAGCCTATTCCTATTTTCTGTGACAATATAAGTGCAATAAATTTTTTGAAGAACCTAGTTATGCATTCAAGAATGAAGCACATATCTATCAAGTATCATTTTCTGAGAGAAAAAAGTGCTAGAGAATGAGGTTAGACTGGAGTATGTGACAACAAAGGAACATATTGCAAACATATTCACTAAGGCTCTTCCAAAGGATACTTTTGAACATCTTAGGGAGAGGTTGGGGGTCATTAGCCCTCTGAACTAAGGGCACATGAAGGTGCATCAATCCAGTGAATTCATAGATTATTTATTTATCTAGACTAATAGATAGGTCTACTCCACAGGGGGAGTAGAAAAGGTTTTTTATTTGTTGCAGGATGGGTGTACTCCTAGGGGGGATCAATTAGAGCACTTGTTCTTTGCCATTGATGTCAAAGGGGGAGTGAAATTCATGTGAAAAATAATTGTAGCAGAAGAGAAGGTGTTCTCCCAGAATATTGTGTAGGTTGTTGTCTTTGATGGTTTTTCACACCATGTGTTGCCATCAATGACAAAGGGGGAGATTGTTGCAAGTATGGGCTAGTCTGGTGGTGTTGTCATTGATGTCAACACTACTCAGTATGTTGCAGATTGTACATGTATAGTTGAGATGTTGTTGAGATGCTGTGAGTACATGGAGCTATCTTATATGGCTGCAAATGTGTTGTGTTGATGAGTTTCCAAATGCTTTAGAGAAAATTACTAAAGAGAAGTCAAAGTGATGAATGTGTTCAGATTTTGCTCTGATATGTGCTTCATGTTTCTCCTATGTTGATCCTATGCATGTGCGGTTTTGTAGTTTTCATTATGGTGATCTGATGGTGCTATATTCTAAGCTTTAGTTTTTGGTGAGATGGTATGTGAAAGTTGTGTCCACCGATACGTGCATTCTACCAGCAGAGTTGATCTTCTATGGACTGGGAGACATGTTTTTGCTCTGCAGTCCTCTGCTGGTTTGTTTCAGATCTTGCGGATATGGGATTTGTCTTATGACAGTGTTCTTTGTGTTTTGGCAAAGAAGGTTGAAGATTGGTAATCTGGAAGTCATGTTTATGTATTATAGTGCAGGTTTGCATATTTCAGATGATCTGGTGAAAGGTATTTAGTGTATGAAGTATATTGTTTTGTTGCAGACGTATCTGAAGAAGTCTGAGATGAAGTCGCATGAATAATGAAGTGTGTTGAGGTGTCTGTGTGTCATCCTCGTGTTGGGAAGCATGTGCATCTTTGTTCATTTGTGTTTTCATTAGGTTTGGCCGACCTAGTGTTTACACTTCATTTTAAAAATAAAAAAATTAATTGAGGAAGCATGTGGTTGATTTGAAAGAATGTTATTTTTTGATCTTGAAAAATAATTTTATTGGTCCACTCTTATTCCTTTCCACCACGAGATTTTTGAGTTGCTGACCTAATTTGAATTTATGAAATGGGTTATTTGTGGTTGAGCTTGGTAAATGCTTCTAAGGTTGAGAATGGTATAAAAGCAAGTCAAATTGTGAAGATTTGTATGACAGTGTGATGCAAAGTGACAAAAGTGTGCCACAAATCATAAGAGTAGAAGTGTGTGTGAGTGAGTTGTGATAGTAGTTTTTCAGTGTGTTGAAGGTAGTGAGCTGAAGGTTTTTGCAATCCTACAGTTGTGCTTTAGTTGTTGTGGTGGATCTTTTGTTCTCTTTTGTATCTATAGGCAGTGAGCCTCCCTATTGGACAATGAGTCCTTTGTAGGAAGTGAGCCTTTGTATTTGGACAGTGAGCCTTTGTATTCAGTTTTATAATCTTTATATTGTGAGTTAACTCTCACCAAGGTTTTTCCCTTATTGGGATTTCTACGTAAAAATCTGGTGTTCATTGTGTTGATTTACTTTTTGTTATTCAGTTTTATAATCTTTATATTTTGAGTTAACCCTCACCGTGGTTTTTCCCTTATTGGGTTTTCCACGTAAAATTTTGGTGTTCATTATGTTGATTTACTTTCTATTATTTGTGTTTCATGCTCATATCTCATAACATAATAGTGTGGTGGAAGAATTGATAAGTGATAAAGTTTGTAAGTTTAAACTTTTGTGATAACTGATTCACCCGCCCCCCCCACCCCTCCTCGCCCCTCCCCATTTGTCTTGTGCTTGTTTAACAGAGACATACAACCACATTCACCTGGGTGACTTTTGTTGAGCGCTTAGAAGCCATAAATCTTGCCAGTTTGACAAATTATGCTTTCTTTCCTTGTCTACATATGCTTTCTTTCCTTTTCTACATAAGCTTTCTTTCTTTATTATCATAACTGTTAATTTGTATTCCTTGGATCAAAATAGATTGCCATATTTGAAAGTAGCCATGCAAAAATAAAAAAGCATGCAACAAGCATGCAAATGGTCAAGTTATGCTTTATTTTGACTATTAATCTTATTTGGTAAGACGTGTCATCTAACTAATTTTTAAATAATGAAGATTTACTACCATCTAAATATTTTTTTCTCCTTGAGATATCAAATATCCTTGTGATGATGAAATTTTTTTACATAATGGAATCCATAAATCATTTAGCAAGAATCAATATGAATTGTGGAAATGTGATATCATTAATAAGATTTACTATATTTGTTATAAAAATAATATTTTGAAAAGATAGAATATAAATGATTTTAAAAATATATTTTTAGCTCTTTGAAATAAGATTATATTGAATATTTTTGATACATCATTATTGGGGAAGTTAGTGTGATTTTAGACAATCAAACCTAGACAAGTCAAAGCTTACAATGTGTGTTTAAAGGAGTATGCTTGAGATCTATCAAGTTTTTTTAAATAATAAGGATTTACTACATTTGTTATAAAAATAACATTTTCAAAGATAAAATATATATGATTTGTTAAAATATTTTTAACTCTTTAAAATAAGGCTATATTGAATATATTTCAATATTAATTTGAAAATTTATTGCTAATTTAATAATAAATTAATATTTTTTTATTTTGTATGTGAACTTTAAAGTATTAGTTGTTAATTATTGGTTTATAACTATAATTTTTAATTTAATAATAATTTAACATTTTTATTTTGTGTGAATTTTAAAGTGATAGCTGTTAATTATTGTTTTATAATTATGTTTCTTATTTTTATATGTATTTACTATTATATAAATTTATATTTACAAGACATCAAGAAGAGTTGTTATTGGACTATAACTTGTGAGTAATATAATCATATTTTCATTTATCAATATTGTGTATGTTTAGTTTTTGATCAAAACTAAATAAAATCATATCAAGAAAAGTCATTGAATTATAGAAAAATCAAGAAGAGTTGTTGCATATATATATATATATGTCCCCTTCTTAGTGTGACCATGACTATGGATGATTTAGCCTATTCCTGACCCTCGTAGGATAGAGCAGATGGTTAGGGGGTCTTAATTTGGAAATATTTGGTATGGCTTCGCCTCCAGTGATCAATGAGAGTTCAGGTCTGGCCTTACTATTTATAGTAAGTGACTATTTCAGGACAGTTAGGGTTTCTATCTATAGCAGGGCACTTGAATAGGCTTCATTTGCAGCACCAATCCTTTACACCATTGGTTTGATAAGATAATGAGGGATTTACTATTTATAGTAAATTAGTGGTTGATAGAGAGGGACCCTTACTATTTTTAGTAAGGAAGTTGGAGGCACAATGGATGCAGTGGTTAACTCCTTGGTTCAGACGACTCATAAAATGAACAATTATTCGAGGAGTTATTAATTTTTAAAGTGACTAAGGAATAATTAAAATATTTCAATGTTATTATAAAGTTATAATGTAACTTTATAATAATAAAGTCACTTTAATTTTATAAAGTGTTTTAAGTGAAAAATTAAAGTGGGAAATATATCTTTTATCCCACATTGGCAAGGAAAGTGTTTGAGCTCTCATAAGAAAAGAATAAAAGGAACTTAAGAGCTCATTCTTTTGCATCCAGGATATTGATATTTGAGTTGAAGACTTTTGGTGGTGGAGAAACCAACTAAGGTTTCAGCCATTGGAGGACCTTTGGGGACAAAAACCCTCATTGGTTGAGCAATTTTGAGGCGGTGAGATATCAACTAAATTATTGCCTATTAGTGGGCTTCATACAGAGGTCCAAATTGTGCTTTATTGGAGAAGAATCATAAAAGTTTTTACAGGAGTTTACATTGCAAATCAAAATTTAATGCACTGCTACTACAGTGGCATGAACAGTGTCATACTATAGTGCTAGGTTATCATTTTTGGAGAGTAAATCTAGTTATCCACATTTGTATTGTTGTTGTTTGTTGTTTCCAGCCTCAGCGTGATAATTACATAAGTGTTGGGTGTGATTTCGAGCATTGGACAACTTCTACAAGGGAATTGCAGACATTGTAGAGGGTGTATATGCTGGTTTGGACATGATTTACTAGTTTTGGGCTAATTGTGCATGTATTTCCAGCTTCTATCTATTGTTTGGACTTAGACATCTGCTTGACTTTCATCAACAACCATAGCAATTGCTCAAAAATATTATTTCCAGGTTTGAAATACATTGTCTAAATATTGCACTTGCTACAACAATCATCTTGTAAGTAGTTTGCAAGTCATATATCTCTCTAGACCTTTCTGAGTTTTGTCATACGAGTTTCAGACCTCTGTATTTGATCAGAAAATATGAATATAGTCACCTTGTATGCTGAAGTAATATTCTAAGTGCATAAGTTTGTAATACGGTTATTGGTCCTACTCATCTAAGAATGCAATGTATGTTGGTCAAGTCTAAAATATCAATTGCACACCATGTTCTTTAGCATTCAACCTGGGCTTGTGTAGAATTGTCTTTTCTAATAGTAGATAGTTATTTGAATATTAGATATCTATGAGGGATTGTTTTTCAAACTAATTTTAATGTCTTAAGGTTGTAGATGTTCTTACCAGCATAGTAGAATGCATGCCAATTGATTGACATAACATCAATTGGTTGTAGGTGCAATTTTTACATGTAGAAATCATCTTTATGCATTTGAAAGCTAAATAAAAGTTGCATTTGCACTTAGTTCCATGCTTAGACATCTTAGGATTTATTTGCAAGCATTTAGAACACTTTTGACATCATCCCAACCAAACATATAAGACTGAAACCATAGACCAACAAGCAAAGAGTTTGTATGCAAAGTGTTTGACGATATTTCTTGAGCCTATAATCAGCCTTTTGGGGTCAGAATTGACGAGGCCCATTATATATATATATATATATATATATATAAGTAATACAATCAAAATTTTATTTATAGAGATATATAAATAAACAATATTGTTGTAGATTTAGAAGATAATAAAGAGATAGGTAGAAGAGGGAGAGAGATAGTTAGAGGAGGGAGGGAGATAAATAAAGGGGGAGTGATAGAAGAATATTGGGAGAGAGAGGGAGATATAACTTAATATATAAAGAGGTAGAGGGAGAGGAAGAGAGGGACAGATAAAAATTGAGGGCAATAAAGAGAGATAAAGAGGGCTAGGGAAAGAGATAGAGGTCCTACAATATTCCATGCAACTACTACATAATAGGCCAGTTCACATTTCAAAAAAACTGAGGTCTTACAATTTTCCATCCAACCACTATATTCTTGCAATGTTAGCTCACACGACTACTAGTGTCTCTCCCATAGGTCTCTAGAAATGCCATTTTAAATGTGTCTGTGATGACATGACATGGTCTATCTAGTATTGGTGGTTCCAAGATGACTAGCAAGACCATTCCCGTGCCAATCAAAATTCTCATTTAGTTTCCCTTGTGCTTTGTTTAAGAAAAATTAGTAATTACCCAAAAATGAAGTGTTCAAAAGTTTAAATAATTTGAAATAAAATATTAAAAGGAACTCCTTCATTTCTTTCTTATTAATTAAATGGTCACGATTTTTTGGTCATATATGTGATTTATGAGGTATATTGTGTCATGCTATCAATGATGTGAGGAGGAAATATGGGCAAAGTTTGCACAAAAAAATTATGAAACTCGATGCTTGAGGTCTTGCTCATTTGGTGAAATAGACTATTTCTTTTAGCCATTTTAAAGTGATCTAGAGATCCTTCAAATTGATTACTATCGCTTTGTTGTTAATGGGTTTTTGTGGATATTTACTAATTCTTTCTTCATGTCTTCCATTTTTTATCCTCCAAAATTCTTTGAATTTCAAGTTACAACTTCCTGTTCTCCAATTAGTCCTTCCTCTTTGCTTAAGGATTTTTCCTTGATCTAGAAGCACATCTTTTGCTGAGGTCCCCAATCCTAACAATATTCTATTTACTCCTGTGATGACAACTAAGAATTGTTTTTCAACATGCCTTCCTTTCATAGTGTCTTTGTGGCTTTTCCCGACACCCTTCTAATTTTCTCCATATGCCTATGCTCTACTCTAGACTTTCAAATCATCAATGCACACGATTTTTTAAATTAGACCTTTATATTAAGAAAATAATTTTTAAATAATTTTTTTCACACAAATGTTTCCTCCCTATAAAAATTAATTATAGAACAATTGAATGAATTGTGCATTATTTATACATTATTTGCATGCCATATTTATTAATAAAATGATAATGAAACAATTTTATTAATTATCCTAGTCAATTCATTATTTGGTTTCCGTATTTATTATATCTTAATTAAATTTCTAGAATGACTTAATTATAAGAAAATGGTTTTCATCCATTTTTGCATTCTCAACCATGAAGTCTTTGTCCCTTGTTTAAAAAATACAAAACCATATTCAAAAGATATTTACAAATAGGCTACACCCTTATTTATGCAAGCCACCATATACCAACATCATGCAATGTTAGAAAAGGGAGAAGAAAAGGAGAAGTGTCGAGAGATCTACAACATTCGATTAACTTACAAATAACATATTCATATATGAATTCCAATCATGACATTACACATCCTAATTCTCTTTCTCATTAGTTTATCTAAAATAATTTATACTTAATTAACCTAACTAAATTGTAAATAATTAAATACACATGTTTAACACGTAAACGATTTATTTAAAGTCCTTACGGGTGGGTGCATGGAGATCATGGATAGCCAATTTGTGGCCACTTTAAAAAAAAAGTTTTGAAAAGTCATAACGCGAGTGCGTTATAACATGCTCACATTATGGCTTGGTGTGTCGAGCCTGAGGCTTGACACAACAAGCCCATAACATGAGCGCATTATAACGTGCTCACGTTATTGCATGTTAAAATCAAAAAAGAAAGTGAAAGTCATTCATTCTATATTTTGACTATTTTTTTGTTGTGTCCGCAACCAAAACCCCCATTTTTAGCGCTCGTGTTCTAGGAGGAGGCATTGTGCAAAAATCTTCACCAAGGGTTGTTATTTCTTCGCAAGGATGGCACCATGACGATGAGTAGTGTGAGAGGTAAGGATTGTTTTCTTTTTGTTTTGAATTTGTTAGTTTTAGGTTGTATTTGATATATATTTTTTTGAATTTGTAGGAGATGTAAATCAACTTGCAAACCCTCAAAATCCTCAACAAGAAGATCAACCAAATCCTCAAGATCAAAATCCTCAAAAACAAAATCAACCACAACAACAACCTCCTCCACCAATCACTCAACACCCTTCTGACACTCAACAAAATTTGATGAGTGAAATTGAGAACAACAAAAAGAAAATCAAGGATTTAATTAGTAGGTTGAGTGGTCCAAATGCTTCAACTACAGAAAGAATGACCCTAGCAAGTTCATTGAAAGATATGTTAAAAATTGTAGATTCAATTAGCAAACAAATAACTGGATGGCAATATAGGAGGCAGGCGACTAGGGCTTATTATGCAGATAAACTATCATATAAAGATATAAAGGATTTAAAAATTACAAAAGGTTATTTGTGCTCATTATTCGTTGACCCACACACAAATCAAAATCTTACCCTCAATGCGAAGAGGTTTCCTATTCATTAGTGCCACCACCAACAGATTAGGAACTATTTTTATGATAGGTGGTACATGGTCCTTGATTACCCACCATGCAACAATTTTGAAGTCCTGCAGTATTTGCATAGGAAACTATATAGTGAGTTCATATTAAACAAAATCCTAAATTATTTTGATATGAGGGACTTCCAGGGGAGAGGTGGGGGGTCAGATCAGGATAGACCCGATGTACAGTCGGATCCTATGTGACAAGGAAGATGAGATCTCACTAGGCCGCCTCGTGAGCACGTTGTTATGCCTTCCATCGCGAAGGAGAGTGTTGATGTAGAGACATTGCAGCTGATCAAAACTTTGACCCAGAGTGTCATCCATCATACTAGCCCTATTCTACATCACCATCTAGGGGAGTCTTCGAGTGGTGGCCTTCGAACCCATGTGTGTCAATCTTGTGGGGCGACTTGTTCATATGACCCCACCAACACTTAGGAGGCTGCTACACAAGATCCATCTGCAACTATGGAGATGGAGAGGGCAGCTAACATTTTGCATGAGCCGTATGGCATTGATAGTTAGGTAAAAGTTAGCATGTTCATTGAATTTAATTTATTAAATTTTGATTTTCAAATGCACGATTAACTAATTTAGTTTTATGATTTTAATAAAATTGCAAGGTCAGAGTGTTGAGACTGGATACACCGGCCCTCCACCTACTTATTTCTGTAGTACACCTATCAGTGGGGTATGTAACTAGTAAACAATTATAAATTTATTACATGTTAATAACATTGTTTAATGAATGGTATTTTAATATGTGATTTTGGATGTTGAATAGGCTAATATTGGAGGTTTCCAGGGAACACCTCCCAGTGCCAATGGATTTACTCAAACCTACACGCAGGTAATAGAATAAAGAGTTTAACTAATGAATTGTACTTAATAGATTTGTGTAGTTTATATTCATATCATTGATTATGTTGCATTGCACATGATTCAAACTCAAAGCATTACTTCACATTCCATAACTAATAACTAGATGTTGATAGATGATAAAATTTCAACTACAATATAGTTGTTTAGAAAGTCAACATAAGCAGTGATGCAATTACTTCAGACCACATTTCTTCGAGGCATTTCCTCAAACAACTCACCACCTTTTCTATGATACCACATTTTCAATACATGAGTACCAAAGCATTTTATCAAACTACTCACTTGCTTGCAACTATGGCTAAAAGCCTAAAATAGGTGCTTTCCAACAAACTATGGATGCTTGGAAAAATATCTATCAAAGCATAATAGTAAACAATAATACCATAGAGAAGGAAATGAACTTTCTAAAAAAATGCCTGAAAGAAATGTGGTCTTACGGTGATGGAATGCCATGACGTGCATTTGTTTGTAATGGCATTCCATCACCATGAGACCCCATTTCTTTGAGGCATTTTTTCAAATAGCTCACTGCCTTCTCTCTGCCACCACAATTATCATACATGTCTATGAAAGCATTTGATCAAATGGTTCACCGGCTTGCTACTATGGGTAAAAGCCTTAAAAAGTGTCCTTTCGAACAAGATATGGATAGGGAAAATAGTAATCATGAGAATCAAAAATATATAGTTTAATAAGTACTCCAAATTTTATTCATTATCTCATACATTATAAGTTATGACATGGATCGGTATTGTAGTTTTTGTGATTAAATAATTTGTTGTTTTATTTTCAGTTGTTGCAAGCCAAAACACCTCTGAATGTCATGAGGGAAATGGAGATTGGTGTTTCATTTTCTATACAATCCTTGATGGCTCTAACATGGGATGTATAAGGCAAATTAGTAAATTTCAATTCACATTCGTTGTTATAGATGTTAGTGAAAAATCAAACCATTATTCATTCGTAGTTTAATTTCTATTTGTATGGTTTATACAGGGCTTGGGCACACCTGAGCATGGGCGTGTGAATATTTTCCTCATGGAGAGAGATCATGAGATGGAGGTAAGTGATTATTTTGTTAAATATATCATTTTTTATAATGTAGCTGTTACCTATTTTTAGCTATAGCTCAAAACAGGTAGTGCTGAATTGCATTCATCATTAAAAGGTACACAAGTAATTTCAAAGTTTTATACTAAGTATTCATTGTTGTACAAATCTAATTACTTTTTAATTTCCAATATTATTATGCAAATGTTTGTAACAGAAAAACTCATAAATTTGCATAAGAAATGTTGTTTTATTCATATTGTAAAAACCAAAGTCCCACACAAGCCATGGGAGTAGCTTGATTTGATTACTTAATCAAATACTGAATACAAGAAAGAAATGTATATCACACAATTGAAGATAATATAAGAACAAGGAGAGAAGGTGATTCATCATTTCCTGGAATGACGAATCATTGTTACAATTGTGTTGATCTTGGTTCAACTCCAGCTCTAGGTCCAACTCCAGCTCCAAGGTTTACCTGCAAGATTGTTGAAAGGTGGTGTTAGCGCAATGAAAAATCACATTCTACCTTATCCCTACATTACTAACAAAAATGTAATCTGCATCCTATCAGACATTCATTAGATGATTAAGTCATCAAAAAAGCATATGTTTAGGGAGCACAAAGTTCAATGGAAGCTTTCAGCTTCAATTATTTTGCTAATTTGTTTATTTAGTGTGCAGGTACAGGTATAATTAGATCATTTCAACCAATAGATATTGTTATGAGTGGTGCGAAATGTGGCTCCCACAAGGGTTGAGCCCAGCTCATAAACAATGACATGAACAACATGTAGGAAAAAGTGACCACAGTGCCCATGCAACTTTTCAATATAGTGAATAAAGTCAAAAACAAGAACCATATTGAATGCATAAGTTTCCTCATTGAATGGGACATCAGTATGGAATAAAGATAATCATCATTCTCCATGAATGAACAGTTGATCAAGCAACCATTATCAGCATGATAAATAAACTATCTCATACAAACAACATTCATCATAATAGCTGAAGCAAAAAGAGATACCAAATTTTATCACTTGAGCACATACATCATGCAAGCCATACATGAGTTGTAGGCAGCTATTACAAGTCATTAAAATGCTCACAAGGTATAGAGCAATAACAAAAGATATATATGGAGTACAATAGAATTTCACTATGCACAATGAAGCATCATCATCTAGTGAACATGCATACATATTTCAAGTGCCAGATCAAAAAAATAGAAGAAATAGTGAAACAATGAATAATACTTCTGAGTGATTGTATTGGAACAACATGTCAATATATTTAATCATTTATCAAGAGAGGCAGTTATGAGCATGTTATATTTATTGGTCAAGTGAATAAACAACACAGAGATTTATGTCATCTCTTACTTTTGATCATGCATATTAAAGTACTCATAATCGGCCTAAAAGATACCATTATATTCACATGATGAATTAAAGATTATAACATACTCATGGTAGAATTCATGCACAACAATATAAAGGGCAGCACTGGCAGCCATTTTGAAAAGATTCTTATTGTCAAGAAAAGTCGAGGTAGAAGGAATGCTATCATTTTCAGTATGCAATTGCATAAAGCAAGGCATGTTGAAGGATAGGAGCAATAATCTACAGAGATTAACTTTTCTTCATTAAAGAGTTGTCTACATCCAAGTTTTATGTTGTTGGTATCACTTCCTTGATACAATAGAAAGAAATATCATTTGTAGTGAAATGAGTAAAATCTCATGGGTTGTGCCATAGATAGAGAGACAAGGTGTAAAATGGAAGCTTTCTTCCACAAAGAGCTTGAAAGATATCGACATTTACAATATTCAAAATAAGAATACCCAGCTTGCAAATTCGCACCCATACAAATCAATGAAAGGTGCTCAAAACAAACAAAACAATGGTAAGATAAAACTCTTGGCCATAGCCAGATGCAAGCCCTCAAAATGAAAAGATTAAGCCATGGCCTACAATGAAAATCAATTTTTGTGAACTTTGCAAAAGAATAGAATATATACAAAAATAAAAAAATTCAAAGCCCTAGCTTGTGTCAAAATAAGAAAAAACTAGAATGATCCTTGTATAGTCGTGACTGTCAAGTATGGAGAAAATGAAGCATAAATAAACCAAAGGCTTTCCTTCTTTTTACAGTTTGTTTATATGGAACGAAGCACGAAATATAGGAAAAAGAGAGGGGTTTGAGTTTATTCAAGTATGAATATACTAAGAAATTGGAAACCCATAGTCTCAGCAAAATGAAACCCATTTTATTGCAGTCGCCATTAAGGGTTTTAGTGTTTTTTCTACTTAGAAAACAAGTAAAGACCACGGCCATTTGAAGAAGTAGCCAATGCCACATAAAAACAATGCTATTTATTAATGTACAAGCCATTTTCATGCTACTAAAATAGTCATTATAGCAAGATAGAGGAGGGTTTCTTTTATTTCTTCATACAGTGAAAAAACAGAGCTAGAAAAGAGCACTTCATCTATAGAAAGTAAAGGATATTAGAATTTCAAGCACAAGAGTGAGCTTACCATCAGTTGGGAGGTGCATATAAACTTAAAAAAACTCTTCAATTTTGGCCTCAAAGTGATGAAACATCAATAGAGAATGGAGACACAAGGAAGTAAATCAGAAAATTTATTCATGGTCGTGGCTATGGAAGCCTAAAAGTTCCCTCAAAACAAAGTAAAATGTGCAGATTTTTGGAGAAAGAGGACTTACCATGTAGTGTTTCAAAGATTCCCCTAAAAATCATCAGAAACATCGATATATGGTGGAGATCAACTTCAAAACGACATTCAAACCCTAAAGTGCCAAGCAGACCATGGCGGCGCAACTCCAAAAAGATGTAAAGTAAAGAGTGAATGAAATGACTTGGAGTTTTTTTGAGCGTTTACCTTTGCCCTAATTCGATGGTGGACTTTTTTCACTATCTTTTAAACAAAATCATTGTGAATTATTACCTTTAGGTTCTTCACTCTAAGTCAATCAACCTAATCATATGGATGGAGTCGTTGAGTAAAGGAAGGGGTCAGGAGAGACAAGGAGTATTTTATGTATTTTTTCTCAAACAAACTTTTGTGAGCCCCTTCTTATTATTGTAAAGTTTTATTTAACATTACTAAAACAATTTGGTTAATTTTTTTTAATAATTTTTGAAATAAACTATTTTGGAAGGAAGGGTGAGTTAAATAGTTATCAACTCTCGCATGTCAAAGTGAAGATTATATTGTAAATAATATTAAAGCAATGAATTATAAATTGCTTTAATATTTAGCATGTAGATGCAAAAAATTGAGACAAAAACATCATAAATATTAAAGTAATTCTTTACTGATTACTTTAATATTATTTAAATTGCTTACCTTCACTTAAAAGCATGCATGGGATCAAAGACAAAAAGTGGAATTGGAGTTCTAATTTGGAGTTAACTAGTCATGCAAAATGGAACGAATGGTGGAGATTTTTGAGACATAGCTTTAGTTCTACATCAATTCTCAAGATCTTTTGATCATGCACATTGAGGAGAGGAGTTTGCAACTATTTAACTTCAGCTTGCTTCAGTTTTGAATCTTGTTTTTATGGGTTTTCTCCTTTGCATGTGAGAAGATATTTTGGGATGGATTTTACATGTTCAGTGAACTTTCAGTTCCACCTTTTGGCACAAATTGCATGCCTTCATTGTATTTATTGGAAAAGTCATTATTTTTCCTTAGTTATTGTTTTCTGCCTTTACCTTCAGCAAAGATACTTCATGTAACTTCGTTTTTCATAGTTTAATAGATTATGGAACAACTTTTACAACTTAATTAATTTTGTAATTTGTAGAAGAATTCCTTTTAATTTCCAATATTTTCAAAGTTTTTCCTTCAAGATTTCAGGTGTCATCATTGTGTAGGATTCAATCAAAAGATTATTGTGTTTTAGTTTTGAAACCTCTAATATTTATGTCTCCTTTCATAGATATATGTATGCAGTTTAGTTTAAGCTCATTGGTTAGACACTGTGCATGTAATTGATTAGTCAATTTAGTCATGAAAACTAAGTGTTTTCCCTTGAAATTGTATTCAATCAAGGCCTCTGCATAAAACATTCAGGTGATTAGGCTATTAGATCAAGTTGTGCAAGTAGAAGTACTGAGTAATCATTTGTGACAGTTTAGATTTCCAATTAGGTGCATCACTAGGTTTTTATTTCAATTTTGCATTCATTTCAGTACCTTCTTCCCTTTCCCCAACCAATTTCATTATTTAAAAATAGAAAATAAAAAAGGAAGTTGGCCTATAATCAGGAGGTTTACTTTTAAATAGGGTACCCACAACCTGGAAGTACTCCCATGTTTCACGGGATTATTGAGCCTCTCGACTTTGTTGGGTATGTGCAAGATCATCATGGAAAAAATAGGCCCTTAAGTGGTGAAAAATTTAGAAAAAACAAAGTTAGGCAACCTGACATAAAAAATTGAATAAGTTATCTATATTATTTCAAAAATATGTAAGAATAGAATATTTAGCAAATTGAATGTAGTTTCTAAACTGCTAGATTCTTTTTGGTGAAAATTTGAAATTTCAATGTAGTAGTACTTAAATTTTAGGGAAAAAATAAGAAGTAGGTGTCTATCTGACCACCCTAACCATAATAAAATGATAATATTTTTTATAAGATTTTAATATAAGTAGAGGACTCATTTCCGGATGTGATGCATATTTTTTTTTAATTTTTTTCCAAGTAATTAATTAATTATAATTTTTTTATTACAACTTTTAGAAAATATAAAAAACTCGTATGTCTGACCACCTTAACTTGGTCAAAACTTCATGAAATTCATTTTTTTTTAATCTTATAGTATGTGAATCATAGAATGTGACACATCTTTTGGATTCAAAAAATGTGATACCATTTGAAAGCTACAGATATTTTTCAATCAGCCCATCAATCTGGACTTTAGTCATAATTTAAATAGAAAATGAATAATAATTATTTATTAAATTCAAATTATAGTGTAATTTAGATTGTTGGAAAGTTGAGAAACTCCTTTAAAAACACTTTTTGTTTCATCAATTTTGGGTAAAAAAAATTTGTTAGCCACATACCCATCATATCACCACTTTTTGGCCCATCATGATCCTACACATACCCTACTCTCAGGTGCTAATCCATGTGATAATAGTTTTTGGCACACCCAGTGGCACTCTGAAGATCACTTCATAGAAGGAATTCAAGAGTTTCAAGTTGTTGTTCTGGTATATACATAAGTGTATTTTTCCTTTCAGAGGTTACATTCTATACCTGGTGACTTTGAACACATCTTCTGATTTCAACAAGTTCAGTGCTGGTATGTTTCAAATATAAGCTTAATATTCTAATTTACAACATTTATATGAGTAGAAATGAAAGATATTCATGGATATCATGTATACCCCCACCCCCTTACTATGAAAATACTATCAACCAATCACCCTATCAGCCATATTAGGCCAATCATGTTGTTGGTTTTATCCCAAACAACCATGCAACAATAGCATATCAGCATGCTCAACATGCTTACCTCTCGCCCATCCCTGCTCAACCTTCAGATCAACATTCATATGTCCAAAATAAGCTCCAAGAGGTTGATGATATGAAGAATAACATGAATTTCATGAAGGACATATTGTTAGATTTTACAAAGCAGATAGAAGACATGAAGAGGCAGAAAGAGTATGATCATCAATAGGAAGAGATGGCTTATCAGGCCTATCTCCATGAGCAAGACTTGTTGATGTAGAGGAGACAATATGAACAAGACCTTGCTGCTAAGGAGGAACAAATTAGAAGGTTGAGTACTAAATAGTCATGGAAACCTTCTTGGACCAAACATACTAACTTCAAAATGCCAAATCTAGTTCGAGAGGCTCCTGATATAACAACAATCCAAAACCGGGGAGGAGATGAAGTTTCAGTGTGCAAGTAGAATACCAGAGCAACTTTTCCTATTCCAAGTTTCAAAGATCCTCTTCTATTGCAAATTCAAGTGCATGTAACAAATCAAGCTATGAATCTTCATGAACAGTCATCTCAAGAGAGCCAATATATGCATGCATGTATACTAATACCATTTCTTTGTTCAAAGGAGAACCAATTTTTTATCAAAATATTTGGTTTGATGAGCACGATCAGTTGAAGGTAAATAATGCAAGAGAGGAAAAGGTTTTTAAAGAGAAGCAGGTATAAATTTTTGATATTGATATGCTTATACCTGATGAACAAGATGGTAAAGTAGACTTGCAGCAAGAGGTGAACGAACGTGATCAATCAGAACAACTGGTTGAGGAGCTTGAAAAAGGTATCAAAAGCAATGATTTCATGTTTTTATTTGATGAACTCCCTTATTTTATTGATCTGGATGAGCAGGAAAAGGTCACAATTTGATGAGTTGCTGATAGAAGACATTCAATGTAATAATGAAATCTAAAGACCAAGAAAGATCTAAAGACCAAGAAAGATCTGATGAAGATTCATTTGGAATGATCTTGAGTCCTTTTTGTCAAACTTAGATGGCAAACAAGATCAAGTTGAACATGTTTTGGAGAAAGAGATAAAGGTTGAATTTCAGCATCTAACTGATTTGTTTGAAGAATTACCTAAATTTGTTGATGAGAATGAAGACAACACATGCTTAATAACATCAGTGCCTACCTTTGAGCAGCAAGGTGATGAGACTCATCTGAATCCAATTCAGGATTATGAATTAGATGAGAACATTTTTTGAAATATCATAGAAGATTTTTTCTCTAACATTGATGATAGTTTGATGCTATGTGAACCGACTCTTTTAGATCAGATTGAAATTGAGACAACAAGCAAGAAGGAAGAAAACCTTACACTGTAAATGGAGCATCCTAATTAGCAAGATGGAGAGACAATAGTGTATAAGCATGAAGACATCAGTAAGAGGCCAAGTTTTATCCTCTCAAAAGGGTGTCTGATCATATATTTATCCAAAGAGGAGCCTACATAATTACAAGTCATGATTGTACCAAAGCATGTAATTGCAACTGAGGAGTAGCAGATTAATCTTATCTATGTCCGTTAAAATAACATCTTTGATGGTCAACCAAATGATGAAGGTGTGATTTTTGTGATATTCCAAAATTTTCTTCAACAATTGATCAAATGTTTATCATTTCCTTACCTCTCTTTGATTGATCTTAAGGATTTGAATCATCCTTTGTTGTTAAGGAAAGGTGGTTATTTCTCACAACCAGTGAATGGTCATGTCTGAGCACTACCACTGCTGGGTAGTGTAGGGTAGAGTAGGAGTTTTCAGCTAATAAGTACTCATTGCACAATAGTTTCAGTTTAGTTTTGTTTTCAATAAGTGCAGATACTACAAAGTTTTCTAGCTCTGTCTTAAACAAAGTCATGATAGTTTGCTTTTAGTTTTGTCTTGCTATTGTATGGTTTCACACAGCTAAGTTACACAGTTCTCTAAGTCTAAAAGGACAAAAAATGGACTCCATGCCCGATGGATAAGCTACATGACTGGTCTATGGTGCTTAATAGGCAAATACTTCGTAGAGGTCGCCAAATTGTTACCTATTTTTAGCTATAGCTCAAAATAGGTAGTGTTGAACTGCATTCATCATTAGCAGGTACACAAGTAATTTCAAAGTTTTCTACTAAGTATTCATTGTTGTACAAATTTGATTACTTTTGAATTTCCAGTATTATTACGCAAATGTTTGTAACAAAAAAACTCATAAATTTGCATAAGAAATGTTTTTTTATTCATATCATAAAAACTAAAGTCTCACACAAGCCATGGGAGTAGCTTGATTTGATTACTCAATCAAATACTGAATACAAGAAAGAAATGTATATCACATAACTGAAGATAATATAACAAGGAGAGAAGGTGATTCATCATTGACTGGAATGATGAATCATTGTTATAGTTGTGTTGATCTTGGTTCAGCTCCAGCTCTAGGTCCAACTCCAACACCAAGGTTTACCTGCAAGATTGTTGAAAGGTGGTGTTAGCGCAATGAAAAATCACATTCTAACTTATCCGTACATTACTAACAGAAATGTAATTTGCATCCTATCAGGCATTCATCAGATGATTAAGTCATCAAAAAAGAAGATGTTTAGGGAGCAAAAAGTTCAATGGAAGCTTTTAGCTTCAATTATTTTGCTAATTTGTTTATTTAGTGTGCAGGTACAAGTATAATCAGATCATTTCAACCAACAAATATTGTTATGAGTGGTGAGAAATGTGGCTCCCACAAGGGTTGAGCCTAGCTCATAAACAATGACATGAACAACATGTAGGAAAAAGTGACCACAATGCCCATGCAACTTTTCAATATAGTGAATGAAGCCGAAACAAGAACTATATTGAATGCATACGTTTCCTCATTGAAAGGGACAACAATATGGAATAAAGATAATCATCATTCTCCATGAATAAATAGTTGATCAAGCAGCCATTATTGGCATCATAAATAAACTATCTCATACAAAGAACATTCAACATAATAGCTAAAGCAAAAAGAGATACCTAGTTTTATCAGTTGAGCACATACATCATGCAAGTCATACATGAGTTGTAGGTAGCTATTACAAGTCATTAACATGCTCACAAGGTACAAAGCAATAACAAAAGATATATATGGAGTACAATAGAATTCCACTATGCACAACAGAGCATCATCATATAGTGAACATGCATACATATTTCAAGTGCCAGATCAAAACAATAGAAGAAACAGTGAAAAAATGAATAGTACTTCTGAGTGATTGTATTGGAACAACATGTCAATACATTTAATCATTAATCAAGAGAGGCAGTTATGAGCATGTTATATTTATTGGTCAAGTGAATAAACAACACAAAGATTTATGTCATCTCTTACTTTTGATCATGCATATCAAAGTACTCCTAATCAACCTAAAAGACACCATTATGTTCACATGATGAATTGAAGATGATAACATACTCATGGTAGAATTCATGCACAACAGTATAAAGGGAAACACTGACAACCATTTTGAAAAGATTCTTATTGTCAAGAATAGTAGAGGTAGAAGGAATGTTATCATTTTCAGTATGCAATTGCATAAAGCAAGGCATGTTGAAGGACATGAGCAATAATCTACAGAGATTAACTTTTCTTCATTAAAGAGTTGTCTACATCCAAGTTTTATGATGTTGGTATGACTTCCTTGATACAATAGATAGAAATATCATTTGCAATGAAATGGGTAAAATCTTATGGGTCATGCCATAGATAGAAAGCCAAGGTGTAAAATGGAAGCTTTCAACCACAAAGAGCTTGAAAGATATCAACATTTACAATATTCAAAATAAGAATACCCAACATGCAAAGTCGCACCCATACAAATCAATGAAATGTGCTCAAAACAAATAGAATAGTGGTAAGATAAAAATCTTGGCCATAGCCAGATGCAAACCCTCAAAATTCAAAGATTAAGCCATGGCCTACAATGAAACTCATTTTTTGTGAACTTTGCAAAAGAAGAAAATATATACAACAGAAAAAAATTTCAAAGCCCTAGCTTGTTTCAAAATAAGAAAAACCTAGAATGATCCTTGTATAGCTGTGGCTGTCAAGAATGGAGAAAATGAAGAAGCATAAATAAACCAAAGGATTTCCTTCTTTTTACAGTTTGTTTATCTGGAATGAAGCATGAAATACAGGAAAAAGAGAGGGGTTTGAGTTTATACAAGTATGAATATACTAAGAAATTGGAAACCCATAGTCTCAACAAAATGCAACCCATTTTATTGCAGTCGCCATCAAGGGTTTTAGTGTTTTTCTACTTAGAAAACAAGTAAAGATTGCAGCCAACTAAAGAAGCAACCAATGCCACATAAAAACAATGTTATTTATTACTCTACAAGCCATTTTCATGCTACTAAAATAGTCATTATAGCAAGATAGAGGAGGGTTTCTTTTATTTATTCATACAATGAAAACATAGAGCTTGAAATGAACACTTCATCTACAGAAAGTAAAGGATATCAAAATTTCAAGCACAAAAGTGAGCTTACTAGCAGTTGGGAGGTGCATATAAACTTCAAAAAATTCTTCAATTTTGGCCTGAGAGTCATGAAACATCAATAGAGAATGGAGACACAAGGAAGTAAATCAAAAATTCTATTCATGGTTGGGCTATGGAAGCCTAAAAGTGCCCTTGAAACAAAGTAAAATGTGCATAATTGTGGAGAAAGAGGACTTAACATGTAGTGTTTCAAAGATTCCCTTGAAAATCATTAGAAACATCGATGTATGGTGGAGATCAGCTTGAAAATGACATTCAAACCCTCAAGTACCAAGCAGACCATGGCAGCGCAGCTCCAAAAAGATGTAAAGTAAAGAGCAAATGAAATGACTTGGAGTTTTTTTGAGCTTTTACCTTTTCCCTAATTTGATGGTGGAATTTTTTTCACTATCTTTTAAACAAAATCATTGTGAATTATTACCTTAAGGGTCTTGACTCTAAGTCAATCAACCTAATCATATGGATGGAGTCGTTGAGTAAAGGAAGGGGTTGAGAGACATAAGGAGTAATTTATGTATTTTTTTCTCAAATGAACCTTTGTGAGCCCTTTCTTATTATTGTAAAGTTTTATTTAACATTATTAAAAAAATTTGGTTAATTGTTTTTAATAATTGTTGAAATAAACTATTTTAGAAGGAAGGGTGAGTTACATAGTTATCAACTTTCGCATGTCAAAGTGAAGATTATATTGTAAATAATATTAAAGCAATGAATTATAAATTGCTTTAATATTTATCATGTAGATGCAAAAAATGGAGACAAAACCATCATAAATATTAAAGTAATTATTTACTAATTACTTTAATATTATTTAAATTGCTTACCTTCACTTAAAAGCATGCAGGGGATCAAAGACAAAAAGTGGAATTGGAGTTCTAATTTGGAGTTAACTAGTCATGCAAAATGGAGCAAATGGTGGAGATTTTTGAGACATAGCTTCAGTTCTACTTCAGTTCTCGAGATCTTTTGATCATGCACATTGAGGAGAGGAGTTTGCAACTGTTTAACTTCAGCTTGCTTCAGTTTTGACTCTCATTTTTATGGGTTTTCTCCTTTGCTCGTGAGGAGATATTTTGGGATGGATTTTACATGTTTAGTGAACTTTCAGTTCCACCTTTTGGCACAAATTGCATGCATTCATTACATTTATTGGAAAAAGTCATTCTTTTTCCTTAGTTCTTATTTTCTACCTTTGCCTTCAACAAAGAGACTTCATGTAACTCAGTTTTTCACAGTTTAATAGATTATGCAGCAAATTTTATAGGTTAATTAAGTTTGTAATTTGTAGAAGAATTTCTTTTAATTTCCAGTATTTTAAAAGTTTTTCCTTCAAGATTTCAGGTGTCATCATTGTGTAGGATTCGATCGACAGATTATTGTGTTTCAGTTTTGAAACCTCTAATATTTTTGTCTCCTTTCATATATATATATGTATGCAATTTAGTTTAATCTCATTGGTTATTGTGAGCATGCTTTTCAAATCTGCAAACACTAACTTCAAATAAGGGTTAGTACCTACAAATCCATCAAGTAAACTCCTATGAAATACCTTGCAAATGCTTTCAAAAATGCAACAAAAGATAAAGGAAAACCACAAGCGTAATGAAAACCTTCAACAAATTACCTATTCCATAGTGGATTGGTGTCACATGTGCTAGTGACCCTGTCCCAACCCTTAATAAAAAAAGCTCAAGATGATGAAGTGCAATGGAGATGAAAACAAGATTATTTCTCAAACCAAGAGAGTAACCTTGCATAAAATTCTGGATCCATGAATGAGAATGAAGGCCTTCTTTTATAGATTTTCTTGATGAGAGATTGGCCAAGATGGTGAATGTGGGACTAAAGATCCTCCAATGAGAAGATGACACTTGTCAAATGGTGAGTGGTCAATGGTTATGCAAGATTTGGGAAGAGTGCCCATGAGAGGGAGAATTTGAATTCAAATTTTCCAATAAATGTTGAGTTTGACTTTGGAAGGGGACATGTAAGAGGCATGTAAGGCCTCATAAATGCTCTGTTGGGTGTACATGTCCACTTGGGGGGAATTCAAACTTGGAGAATATTCTCCCTTTATGCCAAGTTGAAAATAAAGATTTTGATAAATCAATTAATTGCAATTTCATGTGCAAGTGGCCAAATCTAGAGAATGCAAGTGGGTGAGTATTTAATCAGGGTTAGATTAAATAGATGATAATTATGCTGATTTAATGCTGATTAGATGATTTGACCTTTAGGATTTAAATATTTGATTTATTTAAATCAGAAAAGGATGAAATATGGATTTAATTAAATAAATGTTTGATCTATTTAATTAAAGTGATGATGTTTGATTTATTAAAATGCTGATGATAATGTTTATTTGATAAATGACCTTAGGAAATGAGATTATTTAATGAATGGATGAAAGTGATGAATGGACCTAATGTGAGACCTAATTTGACTGAATCCGATCAAATGCATCATGTTAATTTTGCATGTCTACAGTTATACATTGTGCATGTAATTGATTAGTCATTTTAGTCATGAAAACTAAGTGTTTTCCTTTGAAATTGTATTCAATCAAGGCCTCTGTATAAAGCATTTAGGTGATTAGGCTATCAGATCAGGTTGTGCAAGTAGAAGTACTAAGTAATCATTTGTGAATTAAGTTACAATTTAGATTTCCAATTAGGTGCATCACCAGGATTTTATTTCAGTTTTTCATTCATTTCAGCACCTTCTTTCCCTTTCCCAACCAATTTCATTAGTTAAAAATAGAAAATAAAAAACGAAGCCAGACTATAATCTGGAAGTTTACTTTCAAGTAGGGTACCCACAACCTGGATGTACTCCCATGTTTCATGGGATTGTTGAGCCTCTCAGCTTTGCTCTTAGGTGCTAATCCATGCGACAACAATAATTTCTATATGTTAATGTATTTACTTCTTATTGTAATAGTTAAAGCTTCACCATGAACTAAACACTAGGAGGATCAGTAGGAGCAATCCTCGAGTGTAACACAAACGAGTGATAGACCTATCACCATCCAATTGACAAGCAAAGGGAAATAATTTATTTCCAGAGCATGGAGAGCAATGAATTTTGATTCCAGAGCCCATTGTTGTATGCCTACATGCTAGTTTTGTACATATTTTGTATTGGATATATTTGACATTGTATGCCTATATGGAATTCTCGTAAGCTTATATGGCTATTTTGTACCTATATTTCATACTTATATCGACATATATGGATGTATGCCTACATGGCTATTTGGTTAATACAATTTTTTTTTATCGATGGTGTCCATATTTGCATTCTAAATTGACAGTTCAATAGATATGAGTAACATGTATTCAAGTGTATACTTTACAACTTACGAGTGTTCCAATGTATATTTTGCAACTTACATGTTTTCATGCGTATACCTTGTATTCATGCATATACTTTGTATGAATTTGTGTATACGATATATTCGTGTGTATACTTCAAGGCTTATGTGTTTTTAAGTACTTGTGCTTCCCTTATTCACATGTACATGCTTGAATTATTCACATGTATAATTATTAATTGGTTATACCTAGCATTGATCATTGTTGTCGTTCATGGTTTGTCTTGAATATTAATTGATTGATGCTAAACAACTTTATCTAAAAGCAAAAACATGTTTTCAATTGGTATTCCATGAAATGATTCATAAAAGGATTCCAATATATTTAATCCTTTGATTGAAACAACTCAATTAAACAAAGGATACATAATCTTCACAACACTTGCAAAACATAATATTTAGAGTAGATGAAGTAGTTAACTTCTTGAAACATGATCATATAAATATTTATCTTCAATAGTCTTTAAACATTTTCACAGCATAATCTTGATAGTGCAAAATGAATTGTTATGTTCTTGATGCGTCACCATATAAATGCGTCGAAAGATTTATATGTCAAATTTTTGCAATATTATTTCTTGTATACAAAATGAACTTAGGAGAAAGCAAGTTATAATTTATAATACAAATAAGAAATGGACAATGCTTTCCTAGACCCTGAATAGGTCTATTTAACAAATCAACACACTCTCAATCACTCCTCCAATTGGAAAACACCATTGGGAAGCATTTACCAAATTATGCTGCCCCTTGACTTTACCCAATTTCACTCCCTCAAACCTCTCTTTTTCATTCAAAACCCCTTTATTCCCAATTAGGGCATCATGCCATTTAACATACTTTTGAGCTCCCTTGTCCTTGCAGATCGTTTAAACACATCAAACTCCACAACCTCACCCTATTCCAACCTATTCTAACTTATTCTCAAGCAATTTCTTCTTTTCACCTCGTCTAGCCTTGCTTTTAGGGCCTAAATTTTGAATTTTGAACAAGGGCAGCATTAGTAATTTCTTCCAATGCCTTTACCAATTCTATTTTCTTATTCGTAATTACATAATTGACTCAAATGACCCCACACTAACTCAAAACTAAAAGCAAGATTACAAAATGGCCTATCATGGCCTTATTTGACATTATAATGACTAAAACCACTACACTAGACCTTCTTCATCAAATGGAGGAATAAGGTGCTTTGCACCAATGATCATACGCTTTTTGTGTGGAATACTCATACTTCTCAATTGTCGTGTGTATGTTTCTCTTTTCCATTGTTTTGCATGTCATCATAAGGGATCAAGACGGTTGAACATAGCTCAAATCAATTCTGCATGTTTGGGTGCGAAAGAGGACCATGCCAAGCATAAACCTACCTATCAGGATCCATTGGAGTAGTTAGTTTGGTCACACTAATTGCAAAACGAAAGTTGCACCACTTTGCAACTTTACGCTGCTTCAATTTGACATTTTTTTTCCATCAAATGAAAACTGGACACCACAAGAAAATGAATTTGAGATAACAAAAAATGAGAGAGGTTATTGTAGAGGGGCCCAACACGATCCCGTAAGATCTGACGAAGAGTTCGTAAGCGTCATGATTTTTGAGTAATAGCCCATCAAAGTTTGTTTCACTTTTGCACTTTGGACCCTTAAGGGATCGGTCTGGTTGAACATAGCTCAGAGTGATTCCATGTGTTTAGATGCAAAAGAAGACCATACCTAGTGTAAACATACCTATTCAGATGCATTGGAATAGTTCGTTTGGTCACACGAGTTGCAGAAAAAAAGTTACACCACTTTACAACTTTGCACTACTTACATTTGACACTTTTTCCATCAAGTGAAAATATGCCACCACAGGAAAACCACTCCAAGATAACCAAAACCGAGAGAGGTTTTTGTAGAGGGGCCCAAGTGATCCTATAGGACCAGACAATAATTTTTTAAACGTCACAGTATCCAAGTAACAACATGCTGAAGTTTGCTTCCCTTTTGCACTTTGGACCTTTAAGGGATCAATCCAATTGAATGTAGCTCAGAGTGATTCCACATGTTTGGGTATGAAAGAGGACCATGCCTAGCATAAACATACCTATTCGAACATGTTGGAACAGTCTGATTGGTCACACAAGTTGCAAAATGAAAGTTGCACCACTTTGCAACTTTGCATTATTTGCATTTGACACTTTTTCCATCAAGTGAAAATCTGCTGCCATGGGAAAATCACTCCAAGATAGCCAAAATTAAAAGATATTTTTGTAGAGGGGCCCAACACGATCCTATAGGATCAGACGATGAGTTTCTAAGCGCCATGGTATCCAAGTAACAACATGCTGAAGTTTGAAGTCATTTTGCACTTTGGACCCTTAAGGGATTGATCCGGTTGAATGTAGCTCAGAGTGATTCTGCATGTTTGGGTGTGAAAGATGACCATGCCTAGTGTAAACATACCTATTCAGATGCGTTGGAATAGTTCGTTTGGTTACATGAGTTGCAGAACGAAAGTTGCACCACTTTGCAACTTTGCACTACTTGCATTTGACATTTTTTTCATCAAGTGAAAATATGCCGCCATAGGAAAACCACTTAGAGATAGCCAAAACCGAGAGAGGTTTTTGTAAAGGGGCCCAACGTGATCTTGGAGGATTAGATGAGAAATTTTTAAGTGTCACAGTATCTAAGTAACAACATGTTGAAATTTGCAGCCATTTTGCACTTTGAACTCTTAATAAATCAATCATGTTGAATGTAGCTCAAAGCGATCCACCTGTTTGGGTTTGAAAAAGGACCATTCCTCGCATAAAAATACCTATTTGGACACGTTGGAACAATTTTTTTGGTCACACAAGTTGTAGAATGAAAGTTGCACCACTTTGCAACTTTGCACTACTTGCATTTGACACTTTTTCCATCAAGTGAAATTTTTCCGCCATAGGAAAACCACTCTGAGATAGCCAAAAGTGAGAGAGAATTTTGTAGAGGCACTCAATGTGATCCTATAGGATTAGACAAGAAGTTTGTAAGCATCACAGTATCCGAGTAACAACATGTTGAAGTTTGCAGCCATTTTGCACTTTGGACTCTTTAAGGAATCGATTTTGTTGAACATAGCTCGAAGCGATTGTGCGTGTTTGGGTGTGAAATAGGACCATTTCTACTATAAAAATACATATTTGGATGTGTTGGAATAGTCTGTTTGGTCACATGAGTTACAGAATGAAAGTTGCACCACTTTACAACTTTGCACTACTTGCATTTGACACTTTTTCCATAAAGTGAAAATCCGCTGCCATGGGAAAAACACTTTGAGATAGCCAAAACTGAGAAAGGTTTTTTAGGGGGGCCCAACGCGATCCTGTAAGATCAGACAAGAAATTTCTAAGTGTCACGGTATCCGAGTAACAACATGCTGAAGTTTGCAGCCATTTTGCACTTTGGACTCTTAAGGAATCAATCTGGTTGAACATAGCTCGGAGCGATTCCACATGTTTGGGTGCAAAAGAGGACCATTCCTAGTGTAAACATACCTATTCAAATGCATTTGAACAGTCCGTTTGGTCACACAAGTTGCAGAATGAAAGTTGCACCACTTTGCACTGCTTGCATTTGACACTTTTTCCATCAAGTGAAAATCTGCCACCACAGGGAAACCACTCCAAGACAGCCAAAATTGAGAGAGGTTTTTGTAGAGGCACCCAACGCGATCCTATAGGATTAGATGAGAAGTTTCTAAGCATCATGATATCCGAGTAACAACATTATGAAGTTTGTATCCATTTCACACTTTGGACTCTTAAGGAATCGATTTGGTTGAACATAGGTCAGAGTGATTCTGCGTGTTTGAGTGTGAAAGAGGACCATGCCTAGTGTAAACATACATATTCAGACGCGTTGGAACAGTCTATTTGGTCACACGAGTTGCAGAACGAAAGTTGCACCACTTTGCAACTTTGCACTGCTTGCATTTGCCACTTTTTCCATCAAGTGAAAATCCGTTGTCACAAGAAAACCACTATGAGATAGAAAAAACTGAGAGAGGTTTTTGTAGAGGCACCCAACACAATCCTGTAGGATTAAACGAGAATTTTCTAAGCATCACGGTATCCGAGTAACAACATGTTGAAGTTTGTAGCCATTTCACACTTTGGACTCTTAAGGGATCAAATAGTTAAGGAGTTAAAAAGGTAGTTAGATCCATTGGGAAAGTTTATTTTAAAGTAGAAACATTATAAATATGTTGTAAAGACTCGATGAGATGGGGATTTTGAATATTTGAAGCAATAAGAGTTTATTAGCACTGCTTTTTATCAGATTTTCTATATTTTACCATTCTTGGCAGACTTGTACAATCCTGTACAGGGGTGTTTTGACTTGCAAACTATAGAAATCTCTTATAGCTTGTGTTAACTTGCATTTGAAATTTTTTTGAGAGTCTTATTTTAAATTTGTAGAGTTTTATCTTAGATTTTCTTAATCTATCCTGTTAACCTTGTTTTTGGGGTGTTCAAAGTCACATAAATGTAAATTTTTCCCATTCCACCCCCTGTGACTACTGTGATTGGTGGAATGGGATTGTTTTAGTTGGGAATAGGTGGTTTCAAGCTTGTTTGTGAAGGGTAGGTCTACTATTGTGTTGGGTGTGATGCCCTAATGTGAAAATATGAGTTTTCCTCATGAAAAGTGGAGGTTTTGGTGGTCCAAAGTGAGTTTTGTGAGAAGGAAACATTATTTCATGTTTGATTAAGCTTGTACATACCAATTAAAACTTGTTTGAAGAGGTTTTGTGTTTTGGGTAGATTGGGAAGTTACTTTTTCAATAAACCCCTAAGGTTTTGGCTAAAAAGTAGGGTTTTATGGATTACCCTTTGTACGGTGGTATGTCAGAGGTTTGATTGTGTTTTTGGAGGTTTTGACACATTTAAATTGCTACCCCAAGGTTTTTTAGGGTTCAGATAAGTTTCAAGTATAGTTGATTTGGAAAAAAAGGTTAATTAGAAGCCTAAAACCGTGAAAAGCTAAAATTTGGGTGCTCTGGTCTAAAGTGATCATAGGTGGATTTTGAGTATGTCAAATTTTGTTCAAATGGGTCCCTGAAGAGGTTCATGTCATGGAATGATGAGGTGTCACTGAGATAAGTTACCTGATTGAGTTGATTCCCAGTGCTACAAGGGAAAAGAGTGATTTTGAAGAAATGATGAAATTGTGAGGAGTTTATGGCCTGACAGTTGTGTTTGCAAATTGGAATTGTGAATTTGTGTTTTGCAAGCCTCCCCCTATTGAATCAATCCACAAACCATCATATTGACTGTATCACATGACCTTTTACATACATTTTACATTTCAAAATTCAATTTTTACATTTGAAAACTAATCAACAATCAAAGTATAAGGTGCTATACAATCTGCACAAGCTTGAAAAAAAAAGGAAAAGTGCTACAAATACATAAAACATCATCCTTTATTTACTAATTTTGCAATTGTGCAACTAATGCAAATTTTGCATTTTTACACCAAATGACATCTTTTTTGCAATATCACTTCTCTAATCACTTAATGACCTCTTTGAGACTTTGAATACGTTACATATGACCTTCACATGACCTTTTTCAAATTTTTTACATTTCAAAATTCAATTTTTTCCAATTTTTCTATTGAAGGCATTTACAGAACAAGGTGCTACTGCACCAAACATGAACTCCAAAATTACAATATTTGAGTAAATCTCATTACAATTCCTTATGAACTTTGTTCTCATAGATCTTTTACAATGTCACTCATACATTCGAGATTCTCTTTAAATGTCTACATCATAGGTGCTCATTATGAGGTTAACTTCAATTGAGTAACTTGAGATTCCCTCGCTAAGCTTCACACAATCGCTTATAATGACTTCAAATTAGAATTGATATTTCTCAAGATCATCAAAATAAGGATGTTGCATTGCTTTTTTGGCCAAGATTCTCTTTGATGGCTCATAAATCAACATTTTCTACAACAAGAGACCAATCAATTTTTAGTAGTTCACTTACAAATATGCAAAGTAAAAGAGAAAAAGAAAGAGCTTCCAAAATGGAAATGAAATAAAAATAGATGGAAGGCACTTATAGATAGGCATGCTAGCCTCTCAACTTAGTCACTCCTGGTCATACATCTTCACTATGAGTTCCAAGATACCTATTGCACACAACACCTTTCATGAATAGAGTAAGTTGAAATATGAGATGCTCTTATAATGTCTACATCATAGCTGCTCATGATAAGGTTAACTTCAAATGAATAACTTGAAATTCCCTCACCAAGTTTTGCACATACTTTTGTAATGGCTTAAAATCATGATTGAGATTTGTCAAGATCATCAAAATAAGGATGTTGCATTGCTTTTTTGGTTGACATTCTCTTGGATGGCTCATAAATTTGCATTTTCTGAAAGGGGACACCAATTAATTTGTAGTAGGTTACTTACAAATAGAAAAAGTAAAAGAAGATAATAGCATTTCCATCAAACAAATTAATGTGCATACAAGTATAAATTAATAAGAATTGATGTGTATACTTACAAATTAATCCAATGACCCATTTGGGTCTGCTCTACTCTTTATTGTATCCAGTATTGCTTCATGGTCAGACTCACGAACCTTCCACAAGACCTTGTTCAAAGGTCTACCCCAATATTTGGTCAAACAAACATTGGATGCCACGACAAGGTTCGAGTAATGAAGAATATTATGATGCATGTCAAAGTCTTGAAACAACCAATGTTTAACACTCTTATGTGGGTACCTTCTAAGCCACGTTCCAGTAACAACAAACAAGCCTATATGGTATTCAATGTTTTCTCCATAAATAACTAGGGCCTCTAATTTCTTTTTGGCCTCAACATGACACATGTAATAGTATGTTCCCTCTTTGTTGTTTTCATCTACAATAACTGCATAAACTTTCCCTACATTGATATGTGCAACAAATCTCTTGAAATTAGTCAACATTACGAATACACTACAAAGTAATATAACAATATGGAATTTCAAAAACTAACCAAGCAGATATATTACCTGGTTGAACTAAATCCGATACATAGTCAAAGTCGATCAATGATTCCATTTGTTTTAGTTCCAATGTTGTCGGAGGGCGATACGTGTGAAGTGGGCTGAGATAACTTGTCAACCATTTCTCAACCTACTCCCCTGACTCACAATCATTCTAGGCTTGCATTGTACATGAAGAAAAAAAGCATGCCATCTTTCGTGTATGAATACTCCATGAACCTGCATTTGAGCTAAGGAAAGAGTATAGCTCACTCGATCCTGTTAGTGTACAACAATCCTCATATGGTGTAATGTTAGTATCATCCATCAACCAAAAATACCTACAAACTAAAGATGTACCTTCATTACCTGGACCCATTAAAGCATTACACCACTCGATAATTGATCTTGCATCTGTCAACTTTGCACTGTCTTTATACTTGAACTCTTCTCATGCTAATGCTCTTTTCACGCATGCTCCTGCACCATCATGCTCCCCCTTTCCATGCCTAGCCTCACAAAAGTTCCACATATGTTGTACACTTGTAATGACATGCATCCTACTCAACCAGTAGAACATGCGAGTTTTTGAACTATGTTGCACAGTTATCCGACCATATTATATGTCAACCGTATGCTATGCCTCTCCGAGCCAAATCACTGTAGAACATTTGGAAGCAACCTTGCATGAACTTTGGAGAATTTGTGTGATCATCACTAATATAAAAGTGATACTCCCTCAATACCTTCCTTTGGTCCTTTGTACTATCAACTGCATGAATGAATGTTATTTGCACAAATATCAAAATATGTGTGGAGTTGTAATACTATGACTGCACCTCACACTATGGTTGTAAAGTGTAGTTCTTTGCAAATTCAACCACTGATACTATGCTACCAACTGGAAAGGTGTCCTTGCATAGCTTGAATTGTGTGTCCAGCCTTAGGCTCTATGGGTATGCCTTGCATACTCATACACTATATTGTCACAAAACATGGACATAAACTGATACATTAGAATCTTTTGAACAACCAAATCACACCTTTTTGCTTGAGACCCATCTTTTGTAGTGTATGCCACCATTTTATACTTCCCGAACTCTACTAGTTTATGTCCCACCTCATCTGTGCTTTCCATATGTTGACATATTGGTATACACTGCAAGCCACTACAACACTTGCATGAACCATCCAAGCATGTTGTCCTGTAGCATATTTGGCCATCCTCTATTTCACATAAATTTTTGATAAGAACTCTCTTGAATATTTTGGTGAGGCTTCTATGCCACAATCCTACAAAACATTGTTAGTATGCAAATCACAACATATAGAATGATAAACATCATAATGGTTAGAGAATTCAATATGTAGTCTACAACAACAAGTAGTGTGTGTGTGTGTGTGTGATTTATCTTGACATAAAAAGGTTTAAGCATTTCAAAAAAAATTGGCAAATACTAATTTGAAGATAATCCATTTGAAATTTACGAAAAAATTAGGTTTGAGTCATATCCAAAAAATGCTTTGGATGTGGCTCACAGTTCCGACTACTAATTCTCCTTCTTACCACATCCCTTTGATTCAGAGATAACCTTGTGTTATTCTTCCAATACTCTTCAATTAGTGTTCCCAATGCCTCAACAAGTTTTTTATATTTTTGTGGCAATCTCCTCGAGAATACTCATAATTCATTTGAATTGGTTCCCTCATTTCTTTGTCGCCTTTGAACAACTTTTGATAAAGTTTTTCTACTAATTCTCACTTGTTCACTCATCTTTCTAATGAGATGAGCTCTCTTTGTTTGACTGTTTACCAAAGTCAGTGTAATGACACATCGTGTGACATTACTATCCTTTGAGCGTGAGGTTTTACCCACACTCTCATATGCATCCATTAGATTCTTCACAATAGTGTTTTCACTCAATGCATTCGATGTTTTCAACCCAAGAGTCTTCACGATGTCTCTATACTTTATACCCCGCATCATTTCAACAAATAGTTGGCATCTTGCGGTCTCATTTAGTCTTTCAAAGTAGAATTTCCAAATCTTATCAGCATATCTTCTACAAGTGTGTGTTGGAATCTTACCTTCGATTGATGGTGGAGTAGAAGAGATACATTGAGGTTCTCATGGGGATGATGGCATACCTTCTTCGTCAAATCTGATTGATGATGTACTCTCAACTTGAGATGCACTAGATGGTGTCCAACCATATTCACTTGCAATAGATGGTGTCCCTCCATATTCACTTGCGATAGTTGGTGTCCCTCCATATTCCCTTGTGCTTAATGGTGTCCCTTCATATTCACTTTTTGTAGAGGGTGTGTCTCCAACTACGGTATCTGAATTTGTCTTAGCATGATGCTTTCACATTCGTGCCCTTTGTGTTGCCAAATCCTATTCTCTTTTTGATGGTTGAGGTTCCTCTTCAGTTGGCTTGTTTTTGTCAATAGTACCCAATTTCTTCTTTTCATGATATTCCGCCACCCATTCTCTCTCCTTTGCTTTGAAGGTTTCATACTTTTCGTCTAGTAGTTTATTCCTTCTTTGTTTCTTTGGCATGACAAATAATTTTACTTGTAGCATGGTGATGAGAAATATTAATTCCTAAAGTATTTGTCCATTCAAATAAATGAAATATATGTCAATTTTAATTGCATAAGTTATTTTAATTCAATTACACACACACACATAGTAAGGTTGAAAATAACAAGAGAAAAATTAATTATATTTTTATTCAATTTTAATATTTAATTTTTATTAACACAAAGAAGGTTAATAATAAAAAATAGAGAAGGTTAATAAGGTTGATAATAAAAAAGGAAGGTTAAGAAAGGAAGGTTAATAATAAAAATTGCCATGCCCAGAAAAATTCTAGTAGAAAATGTAACAATTTTTTTTAACCTATGTGAGAATTGGGGAAGCTTCGTTAGGATGTAATTTTCACTAACGATTTAAAAACAAAGAACCCATTAAATAACTTACTCCACCTATGCTTAATCCACTATTAAATAATTATACTCCCATTACCCTTTTTCTTTTAATAACAATTAAAATATTTATAAAATCTTATCTTAATTTTAATGTATTATTATTTACTTAATATTAATAATGTTAAACAAAATGATATATATCATATATATGTATTTATTTAATTATCACCTACCTCTTAAATTTTATTTTCTATCTAAAATAATTATATGAATAATAATACTATAAATATAAATAGATATATTTATTCATATATAATAATTTATTTACTAGGGGCGACCCTTTGGTGAAATGGTGGGGCTTCTTGCCTGTAGTGCCAACAACCAAGGTTCAAACCTCACGGGGTCAATCTCTACCGTGTCAAAAATTGAGATTGGGGGAGACCCTATGGTGAAATGGTGGGGCTTCTTGCCTGTAGTGCCAACAACCAAGGTTCAACCACACAGGATTGCTCTCTACCGTGTTAACAATTGAGATGGCTTACCCCAAATTTTTTTTTTGGGGCGACCCTTTGGTGAAATGGTGGGGCTTCTTGCCTCTAGTGCCAACAACCAAGGTTCAAACCTCACGGGGTCAATCTCTACCGTGTCAAAAATTGAGATTGGGGGAGACCCTATGGTGAAATGGTGGGGCTTCTTGCCTGTAGTGCCAACAACCAAGGTTCAACCACACGGGATCGCTCTCTACCGTGTCGACAATTGAGATTGCTTACCCCAAATTTTTTTTTGGGGGCGACCCTTTGATGAAATGGTGGGGCTTCTTGCCTATAGTGCCAACAACCAAGGTTCAACCACACGGGATCGCTCTCTACCGTGTCAACAATTGATATTGCTTACCCCATTTTTTTTTTTAATTACTTATTAAATATATAAATTAAGAATTTATATTTATAATGGTGAGGAGTGAGACTTCTACAGGTCCGAAGGGCGAAGGCAGAGAAAGCTAGGCAGATGAAGTGATTCGGGAAAAGCCAGAGAAAGCAGAATTGCAAACTGAAAACCACATTCCACAATGGGGGTTCGTCAATGGAGAATGGATTGATCATTATTACTCGACACACTGTAAAATGTCACGTGAAGACCAGGAGGTGCAGGGTCCTATCTGAATGCGGTATGATTCTCCTTTAGATGACCTAAGAGAAGAGTGGTGGGGCGATGCAGGAAAAAAGGTCAAGCAAACTAGTTTTCACAATCACAAAACATGGAACAAATCAACATGGAAGAAAAAAGAAAGAATCCGTAACAATGATGGGAACGCCACTACAAAAAATCTAGTTTTAAAGAAGGAACAAAACCTTAATTCAATAGAAGAGCAAACAACCCCGTTGATTGATGTATCGCAGGAGATAAAGAACGATGCGGAAATCCTAAATGATTTCGCAATAATATGTCAATTCATTGGAGGTTGTCCCAATAGGGCAGAAATCAGAGATTGGATGAAGAAGGAATGGAGAACAGAAGTTTTACTTAGGTTTCTGCCAAAAAAAATTTTGTGGTGGTTTTTGCAAATGAAGAATCAATGAAAAAAGTAACTGAGGCAGGGGTATGGCATTTGGGCATACTTTCGCTCTACATGCAACCTTGGGAGAAAAATTTTGATCCTACCCGATTCAAGCCATATGATCATCCGGTCTGGATTCACCTTTACAACCTCCCATTCCAACATTGGAATGGCAGTTGTTTGGAAAAAATAGGTAGATCACTGGGAACCCTGCTAGACATCGACATGGACATTATTGATAATGATCTATATAAATATGCAAGGTTGCAAATCGCTGTGATAAAAACCATACCTCGGTCTATAAAACTACAGGTGGAAGGGGAAATATGGACCCAGGTTGTCAAAATAGAAGAGGATAAAAGATTCTACCTAAAATGCAGTTCAAGGAGGCATAAAGAGGAGTCTTGCAATCTTGGGCAAGAAGATAGAGACCTTAGGCGAGTGGTAAGAGGGAATAATAGATTGCAATTAGTTCCTTATGAGTTAAGGGAGCTGAAACCTAGGCCAGTGGAATCCAAGGATAAGAAATTTGAGGGAGTATGCATGGATCAAGTTGGTACTATTGGGGTCAAGCCTCACCAGCCATCAGAAGAAATGGCGAAGTTGGACAAACAAAAAAATGATCGATTGGAAACTTACAATCCTCCTACAGATTCCAAAGCTGAATTAGAACCTGAAGATGAGTTAGACATAATAGATGAAAGAAGCATTACTCAAACTACAATTTTGGATTTGGGTTTGGGTAAATTCGGCAAACAAAGAAAACCCCGGGGTAGAAAATTGTTCAAAGAACTAAGGGAAGAAGAGGCAACAGCCAAAAACTATCCCAGCATCAAAGAATTTTTGAGTACCAAGGGAGGATCGGCCTCCCTTGGGAAACAATGAAGCTCACCACCTAGAATGTCAGGGGCCTAATGGCCCCTAACAAAAGACGCTTGGTAAGGCGTCAACTGCAAAATAGTGCAAGTGATGTAATTCTCATACAAGAAACAAAATTGTCACAATCAGAAGCTGGAACATTTTTGAAATTCATCAGATCTTGGAACTTCTTTCAAGAATCGGTCGGTGCCTCAGGGGGTCTTGGGTTAATTTGGAAGGAAACTGAGGCTTCGATAAAAATATTGTATTCACAAGTAAACTAGTTAGTAGCGGAAGTATTTAGCTTGAGTCTCAACATCTCATTCTGGTGCAGGAGCACCTGCCAAAGTGCAAGCATATTTTGAAGTCTTGTTTTAAAATCAATTTTTATTTTGTTGTGTAAGGTATTTAACACCATCTAGATTGTGATTGAGGATCTTTTGTTTCTTAGGTGAAAAGTTGAATAAGTTTGGAATCCTTTTTGTGGTTGTTCCCTAAGCTTTAGAAAAACAAAACACACTGTGTTTTAAAAAACCAAGTTTTGGCCGTTCTTAGGCTCAAAATGAAAACCTAACTATTTTATAAGCATTGTAAAAGGTAGCACTCGACCTTTGAAGGGAGTTAGATGCTTTGAATGTTGGCAGTTTCAGGAGAACAATAAGAGAAACAGTGATTTTTGTTGTGAAAGTTCTATTTTTCTATTTTTGCGTGTGATAGCTGCAAGAAATGAATTGAGGAAAGCTTTTGTTGAATTGAATAGCATGTAGTGAATTTTTTTGAATCATTTTATCTGGTTCAGTAGTTTGTATTTCCATCGCTTTCTGTTGTTTTGTAAATACTGTGTTCTTCCCTACTTTGCTATTTTGACTAGTAATCTCAGAAAAATGGAGATTTAGCTTGTTTTTTGTCCGTACCAACAAGTATGGGTGCAGTGGAGACAAGGCTAAACTCCATCCTTGTACATAATGTAAATATAAGAGTCAGTAAAAGTTCAAAAAGCATGCTAAGGATCTTTCCCTAGGCAAGTTGTTTTATACCCGGTTTGGGAAAGACAGTGTTGCACAGTCCTAACGCAGGGGTGATGAATGTCCATTCAATGAAAAGTGTATAAAGACTGCAGGGGACCTTACAAAGCTTTTACAAGAGGGAGGAGTCATCACCAATTCATTTGGTGGCTCAAGGAAGAAGACAGTCCTCTGTGTGTCCAAGAAAAGGCTTAAAAAGCCCTAAATTTCTCAAAATCAGTGTTAGCCCTGTGTATGGCCTGAGAAGGTCTGAAACCATAAAAATATTGAAGTGCACCAAATTTTAGCCAGGGTTATTTCTTTGAGGTTATGGTGTTCACTGAGCAAGGAGGAGTAATAACCGAAAACCCCGAGCTAAGAGACCTAATAGGGCTCATGGGCTACTAACCCTCCTAAAACCCTAACCTAGGGTATGGTGGCAGGGATAGAAGAAAGGAGATCTGTGTTTGGACAAGAACCTTTCCTAGACTATTTTGAAGTCATGGAAGCCTATGCACACCCTTGCAAGCAAGTTAGGAGGCATTAGAGGTTGTCTAGTCTTTAAAAGGATTAAGGGCTAGATGGAGAATGTGAGGAAAAGCACCAAGAACTGCTTGGTAGCAGCAAACTGGAATTGATAGCAGGGTTGGCAAGGGACCAGGGGTGCCTAATAACCTTTAGGACCTATAGGTTGAGTGGTGGAGAGAAACACCAAGGGGTTATCTATTGGAGACCCAGAGCATTGAGCCAGTGATTGACTCAATCCAACCCTGTCTCTATCACATTCATTCTCATCATCTATGGCCCTACTGGAATGAAGGAGAAAGCTCGTGTTTGGATGGAGGTTTTGAGCTTCATCAAGGATCACTCATGCGCCAAGATGATTTTTGGTGGTGATTTTAATGCGGTTCTCGAAGTTTCAGAAAAAAGCGGTGGGATAAGGTCAGAAACACAAGTAATGGTTGATTTCAAGAAGTTTGTTGATTGCTCAAAACTGGAAGATTGTCAAACATCGAACGGTGTCTTCACTTGGACCAACAGGCGAAAGGAATTTATGGCAATATCGAAGTGCTTGGATAGATTCATGATATCTGCTGGATGGCGCAATATTTGTTCTACCATCGAGGCTCACATTTTGCCAATCTCCATTTCGGATCATTTCCCTGTTGAACTAAATCTCTTCACAGGCTTGGACCACCCAAAGTCAACATTCAGATTCATGAACATGTGGTGGTGTGATGACCAAATTTTTAAGTTGCTGGAAACTTGGTGGAAAGAGCATCGTGTGGGTGGTTCGACCAACTTTAAAATCGTTAAAAAATTATAGCACCTAAAATTTAAACTTAAAACCTGGAACAAGGTCAAATTTCAGAATATATTTGCAGAAAAGGCAAGAGTGGAGTTAGAACTACAAGCCCTAAATGAAAAAGTAATTAGAGATGGTATGAGAAATGAGGAATTCAATAGAGAGAAGGACCTAAAGAACGAATTAACGTAATTAGTTAAGAGGGAAGAAGTATTCTAGCAGGACAAATCAAGAGAAATCTGGCTCTCAGACGGTGATTCAAACTCGAAATTTTTTCATGCATTAGTGTTGGCGAGACGAGCAGAAAACAAAATCGAGTCAATTTATTCAAAGGACAGTTCCTTGAAAAGTGGCACTCAGGACGTAGGGTTAGAGGTTGAGGTGTTCTTTAAAAACTTACTAGGGGAAGAATTTGGTCCAAACGGGGAGGGGAATATCTTGGATGCAATAGATAGAAGGGTGGATGATGTTGATAATTCCATGTTAACAGAGCCAATATCATTGGAGGAAGTAAAGGCGGCCTTATTTCAATTACACCCTAACAAGGCACCTGGGCCGGATGGATTCCCTACTCATTTTTTCCAAAATTATTGGGACTTCTTAGGGGCGGACTTGTGGAAAATGATATAAGACTTCAGGAAAACAGGGAGATTCGTTAAGGATATCAATAATTCAGTCATCGCCTCATTCCCAAGAAAACTGAATGTAGGACATTTGGAGACTATAGGCCAATCTCACTCTGCAATACCATCTATAAGGTATTAGCAAAAGTATTAGCAAACAGACTCAAAAAGATTTTAGGCAAGATTATTGCTCCTAAGCAGACTGGTTTCGTTCCAGGGAGGGAGATATCAGACAGTATTCTCCTCATCAGTGAAGTCGTGCATTCGCTAAAAGTGGAAAAATTTGCGGGTATGGTAATAAAGTTGGATGTCTGCAAAGCATATGACAAAGTCTCATGGGATTTTCTGATTAAAATAATGCAACGTATGGGCTTCAACAGCCATTGGTGCTCACTCATTCAACAATGTATTTCCTTGGTAAGATTTTTTGTTTTGATTAACGGTTCAATGCATGGCTTCTTCAGGGCTACCAATGGACTAAGGCAAGGGGATCCTATTTCTCCATCCTTATTTGTGATAATGGCAGAAGCATTAAGTTGTGCAATAAAAAAGCGCCGCCATCAGCAGGACTGGAGGGGGATTACTGTAGCTCCAAACGTCGAGCAAATCACCCACACCCAATTTGCTAACGATACAACCTTGTTTGGTGAGGCTAATCTGCGCGAGGCAAAATGTATCAAAGAAACATTGGAGGAATACGAAACATAGTCAGGGTAAAAAATGAACAAAGAGAAGTCGAGAATTTACTTCTTCAACACAAAGATCCATCTACAGAAGGATATTGCGGCAATTTTTGGATTCAAAGAAGACAAGCTCCCGGCCAGGTTCCTTGGAGTACAGATTTTTGAAGGGGCCTGTAAATTGAAACATTGGAACAAAGTTTTGAATAAATGCAAAACAAAGGTGTTATCATGGAAAAACAAATGGCTAACTCTGGCAGGCAGATTGACCATGACCAAATCAGTGCTCTCGGCAATACCAATTTTCACACTTGCCTGTTATGAAGCCCCAAAGAAGATAGAAGCATGTATAGGGTTTAGGTTCTAAAAAGATTTTTATGGGAAGGTTCAAATGAAGAAAAGTGAATCTCACTCATTGGGTAGGATATTGCATGTAAGTCGAAAGTCGAAGGGGGTGCGGGACTAAGGAGTATCGAAAGACAAAACATTGCTTTGGGTGCAAAGCTAGTTTGGAAAATGTATAGACACCCAGAGAAACTGTGGTGCCGCATAGTGCAAAGTAAATATCTAGACAACGACTCTCCCTCAAGGATCTTAACAGTAGATACAATAAGGGGAGGCTCTACAATCTGGAAATTCATTAACAAATGTTGTCCGTTGATTACAAGTCATATAACTAGGAGAATTGGAAACGACAAACTGGCAAGTTCTGGACAAACTCTTGGAATGGATATAGGAGCTTGGCCAAACAATTTGATTTAGAAGTGGAAGTAGGAAAACTGGAGAGTGTAGGAGGTATTGAAATTGCCAGTTATCTCAGTCCAACTACATCCTTAGAAGGCGGAAAAGCGAATTGGATTAACCTACAACATTTACATCTAGACCAAAGTAAACTGAAGGCAATCACAGAAGAACTAAATAATCGGGTAGTTCTAATATCCAAAGAAAATGATTCCATTGTATGGTGTGGGGAAAAATCAGGAGAATACTCTGCCAAATTGGGTTTTCAAATTCAAGCGGAAATTGGCACAAGAATAGATTTGCTGGCGAGATTATGTTGGGACCAAGTCATGCTACCCAAAGCAGGGGCCTTTCTTTGGGTTGCATTCCACAAGAGGTGCTTAACAATGGAATGTTTAAAAAGAATGGGATTTGTAGGCCCAACTCGTTGTGTCATGTGTGAACACAATGAAGAGGATGCTGATCATTTATTCCTTTCATGCCCTACTGCAATGTTTTGCTGGGATTGGCTTCAGAACTCTTTTTCTATACCAGGCCCGAGATAGAAGAGCTTGCGCGAATTCCTCAACTCATGGAAGATGGGTAACAGAAATGGATATTGGCAAAGCCTTTGGGTATTAGCTCCATCATTGGTAGTATGGCACATTTGGAAAGAAAGGAACAGGAGAATATTCAGAGGCGAAGCACTCGAAAATACCAGGTTAATTGAAAAATTGAAGGCTGTAATTATCAAGGTAGCAAATAATAGGACAAGAGTGAAATCCTGCTCGAAGTTCACAAAATGGGATGAAGATATTTAGAAAATTTGGGACAGCTTAAAAAGACCAAAGGCACGCATGCCTGCAACTGTAAAGGTTGATAGAAAATTAGTACGTTGGTAGGGGCCTATGGATCTCCCTTGGAAATTGAATTTCGATGGGGCAACGAAAGGGAACCCCGGGGCTGCGGGGGCTGGGTGTATAATTAGAAATCACATAGGTGAATGTGTCTGGGCTGCCTCCAAAAATCTAGGGGAAAGAACCAATAATATTGCCGAGTTTGAAGCATTGATGATGGGTGTTTAATTATGTATCAGTAAGGGAATAAAGTCAATCGAAATCGAGGGAGACTCAATGATTTGTATTCAAGCTATTATGAATGGCAGATCCCCTAGCTGGCATCTTGACGCCTGGGTTGGCCAAATCAAGGAATAAATAGGAAAACTAGAAAATTTTAAAATCGGGCACGCCTTTAAGGAAGCAAACAAAGTTGTCGATTGTCTAGCAAACGCTGGGGTTGGGCAAGTGGATGAGGTTATCATCGATTCCAGGGTGGAACGATGGAACGAACTCCTGGATTTGGTGGCAAGTGACTAGGAGTGGAACCAAAGGTCACCAGCTTAGGGATATAGAATACAAATTGTGTTGTGCTAGACTATCAATGGCAGGAGGATGGGAAACTAGGTATGTTTGCAGACTTATTTCATATCATACGACATATCTCCATGCTTGATTTCCTGTACGATTCAAACTGGAAATGGCAGCCCTCTGCCTCTTACTAGTCACGAGTTGTCTTGGATTGACGGCTTCGGCTGTGTGTTATCCGGTCTCAACGGGATGGACCATTGAACCTCTCCATTTTTTGTAGTTTACAAGATACCCGTTCGGCTTTATTTGGCCCAAGGACTGGGGTTCTTCGGCGTCAATGTGAAACAATAAAATTATGGTTTTCCAATTCAGAGTTGCCTGTGCGTGTGCTAAGGAGCCTATGGCAAGTCAATGCTCTCGTCTCTTCATTCGCTAGAACAGAGAGGTCCTCAACGCAACTGTTGCAATTGCTACGAAGGTATTAGGTGTGTGTCAACACTGGTGCGACAGCAGAATCTATGAAACTGTTTGCGGTGCTCTGGTTGATGTTCATGAATCAAAGGAGTGGGTTGCGGTGTGGCTGAATAGTATAGTTGTTGGCTTCAACGTTTTTGCTACTGCTAACGCAACATTGGAGTTGTACACTAGCGGCTGGGTGAGTTTCCTGAGAACCTTTTTTGACCCAGAACTGGCCCTGGATGAGGGTTGGAGGATGCCAAGGCTAAGGTAACAAAAAATTTCATGTCAGACGCATGGGAAGTCTTCCGTGCTGGAGTCAAAAATAACATGAATGCCTTTTCCTGGTTCATGAATTCAGATCGAGCATGGATCGGTTCTGATAGCCTCAAGCACTTAACGGAATTGGGGGGTCTTTTGGCAATCTTAAATCATAGTTTGGGGATCTAGGTGGTTGTTTTGTGAAGAAGCATTCCCTGCATATTCTATGTTTGGTTTGGCAATTGTCATCTTTCTACATGTTGTAGAGATTGGGTTCTTTCTGGCAATTTGGGATCCTTTTTGACTGATTGATGGTAGTGATGTTGTTCTTTAGCGATAACTTGAAAGGCCTGCAGGCTGAAAGTATTTTGTTGGATATTTAATACACACTTGATAAACAAATATAAAATATGCATTGAGTGTACTCACATTTATTTAATAAGTTTGAAAATCTTACCAATTATTAAATAAAATATGTAAAATAATACTTGTAAGTCAACAATGTAATTATATGATGATGTATGTAATAGTGCTCATGTCATTCAAGTCATTAATAGGTTTGAAATTTGATTCATGAATTAAATGCATTGCATTGCACATAATTTAGAAAAAAAAAAAAAAAATCCTAATTTTTGCAATGACTGTTGACAACATGAACCAATAAAAAGAAAGATAAAGAATATTTTAACAATTTTAGAAATAGACAATTTAAAATAGACTATATAAAATTGTTGGTAAAGTTTTTAATTCTAAATGTTTATTGGTTGGATTGTCACTATCACTCAAAAAAATTGAATTGAATGAATGCTTTAGTATTTGCCATGGGCAGAACTAATAAGGAATAAGGCAGGAAATACATATAGGGTATATCTCTGGTTGAGACGCCATAAAATAAAATGTGTCAGTCCTACATCTAGTAGGCTAAGATAATAATTGTTTTGAAGATTGATTATTAATATGGAAATTTGGATTAATAAATTAATATGCATTTAATAGATATTATCGGATAATGCAAATGGTTCCAATTTGAGTTAGTAAAGTTTGTTGCATGCTCAACTGGGTGTTCACAAGTCGATTAAGGGTAAAAACACAAAGTTATGTCACACTTTATAAAGGAAATGACTAACATTGATCCAAATTTTAAACTTGAATGACTAAAAAGTGGTATATATGTTTTGAATTTTGAAATGATGTAAACTAGTAAAATATGTATTTTTTAGTATATTTTATGTTTGTATTTTTTTTTTTTTAAAAAAAATTATTTTAAATAGTTTTTAATAAATTAACACTATAATTTAGTTGTTGATAAAATGCTAAAAAATGAGGTTGCATGAGATGTCAAACTTTTTATAGTAATTTTTTGTGTGTATTTATAACTTGAAACTTTAGTGCATAGATTTTTTTTTTCCTATTTTGATAAATATATATTTTTAAATAAATATTAAAATATGTGTGAATAAAAAAATAGTTGTTTTCATTGGACATCAACTTTCATATTAAACATTTATTTAAAATGGAAAAAAAATATATTTTTTTTTTAGTAAATTGGATTCAAAGTGGCACTCCATGTATTTTTAGCCAACAATTTTAGTTGAGAAAGTTGTGGAAGTATCTAACTTAGCTAGAATGAATCTTACTAGATCAGACCAAAATTAATTTTAATTAGATATACTTAAATTAAGTTGTGTTGATAAGTTGGGTGAAAGTGTGACACAAATTTGTGCTTTTACCCTTAGATAAGTCTGAATTTACTGCTACTGTTTTCTAGGTTCCTATTTTCCCTAACACCCTCCCCTTTATTGCAACTACGACATTTAATTCAAGGCTACCATCATGATAAGATCTTTGTGGATTGTCTCTGCCAAGCATGATTCTATGAAAATTCCCATGGTCAACATCTATTTAATGTTGATGTGGCTTACTTTGTAAGCTCACCCAAGAGTCACCATCCACTAATTCTGGTAGATGGGTAAGTGAGTACTTTAATGCCAACAATTAAATATGTGCATAATGGTTCAGTGGGACATGACAACCAATTGAAGGAACAAAAATATGGGTTGATGTGATTATCTTGCAGGAAGAGGTCAAAGAGACATGTGCATTTACTGACTTTTGAGGCTGCTTGAAGAATGCACTCAACTCCTAGTTGCTAATTCGCTTCCCTTTGACAGTAGGAGGGACATCAATTTATAGACTAGAAATTAATGAAACATATTTGATTTTTTCCTATATTGCTACAATTTACTAGCTTTGCAAATACATGCTTAATATCTTTGCTGCTAGGTTATGTTAGCCATTGTGATTCCAACTACTTTAGAAAAGATGTATAGCTTAAATTCTAACGCTCTTTTTTTTATTATTATCTTATTTAAGATTTTTGGTGCTAGTAAGAAGATTAAAAGAAAATCTGTATAGCTTTATGTGTAAGCTTGAATTTTTAAATGATTTAGTAAAGGATTTGGGGTCATTGATTGTTTAAGATAAATATTTACCCGACTGCCTGTTATTGAAAATCATTAGGCATTGCAGGTTTTGTTTTAGCCGACTTCTGTAGTACATGAGTTGTTTGGAGCTTGGAAAATAGTTGTGTGAACTTGGGAGCTTATGTTTTTTTGACATTATTACGCTTGTGTCAACTGGAAATAACTCTTTACTTTTTTGTATCTTTTATTATATTATTTTGTATGTTCTTCTGGAGGATCAGACTGTGCACTTATGAAAGGTGAAAACCCCTTGTTTGATTTTTATTCCTCAAATATCAATACTAATATTGTTTTGGTTTTTGTGTGTATTGTAGCTCTTTTGATATATTCATTGTTCCCATGTTTCATTGTTTGATCTTATTGATCTCATTTTGGCTTTTGAAATCGTTTAAACTGGAAGAGGGATGAATATCGACTCAAGAAGAAATATGTCCATTTTAATGATCATTCCTTGAACATTTGGTTTTTTTTTTTTAATGTAGGCAATAAAGAAGATATGGGACAAAATATTATAGTTTGTGATTGTTAAATGCTCCTAATTACTATTTGGTCTCTACATCACTATGCAACATAGGCATAAAACATGCTAAGCCATAATAGCTCATTAATCTTTGGATAATGACTAGAATTCAATAGTGCAAAAGATATGATAGCGACATGGCTGAATGTGACCCGAAGATTCACTACAATATCTTGGCTTTAGAGAAAGAGAAAAGCATGCATAACCCACTATGGACATTCTAGATTTAACCTATATTTCTACTGAAAATTTATGTTATGGTGTAGGATTATATTTTGTCTGGTTTTCTTATTCTTATATTTTCTTATTATTTTACACCATTTTACTCTAGGGTATAAAAGAACAACATTTTTTAAATACTTAGAAAGATGGTGAACTAATCATGTTCAAATAGGAAGGTTTCAGTGAAAAATCATAAGAGGTCTAATTATAAGTTTTTGCCTCTTTACGCTTCTTGTATTCATTATATGCATTTTTCCCCTATTTAAGTGTGCACATTGTAAATTTGCATAGGATATTCATAATGGAATCCCAAATGAAAAATTATAGTTTGTGCAAACCTTATTTGGCATATGCTTATCTAGTCACTACAAAAGTAAGTTTAACAATAACATTTTTTCTAGAAAAATCATGAAAAACTAAAACACACAGCTCATTCTCGTTATTTTTAACCATACCAAGATATAAAATGCAAGGGGGCTTTCAAAACTAATATATTTTTAAACTATTACTGCTACTAGTTAAGAGGGGTAGTACTATTTTTTTTTTCTTGTTACATATGTTACAGAGAAAATATCAAATAACAAGTCATTAAATTGCAAGCTTGTTCTTTTTGCATCTTCTTTCATATTTTAGCAATCACTACCTCCTCATATTGCAACTAATTCTAAGAAATACCATAAATGACATACAACTGACTAAGGATTTCTCTCCACCCTACCATAATGGCATCATGGAGCCTGATAGGATCTAGCCATACCCCTGACCAAGAAATATTTCAACCCCAAGATAATGAATGGGGTCCTCTCAAACTTTTACAAAAGGAATGAAAATAGCACAACATTCGTATTACAAATATATAGACCCTTCACCCACCATATTCAACAAAAATCCACACAAACATATCACTCTCTTGCTACAACGAAACAAGAAAAATGGATATAGTGAAACTTATCTCTTTGCTTTAGGTGCTGGACTTAAACTCTTTTATCCCTCCTTCCTCTCCAACCAAGCCATCTGGATCCCTCTCTCCCCAACATGACTCCTCTCCTCTTCTCATTCTTCCTACCATATTCTCTAAGGTTCTCCAAAAGGAGAAGTGGCGGTAACACCCCACTCCTTCCTCTACAAGTATATAAAATTTTCACAAATTACAACTCTTGGATGGGAAGGTGTGGAGTGTACCCCCACATCAATGAAGGTCATTTCCCCATTAATACAAAAATGCATTTGGACAACCACTCCATCTTTCCACTCCATCCTCTTCTCAAAATTCGTCTCTCTTCATTATGAGAGCTTTTCAGGGGTCAAATCATGTTGTAGGGCACTGTTGTATGCCCACTTGATCCCTACCACTATGGTATAGAACCTAGGGGTTTAGTTTTGTACCCTAACCCAAAAAATTGACCAACAACTCTTATTAAAATCCCACTCAAGGTTCAATCCGAGTTTCAAACTTAGCTAGGGGTTTCCAAGACCTAATCCCCAATTACGCCTCACATGAATCCCAACTAAATGCCCTCACAACCTTAGTCTTCCAATACATTAACTCCACTTGTTTTTAGGTCCTAAATGGGGTTAAATTTATATCCTCATGAAGTAGTCTTTTAATTCGCTCTTGATGGTTCTCCCTTCTGATGCTAACACCGTTGCCTTCCTGCACATTACCAACACGATCGTAAGTATCAATTGTGCATCACATCAATCTGTTAGCTGAAAATTCTAAGCTTTAGCTATATAATAATCCATTTAAAAATCTCAATTTTCATTCCACAATATATGAGTGCAATCCACCTTTATGGTAGTGACAATAAAACAAAATATCAAAATGATATGCAAGTATATTGCCAAGAGATCACCTTATTTATTATTCATAATATACTTAAGATCATCAACTCAAGAAAAACATAGAATAAATTATGGTTGCATTTAAGTACATACGAGGCGGGGTCTTACAAAAAAAGAGAGAAGGCTAACCTTCCTTTTATTAAAATTTTATTTATTTTTACCTTTGATCTAGTGTCTTCTTTCGATATTTTCTTATTCCAATTTTTATTTTCTTTCATTCTTTATTTTAGTTTTCTCTTTTTCTTTTATTTATTAAGGAGTTATTATTAAGTCTTTTAGTTATCTTTTTTATTAAGTAATTTCTTTTTATATTCAATTTTTTTAAAAAAATTATTGAATTTTAATATTTAATTTTTCTCTTGTTATTTTCAACCTTACTATATGTGTGTGTGTGTATGTATATGTAATGCCTCATATTTAACACTCAAAATATAGTTAAGGACAACAAAAATTTTAAAATTCGATTACAACACGTGACTAATTCACACAATTTTGTTCCTAAAGCACACAATTCATAAAAGGAATAGCGACATTTGACCACATATAAATTATAATATTTAGTTAAGTAATTAAATTGCTTAGGAAATCCTAGAAGGGTTTCAAGGGAGACATGAATTTCACATCACCCAGATAGACTTGTTTAGTTCTATTAACTCATCAATAGTCACAAACATAGTTCAAGTATCAAGTTATACAAATAAAATATATAACAATAGTAACTTCAAGTAATAACAAGAGAACAAGCCTAAGGGCCAGACCTACTTCCTTAGGGGCTCATCTTTGATGGCCTTGCCTACGTATATATTTCATAGAGGAACTGTAGTTCGACAGCTAGACTTCAACCATCTTCCACATAGTTGGATAACGAAGAATATAATAGCTAGGTTACAAAGATGGCTTGAAAACAACCTCAATCACAAACCACTAACACCTCTCCACATTGTAATAATAGGTGATAATAGTTCAAGGTCAAGGATCATGACTAGACCCACACATAAGATTTCTCAAGAATTTTTCTAAAACAACTAGTTGATGCACACACAACCCTCATCTACCCCCAAACTCAATATTCAACCCTTATAATTGACAAAAATAAATAAATAAATAAAGGAGAGCAAAAGAATGGAAGTGCTCACATGGAAAACTTAACATCTATATATATGTGACATGTTATATTTACTAATGTTGTAAGTATGGCTCACTGTGTCGTATCATGCACTAGATTTTAGGAACTATATTCCCATTTGAAAACATATAATAATCTCACTATTTTTGATATATAAAAATCATAAGAGATGATGTATTCTAGATGGACATGCCGATAATAATTAATTTAAGAGAAGTGTTAAAAGGATGGGACACATTAAATTAACAACTATGTACTCATATATCATACACTTTTCAAACAAAGATTGGAAAAGACTCATAAGAGGTTCTCTCCATTCCCTTTTACCTTCTAATTGCAAAACAATAAAGCAACCTAATGATATATCATAAGTTTCAATACCATATACTTTATGTATTGTGTTCATTAATAATAGGATGAATACATAAATATGATATACACTATATGCATCAACTCAAGTCTATGATTAAATTTAATGTCTTAAACAATACTAATAAGTTAAAGGACCCCCTTTAAAATCATTACCTCTATGCCATTATTTACATAGTAAAACATCTTATTGATAATTACTGACGTCAAGAACTATATACATTAACAATGTAACAAGACAATTTAAAATATAAAGAAGAGAGCAAATAGTTCCCATAGAGTCAACATGTTTACTTTTATTAAATGATATCTTTAATTTACGACATATATAGTTTTTTTATTAGAGGTAAATAACAGGTTTTGAAGGGGATCGAAACCCTTTACAAAAGAAAGCAGTTGAAACTAAAGATAACAACATGAATCATAAATCAGCCCATCAACAACGAACCAACAACAAAAAGTCATCCAAAAAGGAGGAACCCAACCAACAACACTACATGTTTTTCAGAATATCATCCACCTCCACATCGCTCACCACAACCTTCTGAGCTTCATCCAAAACATTAGGTAGTTCTTTACTAGAAACCCCAACCTGAGCCTTAGTCTTGTTTCTAGTTCTAGCTCCAGGTCCATCCGTATTTATCTCAGTAATCAAAACATTACCCTTCTCCCCACCCTTGTCAATAGAAACCTCCTCCTCCATCAGCTTACCAGTAGCACCAATCTCATTAGCATGAACGATTTCCTTACACTTCTTGGAACTAACAAAAGGAGAAGTAACACCAACATAATCAAATTTAACAACAGAATTAGTCACCTCCCCACCCCTAGCCATACTAGCACAAATTTTTTCCATTTGATCCTTGAGGGTGAGGATTCTACCTTCCAGACTCTATTTCACCTTAAGAGTTTCCTCCCCCATAGTGTCTGCCATAGTGTTTAAGGAATCAAACAATTCATCAATTTGGTTTTGGACAGAGGACTCTTTAGCCTTACTCACCGTACCCCTAACTTTGAGATTAGTCTTATTAAGTTCATGAAAAAATAATTTGAACAAGACAATGGAACCCTATCTAGCAGTTCCCAGCACATTAGAGATATCTTCCCTATCAATATTAAAAACCCCCTTCCCCACAACATCTTCCTCCTCAGAGGAACTAACCTTATCCTGACTGGAAGATATTTCCTTACCTTTCCTAGCTGCAACCAGTGTTTTGGTTTTGCTGATGGAATTCACAATCTCCTCAGCCATAATCTTTCTTTCTTTAGGCTCTCCTAGTGTGTGACCTGGGTATCCATAGCAATTAGACCACCAGCAACCCCAGTCTTACCTTTTAGCTGCAAGTCTAGGTTTACACTTGAGGAATCATCAACTTCCAGACCACCCATGATCATGAGAGGAGAGACCCTCTCCAGTAATTGACTCATAGTCCTTTGAACCCATTTCTTCTTACTTCCCTCCTCTAGCTCCTTCTTCTGCTTGGTCACAAGGGCGAAGAAGAAGCCTCACCATACAAATCATTCTTCTCCTTCACACTACTACTTGGCAAATCAACATCCACCTCATAACCCTTTTTTGCATACGGCTCCCGTTTGTTTGTCTTTCCCATAGTAGGGGATTGAGGACTTGCCTCTAAAGAGGCAAGTGAGTCTGGGAAAAAGTCCATATCATCCTCAGAATCTGAATCCTCCAAAATAAGCTTCCTTTTCTTCCCTTTTTTACTAGTTGGTTCCTCTTCTGAGACAATCTCATACTCATCCATCAGATTAGACTACTTACCCTTTGGGGTAGCAATTGGCTTAGCCACCTCAAAAGACTTGGAATATTTAGAAATTCGAAGGATTAACCCCACATGCAAAATGGGATTCTTAGGGTTTTTCTTATGTTCCTTGAGACCAGAATCTAGCGACACTAGGAGATAATAAGGAAAGGAAATCCTTTTCTTATGGTGGAAATGATTGAGCAAAATGAAGTGTAAGCATTTACCGTGGAGAAGCGACCTTCCAAGGTAATAAAATGCATGAGTTCTTTGAACACTTCTCCCCACAACGTGTTAAGAGAGCTCCTTTGGTAGCCCCCATTCCTCGCAGCCTTCAAATCCTTAGCTTCGTCCCACTTGAAGAATATTTGCATAAAAAATTTTGCCTCCTTTTTGTCTCTAAAAAATTTCATACCATCCATGGCTAAACCAATGATATTTGCTATAAATTCTTCATTGACATCAAACTTTGTTCCACCTAGCTTCAACACCCTATCATTCCAAGCTTTTTCAAATAAAGTTGTAGCCTGAGGATTATTACCATGCAATCTCTCCAGGTATGGAGTTAACACTCCTTTCACCAACACCTGCCAAACCTTTGTCTTCTTCTTAGTAGCTTCACAAGAAAAGGGCTTCGTTGGGTTCCTATCTCCACTCATATCAACACAATTTGCTGAGTGTAAAGGCTTGAGAACTCTAAATGTAGAGAGAAGAAAACTCTGGAAGACAATGCAAGGAGTGCCAAAAATCCGTGTGAGAACTGAATTAAGGCAGGGAAGAATTAAAATCATAGAGTTCTATTCCCTACGACTATCAGCCATTGTAACATTAGCTCATTTCAAATCAGGCTTACCATCCTTCCACATATTCATTGGCCACATGAAGATAGACATGCACACTATAATCCATAATGAAACCTTAAGCAATTTAAATTTGGCTATCATGGTTAATAGTTGCTATTGCCTCTATAGGGAGGGGGTCATTCAAAACCCATTCCCTAACCCCTATAACTCCAATATTAGCGAAGATATCTACTAGATTGTTACCCTCTCTCAAAATATGAGAGATGTAATATTCATTAAAATAATTAAGAATATCAATAGAGTCCCTAATCAAAGACTCAATAGTCCAAGAAGGGGAGGCGCAATTTTTCAAATTATTGATGATATTCAGAGAGTCACCCTCCAGCCAAACTTTCTTAAAGCCTTTAAGTTGTGCCATCTTAAGACCATGATAGGTTGCAGTTGCTTTCGCATAGTGGTTTGTCTAGATTCCCAAAGGGAGCACCACAATAGAGATGAGCCTACCATTAGAATTTCTAATCACTCTCCCACAACCTATAGGTCTTGGATTCCCTTTAGCAACTCCATCAAAGTTAACCTTCACCCAGCCATCCAAAGGAGCTCTCCAAACAACATCTTCCCTAGAGGCTTTCCCTTTAGACACCAGGAGGGAAATATCATAGGGAAACTTCCACCTTTGTGCAATAGAGATATCATAGGGGCTGAGATTAACCTTTGGTCCATTGTAAAAAGTAATCCTAGAAAGAAAATTTTATTTAATAGCCACACATATTTTATATGCCACAGAGATAGCAAGGAGGGCATAATTCCTAAAAATTCTATTATTGCGCTCACACCAAACACCCCAAGCAATGCAAGGAGGAGAAAGAGACCACATAATCAGAAGAGCTAGATTGGACAAGGGGCCAACCTATTGAGACCACAAATCTTTAATAGAACTAGGAAAAACCCAACTTGGGTTCCAAAGAGAGAACACATGGGTCACACCATTCTAACATATCTACAACCAATCAATAAATGACAAGCACTTTTGGATTCCTCTTCACAAAGAAAGCACCTGTTAGGCATCACAAAACCTCTTTTGACCAAATTATTAGTTGTTAATATCTTGTTTTGGCAAAAGATCCAAAAGAAAACATTAACCTTAGGAATCAATCTAGAGGACCAAATGGAAGCCCAAAAAGGAGCAGGACCAACAAAGGACTCATTAAAATGAAAATTTGAGGTAACATAGAAGTTACCATTAGAAGAAGGCTTCCAAATAAATTTATCAGAAGAAGGGAAAGAAGGAATATGAACCATTGATATAGCCTTAAAAAGATCTTCCAATCCAAGGTCCACCTCATGCAACCTTTTCCAATAGCCTCCCTTAATATAATTAGCAACAGATATGCCAAACCTCCACACACATAGATCCATGAAGGGTTGAGCCCATGGATCATCTTTGAGAGGCCTGTTGCCAAACTAGCAATCATCCCAGAACAAAATATTTCTACCATTTCCCCTTTGCCAAAAAAGACCCTTGGCCACAAGCCTACGAGCCTTAACCATACAATTTCATAGAGTAGAGCTAGACAGGGGGATAAAATCATGAGATAAGAACCCCCTTATACCATTAGCACCATGTAAGTATTTGCTCCAAGCAATTTTCTCCCATTCACTCTTAGCCAACATAAGGTTCCACAACTATTTTCCAAGAAGGAAAAATATTAAACGCTCCAATTTTATGGATTCCAAGACCTCCCACCTTTTTGGGTCTACAAACATCATCCCAAGAAACCAAATGAATTCTTCTCTTATCCTCAACACCAAACCAAAGGAAAATTTTCTGAATTCCTTCCAATATATCCAAAAATTTCCTAGGCATATGGAAAATACTGAGAGCATAAACATGAATATTTTGAAAAGTGGATTGAATCAGCTGAACTTTCTCAGCTTGGCTCAACAACTCACTCTTCCAACTATCCAATTTAGAATTAAATTTATCAATCATACCCCACCAAAAAGAATCAAGAACATTAGAGCACAAGGGAAGACCCAAATAAGAAGCAGGGAGTTCCCCAATCTAGCACTGTAGAATTCTAGCAATTTTAGTCTATCTATGGACCAGAGTGTTAAAAAAGAAAATAACACTCTTGGGTAAGCTAACCTATTGCCCCGAAGCAACCTCGTACTTTTTTAAAATAGTCTTAACAACCTTAGCCTACTTAATGGATGACTGTACAAGCATAAGAGAATCACCCAAAAATTGTTGATGGGAGCATATAAGATTATTGGAAGAGGGGGATAACCCTGACATATCCCCAGTATTAACAAATCTCTAGATGAGATGACCCAAAGATTCCACCATGATAATGAACAGAAAAGGAGATATAGGATCCCCTTACCTCAGACCCCTAGAGCAGTCAAAGAGAGGAGAAGGGGACCCATTGATGTGGATAGAGAACTGAGGGGTAGAGATAAGTTGAAGCAAAAGAGCCACCATTTTCTCCCCAAAACCAAAAGAGACCAAAATATTAGAAAGAAATCCCCAATCAACTCTATCATAAGCTTTAAGTAATTCAATCTTCAAAATAAAACCAACATGCTTATTAATAGTAAGAGAGTGAATATTCTCATGAAAATAGAGAATAGAATCCAAAATTCTCCTACCAGCCACAAATTCATTTTTTTGGGCGAAATGATAAGAGGCAGAAATATTTGCAATATGACCGCCAGAACCTTAGAGAAGATCTTATAAACTGAGTTACATAAGCTGATGGGACAAAACTCATCAAAAGAAGCAGCACCGGGTTTCTTAGGCACAAGAACAATAAAAGAAGAATTCAATTCCTTCAAAAGAGAACCAAACCTAAAGAACTCCTTAGTAGCCACAACAACATCCTTAGCAATGATTTCCCAGAAGGATTGAAAAAAGAACATAGGAAAGCCATCCAGACCCAGTGCCTTATTTCCTTCAAAAGAGAAAACAACACTTCTAATTTCTTCCGCTGAAGGAATGCAAAGCAACTGCCTATTAATATCATCAATTAAGAGTTGAGGGATATCCCTAAGAATATTCTCTTAACACGCCAAGTCAAGCTCCCCCTCCACTGAAAGTAGCTTAGAAAAGTAGGAGGAAGGAACAAACTACAAATCAACATCCTTCTTCAAAACTTGATTATTGAAATTGAGCATTTTGATATGGTTAGAAGCCCTATGTTTAAGAGTAGAGAGGTGAAAAAACTTAGAATTCATGTCCCCACTTTTCAGCCACATAATCCTAGAACGTTGCTTCCAGAATTCCTCCTTCTTCGTCACAATATAATGCAATTTGGAGAGGACATTTTCTTTCAAAATCAAGGCATGATCATACCCAAACAATTGGATTGATTGTTGCACAACTTGAAGCTCCTTAGACACACCCTCTTTCTTCAAAAAGATGTGACCAAAGGAAGTGTGGTTCCATTTTCTGACATTATCCTTAACATTAGCAATATTTTTAGCAACTCTAAACATTGCCGAGCCATCCACATGAATGTTCCACCACTCATTAACTAGATTACTGTGATTTGGATGACAAGTCCACATCTTCTCAAAGTGAAACAAATTTTTTTTCTTGCCACCCAATAGATCCACTAAGAAAGGCATGGGAAAGTGATCCAATCCCAATCTTGTCAGAGCAAAGAGCGAACGAGAATAATAAACCAACCACTCATGGGTTATAAGGGCACGGTCAAGCTTAACCTGGATAAGTGCATCTCCCACTCATCGATTTGACCAAGTGAAAGAAGCACCTTTTAGGTCCAAATCAAGAAGAGCATTATCATTAATAAGATTCATAAGATCATATCTACTGTCATCCACAATCTACGAACCACTCAACTTATCAGTATCATGCAAAGGAGTATTAAAATCCCCCATAACCAACCAATTATAGTGAATCACTTTGAAGGAGCCAAGATTCTCCCATAACCTTTTTCTGGCACTCTTACAATTCAGAGCATATATGTTAGAAAGAGTCCAAGAGAACTTATCATTCAAATGTTTAAAGGAAGTAGCCACATGATTACAATCATTGAACACCTCAACCCCCTGAATCACCCTAAGATTCAGACAAAACCTCCAATCCCCTAGCCTTCGAACCATCATCTTGCACCTGAATCATCCCCAAGGGAAGAGACCTTAAACCATCATTCACAGAAGCCTTATCAGCCTCCATAACCTCATTCCTCACTATGTCCATAGACTCCACAGTATCATGACCATGGGAGGAAATGTCCTCGTCCCCTTGCTCTTATTCCCGATTCAACTCCATTGAGTCCACCTAGCCTTAAGAAATGTCGACCTTGTTAGCCCCTACCAGGCCCATTTCCATGGGTTTATCAATCATAGCTTCGCACAGGGCTGACTCCTCTTTTTCCAAAAGCTCCAAATCATGTTTAGGAGCTTTCTCCTTCTCTCTCCATTATTTATTCATCTATTTTTTCACTTTGAGAGGACATTTCTTCACCCAGTGGCCAGCTTTTTTACAATGGAAGCAAGCAAAGGGATTCGACTCAAATTCAACAGCTTGTTCCCAAACCCCAAACTTTGAGTTAACCTTTATCAAGGTAGGCAAGTCAACTGATTGCTCCACATTCACACAAAATATGGCATAAACCAACCACTTCTTGGAGGTCATCATTTGATCAATTGACAACAAACACTTGAAAGTGCTTGCAATCCCTTTAAACACTTCCTCATCCCAGAATTCCATTGGGAGACTTGGAAGTCTAACCCAAACCAGATCAACCAAAAATGAGTACAAGTTCGGGTTGAAACCTAGTTCCCACCTTTTCAGCATCAAAGAGGACTTGCCAATGAACCATGGGCCACCTGTTAGTGTCGTAACTAAATCATCTTCACAATTGAAAGTAAAAGAAAAGAAACCTTTAGCCATAGTAGCCACATCAATATGTCCCTTAGGTTTCCAACAATTTAAAGCTAACTTGCGCACCAACTCAATATGAGATCGGGGACCGAAAAACTTTCCCAACAAAGCCATATCCATATTAGACATGCTTTTATCAACAATACAGTCACACATTAGGAGGAAAAAGTTAAACCTAGTTCCCACCTTTTCATCAAAGAAATGAACCATGGGCCCTAGTGTAGTAACTAAATCATCTTCACAATTGAAAGTAAAAGCCTTTAGCCATAGTAGCCACATCAATCTGTCCCTTAGGTTTCCAACAATTTAAAGCTAACTTGCGCACCAACTCAATATGAGATCGGGGACCGAAAAACTTTCCCAACAAAGCCATATCCATATTAGACATGCTTTTATCAACAATACAGTCTAGGATAGAGATAGAATATTCTGTCGTCTTCACATTAGCAACAAACAACATAGGAGGAAAAATACTTTTACCTTTTGGCTTAGCCCCAAATAGATTTTTCCACTTAAGAGAAGAGCTCGACAAGAAATCATTCTTAATCTTATCAATCCCAAGACTCACAGGATTAGGAGTCCCATCACAAGCATCAGACGACAAACCTAGCCCAGACTTTTCAACCCCAAGATTCTCCTTTTCAGAGAAGGACATCGAGGAATGCGTTGGACATGCAATCTTCAAAGCCCTTCCCCCCCCCCCCCGAAAATTCATTAGCCACTAAAGGGGACCCACTATGCTTACCTGCAGTAAAGGACCTGACTGACATCACCTTCCCATCAACAAACTGTCTGCCATTAACGCCTACAACATCATCAAGGAATCCCGCCTTTTCAAAATTTGAAATTTCACCATTGCCATCGCCACCACTCGAGGAGCTCTCCATGTTATAGTTTTTGTTTCCAACATATATAGTTACAATCATTAGTAGACTGGATATATCATTAGGAATTCATCCATAATTATGAAGACAACTAGAACATACTAAAATTCATTGGTTTGTTCCAAGTCTATCTTATTAGAGTTTGGGTCTATAACCTGGATAATCATCATATTATTCTATATTGAATAATAAAAAAATTTGAGGTCTTATAGAGATACAACCATGAGCCTTTTAATGACAACACAACTTCCGAGTTAACTATATCTGGTTATCTATAAAGGTTGATCAATTATAAAGTTTTTAGAAACATTCCATTTCATCTAAAATCTTAGACACGACCATAACTTTCTAGAAACCTCAACACTATAACGCATATGAAATGTAGAAACTTCACCATGAGAAATAATATAAAAAAATAAATATATTCATAATCCCACTTTATTCACCTAATCTCCACTTTTATTTACTTATTTATTTTTCCTTAATTTTGAACTTAAAAAATATCTCATATATTTTATAATTTTTTTTAAAAATAAAATTAAATAAAATAACAAGATGAAATTTATAAAACAACTAAATGTTATTTCTTAAAAAAAAAAACATAACACCTAAAATATTATTTAAGGCTAGGGAATCTTCTTGTCTTAAACATATTCTTATTTTAAATTAGCATAGGGAATGGGGATATATTCCCCTTTCCTTAATTGATGGAATATATATTTCATGAAAATGAGACTTTGACATAAATCGAAGTCTTTAATAGTTAAAGTGACTTCTTAAAAAGTATCAACTTTCCAATGCCCACACCCATAGCACTAGGCTCAAAAAAAATTATATATTTTTTTCTATTGTATTTTTATCATCTATAAGTCTCAACTTTAATAAGAATCAAATGTATGAATAATACACAATAACAAAAATTCACTTGATATCTTAATCCTATTAAGTTAGAAGTACTATAGGAATCTAAGATGTGTTACACAAAGTGACAAATAGTGACTCAATTTACAAGAAACTCTAATTCTAGAGGAATCAACACAAGCAAGTAGAGAGTTATTTTTAAGGAAACAATTTAATAGGTTCAAAAACTGTTTACTATGATAGTATACTAAATATTTAAATCGGGTCAAATATTCTATCTAGGTAGTAATAGTATCTATCACTTTTAGTTTATCTAACCATTGGTTAATGGGCACATAGGGCGATATATATATATATATATATATATATATATATATATATATATATATATATATATATATATTAATTAGTTATATTTTTTTGGTCTTACTCTTAGATTTTTGTTATTTATTTATTTATTTTTTATCTTTATTCATTGTCATATTTATTCATATATTATGGTTATCTTTAAATATTATTTTTTCTTTTTACACATCCCTTAATATATAATAAGATTATTTTTAATAGTTCTCATCCTTTTATAATTATTAGTTTTATTTATTAACTTTAATCTTTGACTTTAATTTTTATTTTTATTAATTTTATATTTTATATTTATTATGTCTTATTCATTTCTATTTTTTCATAATGTATTATTTACTAAGGTTATATTTTATAGTCTTTTAGTAAGTTAATTAATCTTATTTTTTTCAATCACATCTTTTAATTTTAATTTTTTAGTTGTTTCTTTGGTCTTTTTCCACCTTTAATCTTTATTATTTTTTATTTGTTAATTTTGTATCTCCCCTAGCCTCTCACCTATTTATCTAACCAAGTGTCATGTCCAAAAAAAATTCACTAGAAAATGAAACATTTTTTTTTAATCTATTAATTAAGCCAATTAAGACTCTTAAATGTTTATTAGTATCCCACTTTCCATAATTCATATATATTAAAAAGGTTGAGCATGACAGGTTATTCAGTTGGGAGGATCTCAGAACCAAATTTGACCTCCCCATCTCCCAAAAGAAGACTTATAATATGATTCTCAAGGCCTCTAAGGACCTCCCTTCTTCATGTCATGTGGATTCTCATAGGTTCTTAGGTTGTAAATGGCCGGATGGGACTATGTTATCCAAGATCAAAGCCAAGAACATCTACAATGTTATTGGGCATTCGGAAGCCATCATTGATCATGCCAATTCTATTTGGTACTCTGCCCTTGATGCTCGTGCTTGGAAGAATTACTTTGATCTTCTGTGGAAAGGTCCCACTGAGCCGAATCTTAAGTGTTTTAACTGGCTCTTGCTTCTTGATAGACTTCCTATTAGAAAGGACAACGCTACAACTAATTACTGTAATTTCTGCAGGCTTCCCGAGACTGCTAAACACATTCTGCTTGACTGTATCTTTGCGAAGGAAATTTGGTTTATGTTTGGCATTACTTATCCTATGATCTTCAATATTCTTGATATTGTTACTGGTCATATTGATGGTCTGAAGCAAGATTCTAATTTGTTTTGGAAAATTCTCTCCTCTAACATTTTATGGCAAATCTGGAAGAGCAGAAACGAAGAAAGATATTAGAATAACCCCTGTGCTCTTACTGAGTGTTTTCAAAAACTAACTTTCTTTAACAAAATTTTGCAGGTGAGAACTACCATGATAATTGAAAGGCAAAAACTCAAAAGATTCCTGAAGACAGTATATGCCACTTTCTTCATCTATGAGATGAAGGGCGGCTACGCTTGGAGGGAGACTTTAAATAACCTGCAGCTGTTCGAGAACACTTGTAAAATGCTCTCCCAAGAGGTGAAAAACAATAGGAACTCCAATAAGGACCAGATTCTTATGCTTGCGTAGATCCAGGAGATGAAATGCATTGTTTGGATGGAAGGTGCTAAAGGGTGGACTGCCTGGGTTGACAAACTTGATGACACCCTTCAATAGCTCCTTGGTCACCTTGTGCTATGTTTTGCACTTTTTGTATCGGTTATGTAAAGTTGTATCGGTTATGTAAAGTTGTTATGCTCTTGATCTGAGGCTCGACCTCTCTTGAGTTGAACATTTTGCTCTTTGGCATTTTTTTGTATTTCCTATGACCTCCTTATATTTAATATAAAAAAAAAGAAAAGAAATAAAAAGTAGCTCTTAAGATTAGAAAGGTAATGTGAAATAATTCTATTTATTAGTTTAAAATAAAAATAAAAAATCAAAGGAAAAAGAAATAAAAAGCATTATTATATTTATTAGTTTACAATAAAAATAAAATTAAAAGGAAAAAAAGAAAAAAAAAGTAACTTGTAAGATTAGAAAGTAATGTGAAATCATTCTATTTATTAATTTAAAATAGAAATTAAAAAATATATATATGTGCTTTTTTTAAGTTAAATAATTATGGTTTTTAATTTAAAAGTGGAAAGTTAGTCTATTTTATGAACTTTTATTTTTATAAAATGAGAATTTTAAGATTAATAATATTAACTTGTGATTTATTTGTTTTACATAGAAATTTTAAAGGAGATATATATTGATCGTTAAATAATTATGAATATTAGATAATGATATTATAAATTATTAATAAAAATAAAATAAAATAATAGTTCAGTGTTAATTAAATTTATTTGAATGTTTACAATACATAGATACTAATAAATATATTTGGAAGAGTAATAATAAGCTATATTCCCATCATGTGGATCATCTATTACAAACAAGAGCTGCACAGTAGCGAAGTTTCTGCCAAAAAGTGTAAGAATAGTCTTATTTTGATTTGTTGTGTCTGTTATGTTTTAGCAATAGTGTTGATATTATAAAAACTTAATAGTAATCTTAAATTTTGTTTGATGGTGACATGTAATATTATAAACAAATTGCATAATGTGTTAGGCAATCTATTGATAGATCTAATTAAGGATACTTATAAACATGATATAATAAATTTACTCAAAATGAAAACAATGGCATGGGTACATTAGGTCACATCATAATTTGTAGCATGCTCATCTAGGATTGCATAAAAAAAAGTCATGCTTTTATGCAGGTCCGTATTGATCTTTGATATTTAGAAAAGTGGAGAGCATCAATGAGAGATGGAATATTTTATGATTTCGTAAGTTTTTATGAAATTTTTTTATATGCATTTATAATTTTTGTGAAAATTTAAAAAGATAAAGACTCAAATTAATGTAAAATCTATTAGAAATTTAAAGATTTATAATATTAGAAACCATACAAAACTTAAGATGGGACTTCTAATAGACAATCAATTTCTTTCTTTCTCACATTCACTTATGTATCCATATTTTATTGTAGTCATCTTTGTATGACCTAGGTCAAGATAACTTGTGTGTGCTCAATCATCAAATAATTTCATTACCCTAAACAAAATTAGAGACCATCATTCACCTAGATCATTGTTAATTTTTTGCTAATATTACAGTTCAAGACATCATGGTGATGAAGACCTGAGTTTGACCAAGAGTCACTGCTTGTTGGTTAATTTTTGTAGTTATCAAAAACATAAAATAAAATTTAATTAAAAATATAATGCTATGATCCTCATAATGAAAAAGAAATAAACATTAAAATGTTAATTTGAGAAACAAACAAAAAAATCCATCCTCACAATTACCAAAAAATTCATGCCATCTTCCAAGGCCTGCTTTAATCATAAGTTTATTCATTTTAAATAGTCAATTATGGCATCCACAAAACCAAATACAACATCAAACTATCCAAATGTACAAATCTCAAGTACGAAGCCATTTTCAAGGTTAAAAAGAGGGTGCCAACTGGAATCACTTCTATACCTTTTAGACAACTTTTAAAAAATTACTCATTCAAACCTTGAAGAAATCAAAGAGAAGCAATGAAAAAGGAAGTACACTAAAAAAAATTAAGATAGATTTATAAAATTAATCCAATAGAGACTACTATATTTGTAGAATATTGAATATAGTGTAACATAATTTCAAAATCAGAGTTACTTTTGCATACATAAAGTAAACCTATCTATCTAACATGAACAAGCATTCATTCAAGTTTATAGGAATCAAGTTCCCTTGGTATAAGATCACATAATCATGTATTATTTTTCAAATCAATTTATGAGAAATGTAGAAAAGAATCTGAGAAGGACCATTGATGAAAGAAAATTATAGAACAACGATACTAGAAATCACAAGGAATTCTCAGTTGATAATGACAATTTGATTACTCATGCTAATATTACCTTATTTTTATTAGTGAAAATTTATTGTTGAATGTTGAACTATTTGATGTTTAAGAATAATTTTTGAAAGCTAATGATTTTCATGGAATCAAGATTCAAGGAGATAAACCTCATTTCAGCCTAAGGTAGTTGATGATAGGAAAGAAGTGGAATTTCTTATAGAAGGTAAATCAAGAAATATCAAACAAATATGTTGGTTTGTAAAACCCCGTCCTGCAACCTAGAGGACGATGCAGAAGCACAACTAATTTTTTTTCTTAAAAAGAGTAACAATGACGAGTGAAGTAAACTACTCTAACACATACATCCTCTAGGCCACACAATGTGTCTACATGTGAAATTCCAAACTTACAAATTATTCTAAAACATAATACATGGAATTAACTCTGATAACAACATACAACAAAGCAGTAATCCATTGCAAATTAAGTCTATCACATAGAAATGTAATGAGCATATTTCCATAGATACAACACCATATAAACCATATATAAACCATTTAATCCAAAGATAAATAAATCATACTTAATGTTACAATTACATCACAAGGGTTCTCCTCGATACAAATGAGGATTACAATTACATAGTGTCCACCGTTACAATGAGAAAGAGAAGTACAAATCCATAGAACCACATGAGCTCCTTGAACAAGAAGATCTTGCCATCACGAACAGGAAGAGAATCTCAATAGTGTAAGGAGCATGCCACCTAGCCATATGGTACTCGTAGGCCCAATCCCCGTGCTAGGAGATAGTAATAGGTAACCAAGACAATTGACTACCTCTAACACAGGCAAAGTACAAAACCACACTATACCAGTAAATACAAACATAGGGTTACATTACTTCCAGAATCACAGAATCAAGAACAACCACTGTACAAAACAAATGACTGTTGTCATAGGAGGAGTGCCATCACAAAGGTTGCATTGGTTATCCTAAGGAGATCTTCCTAAGTCCCAACCCCCATCTTGGGTTATCCTGGTAACCTCTTATGAACTTTGGCCCCACATGCACACCAATGCGGAATCGATTATCTTTCGAGAAGACAAGATGACGATCTTGCCATTCTAGGCCTTCTTAACTCATCTCAAGTCTAACACAAGCCCTTGAGCTAATGAACAAAGCTAATTATCAAGTTAAATATGTTAACTATCCATTCCCCTAAAGTAGGTTATTTAATTTCCACTGATTACATTGACTTCCACATGAGTTATCCTGGGACCACTTTGTGTCCCGACCCTCGTTGAAAGACACTCCCCTATCGACAACACAATAACTCATTCTACACCCAAGGGTAGACAATGCACAAACTGATAATAACACAACACAAGAGATAACACATCCCTACGGATGTCCAATATTGAATCCAACTACATGCCCTACCCAAGGAAATCTCAAGGTGACTAACAAAAATAACAACCTTGTCACAATTATAATCTGGAAGACTTATATTTTCTCTACAACAAATATTCCCCACCGTTCCCAATTACATAACACTAGAAATTAAAATAAACAATCTCAAGTAATTAAAAGCACTACTATTCGGATTTCCTAAATCCAAAACAATCAATATCGCATATCTAAAATACACCATTTAAACATAATTCCTATTTATAGGTCAACAATGAATTTAAACTAAATGATTACTTTTAGTTCACAACTACTCATAAGAGTAACTCAAATTCATCAATAAAATAATCAATCACTTCAATTTAATTAATCGTGCTTTTCAAATAACCATAGTATTACTCACACATTAAATAAATATATTTAATATGTATATATATAATTCTATATAATTATATATATCTACATATTAATATATTATTTAATTATAAAATTAATTATACTTTTCCCAAATTCCATTTTAAAATAATTACAATACAATTCCCATATATATATACAATATACACATAATATATAAAATACATATTATAAATAATATGTACATTATATATTATATGTATAACATGTATCCATACACAAATATATAATATATATTAAAATAAACATTAAAAACCATTCATATGAAAATCGCAATGTAGAATGTGCATGCATTAATATGGGAGATGACGCTCAACGCCTTCCCCACACATGTGTGGAGGGCGTTGCCACATCAGGCCTATCCCCACCACTATACAGAGGTGGCGATGGGGTTTACTCCCTAGTGCCTCCAAACAAAAATTAAATTTATTTTAAATTTCTCCATTGCCAATAATTAGTCGTACGACAATTTTTCTCCATTACATTTCAAAATACAAATTTATATAGGAAATTTACAGTATCTTTAATAACTAAAATATATATAACTAATATATATGTATATGTACATATATATTTCAATATATATGTATATGTACATATATAAATTTATCCAAGCATTTGCTCAATATGGGCAAATAATTTTCACAGAAGAAGTTTTCTACAAGATTTTCATTTTCCCAAAAAAATAAAAGAAATAGGGAAACCAAAACAAAATGATGATTTTCTATATAGATCTATAATTTCCTTTTGTATATATCTATTTCAAATGATCAATTTACACATAGGATCTAAAAATGTTCTTCTACAGAGGTTCTTCCATTTTCATAGCAATTATTTTAAAGAAAAACCAAAAGCTTCTACAGTAATGAAAATTTATTTCTAAACCTTCCCAATTTTCATTACAGTAATATAAACAAGTCATTAAATTCAAAATTCACAAAAACAATAAAGGAACCTGTTCCAGAAGAACTGTTGCGTCCAGAATTGTTGCCAAGCTTCTCTCTAACTTCAAATTGCCAATGTTGCTAAAGCTTCCTCCAATAAAATTGCCACTTTCCAGAACAAACAATAAACCACAACCAAGAATTCTACAACAAAATTCTAAAATTAAAACTCAGACAGATCCACAATTTCCTCACAATTTTTCCAACAAATAAAACCTTTCTATGAAAACAATTTCCTTTCCTTTTTCCAATTTTTTTCTCTGAGAATCAATTTCCAACCATTAGATAACCAACTTCTAACTTACAGTTAACACCACAAAATATCTTTTCCCTCAACCACCACAAATATTTTCCAACCACATGCATTTAAAAATTAACAATTTATATATTTCAACAAATTTAAATAATCTTATTTATTTAATTCTTATTAATTAAATAATTAAAATTACTTAATAACATAACTAAATTAAATTTATTTATTTATTTATTCTAAAGTTTTCACATCAATAATACCATAAATTAAATACTTAATCAAACACACATTTTAATCTACAAAATTAAACTTGCACAATAATAAAATACCTAGAACAACAAGGGTAAGGAATACAACCAAGACTCAAACTGATGACACACTGTACTAGGGTAAAGGTATGACCAAGTAGCCCATTACTATCTCCCAATCATGCATATAATGTATCATCACATCCATATATCATCGCTCCACTGTCAACGATAGAACAACCATAACATAAAATAAGGTCTAACAAAGTATTTGAGCTATCAAGAAAAACATAACAAAACGGAGGGGTGTCACATGGTTCCTCTTGAGGCAAAAGAAAATTGTCAATTATATTGGCTTTATAGGAAGAGACCGCCCATCCTGTTCTTATAGTAATCAAAACTAATTTTAGCCTCAACCTCATTTTAGCCTAGGGAGTTGATGACGAGAAAGAAGTGGAATTGCTTATAGAAGGTAAATCAAGAAATATCAAACAAAAATTGAGTTGGTGCCTCTTGATGCAAAAGAACATTAATGTCAATTATATTAGATTTATAGTTTGGGTGTTTTAAAATTTTAAAATATATTAGATGATATAATTTGATTTGTTATATTTTTATATAATTCTCTATATAATATAATATTTTTATTTATAATAATATATCATCTTATTACAATATTTTGTTATAGAAATATTTAATTCTAATAGTAACCCACCATAATTTTAATCCTAATTCTAATAGGAATCGTAATCCTAACTCTTACCCTAACCTGATTCTAATCATAACCTTGATTGTACTCTGACTATATCCTTATTTTTAAGTCTAACAATAATTCTAATTCTAACCCTTACCTTAATCCTCATTCTAACTATGATTTTAACCCTAACCCTAATTATAATTCTAATGCTTACCCTAACTCTAATTCTTACCCTAATTCTAATAGTAACCTAATTAAAAGAATTTTGAACATTTTGAAATCCATATATTTTTTTTGATTTTTTTTTCTCATGCTTTTAATTTAAAAATTAATTCTAACTATGATTTAACTAGGTAACATTATGTTTTCTTTTCTAGTTTATTAATGTTTTCTACCACTTACTTGACTAATATAGTAGTTTTAAAAAAAAAAGTTTACATAGCCATTTTTTATTTAAGAAAAAAACGATGCCCATTTTAACAACTTGTCCCTTCTAACCATTGGATACATTATTTGTTTATCCTATTTGTGTTACTTATGAATAGATATTATTTGTTTATTTTTTGGGTGTTTTAAAATTTTAAAATATATTAGATGATATAATTTGACTTGTTATATTTTTATATAGTTCTCTATATGATATAAAAAATTTTTATAATAATATATCATCTTATTACAATATTTTGTTATAGAAATATTTATTAATTTAGAATATTTTAAAATATAAATATAAAAGATATTTTTAGAATTTGTATCTTCAAATATTTATAGAAATCAATTTAGGTTAAGATATTGAAAATCTTCTCGTCATTAGAATTGTGATTATATTTTTTATTCAAAAATACATTGTTAAAACCACAAAAAATGAATTTGTATATTGTATTTTTTCCAACTATACTTAACCCTAAAATAATTTTAACTTTGTTATAAAAGTTAAAAACAAATTTTATTACGCGGGAAATTTTATTTAAATCCATTTAATGGGAAATATTTATGTATCTGATAAAGAAGATACAATTGTGTATAAAGAAAGGGTTAGAATTGTATAACTAACTGAATAATTTAAAATTAATAATGCTTCCTCTTAGATTATGAAAGAAATAGAAGAAATAAATACAATTGAAGATAATGAGACTTCCCTTTTCATTTGCCACTATTACCGGCACTATGTAATGGAAGCGCATTAATCGCCCTTATCTAGTAAAATTTCCTTGCCAATTAGATGGAAGAGAAATCATTTTTCAAAAATGTTTTGTTATAAAATTGGCATCTATACATTGACAATAGCTAAAAAATAAATAAATAGAAAAACTTTTTTAGTTCTCATTGGTTAGAAAAAGAATTATTAATAACTAGAACAAGTCGCGCCTATAGTTTCCTTGGAGAAACTAATAAGTGGCACTACGAATACCAAGAGTAATATTGTTAGTTATGGCACTAAGGGTAGGAATGCTTTGTTCAAGGTTAAAATCAAGAAGGAAAAATGTGAGTATAATGGCTAACATTAGTCATCCATATTCTCAAAAGAATTAATAATAATGGTAATGGTAAATTGGTAAATTATAAATATTACTGCTACAATCCTTCTCACTCTATTTCTCTTACGAAGTTTGATCTGAAACGTTGATGCTAAAAATCTCACACAATTTGAAGCCAGAAATCTTAGTATATACAATATCATGGATTGTGAAAATTGCATGCGTTTAATTTACACCCTTTATGGCAAGGTTAAAAATTTGAAGGTGCTAACAAGGAATTTTAGTTAGTTTATTCAAGCTTCATAACCCTTTTCCTCCACTTTATGATAGGGTTAAAAATTTTAAGATGCTAACAAGGAATTTTAATTGCATAAACTATTTTAATTCAATTAGAAATTTGAGGAATTAACCTAACATAATCAGATTTATCTTTATATATGTGAAGTGGTTAATTGCAACCAATAAACTTCTTATATATTCATTATTTTCTTCTTCTTTTTATTTCCCAATAAATCAAAGTGTTTTACTAGATGTTTGTTAAGCAAATGTATGACAAGAATTAATATAAAATGGAACTGTGGTTTCTAAGAATTCATAAGGGATGTTAAATCTGAAATGAACATTGAATGACAGGTACCATAAAATATTTTGTTTGAAGGGTTTTGTAATGGAATTGAAATGTATAAATTGCAGTAGATTATAATAAATGGAAAAAAGAAAAGATGGTCGATTCAATGGGTGTTGCTACTAATCAATCCTATCTATGACAATCTCTATAATTTAGTGATTGGTAAGTGTGAAGATAGATTCCTAACTTTTGCTACTATTAATTTTATACCTTATTACACGTAAATGAATGATAACATTTCCTCTTACCATTTTATTGTTCTTGTTTAAATATAATACTACAATACTAATGGGAAAAAAGTCATTCTCCATAGAATTGATTATAATGGCAAAGTATCCAAATGAGAAGTGCATATTAAATTTGATTATAATGGAAAACTTTAGCTAAAAGAAAACATAGATAGAAGGTCGGTCACCTCAGAGAGGAAATCAACTTTAATATAAACCAAATAGGACATGAAGGATAACCGTCGTTCCTCCAAATATATACCCTATCATTATAGGGGGTAGACATTAACTTTAACCAACCTAGGAATCATGGAAAATCATCTGAAATTTCCATTATCAAGTAGACACACCTAAAAAGAATTTCCAACCTTTTTTATAAGAGAGTCGTGTACTCATTTTTCCTCACAGCAGTCTCATTTTTCTGATAGTTTCTCACAAGTCTCTTATGGGTTTGAAGAACAGTTTTAAAGTCTCGTTTATTATAAAGATAGCATTGTTGGGAGCAATGCTTTCAGGCAGGCCATTCATCTGCCAATATAGATCCGTGGTGCAAATAATTTCGATAATAGACTTTATTGGAACGCTCGTCCTCGTTACAAGAGAGGTCATACTGGTGTGCAGAGAACAAAAGCGTTACTCTGAGTTCATGGGATTTAAAAAGAGTTAGTGCCATGACAAGCTGATTTTAGCTTTTGGCAAAAACATGGATATTGCATATATATCTATAGTTATTTCTTGTATAATTTTGGGGATGAGTTGCAAGCTTCCCCAAATTTGTAAATAATGGTTGATCGATTAAGACTGTATTGATATACTATGCTTAGAAGACAAGTTTCTAGTATAGCATAGATAGAATTCCCAAATTATTAAATAAAATCTCTTTGGCCTATATACAACAATCATTTGTGCCCTCTAAATATCCTCTTCTCTATAGATTTCTGGCGTATATCTTTCACTTAATGAAACCATTAGATGTGGATTTACTTTATTGTGTCATAATGTAACTTTTATTCATTTTCAGATCCTTTTCTCTACAGGTTTCTAGTGTATATCTTTCACTTAATGAAACCATTAGATGTGGATTACTTTATTGTGTCATAATGCAACTTTAATTCATTTTCAGATGTTATTAGTCCCTGCCTTATAGTAGGTGGCATTCTTGAAAGTAGTTCATGTGGCTTGTTTCTACTACCCCATTTTGCATACATGTTTAAGTTCATTTCAAAGCATGCATATGGAATTTTATGCCCTGATTTGTCATTTGAGAGCTGGTGTGGAGGGGTTTTCATGCCCTAGCTTTTCATTTCAGAAAAAAATTGAGATATGTGACTGTTAATTTGAATGAAAATGAAAATAATGATGAGCACTGCAGAAAATCCGAATGCTAGGACTTCGCATCAGTTGGTATTTCTAAAACAGGCTTTGTAGCAATTCATTTAGAGCCCAAATAAGTTTGTCTACAATAAATTTCACTGAAATGGTATTTTGATAGGGTTTTAGTGGTAGATTAATCTGATATAGGTAGTAGTGATTTCATCAGAGCCTTTCATGTTTGACATGGGTTTTCTTGGGATTTTGGAAAAAGATTGCATAACATTTCATTGCAGGTGAATGTAAGTTGTCATTTATCATGGCTCATTTCTGGTGAGAATAGAAAGCATGAGCACTACTGTTGGTAAAGAGTGTTTCCATTGAAATAATCCAGTCTAAATTGTTGTTAACGGAGGGTTGGGGGCTTAGCAATTTGCAACAAATATGTTGGTCAGGAAGAGGAATGGCCTTCCAAAGCTGGACTCCGAGCGACTTCTCTTGGCACCCCGTTTTACTTGGTAAGTTGTGTATTGTCATCACTAATGCCTCCATTTTGTTTACAATTCATACACGAACTTTTGATTATGCTTTCAAATAAACAACAATTTAGTTTATCTGTGTTCTTACCAGAAGAAGCCTCATCTTAGTTGGGGACAAATCTTACCTTGTAGGATGACATTAAAATGAAAATTTATGAACATTATAAATAATAATAACAGTCAGTGTCTTGTTGAAGACCCTTGTTTATTCTTTTTCGGTTAGTCATCCATATCCACAAGTACACGGTTATGAGTTCTAATTGAATTCCATTCGACAAGAAACACTGTGGAATGGTCTTTTGTTTAAAAAATGGTAGAATCATGGCAACCCAAACTTTATTTTCTGGGCTTTTGTTTTGATAGGAACTGTACTTACTAGAATTAGCTCACCCCCCTCAAAAGAAGACTCTTTTTATTCACATGTGGCTAAAACCAAGTAATGTATGTCAGTTCACTTCTCAATCTGAGGATTACGGTGGTCTCCTAGTTTTACAATGCTCTCTGCAGTGGATACCAAATGGATACAACTGCTGGAATGAGTTCAAACCTCATTTGGCAAAATACACTAGCATTTTGAAAGTGTCAAGGTCGTTCTTATTGCTCTTGTTATTAGGAGAAACTTTGTTTTTAAACATATGTTTTCCATCACCCCGCCATGACTTAACTCCAGTAGGACGAGTAGCAAATATCTTATTGTTTTAAGCAAGTACATTGTTGTGTGTTCATATCCCCTGTTGTCAACCCTCTCATCCAACTTTATAGTTTGTTAGTCCATGTTTGTGGTCAATTTACTCTCATTGTCTTCAATAGCTTTTAATCCAAGCCAAGCTTGAATATTCTGTTAAAACAAGAAAATTTAACATGTAATTTGTTAGTTTATCTTATCAAATAACTAGAAACGAGGTAGTGGGATGTTTTTTACCAAGAATTTGCCCAGGCATTCATTTCAAAATTAAATGAATTATGAAAAGTAAAGAGATATAGGATAATTCTAAGGAGACTTCAGTAGAAACAATATTTATTTAGACTAGTTCACCTAATTGATGTTCCAAAGATTTTGAAGAGTGCATTTCATAAATTAAATAAGGGAAAAATGTATTCATGTTTCAACATTAAAGAAAATGTGAAGTACTATAGTTAATTTCATAGTTATTTTTTAAAACATTTTATTAGTTTCCACCCAATATTATAGGGTGGTTTTGTCTCTAGTGGTTTTCTAAGTCTATCTATCTAGATTCTAGTGAGTGGAAGGGGCTCAAATGCATGAGAAATGGCTAATAGGGCTGGGGGAAGGACAAACAGAATGAGAACATTAACGATGCTAACAGGACTATGTTCGTTACAATGAGAAACACCAGATGAATTTCTGCCAGAATTAATTTGTTAGGTCAGATAATAGAATGATGATCATTGCCATTATCACGATAAAAATATTAAAAAATTATCCATTGATACTTATAACCTGTTGTTGATGAGCTGAGGATGCCTGAAATTGTTCAATGTGTATGGTAATAAGCCTACAAAGTATGGTAATAATTATAAGGTTGCTAAATCATTGACCTTTATTTGGTACCTAAACATGGTTCTTCTGTGCATTACATTGTGTTTTGATGTGCAAGTGGCCTATGTAAGCTGCTGCTCCTAAGTTTGGATTAGGGAACAACATTAAGTTTCAAGATCTTTAACCCTGGAAAGTCATCCAGGTGGAACTTTTTATATGACAAGCTCATTGTATATGTTGAGACTATGGCAGATGGTGCAAAGGATTCAGTAGTTTGGCACCTTACGTATCCTCCTTAAATGGAAGCTGAAAATCTCATGCTACTAATGTTCTAGATTTTTAACTGGCCTATGACTTTTCTAATAAATATTTTATTTTAAATTATTTACTCATAACTCTATTCCTTTCGGAACTCACATTATTGTAAGAAAACTTATAAAATTTAGAAGTACGGGTGATCCCATAATAGTGGTTTACAATTTTTGGCCAAACTGGACACTGAAATTATTATTTTTAACTAAATCTTCACATTCGGTCACCTATAGCGGCTAAACTGTGAGGAATTTGAAGATGGTGCAAACTAGAGTCTCATCAAATTTTGTCTTTAGATTCTAAAAATATTTTTTTCAAATTTTTTGGAATCAAATTGCACTTCTTTTTCCATTTCCCGAAAATTGACTTTTTTAGAAAACAACATTTTTAAAAGTGGCCTTTTGCATTATAGCAGCATAACTTTTTCCATGAAGGATAAAATTCTAATTCTTTCAAATTTAGATTTGTAACTTTGATATCTAGTGCTTCCACTTGGTTAGATAGTTTTTATTGAATATTTTTCCTTAATCAAGTTTCAAAAGTCAAACAAATTACAATTTAGATACAAGCGACCCATTATAACGCGTAATTTTTTTTGTATATGTCAAAATTTAATTTAATTTTTTGTTGGATCAAGGACTTCAATATTGGTGCACTCATATTTTTCAATTTTTTTTTTTTATAATCTTCTATTTTTCCACATGTGAAGAACAAAGAAATTCATTTTCGATGAAAAACCTATGTTTAATAAAACTTAAAAAACAAATACATAACAAAACCAAAACATATTAAAATTATATTCATTGGATAGCTTGTTCTGAGGAATACCATAATCATTTGAAATAAATTTTAAATGAATTCATTTGATCCCAAAAGCTAAATCAAAAGTGATTTTTTATCAGCATTTTGATAGGTGTAAATGAGACACATTTATAGGTATGGTTTAAAACTAGCGAGGTTCTATCCAAGGGGTTTGATCTAAGGTGATTTGATCAAACCCTCTTCAATTGGAATCCTTAAAATGGAACTTTTTAAGGATTAAATCATTATATTTTCTAAAAATATGTGATTTCAGCTAAAATTCATTCCTCTCAGGAATTGTAAACCACTATTATGACAGCTCCAAAACAAAATTACAAAATGAAAGTTCTTGTTTTAGCTGATTACCCATTCCCATTGCTTCCAACTGCAAATCAATTCTAACATCAACTGTTGACGATTTGTCAGACTTCACAGACTTTGAATATGATACTGTTAGACCTGAATTTTTGGATATGTGCTTTATTGTTTTCTCGTACTCTATGTGCTCCATGATGCAAGCCTCAAAAAGTCTGTTGTTTTCCAGAGCAAAATACAATGTATACAGTGTAGTTTCTGTGTTTTCTATACAGCATACACTGCCACTGCTGGAACAGAAGAATATAAATGAATAGAAGTGAACTTTGTTTGCAAGATCTTGTAATCACCATTGAGTGACTAATTTTAGTTGATTTTTACCATTTCAAGTGTAATAGCTATATGTGAAAGAGGTGAACTAGGTGCAGATGTTGTGATTTTACAGAGTTGGAAACACCCAACGTATGTCTTCCGCTAATTTATAGATGCTCTAAATTTTCACTTAGAGTATGACTACTTGTGTGCTAGGACATTTACCGAGTAGGTAGCAACATTGCAGGCGTAGCTTCAGGCTATATCGATAAAGGTTCAGGGGTTGCAAGGACAAGTAGCTTAGCTGACTGTTGATTGGTATATGTCACACACAAGATGACATGTATGCTAGGGGTGATGGATTTGAAGGCAAAACTACAACCCAAACAGTATGTCAATATCGTTTGAAGACTCTTGCTCTTTTATAGCATCTATGTCTTAAGTTCTTCTATGTTGTTGATGTCTTCCTCGAATTATGATCCTTGGACATCATTATCTAACTCATATTCTGTTCAAAATTATTATGAGCAAGAAATTTGATCACTTAAGTTAGTCTTTCAAGCTCAGTACATAAAATTTAGGAATTTTTTGAAGAGTTTCCCTTTAAATTTGTGAAATTTTGATGAAGTTGCTCAAATAATTTGCTCTGCAATGCAGAAAGGTTACAGTGACGAAGCTTGCGTAGAAATATTTTTAAAAGCCCATGGGAACAATGCAAAGAAAGCAGTTGAGGGCACGCCTCACATAGCGAGACAGTATTCCCGTTGGTAATTTCCTTTTTTCCTTACTCTTAAATTATACAAAAGCCAAAACTTTTCCTGTAGAGATTGATAACCATTGATTTCAATGGCCTTAATTTTGTCTCGCCCAAATGCTGACAAGTTTATTCACCAAAACTACAAATGAGTTTATTCTTGTGTGTTTTTAGTACCAAACTTGAGTGCTTATAGCATTATTACTACCAAAGATTTGACTAAGTGTTTCCGTGAAATTTCCTAAACCACAAAAGTGATGAAGCTGGCCCATTTTCCTGTATAGATTGATGTTTTAAAACCCAATTTAGGGCTCCATTAGAACTTGTTGTAACATGTTTTTTGTTATAATTTTGTTTAAAAGGTTTAATATTGTTTGAAGCTTAGACGTGATTCTATGTACTGAATTTTTCACCAATATTTTGATAAAATGCAGATCATTTATTAGCAGATGAGTTCTCTACAGAACTTGCACAAGGAGTAGCCTTTGTCGTCGGTCGAGATGACGAGGCTCGACCAGTTATTGTAAGTAAAAGACTTGATTACCACTAATTTTGTTTGAAGTTTCAATGTCGTAAACAGGAACTGTCAGTGCGCCGGATGGGCAGTCTTTTGTTATACTATGCAATTAAAGATTTTTCCCTTTTTACAACTGACCCTTAATTGAAACCTTTTTTGTTTGTTTTACTTTTTATGAGTGCAGATTATGAGAATGAAGCAGGATCACCAAAAATTCCAGTTCCAAAAACTGTAAGATCCTTATCACCTAAATCCACCCTCTATTAGTTCACTTATATTTATTATTTCCTGATTCTTTTTTATTTTCCTCTTTAGTCTGAAATACCCTCAACAGAAACTCTACAATATGACTAGAACGAAGATAATTTGTTTTTTCTCAACCCATAGCCTGCCAGAAACATAAAGTTTATACTAGCAAAGAGAGAAACATAAGATTTCTTTTAAGAACAGTATTTCCAATGATGGCATGTTTCAGAGAAGAATGATTAGAATCCAATAGCTAGGGCCTAGATCTATCAATCTATAGTATCATAACTGTTACCTAGACATTGCCTTTGTTCAATCCAGCGTGATTTTTCTGATGTTGAATGGGAAATCAGACCAAAAACCACACACATGGAAGGTGTACATTAATTCAGTTCAGAATTAAAGTCAAGAATCCAAAGCACTAGCACTCAACTTTTATTTTTCAAAATCTTGACTAAAAGCTTGGGTAGGACTCATGCGGACATAAAATTTTGTTCACTACAACATGAAGGAACATTCACCTGGAAAATTGGAATATAGTGCTATCACAAGTCAATTGGATCAAATTTTTGATCCCAGCAACATGTCTCATTGCATAAGTCTATGATTTGAAAATAACCATGAATGCCGCTTTCTTAGTACTACTTATTTTGAATTTGAGTAATATTTCGAAGTATCTGAATGCTACCTATCTAGATAAAATGGTTAGTAATTTCCAGACTATACATAATCAGAGATTTAGTTGAGAGTGATAAAACATTACATATTTATTAATCATATAGCAGCTTCGGGTTCATCCTTCCAGCCACGAGTGAAGACATAAATCAATATAGCCTATCGGCTATTTATTTATATGTGCTAGTGGGCAGCTCATCTTTAGTTTATTAGCTAGTGGATAGCTAGTGGGCTGCTTAGTGGGCAACTCATCTTTAGTTTATTAGCTAGTGGATAGCTAGTGGGCTGCTTAGTGGGCAACTCATCTTCAGTTTATTAGCTAATGGATAGTTAGTGGGCTGCTATAGTAGTTAGTGGGTCTGGTAGATAGTGGCTATAGTATTTCTACCTTCTATATATTGTAATGTTTTCCTTTGATAATGAGCAATCAGCCAATTCTTTTCTAAACACAGATTGCAAATTTCTTCAAGGGCAGATTTAGTAATTCAAGGGAGTACAGATCATTATCTATCATTGCATCTGGTGTAGGTGCTGAATATTGGCCTTGTGATTGGCCTCATTGTAAAGAGATTTGTTGCCATTATTTATATATAAGAGAAGATCTTTGTTGCTGGGTTTTTCTCCCTCAAGTGGAGGGTTTTCCCAGGGTATCTACTGTGTTATTGTGTTTGATTTGAATTTATTTCTATGCATACAATCTGATCATTAAAATTTAACATGGTATTAGAGCCAGGTTTACGAAAAGATCCAATCAGATTTGGTCTAATAGGAACATAGTCTCGTGTGGCTCAGTGGAGTTTTGAATGCTTTTTGAGTTTGTTAATCTTAGACATGATTAGTAGGCATGGAAAAAGTTGTTTGAGTCTGTGTGTGCAAGTACCATGGAAAGAAAGTGATGGAGTCAATGCTATTTTGTGTTGACTTATCTTTTGCAGTGTGGGTGAATTTCTTGTTGTTGTTCAAAGGGGTCTTGATGCGTGGTAGTCATGTTTTGTTAAAATTGATATGAGAATGTTATATATTTATTGACACCTCTTTAGGCATGGGCAGTATGGAAGTGTGAGTAACTTCTGGGCTAGTTTCACTTGATGAGAAGCTATGACTTTCTAGATACTATTCTATTGCTTGTTTTGAGTTTTGGATGTGTAGAAATTCTTTGAGCTAATGAGGGTGTTATATATAATCTATTTTGTTTCTATCCACGATGTGAATCCCTTTGGAATTCACAGTTGTATGTATTTTCTAAAGAAGTCTCGAGGAGTGCCTCTTGAAGGCTAGCATTAATTGGCTGTTATTTAAATGGAGTCTTCAATCCTTGATAAATGGTCATTTCATATTCCCACTTCATGAGGGCGAGATCGAGTGAAGGTAGTGAAGATGAGACAAAGCTACAGGTCTAGCTCATTGGTGTACCAACATAAAGAGATAAGTATCTTATACTTGTACCTTTCATGAATTTTTATGTAGTTATTAATTCATGCTAACTAGTGAATCTTGTATGCTTCTAGCTTTGATATTTCTTCTAGATAGTTTAAACTATTAGTAATCTCTCTCTAAATGCTTCCAAGACGGATCGAGGAGTAGGAGGATGATGAGGGATTTCCTAGAGAAGAAGAGCTTGAGGCATCCTGTAAGGAACTCATGCCAACTAGAGAAATGATCAAGCATGGAGTCATAACTTGTAGCCATGGGATTGAGTTGGTGGCTAAAGACATCTGTCGAAGAGGAGGAACCTATTCAAGTTATCTTTGAGATTAGTTTCTTCGAAGAGGAGGAAATTACATTCAAAGGGAGTTTGACAATTCATCAAAAGTAACCTTGGACAAGGAGGTCAAAAGGTTGATGCAAGTACTTGGAGCTTCAGAGGGAGTTTCATCATCATGGAGATCTATTGTTAATGCATTTCTCTCTACGAGAGAGATTTGAGGTGAAAGCCCCTATTAATACATTTTCCTCTGAGATGGAGGAATTTGAGGTGAAAGAACTTGTTAATGCATTTTCCTCTAAGACGGAGGAATTTGAGGCGAAAGCCCTTGTTAATGCATTTTCCTCTGAGACGAAGGAATTTGAAGTGAAAGCCCTTGTTAATGCATTTTCCTCTAAGATGGAGGAATTTGAGGTATCAGCCCTTGTTAATGCATTTCTCTTTGAGATTTGAGGTGAAAGCCCTTGTTTCCACCCTCTGAGAGAGTCATGGTGGATGTCATGTGTGAGACTCCATGACACATCTTGTACTTGTGAATGTCATGTTGAGGTGATAACATCACGCAAGTGATGAACACTTGTACACACCATAGTATGGTTGTAGCGATTATGGTTGATATCATGCTGAGGCGATATCTAATATCACACTGAGGTGATATTCTTCTTTTCACATCTGGTTGTAGCCAATGTGATGGGCATCATGTTGAGGTGATTTGTCATGAGTAGCTGGAAGTTCTCTAACTAGCTAAGAGGGAGTGTTAATGATATAGCAACTTCGGGTTCATCCTTCCAGACACGAGTGAAGACATAAATCAATATAGCCTATCGGCTATTTATTTATATGTGCTAGTGGGCTGCTTAGTGGGCAGCTCATCTTTAGTTTATTAGCTAGTGGATAGCTAGTGGACTGCTTAGTGGGCAGCTCATCTTTAGTTTATTAGCTAGTGGATAGCTAGTGGGCTGCTTAGTGGGCAACTCATCTTTAGTTTATTAGCTAGTGGATAGCTAGTGGGCTGCTTAGTGAGCAACTCATCTTTAGTTTATTAGCTAGTGGATAGTTAGTGGGCTGCTAAGTGGGCTGCTACAATAGTTAGTGGGTCTGGTAGATAGTGGCTACAATATTTCTACCTTCTATATATTGTAATGTTTTCCTTTGATAATGAGCAATCAACCAATTCTTTTCTAAACACAGATTGCAAATTTCTTCAAGGGAAAATTTAGTAATTCAATGAAGTACAGATCATTGTCTGTCATTGCATCTGGTGTAGGTGTTGAATATTGACCTTGTGATTGGCCTCATTGTAAAGAGATTTGTTGCCATTATTTATATATAAGAGAAGATCTTTGTTGTTGGGTTTTCCTCCCTCAAGTGGAGGGTTTTCCCAGGGTATCTGTTGTGTTATTGTGTCTGATTTCAATTTATTTCTGTGCATACAATTTGATCATTAAAATTTAACAATATTAAGAGAGGACTTAGTAACTAAGTAGAAAAAGTAATATTTGAACTGAACAATAAACAAGGGAAGCCTTTATCTTTTAAGTAGATTCACATTTGCTTGTGTGCGTATATTTTTGCCTAAACCATATCAGGTATACTCGTTTGCTGGTTTTTACACTGGAGGTTGCTATTGCTTCCATGTTACCTGAAATTGAGCAATGCATACTTGTGTCTGATGCAGGCAAGTTCTAACTCTAATATAAATTAATAATGCTTCTTTGAATTGGAAAACAATATGCCATCCTAAAATTTTAGCTTTTTCTTGTGCTTTTTAAAAATCTAGACATTGTAGACTTCTCTCTTATCCATATTGTGTATCCTGAACGAGCATTTCTTTTGCATTGTATCTTTGGGATGCCCTTATCCAGAAAAAAAAAAGATCCAATTATGCATTTAAGAAATAAGTCTTGTTAGACTTGAATATGATTTACACCAAACTTGGCCATGCCAACTACGCTTTAAAATTATCTGCGAAGATGACATTCTGTGTACACCGAACTCAAAAGTTGGGCCTGCTGACTAAGATTTAGAATTCTCTATCAAGATGACATGCTAAATCAGCTTTGGTTTTTTTGGTACTTGGATTCATGATATTTTAATGTAGCATAGTTAAAAACAACACTAGACTATGAATATATCCGAATATTTAGATGAAACCAAATCATCATTCAATCAAACTTCAATGTGGCATGCATATGTTCTGCAGGAACGGCCACTGTATGTGCATCTGTTGGAACATTTAGTTAAATAACATATTTTTCTTATTTTACAAACATTCTTGCGTGGACGCTTGGGACTTCTGAGAGTCTAGAACCTTTGTAATGGCCTATCAACTATTAGTTCTTGTAGTATAATTATCTGTTTCATTCATTCTGTTCAAGTAGCATAACTTTATTTTGAAAGTTCTTTTAAATTCTATCTAATGTTTCAAAAAAATTGAAAAGTTCCCCCATAAGACACACATTTCCATAAATGTTTTTGAGTCATTTAATTTTGGGTTTTCCATTTTTCTATCAAAATGATGTTTGTATCCTGGTGATGAAGTCTGTTTGAATGAGAATTCCTATAATGGAGATGTTTCTTTTTGAAAAATATTCAATTGCAAGTTATTTCAAATCAGGTTCTACAATTCTGAGTTTAATCATGGCAACATTAAAAAATTTAGTAGACTACTACCCAGGAAGGCTAGCTAAGGCCTTTGTTGTTGATCCTCCTTCAATGTTCAACTACCTTTGGAAGGTACCAAACTTAAAAGATTTGTAGCTATTGCAAGTCTTGCAGCTTCGTTAAGACATCCTTTTTGTTGAATATAAGCAATTTTGTGGCTAATAAAGTATGGTTGACCTTCTGTTAACTACAGGGTGTTCAGCCTTTTGTAGATTTTGCAATAAATTTATATCTAGTCTCTTCTCGAGAGTATGATTCTCCTTTCATAATTTTGTATATGCTGTTAACTATATTATCTCTTGCAGTCGATCTGATTTGAAATAAGCTTTAAGCATTGGTTTTCAATGGAGTTAAAATTAGTTAGATATTTACAATATCCCTAATCGGGGATATTACATACAATGAATCTCAAAATATGGTGGATTTTAGCTACCATTTGAAAACTTGTGATAGGATGTTCAACTTGACAAGGAATGCATTCTTTGAATGAAGCAAGGATTCAAATGTCCTTTTTGCAGTCCAGGTGAATGTCTGTGATAATTTCCTTATTTACGTCATAGATCTCTTGTTTTAACTTTTAACGGAGTAAATGAAAGGTCAAAATATAATTATGTGCATTTATGCATTGCCTCATAAATAGTTGTGTTCCTCAGGGATATGAAGGATTCTCTATATGCAGGAGTAAGATACATACATTGAATCAGATATCCAAGCAATGTAAATAAAAAACCACTTTACATATCTGTACAACATCAGTTGCCTGGATGACATGGTGATTTGCTACTTAGTCCACAGGCATGTTGCCTAATGGAATCCTCCCATCAAGGAACTCCATGGAACTACGCTTTTCATGGTTGTACCTTTAGTGACAACATCCAAGTCGACACAGCCTAACTTGTTCAGTATAAAGTTATAATCTCTTGTGACCTCATCTAGGTCGTCCAGATCTCTTGCAATGCCATATCTTCTATCCATACTTCGTTTGCAACCATCTGAACTATCTTTGGCATCATTACTGATGTTGCATCCTATTGTGACCTATTTCACACATCTCCCCATTGCACATGGGGACCCTCGCCAGTTTTTTTTTAGGGTTTAGTTTTGAGTTGCAGTTTCGTGAGCCCTTTCGTTCTGTGCGTTGCATGTCTAGGTCAAGAGTCATCACCTGAGCCAAGTTGAGATTTCAAGCCTTAAATTGCGCGTAAACATCATAGAAGTGTTAAGAGGACCCCACAGACGAGGATCGCATGTGCTTTTTCCCAATTTTGACACTTCCTACTTTTTAGGGATTTTGCTTTTTTGCTTTTTGCTTTTTTCGTTTTTGGCACTTTTAGGCCATTTGGGAATTTACTATTTTTAGAAAGTTGATTTTTTGCTTTTTCTCTTTTTAGAAACTTTCTATTTTTGGCAAGTGCCAAGGTCCCCACTAGTCAGAGAGTCAAATTTTCCATCTTTAGACTAAAAGGCATGCAAAAACCACTCAAAAAGTCTAAACAGCAATGAAAAAGCATGTAAAAATCTGGGTGAAAAATAAAAAAATCAACTGAAAAGCACGCCTTTTGGACCAAAAATCACACAAAAATCATAAAAAGCATGCAAAAGGCCATCAAGAAATCAGAAAATCAATTAAAAAGCAGGTCTTTTAGGTAAAAATATGGAAAAAATCTGGCAAAAGAGGCATAAAAGCAACCAAAATCAGATGAAAAGCTTGAAAAAAGCATGAGATTATGGACTGAGAAGCACAAAATTCTGAAGAAACTTGCCCAGCAGTTGAAGGTTGAAGGGAATGGGTCATGGAAAGTCTGCCTAACAGCCAAAGGATGAATGGAAAGACTGTTGGAAAGTCCGACCTGCAGCTGATGAAGAGATGGCAAGCCTTGTGGAAAGTCCGCCCTAGCAAATGGCAAGCCTCATGGAAAGTCCACCCTTGACTTGGCATGGAAGATGGAAAGTCCGACCTGCTGTTAGAAAGTCCGCCCACCCCTCTTGAGTATTTGGAAAACCTTCAAGAAAGTCCGCCACAGCCTAGCAAGAGAAAAAATTGAATTTTTTGACTTAGTGTTGGCAAGTGGAAAGGTGGGAAGAAAGTTCGCCCTTGGAAGAAATGATCAAAATTTTGGCTAAGTATAGGTTGAAAGGAGGAGAATACATAAGGAAGTCCGCCTATACTTTGAAGTGAAGATGGAAAGGACTCTTCCAAGTCCACCATACTTAGAAAATTGATGAATGGAAAGTTCACCTTGCTTAGGAAAATGGAAGAAAACTCTTCAAGTCCGCCATGAGATGATGGGTAAAGCAGGAATAAAATGGCAAAGTTTGAATGTGTTGGAGAGAAAATTAAAGTTTTCCTAGCAAAATTTGTCTAAGGCATAGGACATTCGAAGGAAAATTGTGAAATGGCTAAGACATGAAGAAGTCTGCCATGGTGAAGAGAAAGAGAAGACCCATGAAAAAATTGCAAAATTAAAATAAAGCATGGGAAAAATATAAAAAATAAAGAATTAAAGGTTGAGAAAATCGAAAAATCACATGAAAACTTTTAATTATTTTTCAAAACACTTAGAAAAAAATTGAACTCTATAGATAAACTTCAAACTTATGATGAGGATAAAGATGAAAGGTGAGAAATTTAGAAACTTTCCTCGACAAACTGGAGTCTACATTCGACGAACTTGAGAATGGAATGAATTTTTCAACTTTATAAGGCATTCGCAAGTCATTATCAACTCACAATTGCGATTCAAGAAGAAGCTTAGCTCTCTCTTCATTTCAACAGTTAGTACTTTTAAGAGAGTTAGAAATTTCTCAAGAGAAAGAAATTTTCTTGAAAGATAGAAATTTTTGAGAGTTCAATAATTGATTTCAAGGAGAGAAAAAAGAAGAAAGAGATGGAATTATAGGTTGAAGGTCAAATTTTTTAAAAGCTTGCTTGCTTTTTTGGCAATAAAGATCAAGATTTTCAAAGTTAACAATTAAATTTGCCAGCCACTGAGTAATCCCGAAGTTTGATGAATTAGTTCTACCTTTATCTTCATTCTATCTTCGAAAATTTCACTAAGTGTTATACTTAACTTGCTATTTCAGTGAATTTAACTTTCTACAAGTTGAAGGTTAGAATTTTCGTAAGGAAATTTTAGAGAAAATAATTTAATGTTTACTATATTCTCTTTCTCGTAGGTTGATGACCAATCCTAGAAGATCATCAAAGAAAGCACCAATGAAATCCGCTAGCAAAGGAGCCCAACGAGAGACAAAGATCACTTCCAAGTGGAAAAACATTGCAGATACAGACCTTGGACATGTGGACTTTGAAGAGTTCAAGAAAAGGATGTATGGATTAAATAGACTTATGCCAACAGCGATTGCCCGAAGAATGATGCGCAATGGAATTGTTCAAGCTGTCAGATTTCCTCCAGCAACCCAGTGTGTCGACTTGATAGTCGAATGTGCAAGACATTACAATCCGTAGGAAAGACAGATTGTAGCTCCTAATGGAATAATTTTGGCACACCTTGGAGCACCAGCTATCCAAGAGGCATTTGGCATCCCTGACCATGTCCAAGTTTCATACAAAACAAAAGGGGAAGCCAAAAGAATATTTGACGATCGAGCAGATCATTGTGCGACCCATATTAATAAAACATGGTTAGAAAATCCATGAGCTTCCACCAAGAAAATGCCTAAGAGGTCGTGCAGAACAGACTTCAAGGAGGACTACGGTGACATCATCTTTCTCTTGAATAGAATAATGGGCAATCCTTAAGGTGCCTTTTTCGAAACTTGGATGTACTTCTTTATTGAGGAAATCACTTCCGAGGTCAGAATGTTTGACTGGTCAAGAATGATCAGTGATAACATCCATGAACAGTTGATCAACCTTGAAAGGACTAAGGCATTTCATATGGGTTCCTATATCGTTTACATGTTGGCCAGAGCCTATAAATATCTGGGATTGATATGCAAGGGTGTTGTTGGCAATGGAGAAAATCAGTTCAAGGCATATGAATGTTATCCCCAACTGCAATTGTCTGCCAAATCTCACTTTAGAAGAGCATACGACACGTTTCTGATGACCATCACGAGAATGCTAGAAGGGGGAACCCATCAGAGGCTGACACATGAAGCGAAAAGCCTTATCAGTAAATATGGATCCTAGTTCATCCAGTTTCTTAAATTTACTTACATCTGAATCCAGGGATTCACTGGCAATCCATACAAACTTCCTATCTACCCCACTCGTAGGATGATCCTATTGGAGGTACTTAGACAACTAGAGAATTTTCAAAATATCCAAAGGCCCAAGCAGAAAGCAACCGTCACGTTCCCATTCTTTATCGGGAACATGGAAGAATATTGTTCCTCAGCACAGGCAGCGGAAGGCGCTAGACTGGAAATGCAGTGGTATCTGTTCACATCATACCGATCTCAAGCCAATTTCAATCCTCACCATCACATCAAAATTGTGAACGGAAGGAAGTATAAACACCAAGTGGACCTGGAGGATTATTGGGCTAATGCCACTGATGAATTTGATGTCAGGAGAAGATTGTGGTCCAGACTACCTGTCAGCTTGATTAGAACAATGGAGCTCTTCCGCATGCCAGATCAACTTGAGGATGATGGCGTATTCACACAACCAAGTTTCGATGAAAATCAACCTCTTCCTCCCGTACGATGGTCAGAACCTGAAACTGTTGAATTGGGCACCCTTATGAGGCCTGTCACCAAGTATTCACAATGGTGGGCAGACCAGCAGATCAAAGACTTGTGACTGAGAGGTATGCCTTTGACATACACTCTGATGGGTGAATCAGAGTCTTACTCTTCAAATGCTGGAGCAAGTCAAGGAGATGAACCAATTGAAAGCTCAAATCCTAGGAAAAGGAAAGAAGCTAAGGGAAAAGAAATTGTAAATGAAGGACCTACAAAGAAGCAACAGAGACTGGAGCCTCTTCGTTCTGCCATCTCCGTGAAAGTAAATGAAAGCTTGGACATTAATGAATCTCTTGGAGATATACAAATTCCTTCTCCTATCCCTCTCCAACCTAAAGATGATGAGCCTCCATCACCCATGGACACCGAGGTTTTGGAGTCACACAATGAGGTCGATGTTTTGGACAATGAGTTTGAAGATGGGATGATTTCATCCTTGAGAGGAATCCAAGAAATCCAGGCCATGCAGGACGTTCAGGAAGAAGAAGATACTGTGTAGCCAACTATTCCTGATTGGCTAAAAGAGAGATTGAAGGTAAAAGAGCCTGAAAAGATTCTAGAGGAAGAAGACAACATGACCGATTTCCTGGCCAGACTAGAAGCAGTCAATGCAAAGAAGCCTACTAAAATCTTCTCTACCATCCAGAGAGATGAAGCTGGGCATTGTACAGTCCAAGTTGTTGTACCGACAATAGACAAGTCAAGAGAAGAGATTACTCCCCAAGAGTACACCATCACCACTGTCAATTTAGGTCCTACCACAAAGGGACAGGAGATGGAAGAGTTGGACAATTCTGTTGCCACTATCAAAGCTAGACTGGAGAAGGAGATAGTGAAGAAAAAAGAATATAAACGAGAGGTTGAACGACTCAAGGAGTATATTCAACACTTAACTAAGCCTCTCGATCAGACCACTTTAGCAACTCCTCCACTGTTGAATACTTCTCAGGAGATTATTGAAGAGGAGAAGAATACAGCTAAGGAAACTAAAGAATGGTTGAGTAGCAATAGGCAAGAGGTGGTCATATTTGTAGAAAGACTAGCATTGGCATATGGGCAGACGACTTCTTTGTTCTCAAGAATCGCAACATTGGTAGAAGCATGGGATAATGCTCAATATGTTCAATACAGAATCCTTCCATGTCTCAAAGTGTTTAAGGGAGTGTCTAAACGAGAGCTGGTCAATGGAGAAGTAATTGCACAAGGGGCAGCTTATGATTTTGGCAGTTGGTACATGACACTTATCATTCGAAGTGAAATTATAGAAAATATTAAGGAAAATACAATCCAAATTGAGGAGAAGACGAAAGAAGTTCGAGAGAAGATCCTAGCTGTAGCTGCAGATGCACTAGAAAAGGACACTGTGTGAGCAAACAACCTACAATTTGAAAACTTGAGGAACAAAATTCAGGATATCTTCTTCACCACTGGACCTATCTGCAAGCAAAGTTTGACTAAGGCAGCTGACTTCCTATTCATCTTTCGCAATTTCCAACAATAGGAATCAGAATGGGAAGACACTTTTGCCAGATGCTTGGATGATCTCAATCTATTGGAATTTAGGATCAATGCTTTGCCACCTATCACAATCGAGGAGGTTGACATGATAGTTTCTAAATTCATCCAATATACTGCAACCAAAGAGGATATGGATGAACCTCCTCGAGAATAGCTTCTCACTCCAGTTCACTGCTTGTTATCTGATTGTGCTTTTGGAAACCCTAATTAGGGTTATTTATTTTTAATCTCTGCCATGGATTCCTGATTAATCTCGGCTGTTCATTGTACTCCGACAACTCCTCTCTCATTCTCTCATTTGGATAGATAAAGACAGATATATAGATACATAGAGATAGATAGCATAATAAGAGAGAAAGAGTTTTATGAAATTGTTGCAAAAGACTATTTTGATAATGAAGTTCATTATGCATGAGGTGCTTTGAATTCTTTTATTGTCAAATGGTTGCATGGTTACTTACTTCTCTTCCTCATTGAATGGTTTCAAGTTAGAATTTATTTTAGATGTATGTTAAGGAATGATAGATTGATCGTAAAAATAAGTGAAACTTGGCTCATACTTTCTTTGGATGGATGCTTTCTATTCAATTCGTAAAGTTAGACTGAGCTTTTAATGTGGATGTCTCATTGTATTACTTCGAATGACATTGTTCTATTGATGGTATTGTTCCTAGTAAGAAAATCTTAAGCACAAATTCCCAGAAGATTGCACTTGCTTTGTGTAGTTGTCATATTTTGTGGCGAAATAAAGTATTGTTATTTGGTTTCATTCAATCTTTACTGTCTCTTGAGTTCATAGGAATAGTATAGGATTCCTCAACCCCTTTTTTCATTTTTTCATCCAAAATCCAAAACCAAAAACATATATCACTACATCTAAGTCTTTTCCTTCTAAGTAAAATTGCTAGAGTAAATCCCTTTGTGTTATCAGCAAAATCACATCTTCCACAGAGATTATCTGCACCCAACTTAGGAAACATTGGAATTGTTGTATGATCTTTTGGCAATCTTAGCATACTAGTCAATTTTTCAAGAGAGGATAGAGTGTCTTTGGATTCTTTATTCTAAAGTGCTTGGTGAGTCATAAAACACGCATCAACACAGCCCAGAGCATGTCCTCAGAAACCATATGGAGTTGCTTTGTTGCAATCCATACTATCAATAATCCCAACAACCTAGACACGTGAAATATCTACAGTTTGTACAATCAAAATCTTTATAATAACTGCAGCAGATATGCAGTCCATTCATTCAACAGTCATGCAGTTTAGAGTCTTGAAATTATCATTGCAACAAATGCCAGTCTGGCAGTTGTCTGCACATATTTTGATTTCCATATATTTGGCAGTCTGTGTTTTGAGTCTTACCTACAATTGGACCATATATCTAAACCCCACAATAGTTTTTGACTGTTGTAGATGAGATGGCAATTCATTTGGAAGGGAGGGTAGATGTAGGCGAGATTTTAGTTCTATGCATTGCTACATCAATATGTGTTAAATTGTTAATAAGTGAAGCACCTATCTTAATAAAGTCGTGATAAAATGTAATGTATTAAAACCCTTTTTCATTTGAGATTAGCACTAATAGTATGGTTATGTATGGACTACTGCCTCTAAAATCTCAACACCATATTTGCCATAGTTGCATTCTGCTTGTAACCCTTTGATTGACACTTAAAGATACTCTACCTAGATAGAAATGCCTAGCAATATATGTGGGACCATCTGTATTGCATTTGAATATTATGAAACCAGACCCATTCTTCAGATTTCTTTGTAATACTCTTTCTATGTACAAATAATTCCTTACTTTATAGGCATGAAGTCCATCCATTTACTTTAACTATCGTAATGTAAATTTAGTTTTACAGATCCACCTCAAAATTTTCATCTCTGTTTCTAGATCACAAATCAAAATTCCCTAAGAATAACCTCAGAAAGATAAAAAAAAATGAATAAGATAATCAAGACTAAAGTCCCTGAAGTAGTGAAGAATGCATGCATTGGAATTGTCTACATTACAGATTATTTTTAAAATATCATAGAAAATATTGGAATTGCAAATAAACCTTTGTATTTATAAGCATACCCAAAAAAAATGTCAACTCATGCTGATATGGATTACAAGATACCTCAATGGGTGTAAGTGTGGAATTAATAAAGCAGAAGTATTTTGCAAGGCAGATTGCTGCAAATCCATCCTGTAAACAAGCACCTTTCTCGATTCTTCACATACCATTTTTGCCAGTGCCAAGATGTCATGCCCATTGCCACATGTAGCATCAATCACAAAATCTCCTCCTCTTAACAATGTGCCGCCATACCCTGCATATTGATGAGAACATCAGACTGGTATTCAGATTAGTCATTTAGAGGTTAGCTTTTTCACGACCAGTTCATTTTTTGTTCCAGTCTATCTTGTGCGGGTTTCTGGCAGAATCTGCATTCATGCAAAATACTTGTGAAATTTAACAGTGGAAATCAACTATTTAAATAACCTAGGTGCCTTGATGGCCTAGCAAAGAGCTTTGTTTGGAACTCTGTTTTAACTGAAATGATTGACTTGAGGAAAGTAGTTTGATCTATGAGAAAGACTTCTTGCTAACTATAAACTTGACTTTCAAAGGTTTTGTGCTATCAAAATGATGAATTTGTGCTAGTATTTTCTTTTTGAAGTGCCAGTCTGATGATCTCTTTTTCTCTAAAGGCTATTTTTAAAAACCACTTCTATGCTCTTGGATGAACATTGAAGCCCAAAGAGACTTGAGCGGAAGTGTTTCCCATGATAATGTACTGATGTGGTGGCTATTTTTTAGAAACTTTGGACAGATTAAAATAGTTGTACATGTTGTGGTCTATGTTTCTCATCAGCTACATGGAATGCACACATTTAACACATCTTTACTTAATGTATTACATTCCTTATAAATAGATTAGAATGATGCACATTTTAGTAGAATATGTTTCTTGTCATCTGTATTCCTTGCCTCGCATATTTGACATACCTTGACTTCTTGGCATGCATAGTGCATCTCTCCATGTTGGTCTGTAAAAGTACAGAAGATATCAGCAAATAATTTTTCTTTTTTTAATTCCCTTGACATTACAAATCTAATTGTATTAAGTGGTTCTTGGTTCTTTATCCAGGAACATATTTTATTAAAATGCAAAATTTTAGTGGACATCATCTTAATCTAGAAACTAGACTGATTTAATTTCAAATGAATGTTGACCAAAAAGATCGATTTTGTCTGTGAAGGTTCAGCCAGTAATTGGGGTAAGAGCCAAGCTCAGCACAAAGCACAATGGTCACTGGACTGGAACTTCTGGTGAAAGTGGGAAATTTGGACTTAGTACCAACAAACTCATTCAAGTCATACACAGGCTCAGAAAAGTAGGTTTGGCAAGCTGTCTTCTGCTTCTGTTTTCATACTATAATTGTAAGTTGTTATACAGTTATAAATTTATAATATGTCTGATCAATCATGATTGTTATCATGCCCTTCAGGAAAACTTGTTGCAATGCTTACAGTTGCTTTATTTTCACATTGGTTCTCAGATACCATTGGTAACATTGAACCAAATTTACCTGTAGGACTATGTAAACCACATCATAGCTGGTTTACGGGATGCCTGTCTTCTCAAAGGGATTTGTCAGCTAATAATTGTGTCTCAGAGTGGGAAAGCTTTGGCATCATATCAACTTGTCTTTTTTCCATTTTTTACCTAATTCATGGGCCAAAAGTCATGTTTTTCCTTGCCCATTAAATGATTGTGCAAAACAGTTCATAATATCAAGATTAGAATCTTGCCATCTCCGATAACATGAACATCAAATATTACTTTAGGCAGGGACTTCAGCTGGCTCACAGCTCTTGTTTATATCATGGTACTGCAAATTCTACTCTATTATCCTTGTTTCTATAAAACAACTTAAATTGATCTCAGATTCATTTCTTGCAAACATCCTTCTTGCAAAAATGTTCAGAAATAGAAGTTGAGTCTTTTTCTCCACAAATATGACACTAAGATACAAAATAAGAATGTATTTGCATATGAGGAAGGCCTACAATTTTGGATATGATTAAATGATAGTGATTGTAAACTAGAAATCTCCTACTAAATGCAATGCTATTTTTTAAAAACATTTCTAAACATCCGGCAGACTTTCCCTCCTTTAATGGTCATCAATTATTTATATTTTAAATGGTAACTCTGCAACTATAGCTGCCCTATAATTCAAAGGAAATATTTAGATGGACAGGAATACAGAGTTTGCTAAATTAACTTAATGCTTTTCTTCAAATTTGGAATACATAATTGAAATTTATGCTTGTGTTGCAGATGGATTCATCTAATACACTCTAACCACTGTCCTATCATATCATTACAATCTTCAAAGTAACCTAAAAACAATTTGACATTAGCATACATAAAAATTAACTAGAACTTATGTTCTGGCAGAAAATACTGACTTTGCATTATCAATAACCTTGGTTTACTACTTCCAGAAGAGCATGCAGCCGATTTTTTTCCTTTTTGAGCTAATATTCAATGAACCCTGTTGAACACTTGAAACCCTTTTGGGATGCTGAGTGTTAGATATTGTGAGCACTATTTCTGGTGTAAAGCCAGACTCCCCAACCTTTACCAACTTCACCCATGGTTCCTCCTCATGCAAGATGGGAAAACCTCTTGAAGGCACGTGTGGGGAAATTTTATTATATGTTTTTTAATAATAAATGTGCTACCTGTTTTAATAAGATAATGATGATATATTTTTATTTACCTATTTATTTTATTTTTATCCTTGTTTTTAAATAATCTTGAACACTTTTCCTTTTCTTTTTTTAGAAAAACAAGATTACTTTTAATATCTTCATTAAAATATAATGTTATTTATTAATAATATAAATTTTATTACTTTATTATAATAATAGTTACTTAAAAGAAAATGACAATTCCCATTTAGATTGGGCCCATTTTGACGAAACATCAGAATACGACTATATATAGGTAAGGAACATATATATTTATTAATCTTATGTAACTTAGATACACAAATCTAAGTGTTTGTGTGTGTCGATCCCATCATGGCAGGTTACGTCCACTAGCTAGAACCTTTTTCCCTAATGATACTCTCTCTCCAATATGAGAAAATGTCAACAATTCTTGATGCACTGATGAATTTGGAAAACATAATTAATCATGTCATCATTTTAATCATTTTTAATTTGGAGGGGGATGCTCATTATCCATTCATGAATGAATGTTAAAATAATAGTAATTCCTTTCATGTGAACACTAAGGATCCAAATTTGACTTAAGGTCCATATTATCTAGCTACTAAACTTAATATCATTAGCTTACAAGCCAAAAATATAAAGATCATCCAATTTTTAATTCTCCATCAAATGACTATGTGACAATCGCTAGAACCTATTAGTATTAGTTTTAATGTTTAGCACCCTGTGTGCCTATTAAAATCAAATAGGGTCAATTTGAGAGTTTACTATGAATAATGCATATAGTGTATAAATTGTAACAAAATTTTAATTAAATAATTTATACATGAGGGATTATACTTCACTTAATTTTGGTCACCATAAGATTAAGGTTGCTAAAATTTAAGGGATAATCCAACCATACAATCTATTATTACACTTGGCCACCAGCACAACAAAGCATATAGTTACATGGGGTGATGGAAAGGTGTATGGGTTTGGCCATATAGTCTTCTCTAGATCAAATTATTATCATCCTTTAATGTCTTCAATGAAATCATCCACAACAAAATTGTGGACATTCTTAAAAAATGTGCTTTCACAAGATTTACAATAAAATAGTTTAACCTAGGGCTGAAAAAAGGTTGTTAATCCAATATTGAAATTAGTACCTGATGACTCTAAGAAACATGGATAATTTGTAAAGAAGGTAAACCTTTCTTAAGATAAAAGGAAAGATGATTGGGCCCTCTGATCTCATCAGGAAGCTCTAGAGATTTCAAGTCTCTTGCATCCAAAACTCGAAGCTTTCCCTTCTTTTTATGGGCATATAGAGACATACAACCACATTCAGCTATGCGACTTGAATTTTGTTGAGCACTTAGAAGCCATAAATCTTACTAGTTTGATAAATTCTATTTTGTTTCCTTGTCTACATATGCTTTCTTTCCTTGTCTGCAGAAGCTTTCTTTCCTTGTCTGCAGAAGCTTTCTTTCTTTATTGATGGAACTGTTAATTTGTATTCCTTAGTGCAAAATAGATTGCCATATTTGGAAGTAGCCATGCAAAAATAAAAAAAGCATGCAAACAATCAAGTTATGCTTTGTTTTGACTATTAATCTTATTTGGTAAGACGAGTCATCTAACTAATTTTTAAATAATGAAGATTTACTACCATCTAAATAATTTTTTCTCTTTGAGGTATAAACTATCCTTGTGATGCTGATGAATTTTTTTAAAATAATGGAATCCAGAAATCATCTAGCAAGAATCAATATGAATTGTGGAAATGTGATATCATTAATAAGATTTACTATATTTGTTATAAAAACAATATTTTCAAAAGATAAAATATAAATGATTTTTAAAATATATTTTTAGCTATTTAAAATAAGATTATATTGAATATTTTTCATACGTCAGTTTTATTGGGGAAGTTAGTGTGATTTTAGACAATCAAACCTAAACAAGTCAAAGCTTACAATGTGTTATTTAAAGGAGTATGCTTGAGATTTGTGAAGTTTTTTTAAATAATAAGGATTTACTACATTTGTTATAAAAATAATATTTTCAAAGATAAAATATATATGATTTTTAAATAATTTTAAAATAGGGCTATATTGAATATTTTTTAATATTAATTTGAAAACTTATTACTAATTTAATAATAATTTAAGATTTTTATTTTGTATGTGAACTTTAAAGTATTAGTTGTTAATTATTGGTTTATAATTATAAAAGGTATTATTTTTTATTAAATAAGCAACATTTACAGGGTGTTGTACCCTTTACACTGAAAGCCCACAGGGCCAAAAAGAGGCTAGTTCAAACCAAGAATGAACTAGGAAAAGAGGACATACCACACACAGAAATAGCTAACAGACAGTTGTCGAACCAAAGACGAGGACTAGACAACCCCAAAACTTGAGGGGACTAATCTGACTCTCTTAACACTAGGCCATGAAGTTGCAATAGATTTTGGGAGTCCTTTCTTAGTACAACAGACCCTGAAGACTTGGAATTGAAGTCAACCGAGTGAGGCAAGAGGAGCAGATCCACAATAGCCACCATGAGCAATGAGCCACCATGCAACAAGGGAGTTGACAATGCAGAAGAGGAGATAGAAGTGATCGAAGGACCAACAAAGGCATTCAATGAGGGTCAGGTAGGCTCAGCCTGAACATTGACAACAGTTCAAGGCATCAGTGGTTCCATGAAAGGGATAGTTAGAAGAGGAGCCAGGCAAGACATAGAATCCCTCAAAGAATCAGTAGGGTCATCCTCCCTGGAAGAACCATATGAAGGAGGAGAACCCACTGTGAGATGATCTGTGAGAGCATCCTTCCACCAGGTAGCAATGCCCTTATAGTAGGCATGAGGGAAACTAGAGGCCAAAAGACCCATGAAGAAACATCTCCTGCACTAAAAAGGGAGGCCCTCATAGTTTAGGAGCTACTTCCAAGATCTGTCCTCCACCAATAAGACTACATCACCATGGAGAGGTTTGGAGATGTCCAAATTAACTAAAATACTAGCTATCGTAGTATGCCCAAGCTCCCGAGTTGTAGAGTCCACCATTAAAAAGTGTCCAATGGTGTTTCCAATAGCTTCATAACAAGATTCCTCCCAAAACTAGAGAGGGAGATTCAACAGTCGAACCCAAACTGATCTGGTATTCAGTGACTCTGTAAGAGGATTGAAAGAACGAGACCAAGGCCTGATGGACAACAAATGAATACCTCACATCCACCCCCTGTCCAACACATAGTCTCACTCTGCGGAGGAGGCGAAGGTTGCTAAGAGGAACCAGGCCTTATGCTAGGATAGAGCTCAATCTACCCGGAGACTATAGGCTTCCAGGAGACGAAAACCTAGTCATGGAGATCGGGAAGGGAGGGCCACAAGCTGTTAAACCTATAGACCACACCCTGCTTCAAATAGTAATCCTTGTTTTCAACAATCTTAGGTCCACAAACCACAATAGGGGAATCACAAGCACGGGGCAAAGGAAAAACTCTAGCCTAAGCAGGAGACTGAGCACCATCTTTAGAAACAACCTCAGAAAAGGACTTCACCCAACCCAAAGAAGGGATGCCACCAACAACCAGAGCAGGAGGTAGAACAACAGAAGGAATAGAGGGAATACTGTCCATCCCCAACAAATCCGCGCCCACCTGCACAACATTGCCAATCTTAGGAGGAGAGGGAACATAGCCCCCGCCCAAACATTCTCGCCTTGCAAGTACCACTCTTACCCGTTGCGCTCTATTCGGAGATCTCCCATCCACAGAAGCTTGTTGCTTATCGTTCAGAGGTTTCCCGCTCAACAACATTTTGAAAACCACTACCTCCAAACAATGTTACATAGGTACATAGAAAAGGTATTGTTAATTTAGAAATAATTTAAGATTTTTATTTTGTGTGTGAATTTTAAAGTGATTGTTGTTTTGATTAATGGGAAAAATAGGTTTTGAAGGGATCCAAAACCCTTTACAATTGAGAATACAAAATGTTGCCAAAGAGAATAATCAAATGTCCACCATCAACAACTCAACAGCCAAAAAACACAACCAAACGGGTGCTAAACTAAAAATAAGACAAAAGACCACCATCAACACCCAACAACAACACAATAACAAAACAACCTAAAAGAAACTAACTTCCAATAGGAAACAAAAAGAAAGAAAGAAAAAGCAACACTAATTCAAGCCACCCAGAGTATTGGAGACCTTAATATGTTGGTTCTTGTGCCTCTCGACCATATCCAACAGCTCTTTCTTCTTGGCATCAAAATTTTTATTCCAATCCATCAATCCTCTGCCAACAAGATCTTTGTCATCATCCTTAGCCACTTTTTTACCCTTTCCCTTGGTCGCATGCTCCTTCTCCATAAGCTTTGAGAAGTAGACCTGATACTCCCCGAGCTCGCTAATTTTCCCGAACAGGACTTCAAGGGATTCTGCACTGTTCTTGATCGAGATATGGCATGCCTGCATTAACTTCTTGATGTTTGAATTTATGCCTAAAACCTTGGCTTACACAACCGCCAATCTATCCTCACACAGAGACTTAAAATCATGATAAGAACCCTCAAGGTCCATCATTCTATCAATAAGAATGTCTGGCATAGACCCTTTCAGACCATTCTTCAAATTCTCTTTTAAGCCTCTAATTTTAATATTAATTTTATTGAACTCCTGAAGAGTCCACTTAGCCAATTTAAATGTACCAGTGGCCCTAGCCCTATCCATATCAAGTAAATCAAAAATGGAAGTAGCATCATCGTCTAGGTAAGAAAAGTCCTTAGAAAGAGGATTTACCTTCAAGGGCACCTGCCTGGATTTTCTCTTCTCCACATTCTCCTCACCCAGATCCCTAATTCCCTCTTCTTGTTCTTCCTTGGGCAAGTCCTAGATGGGAGATTCCTCAATAGCCACCGTCTTTTCATCAGCATCCTTTTCCTCACCAGCCACTCTAGGGTCCTTGACCAGGTACTCAAAAGCCTTGTTCTTCAAATTGGTAATTCTCTTCGACAACCTCCTTGGTTTATCAGCCAAACCCTCAACATTACTATGTGTCCCCACCTCCAAACCGCCACCAACAACTTTACCAATAGCCACCTCGACAGACTTGGGAGAAGAATCACCTGATCCCACCTTCGTGTCCTCACTCTTATAAAGGGCCAGCCGCTTAGGAAGCCTATTACTCTTGGCACTTGCCACCTTCCTCTTCTTTGAAGACGTAGCCACACAATAGGGGAAGCATCCTCCTCCTCCTCATTCCATTCCTCATCTTCTTCCAGAGAGGAATCCAACCCCGACGACCCAGACAGATCACTAGTAACTTTTTCCTTGCCCTTAATGGCCAGAGCCAAGATGAGAGCCTTAACATGCTCCATAATAAGAAGGATAAGTCCCTCATGGAGGATAGGGGCCCTCCTATTCTTGAGATGCACGTACACTAAGGCCTCTAAAGAAGATAACATGAAAAAAGGAAACGAAATGAACAAGCCATGGTGAAAGTGGTTGAGTGTGAAATGGTGACTGCGAATAGCCCTAAATCTCCCTTCTAGGGTCAAGTAATGCATCAAGACCTCTACAACGCTTGCCTAGATTTTCTTGAGGGAAGTTCTCTCATAACCCCAACTCTCCAATTTGATTAACTACTTCCTCTCATCATCTTTGAAAAATTGAACCATCTCTTCTTCATTGCTTTTTTTGTCCTTAAAAAACTTCCTACCCACAGTTGGCATACCCATAATAGTGGCAATCAAATCTTCATTGACCTCCACCTCCAAACCTTTAATCTTAAGCTTGTGGTTATGTCAAAATGAGACAAATTGCACCGAGGCATTAGGGTCATGCCCATGCAATCTCTCCAAGAAAGAAGTGAGATTCCCATGGCTCAATATACTCTAGAGCTTCTTCTTTCTTTGAATGTCACTGTAAGAGTGCGGCTCAATTTGACTCCTGTCACGACCCATTGTAACCGCCATGAAATTCACAAAACCCTTACAAAAACAACTCAACTAAAGACCAGAGAGCCAAAAACTTCCCACAAAGCGTGCAAACTAAAGGAAGGTACAAGGCCATAAATGATTCAACACCTCATCCCACGCCATCATTCCTTAATAAACTCCTAGCTTTCTTGGGAAGGATCAATCCCTCCTCCCACAAACAAAATTCATTTAGGCTGATAGCCTTGTTGGAAATAAAATCTACCAATGAGTTTCCTTCTCAGTAGACGTGAGAGACTCAGGTATCATCACAAGATTGCAACATAATAATCTTATCCTTGATAAGATGGTTGACATTCCAGCTCGGAGGATGGGTGCCATGTAGATAATTTATGATGTTCATAGAATCGCCTTCCACCCAAAGTTTGGAGTATCCTTTGCTAATGGCATACTTAACACTTATGAACACAGCCTCTGCCTCCACGCAATGATTGGTCTATGTATAAAGTGATAGTTGTTAATTATTGTTTTATAATTATGTTTATTTTTATTTTTATATGTATTTACTATTGTATAAATTTATATTTACAAGACATCCAGAAGAGTTGTTATTGGACTATAACTTGTGAATAATATAATCATATTTTCATTTATTTATATTATGTATGTTTAGTTTTTGATTAAAACTAAATAAAATCTTAGATAAATCAAGAAAAGTTATTGAATTATAGAAAAATCAAGAGTTGTTGCACACACACACACACATATAAGTAGTAAAATCAAAATTGTATTTATTTATAATATTTTGATTTTTTTTTAATTATAAATAAATAAAATCAAAGAGAGATAAAAAGAGTTGTTGTTAGACTATATTGTGTAAGTAATACAATCATATTTTTATTTATTTTTTAATGTTTAAATTTAGTTCTTTTAATTATAAATAAATAAAATTACAATCTAATAGGGAATACTATAACTAAGATAATGAATCATCTATTTATATCCCAAATTTTCACATTAATAGACTATACTCTTAATTTTATTCAATTTTAAAATAATATTCTGTAAAAAAATTAAAAAAATCTATGTTATAGATTCAATTTCAATTAAAATTGAATTTATGCTTTGTTGTAAATTCAATGAGTCATCAAAAATTTTGAGAACTTTTGGGACAGAGGAGGATGGCAACTGAGTATGTGCCCACGGCCAGTCTGGTTTGGGTTGAATGTTGAATTCTCTGTTTGCATGATTGTGTTTCCTGGATGATCGTATTCCTTTGTTTGGAGAGTTGTGTAGGGGTGGGTTTTATCTATGTTCTGGGGGGGTCTACATTTTGTAGTTTTTTGTCTTCTTTTATCTCTGGCACTTGTAATGTTTGTTTTATCTAAAGGGTGGAGGATTGGGCTTTGTTGTGCCCGCGGTTGGTCCACCATTTCTCTTGGGGAGCGGTCCCTTCCTTGGCAGGGTGTGTGTGCAACGAATGCTTTGTGTGGGCTCTCTTTTGACTGCGCATGTGGTGCTGGGGTATGCTTTTGACTGCGATTTGTTGGGAGTGTCTTGTGGGATGGTTGTGTGGATTGTGCATTGTCTCCCATCTTGGGATTTGGTGTGCCTAAGACCTAGGGTGGTGTGCTTTAGGCATAGGGTTTACACGAGTCTTTTAATATGGCAGCGAATGTTGTTTTGAATGAGACATTGGGAGATGATGCTATGGAGGAGGTGGGTGATGGGACTCTTTCTCAACCCTCTCTTGGAGTGGGTTTCACCATATCCAAAACATTTAAACTACAAAAGATCAACATATGTCTGGAAGGAGCTCAAGTGCGTCTAGTTGTAGTGATACAAAAGGAAGTGGTTGCAGAGGATTTAGAGTATTACAACAAGCATGTTTTGATCTGTAAGCTTTTGGGGATGAGGATCTCGCTCCCTTTCCTCGACCCTTAGATTCAAAGGACATGGAACCTGGAGGGGGATTTTGAGGTTCTGTTAGTTGTGAATAATTTCTTCTTGGTGGATTTCTCATGTATCTCGGATCAAAATAAGGCTTTTGAGGGCAGCTTGTACTTTAATAATCAGGTTGGAATATTCATAAAACCATGGCATGTGGGTTTTAATTCGACAAAAGAGTTGCCATCAAAGGTCCCAATTTGGGTTCGCCTTCCTCGACTACCGCTTGAATGTTGGAGGAGAGATATATTGTAGTCTATTGCCATGTCATTGGGTAAACTAATTGGACCCTCATAGTAGAGTTTGGAGAAGAGGATCTTTTCATATACATGTGCTTGTGTGGAGATTGACTTGAGTCAGCCTTTGCCTGACTCTATTGATCTGATAGTGGGGTCTAGTTCCTGGACTCAGCCACTAGATTATTAAACTTTGTCGTTTAGATGTCGGTTATACCGAGAGTATGGTCATCTTCAGAGGAAATCTCCATGAGCTCCTAGTGTGAGTAACCCATGTAATGGGATGGCTCCATCAATTCTAGGGTCCAAAAAGGGAAAAGGGCCCATGCAAGGGGTGATTCTGGATAAGGATGGGTTTGTGCCTATTAGGGACCTCGAAACAAAGGTCGAGGCCAGAAGAGGACATTTCAGGACCAACATGAGGAAGGGATGTTTAACAGGTTTGATGTGCTGGATGACTTAGTTCATGAGGAGGGGGTATATCTTGACATGCATATGGATGCTCTGCCTTTTACTGCTCATAATCTTGAGCCTATGGTAGTTATGCTTGAGGTTCTTGGCCCTATGGAGGCTCTTGGGGAAGCGAAGGATTCTTTGGCTCCCTCCCTTGAAGTTGGGCTTAGGGATCCTTGTGAGTTGGCTGGTACTTCTTTGGTCTTTATTGTTGTTGGTGCTAGCCCTGCTAGAAGTTTGGGTCTTGGAGTCTCTAGCAAGAGTAAGGCATCTGCTTCATCCCCTATTTTGGGTGTGCAACAAAAGCCCTTGAAAAAGAGTGCTCCTAATAAGTCTCAGAAGGTGGGGGGGAAGAAATATCAGGAGAAAGTTAAGTTGGCTGGTGAGACATTGGTTGAATCTAGGTAGGTGAAGACATTGGATACTCACTTCTCTCACCCTTCGGGATGATCATTCTATCATGGAATGTGAGGGGTATGAATAGCATCCCTAGACAAAAGGCTATTCGGGACTTGGTTCTTGCTCATTCTCTAGATTTGGTTTTCCTTCAGGAGATGAAGTTATATGTGGATAGTATGCTTCACAGTGCTTCTAAGGTTTGGAAGAGTGGGTTATGTCAATGTGTGGGTGTGCAAGGGAGCTCTGGAGGTCTTGCTTGCTTTTGGGATCCTAGGTGAATCTCTCCTGTTTGGTGGGCCTCTACTAGATTCTCCATTTCTTTTGTTGCGATTTGTTTGGAGACGGGAGAAAGAGTTTTTATTTCCAACATTTATGCTCCGACGGATGCTCCTGGTAAGATTATTTTATGGTCTCATATCGAATTTTTGAGATCATTAGATCCCTTTATTCCCTGGATTATGGTAGGTGACTTCAATGCAATTGCATCTCTTGAGGAAAAAAGGGAGGGAGTTACTCATCTAGACCTCTCCTCTGATCTTCTTAGGGAGAATATGGCTCGACTTCGGCTGGTGGATATTAAGCCTTTGAATGGTATGTTTACTTGGAATAATAAGAGGCTAGGGGATCAAGCCATTTCTATAAGATTAGATAGGTTTTTGGTTTCCAACTTTTGGGTTGGTGATAAGTGGTTGTCAAGCTCTGATATCTTAGATTGGCGGGGATTAGATCATTGGTCGATTAAATTCTCTTCTCATCTGGCTGGTGGCTCTAAGAGACAGACTTTTAGATTTTAGCTTATGTGGCTCAGGGAGGAGAGTCTTCTTGGCCTAGCTTCTCGATGGTGGATTGAAGGATGACCAACTTTTGGCATGGCTATGTACTCCTTTGTGAAGAGACTTCAATATGTCAAGTATAAATTAAAACATTGGAATAAGTACCAGTTTGACAATGTGTGCCAAAAGAAAAGGGATGCATAGGAGTGCTTGGATCATATTATCAGGAAGATCTGAGATCAAGGTCTTGATGTGGATTTGAGCAGGTTAGAGGATAGTGTGGTTAAAGACCTTGAGGAATGAGAGCTTCGTGAGAATTTTTTTTGGAAATAGAAGGCTCATGTTGACTACCTTCAGGAAGGGGATAGGAATACCTCCTTTTATAACTCGGTAACACTATTTCTTCTCTTCACTCTCCTGAGGGTTCTATTCTTTCTTCCTCATTGGAGATTTCTAGGGAGGCGGTTTGTTTTTTCTCTAGTCTCTTTTCTGAAGATACCTTGCCTACTTGTGAGGAGGAAGCTTCTATTTTGGCTTGTATTCCTTCTTTGGTGACCATGGATATGAATACCTCTCTTCTTAAACCTATTTCTTTGAAGGAGTTGGAGGAGGTGGTTTTTTAGTTGAAAAAAGGGAAGGCTACTGGTCCAGACGGGTTTCCGATAGAGTTCTTTCAGGAATTTTGGGAAGTAATCAATCTTCATTTGTTGGAGGTTGTGCAAGAATTGTTAAGGAGTATGAAAATGTTGAGAGCCATAAATGCCATGTTTCTTGCTCTCATCCCAAAATGCAAGGGTGCTGATTCTCTGGATCTTTTTTGACCAATTTCGTTGTGTAATGTGGTTTATAAAATCATCACAAAGCTAATTACTAAGCGTCTGAAGCCATGGCTAGATAATTTGATCTTGAAAAAACAAGGGGGATTCATTGCGGGTAGAAATTTTTTGGATGGTATAGTTATTGTAGCTGAGACTATTCATTCCATGGCCTCTTCAAAGGAAAAAGCCATGTATATAAAGATAGACATGGCTAAGGCATATGATAGAGTTAAATGAGGCGTCTTGACCAAAATTTTGGAAGCCTTTGGGTTTAGTATGGAGTTGATTGATTGGGTCATGAGTTGTGTGATGACGATCTCCTTCTCCATCATCATAAATGGAGAGGCCTTTGATATGTTTGGTGCTTCTAGAGGTCTTTGGCAGGGGGACCCCTTATCCCCATACTTGTTCATTCTAATGGACGAAGGTTCATTAAGTCTCCGGTTACGAATGGGCTCATTCAAGGTTGGAAATGGAATAACTCTCTCCCTCCTCAAAAGCATCTTCATTTCATGGATGATTCAACTTTGATGGGTGTTGCTAAGGTGGTTGAGGCTGTTGCTTTTCAAAGAATGTTGGATTGTTACTTGGCTGCCTCAGGTCAAAACATAAATGAAAGTAAGTCTTGTATTTATTTCTATAATACCCCCATGCTTATTCAACAACGTATTGCCAGGATCCTAAGGTTTCAGGTGGGAAAGCTTCCCTTTGTCTATCTTGGTATCCATTTGGATGTGCGCCCACTCCCCTAGCATTTATGGCAGGATGTGATAGATAAATTCTTTGGGCTAGTAAGTCATTGGACCTACATATGGCTATATACGGTTGGTAGAGTTATTCTGTTGAAGTCTGTGGTACAGGCCCTACCTATATACAAATGATTTGTGATGACTACTCCCTCAAGTTTCATCAAATATTTTGAAGGGCTCTGCAGGCAGTTTCTTTAGTTGGGTAATCTACTTTCAATAAAGTGGAGTCTAATTAAGTGGGAAGTTGTTTGTCAGCCAAAGCAGGATGGTGATTTGGGATTGTGTAGGGCGGATTGGAATGGGTAGGCTTTGGTTGCTAAGCTGTACTAGTGATGGTGCTCACACCAGCATTAGTCTTGGGCCAGGATCCTTACCTTCAAGTACCTTGGGGGGGTGGATGGTGTTGAGGTTCCTCGATTTAGTCTTGTGGGGAAAGGTTCTATGATATGGGATACTCTCAAGAGAGGATCCAAGCTGGTTAAACAAGGCTTGTTTTGGATATGCAATAGAGGTTTTGATGCCCTTTTTTGGCATGATTCATGGGATGGCTACTTGCCTATTATGTACTCGCATCCTCACTTGGAGGACTTATGTAGGAATTTTGTTCAAGCTAGTTGGAGTAGAGTAATGGATTTCAAAGCCCCTCGGGCTTTGGGGCAGACTATCATATATCAGTGGAAGGATATGCAGGAGTGGCCACTAGGTGGATCTTTGGAGGACAGGAGGGATTTGTCCTCTATTCTGGCTGCTAGAGTTTGTTGCTCTCTTCTGGAGAGGGATGTGTTGGCTTGGGGTCCAGGTCCCAAAGGGAAATACACTATTGCTTCAAGGTATTGTGTTTTGGACAAAGAGGCCTTTGGTAGTGATGAGGTTCCTTGGTGGAAAAATATTTGGAATAAATTTTCTTGGCCAAAATGTAATTTATTTTCTTGGCTGGTGGTGTATGGCAGGTGCTTGACTTGGGATAACCTCTATAAACGAAGCTTCCAAAATCCTTCATTATGTTTTCTTTGTCTAAAAGATGTTGAGATTGTTCCTCATCTTTTCTTTTAGTGCCCCTTTGCTAAGACTATTTGGTATTTTTGGTGGGAGGCCTAGAATTTGTCATGCAAGCATCTTAATGAGTTTTGGAGGATCATTGGGTCCAGTCCAGTGAAGACTTCTTTTCTGCACATAGCATGGCCTATTGGTCCTAGTCTGATTATTTGGCACATTTGGTTGGAGCACAACCGAAGGATCTTTCTGGATAAGAAGATGCTAGTAGGGAAAGTTTGGGCTCGTATTCTTAGAGCCTTGTAGAAGATGTTGTGTGCTAAATGTGACCTATCAGTCCTCGCAGATCCAAGAGATACTGGAGTTATTCATAATTTGGGGATTGCTATTGGTGGTACTAGAAGGACCAAGATTGAGAGAGGCAGGTGTTCTAGAGGGAAGGTTTTCAGGGGAGGGCATTGGATGCTTCCTCTCATTGGTGTTTTGAAAATCAATATAGATGGATTGGCAAGGGGTAATTCGGGACACGCTTGCATTCGTGGCATGGGAAGAGATAACTTCGGGGTTGTTGTTTTCTTCTTTTTGGAATATAAGGGGCAACACTCTAATAGCCTTATGGAGGCCTTGGAAATTCTTTTGGATTTGAAGAGGGCATATTCCCTTGGCTGGAAAAGGATTATTTGTGAGTCAAATTCCCAGGTGGTGGTGGAATTGATAAATAGACGACAGTTTAAGGATGTTAGTTGGTAGCTTGTTGTGGTGGCTAAATAAATCACTATTTTGGGAGAATTACTTGAGTCTGTCACCTTCTCTCATATCCCTCAAGAATGGAATAAGGTGGCTAACGAGTTGGCCAAATGGGCTTTTGAGAAGAATGGGACTTGGATGGTGGATGATTGGGACAAATTACTAGGGGACCTTGCCTAGGATTTGGAGGGTTTGGCTACTGAGGATATGAGATGTTGTATAAACACTTCTTGATTCCTTGTTCGTTGGCTCTTGACCCCTTTTTGGGGTCTTTCCTGCTTTATGCTTTGTACTACTCTTGTTGATTAATAAAGTTTTTACCCTTTTAAAAAAAACTAATTCAATGAGTCATTGTCAAGTCATCTATTATAGCTTGTTTGATCCATTTATTTATGTTATATCATATTATTTATTTGTGTTATATCATGTTATTACATTATTATACTATGAATCAAATTGGATCATTTAATATAATATGTTTTAGTTATATATATATATATATATATAATTAAAAATTAAAACTTGTAATAAATAATTATTTTAATATATAACAATTTTATATTAATAATAAGAGAAGAAACATTGCCAACACGTAATATCTAACTTTTAATTATTTTTAGTATATATTATATTTCTTTTATTTATAAAATTTATTTAATATATAATAATTTGTAATATAACATTTATTATATACATTATTTATTTAAAAGTTCTAAGTGATTAAAATTAGGTTTATAGCTATGGATAGTGTTACGATCATATTTAGGGTTAGAGATAGATCAGGTTAATGGTTTAAAATTTATTGTTAGGGTTAGAGTTAGGGTTAAGGTTAAGATTAGAATTAGGGTTAGGGTTAGGTCATGAAAATAACTAACTAATAATACTAAAACACTATAATTAACAAAACACATTATTTTTATTCACATTAATAAAACTTACATTTATTTTTTATCAAATCTCAAAAACAATAATCACAATACTATAAAGGCAAATACAAGCCACTACGTGGCACTTGTTTATATTGTGTATGTTTAGTTTTTTATTATAAATAAATAAAATCATAGATAAATCAAGAAAAGTTATTGAATTATAGAAAAGTCAAGAAAAAATGTTGCTAATTTATATATATATATATATATATATATATACAATCAAAATTTTATTTATTTATAATATTTTGATTTATTTTTTAATCACAAATAAATAAAAGAGATAAAAAAATAGTTATTGTATAAAAGAAATAAAAAGAGTTGTTGTTAGACTATAATGTGTAAGTAATACAATCATATTTTTATATGTTTTTAGTTCTTTTAATTATAAATAAATAAAATTGCAATCTAATAGGGAAGACTATAACTAAGATAATGAATCATCTATATTCCAAAATTTCACATTAGTAGACTATACTCTTAATTTTATTCAATTTTAAAGTAATATTCTTTAAAAAAATATAAAAAATCTATGTTATAAATTCAATTTGAATTAAAATTGAATTTATGTTTTGTTGTAAATTCAATGAGTCATTCTCAAGCCATCCATTATAGCTTGAATGAAGTGTTTTACTATAAATAAAGTTTTTTGTATTCTCAAAATCTCACCTAAACAATTCAAACCTCACCCAACCATTTTTTCTTTATCTACATCCAAATGAATCACTTGAATTTTTCTTATAACACATACATTTTGTTTCCATTGCAAGCATCTCAAATCTCATAGTTTTTAGATCAAACCAAATTATTTTAGCAAAGGATGTCATTACATTCACATATAAATAAGCTAATTAAAATTTGACAATAGATCAACACATTAGTTTGGTTGAGTTTATTGGCATGGTTCTTGAAAAATTAAAATCAATATTCAATAAAAAGAAAAAGATTAGCAATGAGTAGCAATAAGTCTAATGCCAATTTTTGAACTTAAATTAATATTGAGAAAATAATGTGTCACTAATAAAGGTGATGTAAGAGGTATGCTACAACTACATAGGACTATAAAAAAATAGATGTAAACCTACGTAGAAATTTCAAATCACTCTCATTTTTTTTTTTACAGTAGCTTACTTGACAAGTCCCCTACTTATAACTTTCGTTTCAAGGCCACATCAACAAATATGATGCCACATCAGCAAGCTTTTTGTCAAGGTGTCCAAAAAGGCCCAAAAAAAAAGTGAGACTGATACTTGTGCATTCACAGCATGGGTAGTTGAGCGTTGATGTGGCATCACATGATTGGTTGCTTTTTAGATCAAAGGATTACATTTTTTTTAATTATGGGTAGTCAAGTCACAACTATTGGGCATTATATAAACAACTACTATCACAACTATTGAAACATGCTCAACTACTGGGTCCTCTCCCTTATTGAGAACATTTCTTTAAAATAATTTATATATTTTTTTAAATTTCAATTGAAAGGAAATTAAATGATTAAATTGTCATAAAAAAAATATATCATAGACATGGGTGATCATCCAATTCAAGGTTTACTTGTGACTAAAATATTGTTGTAGAAATATCATATTTCTATGCCTTATGAAAATATTAAAATTGAGTGTTTTTGTTAAAATTTTGAAAGAGTTTTGTATGAATAGTCCAATAGGGACACAAATATTGTGAGCACATTATCCCAACAAAGGTTTGGAGCATGAAGACATGGACATGAACGCCAACAAATTCAACACAAAGGTTCAATCTTTCAAGCACATTGGATCAGTGAGGGCATAATATATGTGATCACAATGGCCTAGCAGAGGTTTGAACCTTGATGGCTACAACAACAATACCATGATTTAACCATCAAACTATGTCATGAACGACTACTGGTCTCACCTAGAGAGTGTGCTAGAGAGTGTTTGAGATTCTAAGAGAGAAGAAATTCTTGCTAAATGTAAATAAGTGTGAATACTCAAAAAAAAAAAAAATTACACCCTATTCTCATTGTGGAAAATGGATCTAGAAAAGGACACATCCTTCCAAATTAGAAGCCATTGTGAATTGGCCCAAACCAACTACCATGTCCAAAACTAGTCTAGGTTTGTCGGTCTCATACTACATTTTCAAAAGATTTGTGTACTAATAACTTGTAAAAAGAATCTAACTAGGTAAGTGTGATGCAATGAAGTTGTTCTTTAAACATGTAAGATTCACTTTGATATTATAGTATCTGAAATTGGACAGAAGAGCTCACTATTTGACGCCATTAAACGACACACTGTGAACTTGGAAAAGCTTAAGAGCTGGCAGCCTAGACACAATTTTCCAACTATTTCTTCAGAAAGGAGGTCAGAATGGTTTCTGATTCTTCTGCTTCGCATTTTCCCTGCAACGTTTGCTGAGTGCTCAGAAGTCATTAATCTTACCAGTTTATGTTTTTTATTTCTGCTTTCTTTCCTTGTCTGCAGACGCTGTCTATATGCAGTTTCTTGCTTTATTGCTGGAAGTGTTATTTTGTATTTGATCTTTTAAAGTTTTTTTTGGGGTGCAAAATAGACTGCTATATTTGGAAGTGGGCTCTATTGCATGCAAAAACCAAAAGGATGCATGCTATAAGTTAAGGTTATGTCTCTGTTTTAACTTGTTTAGGGGAAAGGATTCAGTAGTTGAGCATGTTTCAAAAGTTGTTATAGCATTTGTTGATTTAATGTCTAATATTTTCAACAATATTTTCTCTATAGCCGATATAGGTGGGAACCCCTACTTTTGGCGCTCCCTTCCACCAATCCTCCATTTTCCTTCTTAGATTCCCATCCCTAAGCCACATGCTCTCAAATTTGAAAGGGTGTCTCTCTAGTGTGCTAACTTATGAATGCTATCATTTTTAGGTAGTGCCCTTAGATATACCCTTAATGCATTTTCCTTCTTTTATCCTATTTCTTTTGGGCATTTATTCTACAAGTGGCCTTGCCAAGCACAATATGTACACCAGATGTTGGGTCTCTACTAAAGGGTGTCCTATTTTGCCATGATCTCTTCTCGGAGTGTAAGTTGCTCAACTTCCAATTTTAACTTTTCCATTTCTTTGTTTTCTTTTTCTTTCTCCTTCTCAAGTTTCTTCCAAGATTGGTTATTTATCTAGTAGGCCAAAGTTACTAGTTCTAGATATGTATTGAAATTTCTTCCATCTAGGGCCATTCTAATTTTTGGGGTCACTCTAAGTATGAACCATTTGCCTCTCTATTTTTTAGTTAGTGGTTCTTCCAGTCTCTTGGTTACTTATTTGAATCTTTTAAATAATTTTTTTTATAGTTTCATCTTCATTTTGTGTAATTTCCTTGAGTTTATTTACGCCTTCGGTGGGTAGTTCTAAAGAATCAAAATTTACTAAAAATTATTGTTTAATTGTGTCCTATTCCTTATCATTTGTTGGATAAGTATTTCAATACCATTTCAAGGCATCACGTTGTAAAGTACCAATGAAATCAAACAATTTAGTGTTGTCCCTAATTATATTTATCCTTTGCTACATTGATTTTAGAAGGAAGATATGTTTTGTGACCTCATAAGTGTTCTTTCCAAATGGGTAACTTCCTAGAGGTGTTCATGTCTACCTGTTCCTCACAGTTGTTGTCCATATCTCCCAATTTTATATTAAAGTAGTGTGTTCCCAAGGTTACTATGCTATTTTCTTCACCTTCTACTATCTCTTTATCACCTAATTTGTCTTTTGTTTCTTTTATTCTTCTTGGTTTTAATTGTATTAATGGTGACTCAAGGTTTTGTTTGTTCAAAATATATTTTCATCCTCAAAGATGTTCTTTTGTTGGTAAATGATATTTGATTAGTTAGTGGTATCACTTTACTATATGATGTTAAACATATAGGATTTAATTTATTTTCTACCACATTCTCTCCTCGTATTTTCAAAACACTTCTAGTCACCAACTCATCTAAGTATTATGCATCAACTATTACTATTCAAAGATTTTGTATTTTGGATAAATAGTTTGATGAGTGGTGTCATAATTCTTGTAACTTCTTACTCTAAATTCCTTTTAGTTTTTCCATAATTCTCAATTTCTCCTTTTATATTATGCATAATTTGAGTTATCCTATCTGGATACTAAAACTTATTTATGATATCTCCTTTCTCATATCTTTGGTTGCACCCACGTTTGTGAACTTAACAACACCCTCAATGATGTGCTCTCCTCTAATAATGTCTACCACTAAGTATTTGGCTTGTTCTCCTTCTTTCTTGTCTTCTTCTTCCATCCATTTGCGGTATCATTCTTGTCGCTTCTAGGTTTGTTTTAACCTTATTTCTTTTGTGCTCATATCAAATTGCTAACTTAATTATTTCAATAAGCTCATTTTTCTTTTTATTTTGTTTTGTCATAGGTCTTTATGATTTGGGTTTCCATTAATCCTTATATATCCCATGGTTAGTTTAAATTTTGAATAGTTACACATTTTTAAGGATCTTTTTAGATCCTTTTCCCCTTCCAATTTGTCATCCCTTAAGTGCCTACCCTCTCTTACAAGGGTGGTACCTAAGAGTTGTATTTGCAAATTTTTTAAGAAATTTTTTCTTTTGGCTAATTATTGTTAATTATCTTTTTCTTTTGCTACCGTTTCTTTTCCTACTCTGTATTTTCTTCACTACTCACTCTATAGGCTTGGCAATGGAACTAAAGTTGGCAAGAGGAAAAGAGGAGTTATAGTCCGAAGGTCTATACCCTAATACCCCTTTATGTCGTATGTTTATACGCCAAAGGTTACAATGATAGAAAAGAGTACTTGTGGAAGAGAAACTATATCTAAAAACATTCCATATGCAACGTAAATAAGACTCATATTCATTCACAACACATACAATAGTATGTCTTAGTCTCTTCTTTGTATTTATTATTATCTTTTCTTTATATTCTATTCTATATCTATATTCTATCTTCGGTGTCTCCTACATCTATTATATACATCTATTTATATTTTCTTTTAGAGAGACATGGCCATTATAGGACACCTCTTACTTAGTCTCCCCTATCGGCCTTAGGTTTCACACGTCTTATGTGGTAACTTGTCGTAGATTTTAGTGTTGCCTTGTGACCTACTAACAATCCTTATATTTGATACTTGGTAAAGTGAGGAAAGTGTTGAAGCACACTCTTCCTAAGCTTTTTCACCCATCAAGGGGTTTTCTCTAACTATAGATTATGTCTTCTGATCATTTCAATGTGTGTTTTTCCATGCTTTGATGATCTTGAGCATACTATAGTACAATGTCTTCCATGTGTTTTCAAGAGGTTGGCAAAGCTTAGAGGGTTTGTCAGGGAGAGTTGACATTAAAAATCCATTCTCTTGTGTTCACTAGGATTATTGACCCATTTTTGGTGTATCATGCATCCTCTTGACAATGTGTGGTCCGTATTATAGGTCGTGCTATAATTCCTTGCCTAGTTGTTGCCATTAGCTTCAAAAAAATATTTCTCAAATTTAAACACAATCTAAAGTTGTAGATTGATGGCCTCAAGAAAATGAAGACAATGCTTGCACTAATTGTTAGCCCATTTAATGTAAAAGATTTGCTTGATGAAAGACAATGCTTGCACTAGCTGTGAGCCCATTGACAATGTTAAAGACTTGTTTGATGGAAGGTGAACCAATTTGAATGATTGAGATCCCATCCACTACAAGCTTTATTATAACTTTGTTTACTCAACTTTTTCATTGTTTTGATTATACATTATTGTGAACAATTATTTCCTTTTACCCATCATTTTTCTTTGTTATGATTATTTTCTTTTTAAGACTATATGTTTCTCTATTTCCAAACTCCCATCTAATTTATATAATTTCAATTTAATTTTGTCAAAAAAAAAATTTAAAATAAAATGTCTACTTTCTTTAAAATTATTATATAAATACATTTTATTTAAAAAACAAATAAATTTTGAAAAAAAAAAAATTCAAATTCAATCTTTACCGTATCCAAAGATAAAATGAAACTAAAAATTTATTTGCTCACAAAAAGTACACCTCGGGAAGCTCGAGTACATGATTCAATAGCTACCCTTCTACGATATGCAGTTTTTAAAGAAAAAAGAACAAACTTATAAGCGATTTGCTCCTGGCCATTTATCATATTTGACACAAAGGGTATGCTTTGCCAGACTGAGAAAAAACTATTTAATCTTTAACTTTTATCATCTCATATGATTCATACAAATGCACTGATGTACTCTTCAACAATTGTAAATTTGACATCTGGGTACAGCGCACTGCCCTCAACCCCATCACCTCCAATCTCAAAATTGGTCTGATCCCCTTTCATATAAATCGTGTGAAAGATACATACCATAAAAGTCCCTGGAAATGGTGTATCTGCGTCAACAAACACAGTTAAATTATGTGTTAATTTTGTTATACACAATAAAATTATATGGAGAGGGTTTAAAACTCATGTTAAGATGATTATATGTTAGTAGCCTTCATTTATAAGCATTTGATATTAGTAGACCATCTGGTCAGAATACCAGAAACAAGCTGGTCTTTCTCAGTTTTTACATTAGAAGAAACAAGTAACACCAACAATACCTAAGAATTGGGGCTACAAATCCTTACCTTGGAGTAGTTTAAGGACCTGCTCCTCAGATAGATAGACCTTCTCCAAAGTCTTCCCTATCTTTGACTCCCAAAGGGCTACAAGATCATTGGTGGAGATAGTATTAGTAGGAGGCCTCAAGTAGAGGATCTTGTTCAAGGTTCTAGGATCATCCACTGCCTTGATTGTGAATGTCCCAATATCTTCTTCCTTCATATATACAGCTGCATTCCCATTCAAAGATATTTCAGACAAAAAGATCAAGTAAAATTCCAATAATAGATCCCTGTTCTATTGCTGCTTTGCTGAAGCCCTGTCAGAGATCATGACTTAACATAGAACTCTAGTAACAGAGGTCATGAATCAGCCAAGAACTCTAATAACATAGATCATTAATCAACAAAAAGAGCAGTTCAGTAAATGAACTGATAGCAGTAAATATAGTTGAATTATGAAATTTATAATAGAGACCCAGAATCAAGAAAAAGACAGCCAAAAAACCATGAGTAATACAGATCTTGAAAGACCAAATGAATTGTTTCAATGGCGATGTTACCCATTAATCAATATCAAGATAGGAAATAGCACACACCTTTGGTAGTTCCATCTCCATAAATAACAATTTTATCCCTTGGCGGAGCTGCTAGGCCAAGCTGTGAAAGATTAGAAAGAAAGTAGCCTGCAAAACAATGTGGAACAACATATGTATGTGGAATGCCTTCTGCCTCAATAGCACGACGGATTTTGATTTTCAAGTCGAACATACTCTTCATAGGCTCCACTGCATGGTGTCTATCAACATCATTCCCAAACTCTGATGGGAAAAACCTCTGCAAAGCATACATTTAAACTCAATACAGGGCACAGCAAATTGGATTAAAACCCTTGTCATGGATTTGATCAAAGTACAGATATGAATTGTACCTTGATAGTTCCAACTTCTTTGATAGCCTTGATTAGATTGAACTGATCTGCTATCTGTGGTGCACCCACTGTGGAAATGACCACATCCACCTTCTTCAGTGCCACTACAAGGCTTGCATAATCATCTATGGACCCCTGCATATGGGTATTGTTAAAAAAGTCAGAAAAAAACATGGTTGATAAGGTAAGACATTATGGATTGTTGAATTTTGAAGGGAAAGGACATTATACTAGTAACTTACTTGAACCAGAGTTGCTCCTTTGGATGTGAAGGATTCTAGCAGCTGGGCCTTTTCAGGGTTAGAAGGTGTGGTATACCTAACAAGGAGGACAGTGGGGTGACCTTGGGCAATGCTTGCATTGGCCACATGTTGGCCAATGTAACCAGTTGCTCCAATTATCAAAACTCTACTTCCTCCCATCTTCAGTTGAACTGGGTTGTTGTATTCAAGAGAACGAAAGGAATTTCTGTTTTCTCTGATCTATTTCAATTCCTGTGCAGCAAGATGAGACCTTAACTAAGCTCAACAATATGATGCAGCTTGAAGAAATAATACCCATTGTTAACGTCTTATAGCAATAAGATCAGGAAAAATCCAAAATTATGGTATCACCGACCTGCAAAAATCCAAATGGACAGATTCACTGACATACAAGGTTGGTCGTAGGAAGTTCATATCTCGAAGAACGAAATAAATGAGGCTTGACTTTCTTTGCATTGGGGGATAACTTTAGTGGCCCGCCACTCCAACGGTCATTCAATCTAGACAGCAAAAGATATTACTCTGGATCTGGATAAGGGAATCCTTCTAGAAACAGAGATTTTTTTTTATACACATGCCTCCCAAAAAAATCTGAATATAAATAAAGAAATGATCAATAGTCATTTTTATATAAAAAAACTCGATCATTTCATAGTTTATTAGAAAGAAAGGATCTGTAATAACATTCTATATAACTAATTTTTTATAGGTTTAATGGTTTACACTGGCAATTGGATGGGACAATTGTCTCAGATAATCACGGGAAACCTTGAAGAAGAAAGATCATGCCCACTTTATGTTCTGTAGTTTGTATGGGAGAGAAAATCTATAGTCTGCATATCTAGCTGAATCTAGATATAAAAAAGAAATGTTGGGTATCCTCTATGCTATCCAACAATGTCATCCTTATCTATTACTAAAGGGTGTCTTCTTCTAAATAATATAAAAATGTTCTTTTCACTAAAGGGTGTCCTCTCTTAAATAATATGAAAATGGGTGATTGAAATGTGGGGATATGATTATGAGATTGTCTACAAGAAGGGACCCTCTCTTAAATAATATAAAAATGGGTGATTGAAATGTGGGGATATGATTATGAGATTGTCTACAAGAAGGGACCCTCTCTTAAATAATATAAAAATGGGTGATTGAAATGTGGGGATATGATTATGAGATTGTCTACAAGAAGGGTAAGAATAATATTATAGCAAATGATCTTTCATATCAATATGAAAAGGCATATTTTCTCTTTCTATCTTACTATCTATCTGAATGGATGAGATTTGGTAGGGATGGACCACTAACCTAATAACTCAAGGTATCATTTGACAGTTGGAATAAGATACATAATCTATGCTAAGGTTTCGATGGATAAAACAAGTCTTCACCTACTAGGATTAGATTTATTTAATTCCCAACCTCAGATCAAGTCTTATTTACTCGTAGAATTTCACTTGCCCTAATGCAAGTCACTTAGGATTTTTGAAGACCTTTGAGAAAGTGAAGTGGGATTTATTTTGGAATGACCTTAACTAGGATGACAAGGCACTTGTAGTTGAATGTAATGTGTGTCAATGAAATAAATAGGAAACTATCAAAGCCCCATGATTTTTGTAGCCACATCCTATTTTGAATAAGGCTTAAACTAATATTTCTATGGATTTCATTGTGGGGCTTCTAATATCAAGAGATAACAAGGTAATTTTGGTTATTGTTGACCACTCAAATTAATATGCTCATTTATATCAATTTCTCACCCTTACTCCATTGTTGTGGTTTCTTGACACTTTATTTTTTGTGTTCAAATCCCATGGGATGTCTTGTTCAATTAGCAATGATCATAAGCCTATTTTGCCAAAATAATTTACCAAATAATTTTTAAGTTGCAAGGAACTAATTAAACACAGTTTTGACTTATTATCCTCAAATTGATAGCTAAATAGAGGCTATCAACAAGTTCCTTGAGACTTGATTATATGTTTTTGTCTAAACAATAAGGATAATGTCTAGGTGGTTTCCTCTAGTTGAGTGGTCATATCATACCACTTATTGTAGAGCTTTGAAGATGACACCCTATGAGGCCCTCTATGGTACTCTTACACCTTCCTTGGGTACTTATATTCTAGGTTTTTCTCAAGTTGTAATAGTTAATTGTAGTGATGAGGCCATAAACTGCCTCATTTTGTATACAACAAAGGAAATCATTTTCTTCCTCTCCCACACCCTTAAAAATAAATTTAGGATTAGTCTAGTTTTAGTAACTTGCATAGGGTGAAAATAAGAGTTGTATATTCATTCAAGGGTTAATCGCATAGTGCAATGGTTAAGTGGTGGCATTGTTGTTGTGGCCACCAAGGTTCAAGTCTCTACTAGGCTATTGTGATCACAAGCACTATGCCTTCATTGATCCAATGTGCTTGCAAGCTTGACCCGTAGTCCCATATTTGTGGCCTCTCTAGTTCATAGCTACAGAATAAAAAAGCAAGTTTACAAACCAAAAAAAAAAAATGTATTTATTTTTTTGTTATTGTTGATGTTTAATTGTTGATTCATCTAACTTTTGTGCTTGGCTAAAAGTTGTCAATTTTTATACAAATATTAGTATTTTTTGACACATAAATAAAGACATAAAGATTATTTTTGATCATTTCCTTTTAATAGAAAATCTAAAGTTGTCACATAGATGGCTCTAGACCTTTAGATCCAAACATTTATTTCCACAGATCTAACACTAGACTTCAAATAAATATAGGATAGCTATAGTGAATACAAGTAACAACCAATAATGAGGTAGAAGGCATAAGAGCTATACATGTTAATTTTCCAAGTTTCAAAATTATATAGCAATATACTTGTTCTAAAACCATTCAACCAATCAACAAAGAATAAATAAAAAATATACAACTATGATTATAGAAATAAATAATGATAAACATAGTAAAATTTAGATTGAATATCCCCCAAAATTTGGGAGGGAATTAGTTATATATTAATAGGTTTACCATTGTGATAAATTCATCTTTGATGATCTGTTATATTTTAAATTCTAAAGTCCTACTAGGAATAAAGTAGTCATGAATGTGCATGAAAATCATGGCCAAATCATAGGAGTGGTTAAGTGAATTTGGAGTCTTTATATGGAAGCTACCAAAGCTTCCTAAATAAACAAGGCTTCCAAATTCCAAGTAGGAGTTAGTGAAAAGTTAGTGTAGAATTAATTATGAAATTTTGAGCATGTAATTTTTTTTTTTGAATGAATAGAAATATAGTATGGTTATGGTATTTTTGTTATTTTGTTTGAAATAATTTTATGTTCAATTATTTTGATGTATCAATTAGTAGCAGTATTATTCCTACAAAGGAAAAAGGGCCCACTCACCTAGTGAAGGAAAACATAATTTGGTGTTCTTTAGTTAGTATCTTTTTTTGTATTCTATAGTCTATTGATAGTGTGTACTTTTCTATTACTCTATAGTTCAACATTATTGTATTTTTTTTTTTGTGTTTTATCTTTTTTGTCTAGATAGTATTATCATATGTATCCTATAGGTTTGTTTACATGTTTTTTTTTTCTATTTAAACTGTTCCTTTTTAGTTAGTGAAATACCTTTACTTTTTAGTTTGATGGAATAAACTATTCAAAAATTTCATTCAACAAAATAATATTTTCTTTGATGTTAGTAGAATAACTCTCCTCCCATTGTAGTAGTAGATTAATATTCAATTTAGTGTGCAATATCTTAGCTTTATTTTTACTATAGTTATAATTTAGTATAAATATTTCAATTTTTAGATTATCAATTCTACAAAATTTCAATGCAATATGTGTGTGCAATTTCAATTTTGAGGTTAGAAGCATTGTTGTTTTAGTTTCTTAATCCTATATTGTAGATAGCCTTAGGAGAGTTCCTTGGTTTCACAAGATAGAATTATCTAGATGTTTCAATGATACACAACACTTTTTGGATCCATTGTTAAGGAATTTGAGGGATATTTGGGGCTGAATTGTGTTAAACTCTTTATAGATCTATAGGAAAGTATCAACTCCTTTCCATCTAAATCAAGTGGATCCTAATAAGGATATTGGTATTAAGTTTCATTTTAAATTAAAAAATATTAAATTAGTAGTTCTTAAGAAGTAGAGTTTTAATTAAAACTAATTTATTTCTTTTGAATTGTCAAAAAATGGGATTTTAGAGGTTGATTTGCAAGAAAGAACCCCCAAAAACATAAGTCTACCACATACACTAGTAAATAAGCTAAGAGTGAAAAAAAAATGGTTGAGAAACAATCATTTAAAACCTCCAATTTTTCATAGAGAGCAGACCCTCTATTATAGAGGAAACCACATTTGTTAGATAATGAAAATCAAGCAAGTAATTCCCAAAGAGCCCAAGATTCTATCAACAAGGGATCCTACTTATAGAAATACAATAGAAAATAATAATGAGAATATAGAGGATAGGGTGGAAATACCATTCACCTACCCTATTACTTTGAATCTTGATGATGTGACACCCCTTCGATTTGTTATGTTTTCTTGATAGATCAGATACTTTGTTAGACTTTATTATATGTTATTTTTATTCTATCACTGACAGTGGAGCGAAGATAGACTATATTGATGTGATGGCACATTATTTGCATGGTGATTATGTTATTGTGCTTTATGTTTGCATAGATGCTTAGATGTGATGACATTGCTATATATGCTTATTGTAGTTTAATTGATATATTATCTCGTTAGTTGATGTGACATTGTATTGGTGAAGAGAACGGTATTGCATCACTCGCTTGCGAGTGCCCTATGATTTCGGCAATTCTCTCTTCACTGTGTGTATGAAATTACTATTTGTATACATGTACGACATTTGCTTGTTTGCAGGATTGCAGGTATAGGACATTAGCTTCACCTGGTTTCACAGTCTGAGCATGTCCACTACTCAACAGTAATATTGGGAGATTTTAACGGGTTACCTAGTCATACCTTTACACTAGTACAGTGTGTCGTCAATTTGAGTTTTGGTCTTAGCCTTATCATTGTTGTTCTAGGTATTTTATTATTGTGCAAGTTTAATTTGGTAGATTAAATGTGTATTAATTTATATATTTAATTAATTGAATTATTGTTGTGAAGGCTTTAGAATAAATAAATAAATAAATTTAATTTAGTTATGTTGTTGAGTAATTTTTATTATTAAAAATAAATGGTAATTAAATAAATAGGAGTATTTAAATTGGTTGCAATTAGTAAATTGTTTTATTTTATTTAAATGCATGTGGTTGGAAAATATCTTTGGTTGTTGAGGGAAAATATATTTTGTTGGGATAACTGTGAGTTAGAAAATTGTTATCTTATTGTTGAAAATTGATTCTCGGAGGAAAATATTGGAAAAAGTGAAGAAAGTTGTTTCATGGGAGTTTTTGGTGTGGGTTGTTGAAAATGGGAGAGGAAATTGTGGATCTCTCTGAGGAATTTGTTTTAGAATTTTGGTTGTAGAATTCTTGGTTGTGTACTATTGTGTTTTCTGGAAAGAGGCAATTGCACTGGAGGAAGCTTTGGCTACTTTGGAAAATTGAAGCTACAGAGAAGCTCGACAACATTTCTTGAGGCAACATTCTTCTGGAATAGGTTCCTTTACTATTTTTGTGAATTAAGAATTGAAAAGTTGTTTATTTTATTGTAATACAATTTGGAAAATGATAGGAAAGGATTTACAATACTGTAGAAGTTCTTGTTTCTTTTTGTTTAAAAAAGATTGCCTGAAAGAGGAACCTATGTAGAAAACAATTAAAAATCCTTTGTGTTGTTTGTTCATTCAAAATAAATTGATACAAAAGAAAATTTAGATCTCTGTAGAAAACCTTCATTCTATTTTGTTCTCCCTATTCTTTGGGGCTATCTGAGAAAAATGAAATTTCTAAGCTTTTGTAGAAAATTTCCTTTGTGAAAAAAAAGTTAATTGCTCAACTTGAACTGTGATTGATTAATACATATATATATATATATATATGATATATATGTTATATATATATATATATATATATTATATATAATATATGTATTTAAAGTTAAATGTATTTTATATTATTTATAAATAATATGTTTATTATATTTATATGTATAGTTGTATAGTTGTATATATATATATATATATTTAAATATAGTTATTTAGATTGTTTTTTTTTAAGATAGTAAATGATTTATTTTAATGAAATATTAAATGGGTAAGTGCATGCAAGCACCAGTTGTTATTTTATAATGAAGTGATTTTATTAGTAAGATTGGGATTTGTTTTATCTATATTTGTGGATTTGGAAACTAAACTTTTGTTTTAAATCGTTATGGATTTACTAAATGAAATTATATTTAAATGGTACATTTTAATAGGCGAAATTGATTGTAATGGATTTATGAGATTCGAATGATAGCATTTGTTAATTGCTTGGTGTTGTGTTTATTAAAGCACATGTTTTCTGTAATTGTGTACTGGGGGAAAAGAAATTGTTATTACGAGAATCTAAGTCTTCTAGAGTTGTATTTTGTGAAAAGGGGTTGTTGTAACTTTAGTTCACCCTTTGAGATTTCTTGGATAGTGCACATATTGGGTTTTAGTATTGGACATCCGTAGAGATGTGTTACCTTTTGAGGTGTATTGGTTATTGCTATCAATTATTTGTGCATTGTCTACTCGTGGCATGTAGTTTAAGTTATGTGTTGTTGATAGGGGAGTGGCTTTCAGTGAGGGCCGAGACACAAAGTGGTCCCAGGACAACTCGTGTGGAAGTCAATATAATCAAGTGGGAATTAAATAATCTATTAGCTTAACACATTTAACAAGATAATTAGCCTCGCTCATTGGCTCAAGGGCTTGTATGAGACTTGAGATGAGTCGGGAAGGCTTGGAATGGCTAGATCGTTATCTTGTCTTCTCGAAAGATAACCGATTCCGCACTGGTGTGCATGTGGGGTCGGAATCGTGAGAGGTTACCAGGATAACCCTAGAGGGGGGTCAAGACCTAAGAAGATCTCCTTTGGACAACCAATGGAACCTTTGTGATGACACTTCTATGACAACAGTCAGTTTATTGTATTGTGTTTGTACTTGATTATGTGATTCTGGAAGCAACGTGACCATTGTCCTTGTTACTTGTACTGTGATTATGTTTATGGCCTGTGTCTAGAGGTAGTAAGATTGTCTCGGTTACCTTTTACTATCTCCTAGCATGGGGGTTGGGTCTACGTGTACCATACGGTTGGGTGGCGTGCTTCTTACACTGTTGAGTTTCTCTTCTTGTTCGTGATGGCAGGATCTTCTTGTTCGAGGAGCTCGTGTAGTTCTCTGGAGTTGTTCTTCTCTTTCTTCATTGTAACTATGGATCATTATGTATAATTGTAGTACCTCATTTGTATCGAGGTGAACATTTGTGATGTAATTTTAATAATATTTGTGGTCTATTCATTATTGGATTTAATGGTGTATTGAATGTTATGTGGTGTTGTATATGTGGAAATATGTTCTTTACATTCTATTAGTTAGAATTATCTTGCAATGGATTAAGGCTTTGATGTATGTTATATCTTGAGTTTAATGTTCATATGCTATGGTTGGTTTAACTTTGTTTGTAATGGTATTCACATGTAGATGCGTTGTGTGGCCTAGAGGATGTATGTGGTTAGAGTAGGATACTTTACTCGTCTTGTTATACTTTTTTAGAAAAAAAAATTAGTTGTGCTTATGTAGTGTTGCATCGTCCTCTAGGTTGCGGGAAGGGGTTTTACAGATGAAGAGGCCCCCATGATAAACATTTCCCCTTCCATACTACCTACCTTGACCTAAGTATGTAAATATTCTAAGGATCCATATTAGTTCCCATTTGAATATAAAATCCTATTTCAAACATATGAATATCAAAATGATAATAAAAAACTCAAGCTATATCCATCAACATTAAAAAACTCAATCATGCACTAGTCTATGTGATTTGGTTTAAGATCCATCCACTCATGGGATGAGTCAGAACTCAATTTTTTCACAAAAGTCAACATTAATGTAGGGTGAGAGAATTGAAGGAAGATATTTTCCATAGAAAGAAAAGAGAGAATGAGATCATGGAGGATTATTTAGACCACTTTTTTTTAGTGTATGGATATATTTTAAGTATAGAACACAAAAAACTTAATTTTTCAGAGGTTTGGAAGAGGAATCACAATGAGCCCTCAATCTTAGGAGAAGGGTTGATGTAAAAAAACGTAATCACTCTAATATCACAAAGCTATGTATTAATCATTCTAGGATAAGAGGTGGAGTTAGGGAGATCAAACATACAAAGGACTAAAACAAGATAGGGTAGTTGAGAGAAGAAATTGTAAAATTAAAAATTAGCTTTTTGGTTTAATTGAAATCAACATTGGATGGGATACATGCAAAAAATAGAATGACTAATTTATTTTATCTTGTAGACCTCCTCAATGGCTAAGGTTGAGGTTTTGGTTCTTCTTCAAAGTTGTCAAAGCTACTACAACTTTGTTTATCATCAAGTCCACCAAGAGTACATAACTCATCTCTCTCAGGAGTGGGTGGAATTTGAACTACCTCCATCTTCTTCTCTTCTTTCTCTAGTTGTAGATCAACTATGGAAGGTTTCAACTCATGGATTATAACACTTTTATTGTAGAACACCTTCTTTGCAATTAGGTCCCAAAGCTTGTACCCTTTCACATTGACACCATAGTTGATGAAGATACACTTAATTGCCTTGTTCTCCAACTTAGATCTCTTCACTTTAGGAACATGAGCATATTCCTCACAACCAAAGACTGAGATGTCTCATTAAGGGCTTCTTTCCAGAACATGCCTCAATAGGTGTCATTTCAACAAGAGTTCAAGTAGGAGACCTATTAATTAGGTAACATGCAGTAGCAACAACTTTAGCCCAAAACTTTTGTTCAAGGCCAACACCACTTAGCATACTCCTAGCCCTCTCCATCAACATTCTGTTCATCCTATTTCCAACTTCATTTTGTTGTGGGGTGTATGGAGTTGTCTTGTGTCTCTTGATCCCATGGTCCTTATAGAACCGATAGAATTCTGGAGAACAAAACTCAGCACCACTGTTTGTTCTCAAGCATTTGATTTTTCTACCAATCTAGATTTCAACCAAGGATTTGAACTCCTTAAACCAACTAAATAATTTAGATTTAATTCTAAATAAATACACAAATTTCCTTCTAGAATAGTCATCTATGAATGAGACAAAGTACATAGATCTAGACAATGAAGGAACATTAACTGGACCAAACACATAAGAATACACATAATCCAAAACCCCAAAACATTTGTGAGATCTAGAATAAAAAGAAACACGATGTCATTTTCCATAAATACAATGTTTGCAAAAATTGAACTTGAGATTACAATCATTAAGGCCTTCCACAAGGCTATTATTTTTTAGGGCTCTAAGACCCTTCTCACCAATATGGCCAAGCCTTTTGGGCCACAACATTGTTTTCTCCACTGGGAGCTTCATCTCCAAAGCATTAGCACCCTTAGGTACCCAGAAATCACAACCATCAGATGTAGACACCATAGTATTTTTCTCTGCTCAATCTAATGGTGAGGATGAATAATTCAAATCCCTTTTCTTGGACTTCACATAAGGACTATTGCACTAAACCATGCATGCATCCAGCTTATGCATAGTGCCAATCCAAACACCCTCAACAAGTACCATAGCACCTCTGGTCATCTTACATCTGTTACTCAAGAAAAGAACATGTGATCCTACATCACCCAACTCACTCACTGAGAGTAGGCTTTGTGCCAAACCAAGGATGTGTAGAGCACCATCAGTCCCCCTCGGTCTACCATCAAGGAATTGGATCCCGACTCCTCCACGACCAACAATCTTCAAGTGAGTCATCACCCAAATACACCTTCCAACCGTCATACTCTTCATACTTTGAGAACCAACCTCTGTGAGAGTTCATGTGGAAAGAGGCACTTGATTCAATTAGCCACACATCTTATGATGCATGTGTTGCCAAGGCTATGACAAATGCACTTGCATCTTCATACAAGGATTCAAAATCAAATTTATCACTTTTCTTATTTTTCTCCTCTTTGTAATCTTTATGGAAATGTTTGAATTTACCACAATTACAACATTTAGCCTTGGAATTTTTTCTAGGAGACTTAGATATCCCTAGATACTTGGACTTAGACTTCTTGTCCTTTTTCGTGTCTTTCTCCTTCAATCTACCACAAACTAATGGTGCCTCCTTAGCCATCTGAGAAGAGTTCCTTCGCATCTCTTGAGACAACATCAAAGCAACCATATCTTCCATCTTGAAGGTGGTGGTTGTGCTTCCAATAGCCATCACCAGGCGGTCCCACGAGTCTAGAAAAGAACATAGTAATAAAATGTAATGATCCTAGTCATTAATCTTCACACCAACATAACGCATTCGAGCCACTAGCATATATCAAATGCATTCAAGTGATCAACAACTGATCTTCCTTCATCCATCCTTAGAGAATACAAATTCTTTCTTAGGAAAAGCTTATTCACCAAGGATTTCCCTTAATAAATGTTACCAAGCTTCTTCCAAAGACTAGTTACAGTCTTCTCCTCATGGACATTTTGGAGCATAGAATCAGCCTAATAGAGTCTTATCAGACCCTTGGCTTTTCAATCCTATAGATCCCAATCCTCCTGTGTGGTATTTGTTGGTTTTGTACTAGATATTGCAGCCCATAGATCTCAATCTATGAGCATATCCTCTGTTTTGAGTTTTCACAACTCCAAATTGCCGCCATTGAATTTCTCCATCTCTATTCTTCCAAATGTGCTTTCCATCTTAAAACTGTAATAAGATTTCAAAGTTCTCTTTGCAAGAACTCCCACTAAATCTATATAAGCACAAAAAAGCCTTCTAACTCACCAAGGAAGTAGAGGTGATCAAACTCTAATACCAACTGAAAGGAAAGTCGAGTGCGGAAACGTTTTCCTAATGCAAATCAATCAGGGAAGAGGTTGTAAAACTTTATTTCAAATCTTTACTTTTATAGTTAACTTAAGAATGTGCATGCAAGTGATTATTATTTTCAAATTTAAAGCATTCAACACATAACATATAATTTTATGTGGGAAAACCCTTTCGGGAAAAAATCCACACACCAAAGAACAAATCAATTGTATTACAGTAATATGGCAATTACATACAATATTCAGAGTCTATGCTCTTGCAAGTGTTGATTCACTGTGATACAATTCTAGAGTGAATCCAATAGCATAATGACATATAGATATTACAATCACATTACAATAAAAAATGCACTAAGGCATCAATATATATCCTTCTCATACATGGGCATTGATTTTTTCATGTGTTAATCTCCTAGTCTTTGCATGCATGCAAATTGAAAATCAACAAAAAACACAAGTCCCAAGTGACTCGATTAGCAACCTGCCAAATATGCACGTACATGCAACAACATGCAAGCACATGCAAGGCTTTCAACTCGAAAAATCAAGCAATCTCACATGCTAGGCATCCCATAGAGAAAATCAAATTTATTGCCAAAATATAGCTCACCCACAACTCCTAGTCACTCTGAGTGACAACTCAGTCTTTGTTAAGCAATTTTCCTCTTCAAGTTTCATCCAGAAAGTCAAATACACACCACATGGCATAAGGGCACCCCTCCCTAAGGTTTTTACAATTTGCAATGCTCAAATGTGCCACAAGATGACAAGTGTCACCTTTCCTTTCCTCCACTTTTTCAAAGAGATAAACTAGCACACAAGTGGACCCCACCAATGCTTATTTCCAAAATACATTGCCCAATATCAACATGGCACCCATTTTTGATTTTAAATCAATTTCCTTCCCCCGATGGAGTGCCCATGTGGCGTGTGCCACAAATTTTTCCTTTCCACACCTTGCATGTAGGATTCCAACTCCCTGTTGGGTCCCACAAAGTGACTTATCAATTTGGAAACAAATATTATTACATTTAATAAATTAGATAAAAAACTTAGGGGAAAATAATTAATAAATAATCTAGGGACTCACTAAGGTTGAGACACCTTAATCCCAACACATAATTCTATATATTGACTCCAATGACACTACTCAAACTACATGTACAGATGGAAACAAGGCTAGAAGCTAGCAATTAAAAATATAGATGGCATATAAATCTTCATGAGTGACTCCAACAACACTACTCAAGCAAAGCTCAAATGGCTACTAGGCAACACTTTGACAGTTCAAAATATAAATGGAACATAATTATCCATGAGTAACTCCCACAACATTAATGCATAGATGGAAACAAGGCTACAAGCTAACAATCAAAAGTATAAGTGGCAATAGTCTCATGAACTATGATCAACTAAAGAAGATAGGTAACCTCCATAAATAGGTATGTAGAAGTGTATATATGATATATGTTCCAGCATTGAGATGCATGGGTAACTTGCCACTACATCTATCAAGTATATAAGAAGAAGAAAACTTAAAAATGCATAGCTCACTTCAAAATAAACTAAGGAAGCATTAGCATAAATAGTATGATGCCCTCCATAATATTGACAAAGGAAAGTATGATAACTATATTGAAATTGTGTATCATAGTTGTTGATCTTAGTGTTTTTATTGATGTCAAAGTGTGTTGATTGTCATTGATATCAAATATAAGTGAAAGAGCAAAATGTTAATGTTATCATTATTATAGACGGGAACATGGAAAGTCTTGGAACACATGGTGGTTCTTGTATGTCTACCACTTTTATAGAAGTATAGAAATGTTTGCGGAAGTGTTCTAAGGTCTGTTGCTCAGAAGAAAAACATGCACTGTATTGGACTGTCATAGTTTTTGGTATCACATTCTATCAATGCTAACTTTTTATAGCTTGTAAAAAAAAAAAAAAAAACTTTTTATGGCTTGTTGTTTGGAAGTTAAGTAATTCTACTCATGAAGTATCCTATTCTCAAGTTTTAGCTGATATGAATTACAAAGTTACAAGATAGAAGTGACAGAGTGAAGTCTATGTTTGCTAGTTGACTATCTATAATGTCTGAGTGTTTGTGCCAGTGAAGGGAAGTGTGTGCCAACTGGAAGAAGCACGTGAAGATAAAATAGGACTAGTTAAGATCATGGTAGGAAGCGAATGATGTCATCTTACATGAGCAGTAACACATTTGATTTAGGACCAAGCCGACTACACTATCATATCATTTTGAATTTAGGTTTATCCTTGGTCGACATAGCTAATTGTGGATGTTGTTAAAGGGTTCTAGGCTAACATTTAAATGTTGATAACATGTTGGAATGAATATATATTGTAAATTATTTTTATGAAAATGAGTGAGTGACTTGTGAATCAAGAGTGTGGCGGTGTGTATGTGTGATAAATGCATATGTAAAATGATGTGTAAGCAGAAAAGAGAAGTCAAGGATGTTGAGAAAAATTGAGATATCATTAAAGGATGTGTTCACCTGTTGATGCAAATCTACTTGAGTCAAAGTAGATCTATATTTCTTTTTGTAATATGAGGTTGAAGCCTCTTAATTTGAGTTGGTGTTGAGTGACTATGTTGTAGCTCAATCATAGGGGACTAGTGTCTCCTATAGGTTGGTGCCTACAAATTAGAATTCAAGGGGATTGATGTCTCATTTTAAGATTGCAATTCCTATGGGTTGGCTTCTGCAAAATTATTTTAAGTTCTATATTATTTTGTGATGTTGGATTTGGGCAGTAGATCCAAGTAGCTATTCTCACTGTGTTTTTTCCCTTCGGGGTTTCCACATAAATTTGGTGTTCTCTTGTGTGGATTTTTTCATTACTTGCATTGCCAAAGATTATGTTTTCAAAGTATTATGCATGCAATGGTTTAAATTAGAAAGTATCAAATATTGATTCACCCCCCTCTCAGTATTTATGTGTAACAATACTGTAGTGTAAAAAGACAAAGGAGCAACATCAAGAGCAAGATGATGTACTTGCAACTAAAATAAGATGTGCTTGCAAAAGTCACTCGTATGAAGATATTTGAGTTTGTGAATACAATGCATGTACAAATAGCATATCATGTCACTATTTAAAATAATAGGTTTGCTCATACAAGTCACACTCACATGAAAGTTAGAGGAAGTTGTGACATAATTCAAAGTAGGCACAATAAACCCCCCATAAAATTTATTAATAGTGCAAGTACAAGGATGACACAACATGATGTGCAAGATCCATTAAAAAAGAGTATAATGTATAGCACTTTATTTCAATATATTTCCAAATCTAAAAGAGCATATAATGGATTCTTACAATGTCCAAAAAAGACTAACTTCTTAATATTCAAGTGCAAGTTTGTATCAAGAATAGATCGTTGTTTGTGTAGAAGGCTGAAGATCATTATCAACAGATTGCATCACTTAGTTTATGTATTTGCATCAGATTGTGATGCTTCTTGTTGGCCTTCTTATCGGCCTATTGTAAAGGAGACATTCTTGTTGTGATACAATATATAAGTGATATATTATTGCTGGGTTTTTCTCTCTCAAGAGGAGGGTTTTCCCAGGGTATCTGTTGTGTCATTGTGTTGATTTTTAAATTAATTTTTGTACTCTAATCTGATCATTAAAAACTAACACTTCAAAATTTGACAATATCACATTGTGAATGGCCTACAAACTGGATAATAAATTCCTCCAGTCTCAAGTCTCTCCCCCTTGGTGAATTGAATAGTTTTTGTGCAATGACAACAAATTGCTCAAGATTAGAAACCATTAAAGTCACCTCTTGTCATGGCTTGGAAAAGTTGAGGCTGTATTTACCTGTATGTGTTTGTTTTCAAATTGGCTCTCAACTTCCACAACATTTTTAATGGGCTGCCCTAGATAGAAAAGATATTTTTTTTCTCCCTTTATTTGGTTTGCTCGAAAAAACAGTGTTCTTACCTTGTTTTTTTTTTAATTTTTCATTGGTTTCAGTGTCTTAATTAAATTATGAGTAAATAAGTTCCATTTATACTTTTTGTTTGCTAGGTCAATACCAAATCTGAGTGATGCTACTATGATTAAAATAGATTTGAGTGTTCTCCAAATTCATTCCTTACGTGTCTCATACATTATTTAAGTTTATTTTGTGTCCTAATATTAAAAAAAAAATCCTAGTTTTTGCCAAGTTCCAAACCTGAGCCAAGATTTTTGTGTTGCCAAGTTTTCAAATCCGATTTTTCAAACTATGATGCGAACCATAGTCTTCTAAAACATCTCTTTTTTGAAGGACTACTGAAGGTCCTTGTATTGACAACTTTTGCATGGTGTGTGAAAATGTCAAATCCTACATTAGGAAAAAAAGGAATACAATTGTATGATCAAAAGGCTAGAAGCTGGTGAAAACATTGACCAATGTTATGCAGATTTTGGGTTTGCTAGACAACCACAATTCAACAAAAGTGACAAAAAAATATTGTTGCCATACATTATAAATTAGTTCACTATCTGCAATTACTTACCAATTATTTTTCAATTGTGAGTTAGCTTATAAGCTACTTGGAGAACAATTTGAATACAAAAGTGGCACTTGGTACAAAGGGGGGGGAAATGGTTAGTCTTGTCTACATCAAATAAACTAGTGTTGACAATTCTATAGGTGGCCTTTTCTATATTAAATAACTACTAGGTTGACAATTATAAAGATATGTTAAAACACCATATGAACCAAAGTGAGATTATCAAAATAATGTGGCTCACTCTTATAAATTTGGAAAAATCATGATCACAAAAGAAAAGTTGTATGAATTGAACATGTTGTATCCATGTCCACGACCCTTGGATGTACAAAGAGATCTTGAGCATAAATATGAGAAAATTTCTATTTTGATAGAGGTGAATATATCTCTCGTCACCTAAGTCTTTTTCATTTGTTGTAGATGAAAATCCACTCCTAAGAGTTCTCTTGACTCAATTCTACTTTATAGACCAAATGACATAGCTCTTGATGCACATTTCTCCTAAGCAATCATAAACTAGATGATTTCAAGTGCAAGACTTGATTCTCACATATCATACATCAAAACTATTTAAGTGAGAAGTTATCAATATACCTTTTGACTCTAATCAAATATGCTAACATTGCCAATCGACAAGATGCTCCACCACAAATCACTCACCTACATCTCTTCTTACACTATTCTCTATGGAAATATGGGTTACCAATTCCATGATCCCCAATTTAAGTACAATTTTCTTGTGGTTGATTGTCGTTAGTATGGCCACTTTTGTTATCAAGTTGGATGGAGGATAGTATATGCGGGTACAAGTTCAAAAAATATTATGAGCATAGAAAGAGTAAATTTTTTAAAGAATTTCCAAATCTGATTCATTCAATCATGACACCATACATAGTGCAAAAGTTGTGTGTTGACAAATAATGTCCCTATTTGAGAATTATCATGGTATGAGCATATGGTTTGATTACAAGATGGTGTATTGTTTTGAGTGTGAAGCCATAGTAAGAAGATACATTCTTGTTCTATTGAATGCTTATCATAGGTATGAATGAGTTGACATTCTTGTCAAATGTTGTCAAGTAATCAAAGGAGAAAATGGGTTACTTTGAAATGGGCACAAGATGAAGTATAATTAGATTGAAAATTTCTAAAGATGTCTCCATATTTACAAGTCACTTGGAAGCAAAGCCACTGAAATTAGTAAGTCACAATTTGATAAACTTCTATGGCTAGTGTCAAGAATAATTAATAGACATGTAGCATAATCATTCCCTTCATAACTACTTGTGTATTTTACCTTGATTAAAGAACTAAGCCATAATCAAAAGACAACTAATGCTTTTAGTAGTTGTGGTATCTTGAAATGGGGAAAACCTCTAGTATGCATATCTTAGGTTTAAAAGAGAATAGTCAATACTTGTTTTCATGAGGCCACATGGCAAAGTATTTCAGAAGCTAAATCTAATTATCTTACCAAAAAGCATTTATAGATAATTTGTAGGTCTATTATGTTCCAAAACTCTAATAACAAGATCTAGAACACATTATAAGTCTTAGTTGTCCATTCAAAAGTGCAAAGCACAATGATGTCCATATTATATAAATAATTTGATGTAAAAAAAAAAGCCTTAAATTCACTAAAACAAAAATTAATTCTAACCCTTCATGAATTCAATTATGGAGATTAAAAAAGAGAAGTACCTCAACAAGTTAAAAAAGCAACACAAGATACCTGTTACACCCCATTTCATATTTACTAAGTCACTTTTACCTTCATGAGTAAAAAATGTTGATAAATGTTAATTGTGACTTTAGTATGATTGATAGATGAATGAGATATTGAAATAGGTATCAAAATCTTATTGCTTTTAAAGTAGTGATTATGTCTATATTTATAAAATATGATGAAATAATATGTATTGCAATATGAATATTCTAATTCTTTGTTGATGCAAATATTTTATGATGCAAGTGGATTTCATGTGAACATTTGACTACACTGTTATTATGTGCTAAGTTGAATACAGGAATAGGTTCAAGCCTCCAAAAGAGAGGGAATTGGTTTGGTAACCTTTGATAAGACCTAAATTGAGTTTTCACACACACTTCTTGTTTAGCAAGGTAGATTCGGTAGTTCGGGAAAATGGTAAGAGTATCCTTGGCCTTGTTTGAGTAGTAGTTAGAAGATGTTATGATCTTGTCTATGAATGTTTGGATTTGGGTTATGTGTTTGAGTCTCTTGTCTTATGTGTGTTCTTCAATATGTGTTTATACTTAATTGATGAGTTACATATATGCAATTCATGAATATATGTCGATCGATGGAATGATGAATATATAAGTTTAATTATCAAGAAAATGATATATACATATTTGTGTGTGTGTATTGACGAAAAGAGGCATCCATATGAGCGTATTAATATGTAAATATATATGTCTGTATATGTATATATATACACATGCATCAATATGTGAATGATGAGAATATATGAATGTATATTCGTATATCGAATAATGTATCTTATATACTTGTGAATTGATATATATACACATATATAGATATTTAATTATGTATATATCATTATATATATATATATATATGATAATGATTTCCTTAAGCTTTGAATTATTTATCAGGTGCATTGCATAATAAACTATAGCCTATGATAAGTATTGTGCATAACAATAGAAGACATAAAACATTGCATAAACTATGTATTATGGACAACACTCACATTTAGTGTATAGCGTAGAAAAAGGAGGAATGGTGTAGTATAAGGCAACACATGCAATGGACATTGCATAAAACATTTAAAGTGTCGAGTAATATGAAATGTGGACAATGGTTATTATCTAATGTTATTCAACATAGTTGCCAAGAGTTTGTCAATAGCAAATAGTAGTAAATGCTCATGTACAGGAAGTAAGTTGACCAAGTCAAACAACAAACAACGACCCCATGTTACATGGCACGAATGGCATAATGTGGCACCGACTGAGAATGATAGGAATCAATTAGAAGTCATATTTTTCAATATGAATTTCCAGATTGTGAAGCATTTTGACATATGTGGAAGTAGTCAACTATGTAGTTGGCCAAGTAAGTCGACTTATAGAAGCCAATTACCTTGCATTTCTGATTATCATTCTTGTTGTCCAATTTGAGTATCCACTCATTCACCTTGGTTGTGTATGTGTTCATTGTCAACAAATTTAGTCACCACCTTTTCTTAGCCTTGCCTACTCGAATCATTTGAGTTGAGAAGTTTCATTCTTTATACCATGTTTCCAGCCTTTATTTTTTATCTACCTCATTTGGTATGGACATACACTTGCATATTCCTATTATTTTCTTGAGTTGTTTTGATTTTTGAGTTGTCAGAGTTTGTGAGGGGTTACTGTGAGGATATTTTGAGAGTAAGATTAGAGAGATAGAGAACTAGTTTGCAAGCTAATTTTGGAGAGGGTTGAGTTAGGAACCTATTTTGACAATTGGAGCTTTGCAAACTAAGCATGTTGATTTCTACTCTTATGTTGTTAATGTTCTTGAAAAGCTTGCATATCATGAAAGCCTTGCGTATCTTGATTTGTAGATGTAATTTGATTTATAACCATTGCATATTTATTTTAGGGTATTTTTGGTTAGTATTTCATTTCCCTTTCTCTTGTTGGTTTCTACATTTAATTTAGCATACATTAGTGAGGACTGTTGATGTAAATAAAGTCTTGTACCTATTTAATTCATTACTAGGGGAGTTATTTACACATGTTAAGTTTACTTAGGTTTTAGGAAGGAATCTATCTCGAAGGTTTTTGTTGTCATTAGTTGTAATCTTATCTTATCTTTTGACAACTACTACATGTGAACCTTATTAAGACACTTGTCATAATCCTATGACATCTTGCATCTCACTTTGGCTATATAACCAAGGGGTTTTTACTACATTGAAAATCAATCCCAAGTCTCATATCATTGACATTGAATACAGTTTATTCTTGTTACATTCTTTCTCTCTCTTTTTGTGCTTTCCATTTGATCTTAAGATATTGACAGCGATAGCCAATTCTAACATGTTATCAGAGCGGGTTGGGTGCCATTGGAGAGTCTTTTTCTGAAGAGAGATACTAGATTTGGGGGTGTTCCATTTTTGGCTATTTATTGCAAGTTTATATCAGAGTTTGTTGGTGCAAATCTAAGCTCACCATTGCATCTGGAAGATTCGAGAAAGTTGATTTTGCTGCTTGTTTCGTCCAAATCGGACATATGAGGCCAAATCTATGAGGGTTTGAAGCTGAAGAGTGGTTGCTAGATCCGGAACTTGGCTGCATTTTTGGAGCATTTTGGGTCAAATTTGACCCTGCCATTGTGTCCAGAAGGGCCAAAAACCCTAAGATTGATTGTCAATTTGTTGAAATCAGAGTAGTTGTCTAGTGAGGCAATTTTTTTTGCCCAAAGTGTCGTGCCTTCCCCAGGTCGTCATTATTATTGGTCGGTACAATATAAATTTTTTTTATTTAGTATCCTTTTTTGAATTTTAAGAAAAAAACTATCGATTAAATTATTTATAAGATTTTCTCTTGAAAAAAAAAATTACAGAAAAGGTTTTTTATGGACATACTATGCATATTGCACTTTGAAGGTACACGTACTGCCAAGTGGTAGTCCTCCACCCTTGGCCAATGGCCTTGCCACATAGTCCCATTACCACTCAAATGACCACTACACATTCAAAACCTGACAGGAGGCCGACAATTCTAATCGACGGGTGTTTTTTAAAATCAACGCTCAACAATAAAAATCCGGCTAGCTCCATCACAAAATCCGACGTGTAGGGCTAGAGAATATATTGACAGTCCACTGAGGTTCCCATACTGGATGACTAGGAGCATATTCCAATCAGAAAATTTTGGTCAGAGGGAGTTTATTAGCATGACGATTAAAAGCTCGTTAAACTTAAGCTCTTAATCATGAGAATATTTCATGGCTGAGAGAATATTCTTTTTTGATGGGCTGAAAGACGTCAAATATAATTGAGTGGTAAGCTGACATCATCACAATTTGGTTTTTCACAAGCAAACTTTAAAGGCTCATAACTTAGTCATTTTGACTCAATTTTTTGAGCAATATTTTTTATTTAGGCCAATTTTTCATGTTGTTTGTAGTGGTGCAATTAGTTTTACGTTTTTATATCTAGATTTTCTAGAATTTGCAGATTCTCACATGTGTTGCTGCTTCATCCTCATTTTGAGAACTTCGGGAGTTCATAGCTTGCTCGTACGATAACATTTTGAGAGAAGTTTTTTTTAAAGTGCATGATTTTTTGTGTATTTCTCAGTGGTATGATTAGATTGATCTCATTTTGTACCAAAAATTATACTTGATTCTGTGGCCAAATTTGGCATTTGCATGTACCAAGATCAAGACCATTTTCTCTCTTTGCTCGGGTTTGATCTTTATTAAAAATCTAAAAGCATTTGCTCATAAATGAATTCTAGAATCTAGAGCACAAATCTTGTAGGAGATGATTTATAAATGCTTGGAGTTGTTTGATTGCAACCTTCAAGGTTGGTTTATCTTCTTGGTGACCATCTCCAACATGTTAACATCATTGTGATGTGTGCTAACACTCTTGGCTATTTGGAAATTTGATAGTTTCATCATTTTGTGTAGTATTATTTTGCAAAGGAAAAGTACTTGCCATGATGAAATCACAACTTGTAGCTCTCTTCATTTTGGATAGTCTCTTTGTGAAAGTGTAGAAAAGTTGATTTGGTAAGAAGCCAATGTAAGGCCACCTAGTCAACTCCCCATAATGAATGTAGGAATTTCCTAGTATGTGGTAACAATATACCTCATGACATAGAGTTCATGGTAGATTTATTTGTTATATACTTACATTGCTATATGATTCAATGCTTATATGACTAGATGACAAAATTGCTATATTATTACATGCTTAGATTACATTTACTTAACATGTAGTACTGTCCTCTCTCTCGAACATTAGTTGTATTCATAATTATATGCTTAAATGCCTTGATTTCATTTACTTTTCATGTGTCATTTCTCCATATGCTATCAATTTCTTGCATCCTATGGATATAACCAATTGTTAAGGAGGATATATCATGCTAGTAAAATTTCAATGATTTGATATAAAAATATTTATAAGTGCTTATTAAAAAAATCATCTATTGAGAAGACATAAATAAAAAGGTGAACATGCCAATGATCTTATAATTGTAGAGTACATTACTTTATATGAAACCTATAACATCATCTTTTGAGTGACTATATATTTACTTTAGATCCAAATTTGTGAGTACCCCTTACCTTGAGGTGCACGATCATTTTAAGATTCAAATACAACACAAAGTGGGGAAAAATGTAATGGTGGAAATTGCATACCTATGTCATTTTCGATTTATTTTTGTACCTATTTCAAGGGCAGTTTATTGATACATAAAAATATTAACCCTATCCACTTATTTATTGCTCATATACTTATCTTCATGCACATGTTTTCTCATATTCTAGTAGTCACAAGAATGGTCCTAGAAATTGTATACTCATCCTATCCTAATTTAAATGATTTAAATCAAATTCAACGAAATTCCCACCTTAAGTTTCCTTAATATGTATCTATGTCCTTGTGTGTAAATGCATACACTACATTGTTCTAATCCTCAAAAATAAAGTAGTCAATTTAAATGTCACTTTCATCTCCACACTTCAATTAGTGCCCTCAAGGGAGTATAACCCTACACAATCCTCTTAGAAGCATTTTCTTGAATAAAAAGAGTGATGGCTTTAATATTTTCCTTTATATCAATGGGTTTATCAAGGTGTCTCCAAGAGGAACAAAGTAGTCTAATAAATACATGAATTGAATTATGAGAATAATATAAGATCTTGATCATGGATTTATCCTTGATAGTTAGAATTTTGACCTTTCATCAACATAAAATAATAGAGGAATAAGTAAATAAATAGAAGGATTAAAAACTGATTATTAATTAATTAAATAGTCTACTCCCTTGGCTACGGTTTCTACAAGTCACATAGAGATTTTATGAAACTCTAAATCAATTAAGAAATTTGTTTCATGTCTTTCGTATCTCAGAGGATTTCCTCGAATACTGAGGTGAGTGGGGTATGGGGAATGTATGTTGCGTACTGTTCAGATATCAGTGGGAAAAGTAAAGAAATAAAGAAAATTATTGTCTCGTGCAGGGGGGCCATTGAATTCGACAAAAAATCAAGTATTTGCAGGGCCGAAGGATGTGTGTCATGTGACTTCTGAGCCCTTTCTTGTCGTACGCACAGAGGTACATCTGCATTGGCAAGCTAAGGCATAGGATTCACGCGGCTACAAAGGCCAAGGACAATTGGACTGCGTTGATGGCTTAAAAAAGGAATATGATATTGACCCCTGGCTGAGCAGATCAACTAAGGGTAGTCTATCTGCGCAAAATACGAAGGCATGTGGGCTGGCGGACTGCAATAGGTTCTGTACAATACAATTTGTTGAAAACACTTGGAGGTGGTCCTACAAAAGTATTCGGGGGTTATGGACATTCTAGATTTGGAACGGGTTATTATGGTAAACAAGCAAAGCTACGATTGGAAGTCTATTAAAAGGAAGGTAACCACTGTGAAAGACCATCAAAGCTGGGAACATGGTATAGGTCAACGCAAACTCCAGAGATGTCTTATCCTTCTCATGTAAACCAAACCAAACCGGCGATAAGCACTCGTAGAGTTGGCTGAGACGTATATGGCTGCCTCTTGAGGATGAAACTCGGGGCATTTAATAGAGAGAGGAGAGGGAGCGGGGGGGGCTTATGAAATGGGGGGATGCAGAATATGGCTCAGGATGGTATCATAGTAACTGCTGCATATAATAGGTATTACATAGCCATAAAAAGGAAGAGTGTGTTGGAGATTCAATGAAGAAGCTCTTGAAACAACCACGCATCCTCTATGCCCATGCTAAGAACACAAATTCTTTTGTTGTTGACTTTGATAAAGAATTCTGAAGATGCATAAAGCTCTTATATAATGGGTATGACGCAATTAGTACAAATGTTTAGAACCGACCAAGAAAATCCAACTGTGGAAGGCGTAGGTCTGTTTGTGAGGGTATCACCCATCTCCTTGGGCTGTGGACAGTGGACTGAGACATCAAGTTACTGAATTACTATGTGTATCACCGGAAACACCTGGAAAATCGCTATACAAGTAGGTTGTTTTCCTGTTCGATATTCACGCCAATATGTTTGCCATTGCTTCTTATACTCTGTCTGAAAATGGTCTTAAATATATTTTCCTATGATAAACTAGATTCTGAAATCTTAATGCTTATAAAGTTGATTAAAATTTATTATATGAAATTATTACCTCCCCGTCCTAAGTTGACCCCACCCTTGGTTACAAGGCATCTAGAATAAGTTTTAATGTTACCTTGCCCTTACCTGGAACATGTTATAGAATAACTTCAATCATGTTTATAAGATTATGTCCATAAGTCTAATTCTATATTAGTATTTGTGATTGCAGTTTAATTTTGAGGGGAGGTTCGATTTGGTTTCATTTGTAAAGCTAATACACTCTAAAGGACTGTATGTGAGTCTGAGAATTGGGCCATGCATTGACTCGGAGTGGAATTATGTGTATGCCTCACATTCTCAATCTATAACAATATAGATACTTTACTACCACATTGAATATACGTTTCTTGATGGTACATTTTGCTTGTGTTTTACTACCACATTGAGTGTATGTTTCTCTAATGGTGCATTTTGCCTGTGTTAGCAAGGGATTTCCCTACTGGCTTCACAATATACTAGACACAATGTTTAGAACAGATAATGAGCCATTCAAGGTACAACTGCCTTTTTTTCTCTTTTACAGTTTATGGGTATGCCTCACGTTCTCAATCTATAACAATATAGATACTTTACTACCACATTGAATAAATGTTTCTATGATGGTACATTTAGCTTGTGTTTTACTACCACATTGAATGTATGTTTCTCTAATGGTGCATGTTGCCTTGTTTGCAGGGGTTTCCCTACTGGCTTCATGATATACTAGACACAATTTTTAGAACAGTTAATGAACCATCCAAGGTACATTTTGCCTGTGTTTTACTACCACATTGAATGCATGTTTCTCTAATGGTGCATTTTTCCTGTGTTTGCAGGGGATTTCTCTACTGGCTTCATGATATACCAGACACAATGTTTAGAACAGATAATGAGCCATTCAAGGTACAATTTCCTTTTTTCCTCTTTTACAGTTTATGGGTATCCCTCACATTCTCAATCTATAACAGTATAGATACTTTACTACCACATTGAATATATGTTTCTCTGATGGTACATTTTGCTTTTGTTTTACTACCACATTGAATGTATGATTGTCTAATGGTGCATATTGCCTTGTTTGCAGGGGATTTCCCTACTGGCTTCATGACATACTAGACACAATTTTTAGAACAGATAATGAGCCATTCAAGTTACAGCTGCCTTTTTCCCTCTTTTACAGAGGCCTTTGAATATATGAGAATTTCAAATAGCTCATTTTATGATGCATGAATTGCTACTGTATTGGTGAGTGCAGAGGGAGTTGGAGAGATTCACAACAATGATTGTAAACATGATGAAAGCAGAAAGTCTTTTTGCTTCCCAAGGAGGACCCATTATCATCACCCAGGTATGTATTCTCTGTAACTGTCTATTAATTTTCTAAGAACTGCTTAAAGTTGATTCCCATTATCATTACCCAACTCTGTTTTATCTATAACTTTGTATTAATTTTGTAAGAACTTCCTAACTTCAATGTTAGGCGGATGATATTAATTTAAAAGGGTTGTTTAAATGCAAACTCTATTACATTGTATTAATTTTCTAAGAACTGGTAAATAGAAAATTCCCATTATCATCACCCAAGTGGATTTTGTCTGCAACTCTGTTTTAATTTTCTAAGACCTGCAGAAAGTATTAATTTAAAAGGACCCTTTAAAGGAAAAGTAACATAAGAAATACCTTGGCGAACATGGGAACATGATAATTACTATACTTGTTACCCACAAATTTGTTCTCACTGTCATTTCCTTTTAAAGATTCCATGGCACTAAGGGCTAGAGTTGTCTGTCTATACAGAATGATTAAGAAATGTTAAATTTTTCTAGCAGAAGTCATAATAGCAGTAAATACCTTACTAACTTACATAACTCTTTTTTCTATTTTTTTTTCTTGGGGGGAAATCCATCTCTAGCTAGATAAAAGCTAGACCATGTACAGATGTTATTTAAAATGATGATGAGGGGAAGTATGTGATTTGGTTAGGTTTCTTGTTAAGGGCTCAGTCTCTGTCGTGTAATGGAAAAGGAACTTTTGGTGTCGTTACAACGATTCTTTCACTCACAAGAAATTTCCCTTTCTCATACAACAGGGGTTGAGTATGGTTGTGTAGATGTGTTTTCACTGTACACTTAAGGTGGAACTAGATGTGGCAATGGCTTCTAGGAGGATTTGAGACTAATTAATGATTTAGACAATCCAGAACTCCTGCTCGAATCTGTGGGGGTTTAAAAGTTTTTGCAACTAGTTGTTTGCAAATTTTTTGCATTAGCAAAACTAGCCAAGGAGTTATTCGTTTGTATAAAATATTGACAATCAAGGTTCTATATTTTTTGTCTTGTTATGTTACTTTGAGCCATTGTTAATGAATCAATTCATGGGATCAATACAATGACTTGAGTTTCTTTATCTCTTTACAACTAGCGAGAACTGCGATTGAATGAAAAAATTTGATCCCTTTGAAGGTTTATCTTCCATTCGTATGGGTAAAGTTTAAAAGTTGCACCCCCGTATGCATGCGTATGCTTTAAGAATAAAAGGAGAGTGAAATTCTGTTACAAAGCATCATCATTAAGCCCTACAATTCATTTTTATTTTTATAATTATGATATCGACATTCTATACGTGTACATCCAAATGTATTTGATAGAAAGCATATTCAATTGGGTTCAAAACGGATTAAAAAGCATATGCAATTTGGCTGGGTGGGTGTATGCATAAATTGGTTGCATTTATCCGTTAAGGTTTGGAGGATTTGAATAGTTTAGGGCTTTCGTTGCTTCAATAGCTGATAGTTGATAGTTATAGATATAAAGACTTAATTGTATATTTTAAAAACATTAAATTATCCTAAATAAAAAATTCATCACAACATCTACACTCAAGGCTGCCCTAAACAAATCTAAGTGCAACCGTGGAGCTTCATGAAGAAACATTCCCGAAAACTGTGGAGAAATAGTGCTGCTGCGCAATTAAGGTTTTTAACGAACCATTGAAGTAAATATGAGTAGAAGGCGAAGTAGGGTTTTAACTTTCAAATAAGTATGTACACAGTAAATTTTTAAATATCAAGTTAGATTTTACTTAACCCACCTATGTTTTTATTTATATGTTATCAAAATCTGGAACATACAAGAACTTACAGCAAAATAAAAACATATAAATAAAAACACAGGTGGGTTAAGTAAAATCTAACTTGATATTTAAAAATTTAGTGTGTACGTACTTATTTGAAAGTTAAAAACCTACTTTGCCTTCTACTCATATTTACTTCATTGGTTCGTTAAAAACCTTAATTGCGTAGCAGCACTATTTCTCCACAGTTTCCGGGAATGTTTCTTCATGAAGCTCCACGGTTGCACTTAGATTTGTTTAGGGCAGCCTTGAGTGTAGATGTTGTGATGAATTTTTTATTTAGGATAATTTAATGTTTTTAAAATATACAATTAAGTCTTTATATCTATAACTATCAACTATCAGCTATTGAAGCAACGAAAGCCCTAAACTATTCAAATCCTCCAAACCTTAACGGATAAATGCAACCAATTTATGCGTATACCCATCCAGTCGAATTGCATATGCTTTTTAATCCGTTTTGAACCGAATTGAATATGCTTTCTATCAAATACATTTCGATGTACACGTACAAAATGTCGATATCATAATTATAAAAATAAAAATGAATTGCAGGGCTTAATGATGATGCTTTGTAACAGAATTTTGCTCTCCTTTTATTCTTAAAGCATACGCATGCATACGGGGGTGCAACTTTTAAATTTGATCCCTTTGAAGGTTTTTCATTAACTGAGGCATTTACCCATTTGGTGGCCTCCACCTTTTTTCAGGCCTAAATGTCCTTACCAGCCAGGGATGCTTGGTAAAATCCAAACTTCCACTTGGTTGTTTTTTAAACTGTGCACAGAAAAGCTTGGTATGCTTGTCATACACTTACATTCTTATTATCTATTTTATATTGCAGGAGTCAGTCGGCTAATGGTATGAACATACCGCCATGAAAATCATGGCACATAACATGAAAATTACAGTCTTTAAACTCAGTATTAACAGGATCTAATTACCTATAGTTGTGCTGCTCTTCTATAAACACAGATCATGATCATATGTTTAGTTTTTCGAACAATTTCTGGTTTCTTATAAAATATAATAAAATTGAACAACCTAAATACTTTATTTGAAAAATTGACATTAATAAAAAAGTTAAACTTTTTAGTTAAAAATCTACTGTAAAATATAAAATATTTGACATTGTGAAAAGTTTATAAACTTTATAAAAATCTGATTTTTTAAGTTGTTTCCCTCCTCAATATTGGTCAACTGAAGCCCGAATTACCCTTTCTCCCTACTTGAACAAATTTACTCTTTTTTCCACTTATCGTTCTTTGATTTCTTTATAGTTGATATTTCGTATAAATTTTTACCTCACCTTCAAGACATATATATCACGTATCGTGGAAGCTGTGTTTGATTCTCGTCTTTCTAGATTTCAAATTGGCTTAAACATATTATCTTTTAATTTCAGTACAAGGTTAAATATGATTTATTTAAAGTAAACTCACATTTTTAGAGGTGACCCAAACATATTATATCAGTTTTTATATTATATTTTTAAATTTCCTTATGTTTGAAATTAGTTGTTTTTGACTTATTATTTTCTAAACATCTTATGTCTTCTATTTGTGGAACATTTGATTTTTATGTGAAATTATGATTTTTTTGAGTATGATTTAAGTCTAGAGGAATTTTGTCTAAGGGGGTTTGATTGAAAGGGGTTGGATCAAACCCCCTTTAGATCAAATACCCTTGGATAGAACCATCTTGATATTAAAGAAAATTTTCCTCTACACCTATCAAAATGTTTAAAAAAAAAAGCGATTTCATTTCACATTTTGGAAGATCAAATAAAATTATTTGAAAATATTATTTTGCAAGTATATGCCCCTTAATATTAGCTTTCTAAAAATTATAATACATCTTATACTTTTTTATTGTATAATGAATATATTTCTATTATGGAAAAATAATAACCTTTATTAAAAACATTACGAAAATAACAAATTTTGCTAGATTATATTTTAAATGCACTTCTTTTCATATGAATGCCTTTGTTTCAAATGAAAAAGAATAATTTAATTTTCATATATATGTTTTGATAAATGTCCCATGGGAAAATATAAGTCTAAATTATTTATTCTAACAAATTTCAAAATTAATAATAAAAAAAATATTTTTAAAAAACTACTAAAAAATTATATGTGCTCTAGAATTAACGATCTAAATTTTAGAAATAATTGAAAGTTTTTATTTGTAGTAAAAGTTACATAATGCAACAAAATATCACCAATAAAAATAGAACTATTTGAAAAAATTTATGTCGAGTAAAATTATTTTATTAAGGCTTAGTAATCGTGTTCTCAAAACAACCCAAGACTTTGCTCTTAAACAATATTTGATGAAGGTCGAGTTCCATGAAAGATGAGTATGTGTAAAATACTTAATTTATATTTTGGACACTCACCCCTTTATTTATGTGGCTCATCTTAAATCACACTTAAGACTATTCATCGTTTGTGCGTGGCTATTTATGCTCTCAATCACGTTAGTGTTTGCATGCACGCCTACACTATTCCTTTTTTATGCACTATTATTAATAGTGTTAAGGTCACAATCATGGTCACATTTGTAGATGATTTTGAACAATCCATTGATTAGGCAAGCATAATTCCTTCGAAAAAGAATTTGCATGGAAATTAAAAAAATAGATTGTCAAACTTTAGAGTGGAGATGTTGAAATGGTGGGAGTGTAGCAAATTTCTTCATTGTTCTGTTTGCAAAAGTTGTTTCCATTGTCAATATTGATCTACTGATCTCTGAATTACCCTCTCTCTCTCTTTGACCAAATTTACTTTATTCATTGATCGTTCTTTGCTTTGTATAGATTTACTATTTTGTATAAATTTTGGGTGTACCTTTTGAGGAAGCTATGTGTTTGATTATCGCCTTATCTCGACTTCCAAAGGGCTTAAACAAGATAATCTTTTAAATTTAATAAAAGGTTAAAATTTTAAATTGGACTTATCCATCAAAATGGTTAAAACTTTTATGTTTACTAGCACTTGTACCAAAATAAGGTGCAATGATTATGTTGACTGTAATTTATATAGAATGTTCTATAAATTTGACATGAGGCTTATAGTTTATTTTACCAAGTGTTTCTTAAAATATTTTAGCAAGTGTTGAATTTCTAGAGTATTTTACAAGTAGATGGTTCCATAGTTTTTATAGCAATTGAGTAAGTTGAAAGTCTTAATGTTAGAAATTTTAGAAAGATGGGCATCTCATGTTTTATTTAGCAATAGATAATAATTTAATGCTAAACAAATTATCTCTTTTTTTAACAACAATTAATGTTAGAAATTATAGATGCATAACATGTGAAAAATAAATCTATTGCAAGTAGATGGTTCCATAGTTTTTATAGCAGTTGAGCAAGTTGAAAGTCTTAAACTTAGAAATTTTACAAAGATGGGCATCTCATGTTTTATTTAGCAATAGATAATAATTTAAAGCTAAACAAATTATCTCTTTTTTTAACAACAATTAATGTTAGAAATTATAGATGCATAACATGTGAAAAATAAATTATTATATTGAGGAAGCTTCCATCTCAGCCCAAAAGTAAAGGGCTCTTATTTTCCACTATAAATTTCCAATATATCTATCATCCTAAAATCTCTTTTTTGAACTTGTGATGATGGAAATTCCTCCATCCTCCGGTGCGACCGGCCACCAATATGACCCTGTTACACTTTATCGATTTGATATCTTGGATGAGTCTTTGGAGGTCTCATCAAGTGTATCAAAGATAGCCCCAAAAACATAAGTGATCTTTGACATATGTGTAGCCATGATTAAAAGATAACAATGCCAATTTCAACCAATGATAAACCCATACACTAGTCAACCTTATACCTCCATAATCAAACCTCACACAATAATAGAACAAACTCCTTATAAACTCCACTTCTTTGAATCACTAACCAATTTTCAAAATCTAAACATGAAAACTCACATAACCCATGAAAAATCGCATTCAAATCTTACGCAATGTGCCACACACCATAGTTGCATCAAGAGAAAAATAGTTGTATGGAAGAACCTCCTTAAATATCTTTTGTAGGGATTTCAATTGCTTGTTAACAACTTATAGCCTACATAGGTAAGAATTTATACTCGTTGGAACAAAGACAAGGTGCTCATTACAGATGTCACAGTGCATTAGAGATATGTTCAATAGAACTTGATGCTCTTTCTTCTGTACCATCTATCTAATCCTTTCAAGTTCATTTGCTTCATTCATTATATAATCAAACAAGGAATTTAGGAAGCAAGTAAAGAATATTCAATTCTAGATTAACAGATAGATCTACAACGCATATGCATTAACCTTATTGAAACAATCAACATGAAAGTCTAGCAAACTTATTTTTAGATAAAGAGACAATCGTATAAATGAGAAGGGTATCTCCACACTTCTTGCTTGCTTTATATTTTTCTAGATATTCTAGTGAATGTTAATAAAGATTTGACTTCAATAGCAAGGTTACACATAATGACAATGCAAAGCAATATTGGTGTATATGTGATCTGACAGTCCAATTTCATGTTCCACCATAATCATTATTTCCCCTAAAATTATAACTACCCTTATATGTTCATAGTGCAGTACTCAATTAAGGATGTTAACTTATCTATCTATATATTGAACATTATATTCATATTTCTCAACATAATATTCATTTGTTGAAAGTTAAACATTTATGCTTATTTCAAATATGGAATGTACCAGTTTGAGTGATGTCCATGAATGGATTCTCACGTTACCATCTATGCAACCCGATATGAGATGTGATGTCTGGTAGTATCGTATACATCCAAAATACCCTCACAACTAGGCTTGTTTTAGCTAATAGCTATTGTCTGTAGTCACCAAGAGGTACTTCTCCACACAACCATAATATTTTGAGAATAAGTCAAAATCCTTTGTTATCGAGTGCTAGCTCATTGATTCACAAATCTCACCATTCTCTTTCTATTCCTACTAATGGGTAGGAGGAAAACTAAGTGTAACATCTCTCCATTGCCTTTGCTCTTCTAATGCCATCTCTGGAACACAACTTCATCACGTCTCAAACAATCTTCATACTCCCAAGCATAGAAGCATTGCAGGCTTTGATACCATATGAGAGTGAATGCTTGATAGATTTTATTTGATGAATGCAAACATTTTATTAACACAAATACCTATTTTTCATCATGGCATGCTCCCTCCACGGTGACTTGAGGCCACAATGAATTTGGAATTCGTGTTAACAATATTTTGCATGTTATCACCTTTTCCACAATTTTTTCCTCTACCTTAAGATCAAAATGATCAATGTGTATGCTCGTTTGCAATGAAGACAAGGTCATTTAAAACCTTTGGACCAACAAAAATGTTCACCTCTTTGAGTTAATGTGCTTAAACATACTCCAATTTTGCTTGCATGGTTGGGTGTAAACATTTATGATAATTCTAAGAAGGTTTGACACTTTATAATCACTATCCTATGGAGGTTTCACATTAACATCAAAGCTCTCCTATCATGTATTTTAAATGAGAAAACAAAATAAAAAGGAACTCAATTTTATTGTTGAACATTAACATAAGAAATGTAAAAGGTCTAAAATATGGCCTTAATCAACTTTTACTTGGCTTCAATGTTATTTGGGTTGCTTGACATTTAGTTCATGCAAACACCCCTCCTTGTGTTATCCTAGAGATCTTTATTTTGGAGACAATCATCACTCTAAGCTAAAAATTTAATTCCATTTGTTCTATATGATTGTGTAGAGGCCACTTAAAACCTCTTCATTGGCCTTGAAATTTGTGCAGAATTGAAACACTATGTTAAAGAAATAATTAGTTGCATGTAAAGGCTTTTGAATTTGATCCAGGGTCATTGCTAATCAATGATTCTTATATGAGATTATATTTTTCTTTAACCTTTCCATATGTAGCTCTAATGACATCCTTGGTTATGTTCCATACCCTCATGTATAACCCATTATAGGCTTCTTCTCATCAACAACATGAAGGAGAGCAATTAAAGGCTCTTTAAATGGTTAAAAAATAACATAAATAAAAAAATAAATTTAAGAAGAATACATTAAGCTATAAACAAAAAAAATACCATGAAACTAATGAAATAGAAAAAGAAAAAGAAAATAAGAACTTACAATTCAATTTCCTTTGTGGGAAGTCAAAAGTGATCCTCATTGTAAATTTAGATCTATCTTGAAACAAACCTTTCTCATTCCAAACTACCTTATAGCTTATTACTTTTATGCGTTCATGCGCGTATCTAACTTTTCCTTTGAAGAAGTTGCCTTGTTTTGATTTCCTCTATAGTCTAAAACTTTGTGTTCACAAAATTATCAATTAAAAGAAATGATGAATCATAAAACTTTACTCTTGTCGCGTGAAACTTCGGAGAGGAAAGAGTAACCCCTCCATCCCCTTGTATGTACAAAATTCTATTCAATTGATGTCAGACCTTTGTTGAAGTGTGAATTTTTTTTGTGTTATTGTCCTCGTCCTTCAACCATAATTCCCTTGATTTTTGCCACTAGTATGCCTCCTCCTTGCAAAGGATTTCATCAAACTTAGACTTAAATATTTTTTCTTTATCAAATGATTCCTTTTTGATGTCCCTTTGAATAACCTCCTCATAAAGCTCAAACAATTCCTTCTCAATGCAATTTTTTTCCTCAAAAATGTTCTTGAAATGAGTAACATTCTAGACCTTAATCTTGTCCTGAAGAAGCCTTAGCTTTGTGACCAGTTGAAACATTCTAGATCCCTCAACATAAGGACCCAAAACCCACCAATCTCTCAGGAGGGGTAAAATCTTAGGATCCCTAAACCACATTGCCTTGAATTTGAAAGGCCTCTTTACCTTGGGTTTCTCCTAGAAAACTGAGAGAGAAATTGGGAAATGATCAAATCGAGTGATTGGGTGAATCAATGAAGAGAAGTAATGAGAAGATGATAACCAATTATTAGACAACAAGAATTTGTCGAACCTTTCAACTATCTAACAAAAATACCTTCCTTTATTTGTCCATGTAAATAGGCCATTCTTTGGCACACAATCAACAAACTTATTAGAAGCAACAAAATTTCTGAAGTCTTCCATCGCCCTAATGGAGGGGATAATTCCTCCCTTCTTTTTAGACCTTCAAGATTGCATTAAAATCCCCTCCAAACACCATCAACCCCCTAAGAAATCAATGGAGGTAGCAAAGACAATTCCTCCCAAAGGTGTTTTTTGAAAGAGGTGGAACACGACCCATACAGGTTAATCAACCACATATTATTAACTAAAGAAATACATGAGACCTAAACCCCCATCCAGTTATTTACAAATGAAAATGAACCATGTCTGCTTTACTGGGGACCTAAAGAATGGCAAGGTCCTAAGATGCACTAGTAGCATGAATTGACAAAAACTTTAACTTTACCCATGAATCTGAGTTGAGGAGATTATCTTTTGTTGTATTGAGATTAGCACTCTCAAGAGGAGTAAAAGATGGAAGAAAGATATTTCAGAATTCAATAAAGATAAGTTTCTTTATCCCTTTATTCTAATCTTTTGATTCGTGCTACTTATAGGTTGATTCTTATATATAAACTATTAAGAGATAAGTATTTCATGTTTTGATTAATGTTCATAACATTGGGATAATGAATCTTGTATGCTTCTAGCTTTGGTACTTCTCCTTGAAGATGGTTTTATAAACTATTAGTAATCTCTCTAAAATGCTTCCAAGATGGATCAAGGAGCAAGAAGGTGATGAGAGATTTTTTAGTAATGAAAAACTTGAGGCATCTTGTGAGGAATTCATGCTGACCAAAGAAATGATCAAGCGTGAAGTCACAACTTGCAGTCATGGGACTGAGTTGGTGGCTAGAGGGAGTTCACCTCCAAAATTCTTCTTAATTTGCAATCTATGAAGCAGGGATCTAGAGGGAGTTTTGTAACTCACTAAGAAGAAGTGAAGATTACTGTATTGCAAGGCTAGGTGCTAAATCCTTAGAGGATACCTTCAGTTGTTGAGATCAGAATTGCTCAAGACAGTCATTTGGATTTGATTTTGGTAGCTCCGCAAACCTATTCAGAATAGAGTGATCTAGGATGAGGTCAAGGAGGTCAATCTTGAACAAGGTACAGTTTCAGAGGTGTGCGCTAGAAAATATTCTCTAAGGCAAGTGTTGCAAGCAATCTTGGACGAAGAGGTTAGAAGGTTACTAAAAGTACTTGAAGATTCAGAGGGAGCCTATTGAACTTGAAGAAGATGGTAATCTAGTTGATCTTGATTCTTTATGTGATTTAATTCTTACTGGAGAAGATCACCTCATTTTCAAATGCAAGAAAGAGTTAGCTTCTGAATTTGAAATGGAGGATCTTAGATTCATGCATTACTTCCTTGGCTTAGAAGTTTGGCAGAACCCTTAGGAGATCTTTCTTAGTCAAGGGAAGTATACTATTGATATTCTAAAGAGATTTTGTATGATAGATTGCAAATCCATGTCTATGCGTATGGAGACCAACTTGCATAAGTTGAAAGAGGCTGCAACTAGTTTAGATCTGGTGGATCCCTCATTGTATAGTTAGTTGATTGGATCATTGATGTATACCAGACTAGATATTTTCTATGCAGTGAGTGCACTTAGTTAGTTCTTGTGTGAACCAAGGCAGATACATCTAGTTGCAGCGAAACATATCTTGAGATACTTGTGTGGCACAATTGGATATGGTTTGAGATATTCTTCAGGTGTGGATTTGAAGTTGCATGGTTATACTGATTCTGATTGGGCAGGGTGTGTCACTAATCGGAAGAGCTCCTCTAGATGTTGCTTCAGTTTAGGGTTTGCGATGATATTTTGGTGTAGTAGGAAGCAATCTTTAGTGGCATTGAGAATAGCAGAGGCTGAGTATATTGTAGTTAGTGTGGCAGTTCGAGAAGCAGTGTGGCTTTAGAAGCTCCTTGTAGGATTGTTTTGACAATCAATGGAGCCAACTATCATTCATTGTGATAACCAGAGCTGTGTGAAGATTTCTGTCAATCTTGTGTTGCATGACATAACTAAGCATGTGGAGATCAAATACCATTATATCAGAGATATAGTATTGAAGAAAGCAATTCAGTTGAGGTATATCTGTATTGATGAGCAGATGTCAGACATTCTCACCAAGCCTCTCTTCAGAATAAAGTTTGTGTACTTTCGAAACAAGCTTGGTATGGTGGAGAATCAAGCCCTAGCTGAGAAGGAGTCGTAGTATTAGTGACCCTCTTTAATGCATTTCTCTTTGAGAGAGATTTGAGGTGCAAGCCCTTGTTAATGCATTTCTCTTTGAGATTTGAGGTGAAAGCCCTTGTTTCCACCCTCTAGGAGAGCCATGGTGGATGTCATGTGTGTGACTCCATGGCAACATCATGTGAGAGAGTCCGTGATGATTTTTCTTGTACTTTTATTTTCACCATCTGGGAGAGCCATGGTGAACGTCACGATGAGGTGACAACATCATGTTGAATGATGAACACTTGTACATACCATACATGGGTGTAGCCATGATGGTTGATATCATGATGAGGTGATATCTTTCGATACCATTCATGGGAGTAGCCATAATGGTTGATATCACAATGAGGTGATATGCTTCTTTTCACACATGGGTGTACCCATGGTGTTTGTCATCACGATGAGGTGATATGACTTATTCAGTTGGAAGTACTCCTCCCTAGCTGAGAGGGAGTGTCGATGTTCAATGTGTGGATGACTACTTCCAACATCAACTTGTGAAGATAAATTTAAATATAGCCTTTGACTATTCAAATTTATCTTAAGTCATTATATTTAAATTATGAGGAGGCACCCCATTTACCATGCTTTATTTATATTACTAATTAAAGCCAACTTTGTGAAAGTCGCAATTTCTCTAGAAGCCGACTTAATTAATAGTCATGTCTTTTCTTTTGGGGCTGACTTCTATTATGAAGAGATACGTCCTTCTCTCTCCCTTGCATATAAATACAAGAGGATGATCATTCATTTGATCATCAAGTTCAATCATTATAATTTGCATATCAAGGAGAAGTTCACACTTACAACAAATTGTAATTTTGTAGCAGCAGATTGACTTGAAGGAGAAATATATTATTCTATATTTCGCATCTAAGAGAGGTGCTATCATTCATAGTTCGATTATTCAAGTGCAAGTTTGTATCAAGAGCAGATCGTTGTTTGTGTAGAAGGCTGAAGATCATTATCAGCAGATTGCATCACTTAGTTTCTGTATTTGCATTAGATTGTGATGCTTCTTGTTGGCCTTCTTATCGGCCTATTGTAAAGGAGACATTCTTGTTGTGATTCAATATATAAGTGATATATTGTTGTTGGGTTTTTCTCCCTCAAGAGGAGGGTTTTCCTTGGGTATCTGTTGTGTCATTGTGTTGATTTTTAAATTAATTTTTGTACTCTAATCTACTCATTAAAAACTAACACTTCAAAGTTTGACAATATCACATTGTGAATGGCCTACAAAGTGGATAATAAATTCCTCCTATCTCAAGTCTCCCCCTTGGTGAATTGAATATTTTTTGTGCAATGACAACAAATTGCTCAGGATTAGAAACCATTAAAGTCACCTCTTGTTGTGGCTTGGAAAAGTTGAGACTGTATTTACCTGTATGTGTTTGTTTGCAAACTGGCTCTCAACTTCCACAACATTTTTAATGGGCTGCCCTAGATAGAAAAGATATTTTTTTCTCCCTTTATTTGATTTGCTCGAAAAAATAGTGTTCTTCCCTTTTTTTTTTTGAATTTTTCATTGGTTTCAGTGTCTTAATTAAATTATGAGTAAATAAGTTCCATTTATACTTTTTGTTTGCTAAGTCAATACCAAATCTGAGTGATGCTACTATGATCAAAATAGATTTGAGTGTTCTCCAAATCCATTCCTTACATGTCTCATACATTATTTAAGTTATTTTGTGTCTTAATATTAAAAAAAAATTCCTAGTTTTTGCCAAGTTCCAAATCTGAGCCAAGATTTTGTGTTGCCAAGTTTTCAAATCTGAGTTTTCAAACTATGATGCGAACCATAGTCTTCTAAAACATCTCTTTTCTGAAGGACTACTGAAGGTCCTTGTATTGATAAATTTTGCATGGTGTGTGAAAATGTCAAATCCTACATTAGGAAAAAAAGGAATACATTTGTATGATGAAAAGGCCAGAAGCTGGCAAAAACATTGACCAATGTTATGCAGATTTTGGGTTTGCTAGACAACCACAATTCAACAAAAGTGACAAAAAAATATCATTACCATACATTATAAATTAGTTCACTGTCTACAATTACTTACCAATTAGTTTTCAATTGTGAGTCACCTTATAAGCTACCTGGAGAACAATTTGAATACAAAAGTGGCACTTGGTACAAAGGGGGGGAAATGGTTAGTCTTGTCTACATCAAATAAACTAGTGTTGACAATTCTATAGGTAGCCTTTTCTATATTAAATAACTACTAGGTTGACAATTATAAAGATATGTTAAAACACCATATGAACCAAAGTGAGATTATCAAAATAATGTGGCTTACTCTTATGAATTTGGAAAAATCATGATCACAGAAGAAAAGTTGTATGAATTCAACATGTTGTATCCATGTCCACGCCCCTTGGATGTACAAAGAGATCTTGAGCATAAATATGAGAATTTTTTTATTTTGATAGAGGTGAATATATCTCTTGTCACCTAAGTCTTTTTCATTTTTTTTAGATGAAAATCCACTCCTAAAAGTTCTCTTGACTCAATTCTACTTTATAGACCAAATGACATAGCTCTTGATGCACATTTCTCCTATGCAATCATAAACTAGATGATTTCAAGTGCAAGACTTGATTCTCACATATCATACATCAAATCTATTTAAGTGAGAAGTTATCAATATACCTTTTGACTCTAATCAAATGTGCTAACATTGCCAATCGACAAGATGCTACACCACAAATCACTCACCTACATCTCTTCTTACTCTATTCTCTATGGAAATATGGGTGACCAATTCCATGATCCCCAATTTAAGTACAATTTTCTTGTGGTTGATTGTCATTAGTATGCCCACTTTTGTTATCAAGTAGGATGGAGGATAGTATATGCAGGTACAAGTTCAAAAAATATTCTGAGCATAGAAAGAGTAAATTTTTTAAAGAATTTCCAAATCTGATTCATTCAATCATGACACCATACATAGTGCAAAAGTTGCGTGTTGACAAATAATGTTCCTATTTGAGAATTATCATGGTATGAGCATATGGTGTGATTACAAGAAGGTGTATTGTTTTGAGTGTGAAGACATAGTAAGAAGATACATTCTTGTTCTATTGAATGCTTATCATAGGTATGAATGAGTTGACATTCTTGTCAAATGTTGTCAAGTAATCAAAGGAGAAAATGGGCACAAGATGAAGTATAATTAGATTGAAAATTTCTAAACATGTCTCCATATTTACAGGTCACTTGGAAGCAAAGGCACTGAAATTAGTAAGTCACAATTTGATAAACTTCTATGGCTAGTGACAAGAATAATTAATAGACATGTAGCATAATCATTCCCTTCATAACTACTTGCGTATTTTACCTTGATTAAAGAACTAAGCCATAATCAAAAGACAACTAATGCTTTTAGTAGTTGTGGTATCTTGAAATGGGGAAAACCTCTAGTATGCATATCTTAGGTTTAAAAGAGAATAGTCCATACTTGTTTTGATGAGGCCACATGGCAAAGTATTTTAGAAGCTAAATCTAATTATCTTACCAAAAAGCATTTATAGATAATTTGTAGGTCTATTATGTTACAAAACTCTAATAACAAGATCTAGAACGCATTATAAGTCTTAGTTGTCCATTGAAAAGTGCAAAGCACAATGATGCCCATATTATATAGATAATTTGATGTAAAAAAAAAAGCCTTAAATTCACTGAAACAAAAATTAATTCTAACCCTTCATTAATTCAATTATGGAGATTAAAAAAGAGAAGTACCTCAACAAGTCAAAAAAGCAGCACAAGATACCTGTTACACCCCATTTCATATTTACTAAGTCACTTTTATCTTCATGAGTAAAAAATGTTGATAAATGTTAATTGTGACTTTAGTATGATTGATAGATGAATGAGATATTGAAATAGGTATCAAAATCTTATTGCTTTTAAAGTAGTGATTATGTTTATATTTATGAAATATGATGAAAGAATATGTATTGCAATATGAATATTCTAATTCTTTGTTGATGGAAATATTTTATGATGCAAGTGGATTTCATGTGAACATTTGACTACACTGTTATTATGTGCTAAGTTGAATACAAAAATAGGTTCAAGCCTTTGAAAGAGAGGGGAAGTATCACTCAAGAGAGGGAATTGGTTTGGTAACCTTTGATAAGACCTAAATTGAGTTTTCATACACACACTTCTTGTTTAGCAAGGTAGATTCAGTAGTTTGGGAAAATGGTAAGAGTATCCTTGGCCTTGTTTGAGTAGTAGTTAGAAGATGTTATGATCTTGTCTATGAATGTTTGGATTTGGGTTATGTGTTTTAGTCTCTTGTCTTATGTGAGTTCTTCAATATGTGTTTATACTTAATTGATGAGTTACATATATACAATTTGTGAATATATGTCGATCGATGGAATGATGAATATATAAGTTTAATTATCAAGAATATATATATATATATATATATATATATATATATTTATGTGCGTGTATGTATTGACGAAAAGAGGCGTCCATATGAGCGTATTAATATGTAAATATATATGTCTGTATATGTATATATATACACATGCATCAATATGTGAATGATGAGAATATATGAATGTATATTCGTATATCGAATAATGTATCTTATATACTTGTGAATTGATATATATACACATATATAGATATTTAATTATGTATATATCATTATATATATATATATATATGATAATGATTTCCTTAAGCTTTGAATTATTTATCAGGTGCATTGCATAATAAACTATAGCCTATGATAAGTATTGTGCATAACAATAGAAGACATAAAACATTGCATAAACTATGTATTATGGACAACACTCACATTTAGTGTATAGCGTAGAAAAATGAGGAATGGTGTAGTATAAGGCAACACATGCAATGGTTTGAATTATTTATCAAGTGCATTGCATAATAAACTATAGCCTATGATAAGTATTGTGCATAACAATAGAAGACATAAAACATTGCATAAACTATGTATTATGGACAACACTCACATTTAGTGTATAGCGTAGAAAAATGAGGAATGGTGTAGTATAAGGCAACACATGCAATGGAAATTGCATAAAACATTTAAAGTGTCGAGTAATAGGAAATGTGGACAATGGTTATTATCTAATGTTATTCAACATATTTTCCAAGAGTTTGTCAATAGCAAATAGTAGTAAATGCTCATGTACAGGAAGTAAGTTTACCAAGTCAAACAACAAACAACGACCCCATGTTACATGGCATGAATGGCATAATTTGGCACCAACTGAGAATGATAGGAATCGATTAGCAGTCATATTTTTCAATATGAATTTCCAGATTGTGAAGCATTTTGACATATGTGGAAGTAGTCAAATATGCAGTTGGCCAAGTAAGTCGACTTATAGAAGCCAATTACCTTGCATTTTTTATTATCATTCTTCTTATCCAATTTGAGTATCGACTCATTCACCTTGGTTGTGTATGTGTTCATTGTGTAAAAAATTTAGTTGCCACCTTTTCTTAACCTTTCCTAGTTGAATCATTTGAGTTGAGAAGTGTCATTCTTGATACCATGTCTTTAGCCTTTAGTTTTGATCTTTGTGTATAAATGGAGTAGCTATCTACCTCATTTGGTATGCACATACACTTGCATCTTGTTGTTATTTTCTTGAGTTGTTTTGATTTTTGAGTTGTGAGAGTTTGTGAGGGAATTTGTGAGGATATTCTGAGAGTAAGATTAGAGAGATAGAGAACTTGTTTGCAAGCTAATTTTGGAGAGGTTTGAGCTAGGAACCCATTTTGAAAATTCGAGCTATGCAAACCAAGCATGTTGATTTCTACTCTTATGTTTTTAATGTTTTTGAAAAGATTGCATATCATGAAAGCCTTGCGTATCTTGATTTGTAGTTGTAATTTGATTTATAACTATTGCATATTTCTTTTAGGGTATTTTTGGTTAGTATTGCATTTCCCTTTCTCTTGTTGGTTTCTACATTTAATTTGACATACATTAATAAGGACAAAACCATTTTTCCATTCAATTTGCTTTTTACCCTCAAAGTCTACCATTGGGTTATTCCTAGTTGGGATTAAATACGTTGTCTCTTGAATCCCAACTATTGTTTCTAAATAAATAAAAGTGAAATTGTTTTTAAAGAGATAAAAATATTTACGTTTTATATTTTTTTTATAGACACATTTTTTAAGACAATAATTTGAGATACGTGCTTAATGACAATATTTAAGATTATATAAGTTTTATGTTTCAAGTTAAAACAATTTACTCAAAAATTGTTTTAAACCCCCTTTAGATGTAATAGTGATTTTTTTTTTGGTCCCACTAAATGTAAAATCTCTCATTGGCATAGATTTACAAGTTTGTATGTGAGCCCTCTTATGGGAGGGATGCTGACTAATCAAAACATGAGATAATCTCATGTTTTGCAAAGATTTGCATCCATTCCATAAGAGGACTCACATGTAGAGAATATGTAAACTCTATGTTACTGAAAGAAAGATTTTAAAATTGATAGGGGGTAAAAAGAAAAAATTTAGTCACTAGTACATATAAGAGAGTAGAAGACAATTTTTGACTAAATTGTTTTAACTTGAAACAAAAAAAACTTGTGTATTGTCTTAAATATTGTTTTTAATCGAGTGTTTTAGATTACTGTCTTAAAAAATTGGTTTTGTAAAGATAAAATGAAACAAAAGTATGGTTTTTCTTTTTAGAAATAATTTCATTTTTGTCTTTTTAGAGACAATAGCTGAGATTAAATACACAATCACTCACATTATCTATCACATTGTCATAAAAGTATATACATTAAATGTTGGTTATAATTGGTATGAGGTTTGGGGATGGAAGTTTTTTGTGAACGAATTAATAATGGAAAAATGTGTCATGATGACACTTTATATCATGCTTTGTAGAAAAAAGTAAATGTCATTACTTTGTATTAATTTTTTAATGGCCTCTTTCACATTGAAAATTTAAAAATTATTGAGGGAATTGACAACTCACAATTATGAAATGTATAGGGAATATATTATTATTCTCTACGCAAAACTTTTCATATTTGGTAAATGTGTGTTGTCAATGATGTGAATGGGAAAATGCGGGCCGCATTTGTAGGAGAAAGCCCTTGAAAAATAGTGAGCGAAAGTCATGAAACAAAAGGCGATGAAAATATTGGCAAAGAAAGGAATGGTCATGATCATTTTGAGCATCTTGCAAGATTTCTACATGATTATCTGTCATGCATGAACAAAAAGAACTCTGTGAACTTCAAATAGGATACATTTTTGACATAAATCAAAACCCTGAGTCGAATAACGAAGCAAACTACTACGAAAATGAGAACAACAAATTGCTATGACAACAAAGACTTAAAAAGCTAGGTTTAATAAAACTTTAGGGAAATAAAAAAAGGTTAAAAGAGCCCAACAAGGACTGAACATCTAAGCAGACAACTGTTTAGAGTGTGTTGGTAAAGCCAGCTCGACAATGACACCTCGTGCCAATTATAACGAACATTTAATGTATAAACTTTTGTAACAATATAACAAAAACAATGGTTTCCCAAATATAAATTTAGTTACATTTCACAATTGAAAAACAATGTTTCGAAATATTTTTGCTTGATTAAAAATGTAAATTTGAGCTATTCTTAGGTAGAATAGGCTAACTTTAGGCCTAAAAGCACCTACACAAGGAAAGTGAAATACAATTGATCATCGACACTAAAATTTGTTTTCTTACCTTTCTATCATTGATTAACACCGATTTACAGATCTTTTCATGTGAACCATCTTATGGGAGGGGCACAAATTTGTCAAAGCATGAAATAGTCTCATGTCTATCTCATGTTTTATGAAAATTTGCATCCATTCTATAAAAAGGGCTCACATGTAGAGAATGTGTAAAATTTGTGTTAATGAATTACATTTTAAAGATGATAGGAAGACAAAAAGATAAATTTTAGTGTCGACAATTGATTGAATTCCCTTTGCAAGAGTTTCCAAGAAAGGTTGAAGATGAATATAGTAGAGCTCTACATAGCTTGGAATTGTATCATTCTCATTTAGACATTAAAAAGTCCCTCCATCACCCACAAAGTGCTTGGCATACACCACAACCTTTGCCTTGCATAGTAAACAATAAAAAGTATATCTAATTTAACTTGGATAGTTGTTGAGTATACACCCATTTCATCCAAAAGTATTTCAATGAATAGATATTAACTTTTTTTTTACTACAAAATCAATCCATACCCTCTTCCTATGAACGGATACCCATTAGAATGCTCTAGTAGAGGAATGTACCTTGTAACCTAGAAATAACCTTGGTCATGCGTATTACTAGCCTTGCATCTTCACTGTAGCTCTGATAGCAACATCCCGACCTTGGATGTTTGCATACTTGCTTATAGCTTGTTTATCGAAATATTGATGTCATAAGGATATAATTCTGTTGATTTTTGTAGTTTAAATTTGGACATGTAATAGATTACCGTAAAATTTAGTCAAGATTTATGTAGGATACATTCCATTACATCATTTACTATAAGTGATTTAGTTTAAGTGTCGTTTATTGCAATTATATTAATATGCTATTTGCAAATACCAAATTTGAATACTCTCAAACACCTTTGATATATTTATAGATTATTTCTGCACGTGATTAGTGAGGAAATCTAATGGTCTACATAAATTATTAGATTTTTTTGTATGCTCTAAAAATTTGGTGCTAATGTATATCTGTAAATCTAACTCTTGTACAAAGTTACATAGACTATTTAGAATAATCCTTATGAACTAAAGTTTTAGTGACATATCTATACCCATACATTTGATTAGTGGAGAAATTAATTGAACTTCTAACTACTCAGATTAATTTCAATGCTCTTTAGCATTCATAATTTATCTTTAACGAGACCCCTGACTAGCTAACATACTCAATACGCCATATAAATTATTAAGATTAATTTTAGTTGCAAATACCATATGGAGTTATGTCCATATTTAGGTAAATTATTTAGGATTTTTTTCATGGTTAAACTCAAAAAGGGCTAGTTTTCATGTGTGCTTTTACCTTGCTTGAATACAAAATTTACTAATCCTCTATTTAGATATCCATGGCTTAAAATATTTAAGAGTAATAAGAGCAATTGGTTTACAACTAGGCATGTTGTAAGGACATACTGAATCCTCATGGCTTGAACCTCCAATGTAATAGCTATTCCTATCCTCTCCACCAATCTCAGATCCTTACAAATTATTTAAAATTTTAGGAAGAAAAGTAAAATTTGAATTGAAAAGGAAGTTCTAATTTATATCCTTCAAGACTTGCTAGATTTGTGGAATGGAAAATAGGTTTTACACTATTTTTTGGAATGCTAAATACATTTGTGCTTGAATTAGTTTGGTTGTGATTTACATTAGATTAATGAATATACTATTTTTATAAATAGGACATGAAAGCAATAAAATTAAAGAATATGACATTATATAAACTTATCTTTAAGATTCACTCATAGTCAGTACTTCCAATATGTTGCTGCTTTCCAAGAAACCAAACTTGGGTTTATATGGGTTTGAACTAGTAATAATGCCTTGTGGTTCCAAAGCCTATATTATCGTTGGGAATATTCAAGAATTTGAATAATGTATGTTAGACAAACTATTCTTTGCAACTTGGGTTTAAAATCTTAAATGAGTTTAATTTAATAGTGTTGCCTTCTCACTAATAGATCTACACAATGACAAGATTTGTACATAAATTGAGACTTTTTTTAATATGGGTTAGGACTATTAACAACAAATTGTGGCAATGTAGTCTATGTTCATAGTTTTTACTCAAAAGGTGAGTTTATATATGGGTTTGAGATTGTATGGATACCTTGTGGCACCCAGGCCTATATTATGGGGGAAAATGGTGGCTCCATAGACATTATTATGGCCATGAACAACCTCGGTCCCATACAAAATTAGAATCTAAAGGCGTGTGCTCAGTGTGGAATGTTGAAGGCAATCTACCATATCTGCCCAAGTTGTGACAACCACTTGATGGTCATGTTCATTCCCACCTGTATTGAAAACATTACCCACAGTCCAACATATCGAGCCATCTTGCCCCAAACACTTTAAGTCCATCAGATCATAACCTATCTACTAATTTATCTACTTTTGGAAGCTTAAAGACTTCAACAACGGTAAAGTTATTTTAGTCATTGGTTCACTTCCATAAGCACTGAAAGCACCCTACAATTCAATATTTCATACCATAATTTGTTTCACTTTAAAGATTAAAAAGATTGCAGTAACCTCTACTACAAATGTTTCTACTTGTGGAAGCCTAAAGATTTGAACACCATTGAATTGTGTTAATAAAAGAAAAGTTAATTGGATGTTCACAATGGATTGTTATATGGGTGTTCATGAAAAGAAAAGTTAAAGCAGGTTTTTATCTCAAAAAAGAAACTCTTATACTGATGTTCATCAAAAGAAGAATTTAATGAGTGTTCAAAACAAACTATTACATGGGTGTTGATCAAAGATTCAAGATTCAAAAGAACAAAAAAATGAATAATAATAACCACCTATAAAATGGATGTACACGAGAATCTTTTAAATTGGGGTTCAAGAAAACAAAAGAAAATCAAACGCTATTAACAAACTATTAAATGGGTTATCATAAAATGAAAGTGAAAATGGATATTCACTAAGAGAAAAGTAAACTTAAATGGGTTTTTGTCCAAAGAAAAGTTAAATTAAATGGATATGCCTAAAACTATAGAAACAAATTACATTAATATCTATTAATGTTTGAATTAAAAGGTGGTGCCATGGATTGATAGACCAATCCCAAAAGTTGAAATAACATTGGGCGAAGCCATAGAGCGTTCAATTTGGGTCATTTGGCTAATTTTTTTAGATAATGTTATTCGGGAGAGCAAGTCCTCCACTCGGGCCTTGATGGGGGGAATTGAATCCTTGTATAGAGGGGAAGATTCAACTGCATTATATCTATTGCAAACATTCACTTTTGAACAAATGATAGCCATTAATATAAAGAGAGCTACCATTGCTAACTTGAAGAATCTTTGCTCCATTGATTTCAAAGTTCTTTTGGGGTTTAGGGTGATTGCCGATGAATAATAGTGCCAATGGTAGCATGTAAACCATAAATTTTGATATGTAGCCTTCGTATCTTGTCAATTTATTCATTTTAGGCTAAATTTTGAGAGATTTTTTAATTGAGAGGAAAGTATAAGGTTAACATTGTTGCCTGGGTATGGAAATGCAAATTTTTACAGTAGAAATTGATATAAAGCCTTGGGAGGTAAGAGAGTTGTTTTAGGGTAAATTTGAGAGGTATGCAAGGTTGATAGCGTTACGTACCTCTAGAAATGACAACATATTAAGTTTAAACCAAACATTGTTGCTCGTGTTTAGAATTGGTAGTGTAGAATCACTAAATTATGAGTTGTAGCCTTTGCAACTAGTGAGTTTATCTTGATTTGTAGCTCTAATTTGATTTATAACCATTGCATATCTATTTTAGGGTATTTTTGGTTAGTATTGCATTTACCTTTCTCTTGTTGGTTTCTGTAGTTAATTAGGCATACATTAATAAGGACAACACCATTTTTCCATTTAATTTGCTATTTACCCTAAAAGTTTACCATTGAATTATTCCTAGTTGGGATTAAAAACATTGTCTCTAGAATCCTAACTATTGTCTCTAGATAAACAAAAGTGAAATTGTCTTTAAAGAGACAAAAAAACTTATGTTTCATATTGTCTTTACATGGATATTTTTTAAAAACAAAAATTTGAGACATTCGCTTAAAGACAATATTTAAAACAATATACAAGTATTTTTTTGTATCAAGTTAAGACAATTTGTTTAAAAATTGTCTTAAACCCCCCCTCTATGTAGTACTGATTTAATTTAATTTTTTTTTTTACTTTCTTTTCAATTTTAAAATATCTTATTCATTATTATAGATTTACAGGTCTCTGCATGTGAGCTCTTTTATGGGAGGGATGTAGATTAATTAAAACATGAATCAGTCTCATGTTTTGCGAAGATATGCATCCATTCAACGAGAGGGCTCATATGTAAAGAACTTGCAAAATATTTGTTAATGAATGCTTTTTTTACAAATTGATAGGAGAGAAAAGAAAAAAAATTAAATACTACATAGAGGGAGGGGGTTCAAGACAATTTTTGAGTAAATTGTCTTAATTTGAGACCAAAAAAAATACTTGTGTATTGTCTTAAATATTGTCTGTAAACGAGTGTCACAAATTATTGTCTTAAAAAATTGTTTCTGTAAAACAATATGAAACAAAAGTATTTTTGTTTATTTAGAGACAATTTCACTTTTGTCTTTTTAGAGAATAGTTGGGATTAAAAAAATATTGCTATCACATTTTCACAAGAGTATATACATTAAATGTAGGTTATAATTGGCGAGGTTTGGAGATGAAAGTTTTTTGTGAAATGTACAATGAGTACATTATTATAACACGCAACTTTTTTATATTTGGTAAATGCATGTTGTCAATGACGTGAATGGGAAAATGCGGGCCACATTTGCCTGAGAAAACCTTCAAAAAACAAGTGAAAGTCATGAAACAAAAGACGATGAAAATAATGGCAAAGAAAGGAATGGTCATGATCATTTTAATAGTCCTGCAAGCCTTCTCCATGATTATCCGCCGTCAATGAACAAAATGAACTTCGTGAAGTTCAAATAGGATATGTTTTTGACGTAAATTAAAACCCTGAGTCCAATAACAAAGCAAACTATTGCAAAAATGAGAATAACAAATTGCTACAACAATTGAGACTTAAAAAGTTGGGGTTAAGAAAGCTTTAGGGAAATTGAAAAAAAAGGTTAACAGGGTCCCACAAGGATCGACCACCTAAACAAACAATTGTTTAGAGTGTGTCGATCAAGATGACCCAACAATGACACCTTGTGCCAGTTATAACCAATATTTAATGTATGTACTCTTGTGATATTGTAACAAAAATAATAGTCTCCAAAATATAATTTTAGTTACATTTCACAATCGAAAAACAATGTCTTGGAATATTTTTGCATGGTTGAAAATGTAAATTTGTGGTATTTTAAAGTAAAATACGCTATCTAAAAATGCCTTCACAAGGAAAGTAAAATACAACTCAACATCAACACTAAAATTTATCTTTTTATTTTTCTATCATCTTTAAAATCTCCCATTCATTAAAACAAATTTATAGGTCTCTATGTGTGAGCCCTCTTATGGGAGGGACGTAGGCTTGTCAAAACATGATACAGTATCATGTTTTGAAAAAATATGTATCCATTCCATCAAAGGGCTCACATGTAGAGAACTTGTAAAATTTGTGTTAATGAATTCGATTTTAAAGATGATAGGACAAAAAGATAAATTTTTGTGTCAATGATCGATTGTATCACTTTCCTTGCATAAGTGATATTGTCTCTTGCGAATCTAAGTGGTCATTGGAAATCTTAAGGAATGTCGATATCCAAAGGTAGAGAGACTGGTTGTTGGTATTGTGGCAAACAAAGCCACATCAAAAAGAATTGTTTGTCTTTCAAGAAGGCTAAAAATCAGCCAAAAGAAGATGAAGCAAATGCTCTATGCGAGGATTCCGGTGTTCTAATTTTAATCTCAGAAGAAACATCAACAAATGTTTGGGTGCTTGATTCAGGAGAATCATTTCATGCCATGTGTCGTGCAAGGAGTATTTCAAAAACCTACAAAGTGGTAATTTCAGTAAGGTTCTTGGAAATAACAAATCTAGTGATGTTATTGGTAAAGAGGATGTTTTGTTAAAAAAAATCAAATGGAAATAGTTGGTTGCTGCAGGATAGATATCACCCTCAACTTAAACAAAATTTGATTTCAATTAGACAATTGGCTTCTCAAGGGTGTGAAGTAACTTGTGGATCCAATAGATGGAAAGTAATAAAGGGGCCTTGGTAATTGCTCGGGGTAGCAAACTAGGCACCTTGTTTATAGTAGAAAGTAACGTTGAAGTGGGAGTTGTTCACTCCACGCCAACTTCTTCATTTAGTGAGATCTTGGCTATAAGGAAAAGGTTTTTGGACAAGTTAGATGCTGAAGTTGATTCGTTTGTTGAAGAATTTCTTAACATGTTGCAATCTGATCAAATGTCTGCAAGAAATACAAAAATTAGAGGGATGCATGAGACATTGTTAGATGAGTATAATAGTAAACCTTTGTACAATTTTATGGTGTCCAAGAGGGCCAATTTTTGGTCCAAGCAATGAAAGAGGAAGCCCAAGGCCATAGGTTTAGAAGTAGAGCTTCCCAAGCACTTGCTCGAGGATGTGCACATTACATTTGTGGGCGAGCATGACATCAATGGGTGCATGGAAAACTTGGGCTTGCAGACTGTGGAAACGAATGCATATAATAAATTCTTCAAAAGGAGAAGAAATCAATAGGACAACAAGTTTTTGGATGTTCATTTCGAGGGCTCTGAGGAAGATGGTATCAATGAGTCGAGGGAAAAAGACAAATGGATAGTGGACAACAATGTGCTAATCTATGTGTTGTTGCCGCAAGAGAGTAGCAAGGATTTGAGTAGCAACCATGAAGATTACATGTCCACCACATCTTCAAGGCATAGCCACATGGAAGGGGATGGATCTCAATTGGATTTATTATTTGTAAATGAAACAACGTAGGAGCCTCAAATGGGCAGTTGGTCTAGCAATGACTTCAACAACATTGCTTCCCACCCAAGACTTTACAAATCTTATGCACTTTGTGAAGGATTTTCGTGTGGAAAAGCCAAGTGTGGTGGCCATGACTGAAGATGAAGTTAAGTCTTATTGTGCTAGACATGAGATTATAGTCAAGTCTTATTAGTTTTCCCTTTTCATCCTTCTGTATGTTTCTTTAATTTACCAGACCTCTTCTATAGAATCTAGCAATATGACCGGGTTTACCGGGTTTGTTGCAATTGTAGCACACCACATTTCTTTGTCCAAACCAACTATTACTACTTTTAAAGACATCAATTTTCTTAGCCAAGGTGGGTCACTATCTTGTGATGATCCCACACCTGTGGTAAGAGAAGCAAATTTTGAAGAAAATATCAAGTACCATAGAACGCTTGTTCCTTAGTTTGCAAAGAATTCGATTGAGAGGTATGAAGTGGATTCAAAAGTTGCCTTGACAAATTTACTAACGATACTCTTGAGGCATGTGGAGTTGAATATCAAGGTGATGAAGGCCATGTAGATGAAATTGATGTTAATGATGAGTTTGATGTTGAGATGAATAGCGAGAGAGTCAACATTGCAGCGTTTGGTGCAGGTGTGGATACATCAGCTACAAAAACTAAGGGTATTGTCTTAATTCAAAATGTTGAATAGTTAGAGAATTATGAAAAATAGAGGAAGCAAAAGGAGAAGAATTGATCAAGAGTGTTGTTGATTTTGGTGCTAGAGTAACCATTGTGAAAAATAAACAAGGTGGAACATTCGATGTTTCAGTCTTTGAGGTTTGTGATGTTCTTGGGGAGTGAAGTCCAATGGTTCTTGACTGTTCAACTCCCAATATCTTTCCCACCTTCTTCTTTGTCTCTTCATTTCTTTTAGAGACTTGAAGAGCTCATGATGTATGCTTAAAATATGATGAGTTGTTGCTGTAAATGTACAAGATAAAATAGAGTATTTATGGTGAAGCACGTAAATTTGCAGTTGTGTGTGTTTATTTTATGTGTCCAATTTTTCTCAACTTATTCTATTTTTCTTTTAAATCTGCTTCTTTAAAATTAACACTTAAGGCACAAAGAGTTAGAATATCTTATTTGTTTTCAAAGTTTTGATTAGCATTAAAAGGGTATTTGTTATGGTTTTGCATGGTTTCTTGAAAGATATTTTGTTGTACGTGGATGTAATGTTAACAGAGGATGCTTTTCCAAGTTCCATATGTGTTTCAGTCTCTTTCAGTGACTTTTGTGTTGTTCCTAGTTTGTATCCATATAAAATTTTGATTTTTCCTTTGTAGCAGACAATTGCATGTTCTTGTAATGTTGAGTATCAAGGGCTGCAGTGCAGCGTAGTTCTTGCCAAGTGTTGGTATGGCAGTTTTGAGCAACTGAGGATTGTTAGAGATTGGAAGTTGCTGTAATGCCTTGCTGCCTCTCTAGCTCAAAGTAAATCTGAAACCTATGCGCTCTAGTCCTCGTGAAGCAGATGTGTCTATGATTTTGAAAATTCCTATTTATCATTAATTTAACTCACCTCAGATTTTATGTCCATTGAAGATTGCAAAATATATTTTTGTACAAATTTAGCTTCCAGCTTGTTATGGGTTCTCTTCTTTTGTGAAATGATGGTGAACATAATGTGAGATCCAGATTTTAGGAGTTTCAAAATCCTTTTAATTCAGATTCCTATGTTTGAATCCATTTTTTTGAAGGACTTGCATTATGTGCGAGCCATCTATTAGATCATCAATCCTTGATATTGGGAAGCTATTCTTTGTGGTTCTCTAATTCAATGCCCAATAATCTATTGCTAGTTGACATAAGTCATCTTTCTTCCTTAGTAATATAACTGGTGCTGCATATAGACTTTTAGTCTCTTATAATCTCCATTTATGATAAACTCAACTAAACTATTTATTCCCTTCTTAATTGAAGTTATATCCATATAGCTTTTACCATTACTGGGCCCTTATTAGGTTCAACTCTATGTTCCATGCCCTGTCGGGGACAGGGACGGGGGGATGGCAGGGGATGCGTTTCCAAGATGTTTCCTAAGGAGTAATTTTTAGGGGACGGCAGGGGATGCGTTTCCAGGATGTTTCCTAAGGGCCAAATTTTAGGGGACTGTAGGGAACGGCGACATACAAACTACATACAAAATATGGCGACGACAATATATTAGAGAGAGAGAGGGAAAGAGATAGATATGTCAATAAATTAATAATTGATAACAACAATATCAATATGTAAGTAAATCGCGAGAGTAGAACCATAACAGCATAAGAAATGTCATTAAAGCATTATAAAATTTATCATAGCAGTATCAAACATCAATAAAACCATGGTTTATCAATATCCAAATGTCTCAAACATGTATCTAGAAGTCTCAAAGTTCTAACATGAAAATCAAAATATTAAATACAACAGTCTATGAAATTAAGCCTCATTCGGGCTGTGAATATCCGAAGACTGAAAACTATCTGAGTCACTATCATCCTCTGGCAAGAGTGGATCATCCAATGGTAGCCTGACCAATCCTGGTTGCGTCTCCTCCTCATCAATTTGCCTAACATCCTCAAGATCAACATCCCATCGTGTTGTTGGTGTCTGCAGATACTCAGTAGTCTATCAGCCTTGAAGTCTCAAGGCACTGTGAACTGCAACTAATTTCTCAGCTCGTTTTGAAGTAAGCTTGTTTCTCTTGATGGAGTGGATGAAGCCATAGGTGGACCAATTCCTCTTTGCAGTAGAGGAACTAGCAATCTGTGAGAGCAAACGGATGGCAAGTTGTTTCAAATCTGGTGTGTCCTTCCCATGGAATTTCCACCATCCAATGGGGTTGTTTTGTGCAGTTGTGGCCCTATTCATCCTAGCCTCTAGTTTGTTGAATGTAGGACCCTGAAGATTAGAAAACATAAGCCATTGCTCTCTAAGAATGGTTGCTGGCTCGTTGGCATACATTTTACGAGGGGCTGCCATAAGCCCCTCTATAACCTCGTCATCCTCAGAAGGAAGCATTCGGCCAGGACTAAGTACATACCACTTCAGATTAAGAGCATAGACAAGCATATGAAGAGGGGTATTCATTGTGTACCACCTCTTTGTCACAATTGGCTTAATATGGTCCTCATAAAAACTCATCTTAGGATCCTTTTTACGAATAGCTTGCTTCATTTGGTCAAGCATGCTATTGAAAGTCTCATATATCTCTCCCAAGCTAGGAGAGTCTATATCTACATACCGGATTATCGCAACAACTGGTGATATGAAAGAGCAAATATACCTACAAAAAAACAAATTAAAAATTAGAACTTTTAAAATACAAAGACTAAAGTAAAACAAAGTGTAAGTGTAGCAAATTCAAAAACAATTTAAATTTTCAGATTTCGTACTTGATATTGGCCCACCAAGTTTCATTAAGTACTCTATCTCTCACTTCCTTGCCTTCACTTGTCTTCCATAGAGTCCACCTTTTCCATTCTGCACAAACAACCATGCCTTGTATCGCATCTTGGACCTCCAACATCCTCTCCAACAAAATATAGTAGCTAGCATATCTAGTCTCAACTGGTTTGAGGAATTCTTTTTTTGAATAAGATCAGAATAGTGTAAATGAAGTTTGATGGTTACATACAAACATTTGTATGTTTGTAGCCTTTGCAATTGCTTCCTTCACCCAATCCAATTTTCCAATGTCTTTCAAAGCATATTCAAAGCATGTACACAACATGGAGTCCAGAAAATATGTTTGTAAGCACTCTCAACCATCAAACCAGCTAGCTTACAAACACGAGCTGAATCTGTCACAACTTGCACAACATTAGAACGCCCAACCTCCTTTATGGCCTCCCTCAAAATACTAAGCTGAAAATCAACATCCTTAAGCTTCCCAGAACAATCAATAGCTCGAAGAAAGTATGAACCAGTAGGGCATGTAACAATAACATTAATGAGTGGCCTATGCCAAATATCACTCCACCCATCCATGACAATGGAACAACCAGTCCTAATCCATGTTTGCCTCATGTCCTCCATCATCATGATAGCTTTTGAATATTGTTTGTAAAGGAGGGAGGTGCATAATCGATGATCTCCGGGGGGGCATAAGAGGATCCAATTGCCAATATTTCTCTCACCATTGTTTTGAAATAAGGTGACCTTGCCAAATGAAATGGAAGAGCATGTGCATAAAAGAATTTGGCCATTGCATTATCAACTTGCTCACGCTTTTGCACATTCATTAACCCCATGATTGAAGCTTTCTCACTTGCTTTCCTCTTCCCTCTATCACAACTCTCTCCAATTGATACATTGGAAGAGGCTTGCAAATAATCTAATGACCGTTTTTTATTTTGAATGGTAATCATTTGGTCCTCACTTACTCCGGCCAACTTTGCAAATAGAAGCTGTTGCTCCAATGTTACTACCCCACAAACTCTAACACCCTTTCCATAGTCACCCACTAGATGGCCTCTAATCCTAGTATAGCTCCCATGGTAATTAGTTTTACAAACATAACAAAACCATTTCTTGCTGCCCCTTGAATTTTTCTTCTTGTTGGTGGTCACATCTGTGGCAAACTGACACAATGGTTTCTTCTTATTGAAAGGGCCTTTTGCAAACCTTTGAAGAGTGGGTATAGGGCATGCAAAATGGTCTGAAGAAGCATGGGTTGGAATTTTAGAGTTAGAAAAAGGGTTTATTGACATTTTTGTAGCTTCATTTTCACTGTCACTACTCCCAATCTCATGGTTACTGCCACTATTGCTATTGCTGCTCATTTTGGATGCTTTTTTTTTTGGTTGAAAGCCTAAAAATTTGCAAAACTAAATATTAAAATAATAAATTATTAAAGTTTAAACCCTTGCATTCTCTGTTATTCTGAGCATAAAATTAAAAAGTAGCCATAGGGCTTTTTTAATTTTATGCTTAGAATCAAAATAGAATAAGGGTTTAACTTTAAACTTTAATAATTTCATTTAAAAAATAAAATAAAAAGAGATTAAAAATTTAAAAATTGAAAATTGGAAAACAAAAACAAAATAATTAATTTTTAAGCTAAACTACCTGTATTGTAATTGCAAATGTTGCTGGAGATGAGCGCTGCTCCCATTTTGAGTAAGCAAACAAAAATATAATAAATATTCTCAAAACTTTGCCCTAGCCGTCGCTAGATTTCTGATTTCTCTAGTTGCTGTCGCCAAATTTCTCTAGTCACTCACGTGTATGAGATGGTCGCATGGATGATAGGCGACATATTTTAGGCTTTCAAATAGTCGTTGACTCCCTCAAGGCTCAAACTTGAGCTCAAGGCTTCGTTGCTGTGAATGAATGCTCGATGAAATGTCCGCCGTGAAAAGTAAAGAGTTCGATTCAATAAAAAAATTAATATTTTTAATGTTTCTAGACTTTTTAAAGTGTTTTTGTTTTTTTTTTTAACTGTAGTTTCCGGGGGATGACTAGGCATTTCCGATACGGATTGGGGACAGCTAGGCATCCCCAATCCATACTGGGGATAGGGGACCGTTCCCAATGTGTAGGGAACGATTGCTAGCATTTTCGAAGGTTTTTCAATTTTTTAGGACGGTAGGGGGACGTCCCCTTCGCGTCCCCCTGTGCTTGAGATGGCATGGGACGGGGATAGGGGGGTTTTGGAGCACGGGATGCGTCCCCGTGTAACCATGGTTCAACTTGTAAATGTTGTCGGTTATGTATAATACTCTTGTAAATACATGTGTTCCTCTCAAAGAGTGGAAAAGTGCAATTTGAGTTTTATAGCAAATAAAGCTCTACGACATCAAGTGTAGTAAGGCAACCTCGATAACAAAGAGATCTAGTGTAATACCAAATATCTTAATTTTCATAGCCTTTTTATATGTTTGTTGGAAAAGAGACAAGATTCATGGAACATTTTTGTTGTTAGCCTATCACCTACTGAGATGTAATTCAATAAACTTGGTTGACTGCAACAAAGAAGGGTGTTGGATGATTAGTGGCACCTTACAGGCAAAACATAAGGGCAGGGCATCAACAAACACTATCACAAAATGTAAAAGAAGTGGCAATTGGAGAAAAATGCAACACAAGTATGTAAGAGAAGCAACATTAAGAACACAAAATGCCATCAAGTGTAATAAGGTAACTTAGATAATGGACAGAATGAATGTAATTCCAAATGTCTTAATTTACAAAGCACTTGACTAGGCCCCCACAAGAAGACAAGATTGATGAGTCATTTTTGCTCTCAGTCTATAACATATTGAGAAGTAACTCGATAAACTTGGTTGACTGCAACAAAGAAGGCTTGTGGATGACTAGTAGCACCTTATGGGCAGCACATAAAGGTGGGGCACCAACGAGTACAATGACATGATGTAATTGGCAAAGACGAGGTTGGTATTGGAGAGCCACTTTTTCTAATTTGATAAAAATATATGAGATTCATGGTTACAATTAAAACTTATCAACAACTATGTTTGTTTGAGCTCCATTCCTACCCAAGTTGAATTTAGTTGCTCATCAAATGAAACACATCCTAAAAATGTGATCAGCCTATCAGGAGGACAAAGATACATAAGATTAAATCATTAAATAATAGGGAACTTGGTGAATTGCCCCAATTTAGTTTTGATATCCATCAATGTAGGATGTTGTGTGCAAACAATAGTTCTAACATTAGTAAGCCTCAACAAACTCGCAAGAAAAAGAAAGAATTTTTGCAGCTCGCATGCTAAGTTTTGTACAAAAAATTTGCTAGCTTTTCACAAGTAATTCAACAAGTCTTCACTTGTTGTGACCTTTTTACAACATCGCCCCATTGCAAATGGGGACCCTTTTATTTTTGCTTTTTGGGTTTTTTTCCTTGGCATCACAACTACTAATTACCATGTTTCTTTTACAATGAGGAGTTAGAGTTTGTGAGAGTCATTCAAGTCAAGTGAAAAATCTAAGCCCGAAATAGTGCCTAAACGTCATAGAGGTGCTCAAAAGGTCTGGAGGACAAGGATCGCTTGTCCTTCGGGTCAATTCTAACACTTCCTACTTTTTAAGGATTTTCACTATGGCCCCCCTATTTTTTAGGGACTTTATTTTTGGTACTTTTAGCCTATTTTGGACTTACTATTTTTTAGGGATTTATTTTTTTGGAAAGTTTCTATTTTGGGAAGGTTTCTATTTTTGGAAAGTGATAGGGTCATGGTTTCAACATTGTCATCTTCGGAAGACCCCCGAAAGTGGAAATAACTGAGAAATTTTAGATGAACTAGATGAAGGCCAGAAAATTGCCTAAGTGTTGGTCATGGCATGAACTTGTGACAAGTCTGCCCAAGTTGGACTAGAGAAGATGCTGGAACAATGGCCACGTTTTCCCACCAAGGATGAATCATGGCACAAGTATGGGTAAAGTCCGCCCAAGCTTGAACAAGACATGGCATGAGCACATAGCAAGTCCGCCCAATAGGGGTTTGACGATGGCATGAACATTGGGGAAGCCCACCATAGGAAGATGAGGAAATGGTATAACACTCAGCAAAGTCCACCCTTGGAGATGTCCCAACACTAAGAGAAGTTTGAGATGGCTTAAGACCTTGCCAAGTTCGTCCCATTAGGTATATGTTATGGATTGATCCTAGAGAAAGTCCACCCCATCCATAAGGCATAAGATTAAGCCACGTCCACCAAACCTAACATGGAGATGGAAAAACATTTTCAAAGTCCGCCTTGCCTCTTGGAAACAAATTCATGAAGTCCTCCCTTGAATATGGCATGCTAACTCTAAAGTCCGCCATGCTAGAAGAGGATGTGGAAAAGAAGTTTCAAAGTCTGCCCTTGGAAAATGCCCAAGTGTTAGTAAAGTCCGAATTTCTCCAAAGAAGATATGGAAAAGACAACATAAAGTCCGCCAAAGAAGATACGGCTTAAAGTTGATGAAGTCCGACTTTGGAACCAAAGATGAATGGAAAAGAAGCCATAAAGTCCGACCTAGGCCATGAAAGGAAGTGTCAAAGTAGCCACAAAGTTCGACTTTCCCTAATCAAGGCATGTCCAAAGGAGAAGAAAATCCAACCTTGCCAAGAAATGATTGTCCAAACATGAGGAAAGTCATAACTTGCCCAAGAGAATGATTGTCCAAACATTAGTAAAGTCCAACCTTGCTCAATGGATGGACGGCACAAGAAGAGTAAAGTCCGACCTTGGCATAAAGAGTGGATGTCGAGATCAAAGTAAAGTTCGCCCAAGGAGAAAAATTCAGAAAATTGACTAAGTATTGGAAGGAAAACAAGAGGAATGAAGAAGAAAATAAAGAGGAAGTGAATAAAATCCTTGTCCAAGGATGGAATTTGTCCTACACAGCACAAGCCAAATTCAAAATTGAAGACAAATCCACAGGGGAGTTCCTTTCCAAATTCAAGGCACTTGAAGGAATTTCAGAGCAATCCGGAAAGAAAGACTTAATAACTTCAAGTCTAAACATGTGCTGCAAGGCAAGACTTCCAATACAAGTGAGAAGAAGAAATCAAAGTCTCAAAAGGAATCCAAGATCAAAGCTAGGAAGGAACAAGCACAAAGGATAGAGTCATCGGCAAGGAAAATATTCGAAGGCACATGGAAAAAGAACAAAGTGACCAAGGAGGACATCCAAACTGTTGAAGTGGCACCTCGACCAATCAAATTGTTCCAAGTCAACACGTCCAGATTCAATGAATCTAACACTCCACCATGCAACAACTTTCTATTTTATTGTCGGTTCATATTTAGTAAAAAGGACAAGTGTCCTCAAATGTAATTTTCTCATTGGTTGAGAAGGAGTTAGTTATGACAAGCCCTAATTAGGGTTTTATTTTGTAATCTTTGCCAGTGATTCTAAATCAATCTTGGCCATTGAATTGTAATTGGGGAGCCTATAAATTGATCTCACCCCTCATTTGTAAAGCATGGGAGCATTTTGCAAAACATGTTGAGATAAGTAAGTTGTTGCATATGACTGCCAAAGTAATAAGTAATATATTGTTCTAATTGAAGGTGATTACTTCCTTATTTTGGAGTTTGCATGGTTCTTATTGCTCATCATAGCTTAGATTTTATTTCATGTATGTTAGACGAATGCAAGATTTGATAAGTATTGATTTATGGTGAAACTTTAGCTCATACTTTCTTTGAATGGATGGTTTTCATTCAATGCATAAAGTTAGCATGAGCTTACTTTGTGCATAAAGTTAGCATTGAATGGATGCTTACTTTGTGGATGCATAAGCTCAATGGATGCATAAAGATTGCGAGTACAATGATGTCCATATCATATAAATAAACTGATGTCAAAAGAAAGCCTGAAATTGGCTGAAATAAAATTAATTCTAACCCTACACTAATTCAATGACGAAGATTAAAAAAGAGAAGCAACTCAACAAGTCAAAGAAGCAGCAGAACATACCCAACCAGATAGCAAGGAATTGAAGACAGAGTTGCAAGACACAGTTATGTCATGCAGGTGGCCAATGCTAAAAAATTGCAAAGCAGGGTATGTTAGTTACTATAACTGCTCATAAGAAACCACATAAAATCTCCAACAAAACCTGACCAAGTTGGCTCAGAAAAATAATGAGGGTTAAACCAGAAAGCCCAACCAACTATAGTTGTAGATGGTCTTTAATGCAATGAAGAAGACGATAACAACCTTCGAGTTTAAACGTTCCATTTTCTACCTTATATTTAATAGACTAGACATTGATGTGATCTAAAAACAATTAAATGCAATACTGGGTAGAAATGACCATACAGAGGTTAAAAGTAGTAAAGATCTTCCAAGCATTGAAAAATCCAAGATGCAAAGCCATATTGGCTCTTGTACTTCAATAAACCAAGACGCGGAGGTGTAGATGATGTGTGTGAACTATAGACAGAATGGTGCAAACAGTTGTGGTCTCATGGAATGAGAACGATTGCAAGATATGAACAATTGATTTGAACAGACATGTGAAACATGGAAGGAAGACAAGACACTGAAATTGTTTGACAAAATCCCTCAAAGAAAAGTAGTTTCATGAATGCTTTGATTGCCAAACTCCACAGTAGCATTGTGGAAAAAAGTTTTAGAACTTACATAAAATGCAAGGGCAGGCACAAAGCCATATTCCATATCATCCGAGTGTCCTCTTGCTTGTGCGTCCATTGCCACTTTCACGTGAGGTGTGATATAATATCTTTTAATTTCTGTGTACTAGACACAAGGTTTGATGACTTGAAGTCTCTCATTGAGATTTTTTACTATAAAATACAAACATTCCCTTGTAAAGGCTGAAGGTTCAATTATGGCTGTGATTTAAATAAGGTTAGGGTTATAATTCAATCAGAGTTAATAAGAGTTATGATTTAATTAGGATAAAATTTTGAGTTCAATTAAGGTTACTATGTAGTGATGTTTTAATTAAGGTAAAATTTTAAGTTCAATTAAGGTTATTGTTCAATTGTTGTTAGGGTTAGGGTTAAGATTTAATAACATTATTAGGGTTAATATTCACTTATCGTTAATATTTGAATAGAATTAGGGTTTATCCTCCTATATGATTAATGTTTTTTTTTTTTTTTTTTTGATAAAGTGGCATTGCCACAAAAATTATATTAAATATTAAATATTAAATGATTAATGTTAGATTTTTTTAATTGAATGGGTATTTTTACCTTATAAAATGACATTCTGGTAAGTTTTTTGTGTTGTTGTTAGTTATAGACTCTAGGTTCTTTCTTTTTGAAGATACATATAAACCTTTTGTGATGTGGGTAGATTTTTAAGCCAAATTCAACATAGATCAAAGATACATCACTATATCAAATATAGTGATGCAACCTTAAAACATTTCATTTTTCTTATCTTTGTTCAAATATTGTTTTACCATTTTGAGGGAGTTGGGTTCTTACTCATGCAACTACATGTTGTCTCAGATTTCACAATTGTGTTGTAAAGTCAAAAATACATTTGAGCTTGAGTTGTATAAAAGTGGTCATATAAACCTTTTGTGATGTGGGTAGATTTTTAAGCCAAATTCAACATAGATCAAAGATACTTGAATATCAAACATAGTGATGCAACTTTAAAACATTTCATTTTTCTTATCTTTGTTCAAATATTTTTTTACCATTTCGATAGAGTTGGGTTCTTACTCATGCAACTACATGTCTTAGATTTCACAATTGTGTTGTAAATTCAAAAATACCATTAAGCTTGGGTTATATAAAAGTGGTAGCAAAGGTGAGTTGAGATTGTATGAACTTAACAAATTGTTAAGAGCCCCTTTTTGTTGTTTACATATTTTGATAAAAATAAAACCTTAACATGACAAATGTAACAAGAATTTTGTTATATCTCTTATTTTTCATAAATTGTCAAAGCCACATTCCCCCCACATTCATAAACCATCATATCCTGAATGAAAAAGCACTTGCAGATAATAGAAAAAAAATGGTATTTTTACTCAACTCAATATCTACAGTATTTGCAATATAAATGTCCAATTATGTGGGTTCTTATAAATGATAAAAAAAAAGACATTAGGAATTTGGTTGGCCAATACATTCAACTTGACACATTAAAAAAAATTAACCCACCCAAAGTGTTGTGTGCTTACTTGAAACAAACTCTAGATATCCATTTGCTCAACACATAATTCTAGCAAAATGCAAAATATCTCCAGAAGTTTGGAATTTAAAAATATTAAATCAAAGAAAACCTTATAATGTCCATACATTGGTCACAACATCTTGTATAGTTACAATTTATCTACCAGACATAAAACAAAACGGATCCATCAACTTCATTATATGCAAATGATGGTATATATTTAGAAAAGCTATACAACACAAAACTCAAGACACATTTTTTCATGCTTGTAATTATTTTTTTAAATCAAAATAGAAACGCTCAAATCTTTGATTCAAAACTTTTTGATCTGAGTGTTTTTTTTTTTAATTTGAGGGGTTTTAGTTTGAGAAATCAAGAAACGCTCGTATTGTGGCTTTCCTAAATAATTTGTGTTGCAAACACATGGAAGTAAATATATATTCTGAATAGTCTATCATGCGTGAATATTTTAAAGCTACAATACTCTGTCCGCTTTGAACTTTTGAAGCCTGAAATTCAAGATTATGTGTAGTATGAGTAAAATGGGTCCTTTGATGGATTTTCCTGAGGAGCTCCTCTGCTCTCATATTCTTACAAGTCCTCTGAAAGAAGTAGTTCGTTTTTCTGTTTTTTCTCGAAAATAGTATAGAACATGGACGTGTTTACCACCTGTGAGTTTTTCTCTCGAGTTTTACGATTCTATTTGTAATCATTCCAGAAAGGTGGTTTCTAAATTAACTCGTCAAAATTAATAATCTTGTTAATTATACTTCCAGTTGTATTTTTTTATGAGTCAATTCAAAAACCGCCTTTCTCTTTGTGGGATGATTACAAATAGAATCATAAAAATTAGAGAAAATCTCAGAGATGGTAAACACTTCCATGTTCTATATAATTTTCAAGAAACAACAAAAAAGCGAACTACTTCTTTTAGAGGGTTGGACTTAACCAACACACTTAAAGCATTGACCACTTAAAGCATTGACCACTTAGGTGGCTATTGTGGACCCCCTTAATTCGTCACATTCACCAACACTCCTTTCCATTCTTGTAAGCAATCACATTCACTGCTATAGTCAGTAGTTAATCGCAGTTAACAGCCCATCACATAAACCAAACCAAATTTAAATTCACTGTTCCTGCACTACGGAAAATTGGATGCACTTCATTATCCCCACAGACACGCATGGTCACACTCATTATTAATGAAACTGTGATGGATTTAAGTATGAATTTCAAATTTGAATCTGCAATGCCCGACCCAATCCATTGAAAGGAACAACAAGAGATATTCATTGACTATATAACATCACAACCATAAGAGTTGAAAAGCCCCATATAACATAACATGCAATAATAATGTTTTTTACGATTACTTGGACAATCATGATTGTTGTGACCATATGAGTAACTATGTCTATTATGATTATGGCTATACAAAAGCCTTGGGATAATGTATTGTATAGTTTACATAAGCCTAAGGCATTAATACTTGTTGAATTAAGTCCCTTAATTGTCTTTCTAATACCATGACTGTCCTATGTTTTTTTCTTTCATTTCCTGTTTTTGGCCTATCCTTTTGCTAAAATCAATTGACTTGCTATGTATTCGCTCATCATCATTAGTGGGTAAAACATCGGAGTTTCTTAAACACAAAAGTATGCTTGTAAACGGGGAAAAAACATACAAGATTTGCAAACCTAGAAAATTGCACACAGAAGCAAACAGGAGCATTGTTTTCACTTAAAAAGAGACATATATTTATATACATGTTCCTGGGTTACAAAATGGCATGGATGCCGATTTTTAAAATGTACAAGTATTAGAGTATATATATATGATGGCCTTTTATCAGGCTTATATGGAGCAGGTGGGTTACATCAACAGGCAGCAAGGCAAGGGGGTCATCTATCCACAGGAATGGCTAGCAGCAACCGACGCATTTAAGGCAGCGTCTGCTTCTTCCTCGTCAACAGGCTCCTCGGCGGCACTAGCAGCATCATTCAACGCGGCCGTTGTCGGTGGTGGATACACCAGGTTCCTGAAGTCAGTGTACCATTCTACATCATAGAAGGGTATCACGTTGTAGCTCCTGAACAAGAAGTGAAGGGCTTGGGTAACCCTTTGCTGGTGCTGGCCACGGGTATGCAGGCGGAATCCGCTCAGGAATGGCAGCCAAACAACAACAGCTTCTTCTTCGATAAATTGACGCAGGTCGCGGGCTGTTGGCAGGCCTATCTCGTACGCAACATGTGTAACAACGTCGCCGAGCCCATTCAGGTACTTCTTCGGGAAAACTTCTTTGACCAGCTTCAAGATAAGCGGCCGGGGGACACAAATGTCCAGCATGGACGCTACAAAGTGCGAGCACACGTCGGTGTTCACCCGATACTTATCTTCATATTCAACACAGTCCTTGCCTAGAACCCACTTGATGGCTACTAGAACCAGCGAGTGCTTGTTTTTCGTCATCCTTTTGAACTTTCTAGTGGAGATCTCACCTACAAACGCCGTCTGTGATTTGAACGAGGTTAAGCGAATAGGGGTATCCATCTCTCCTAACACTATTCCTAAATCTGCTAAGTAATGCCGAAATCTGCTCACCACCTAACCTATGAAAATACTTGCTTAGCGGTATTCTACTGGCCTATTTATAGAAAATTGACAAGACGTATGCCAATCCGCCTGTAAGCAACGTGATGTATATTGGCCGCAATCTCGAAGGCCGAGTCTGCGTTTGTTCACGTTTTGGGCTGGTACATGCATGATAGCACGACTCAAGGCATGCTTAATTAAATAAAGTTAATTAATTGAGCTTTTAAAACGGTGGCACTTTTTGATGAAGGGACGTATGGCCGTATGCTATGGTGTCAAATCTCAAGCACATCCCAGAACCTGAGGCGATATTCGTATCTTTTTCAGGCGGTGATCGTTTGCTTGGCGTAATTATTCCGGCTGGGATATTAATTATCGGTACATGCTAGCACAAGGTGAGAAGACCAGTTGCAAGCTCAATTTCCAAGGAGATCAAGGCGTATCACACGATAACTTGAAAGCAATGATGAAACCCGACCGCCTCGAAAAAGCAGTCAGCTCATCTTGCACGAGTTGTGGAGTTAACGGTACACGCCGAATTAAATGCAAAGGGCTCGCGCTCGCCTACCACCTTGGAGAAAGTTGCTATTATTGCATGAAAACGCTTAATGTTTCTAAGTTTTTTTTCCAAAAGCTAAGGAGGGCGCGAAGTGTTTTCTGTCTGTATATCCAGTGCAAGCATATTCAAGGGCCAGGGAGCTTACAAGTTCTGCCGCAAAGGAAAAATTTCGGAAACTTTAGCTCAACCAACGCAAGAAGAAATTAGCCAGGAACTGTATTCGGCTATTCGTTCTTCGACCGAGGTATACATATACGAGGATGTAGCATATGCCACTCCTGGTATACCCACGAAGGTGAAAAGAGCTAACACAGAGGAGCTGGAGAGGCCCAAAGAGTGGAATAACCCGAAAAAGGTTAGAGAAAAGTGGGCTAATATCTACGACCCAAAGATTGCCAAGAACCCTAAATCTCTTAGAGAGGCGGCTTGCGCAAGGTTATCAGCGCCAAGGGCGGACCAAGCCACGGCAAGTAGAGTCTGGCTTAGCGGTCTTCCACAATACATGGTCCCATTGGTGCACTATTCCCCGGAGGTGGTCGACGCAGCTATTCAACGCTATAATCCAGATACCCACTACATTGAAGGTCACAATTTAAGGGTTCATATCTACCCGGAAGCCATCTGGCATATGTTATGTATTCCTGATCTCGGCAGAAGAAAGGAGAATATCGAGCATTTCCGCCCAAGCAAAGGGGAAAAGATATGGAAAAGGATGAAAACCAGCTCCGATTTCCCGTTAGAAGAGACTAATAAGAAGGGTGTTGCGTCCGCTAAGGCACCGAGTATCCCATTATCGCGTGGTTCATTTCGCGATGACCTCCAAGACCCCATATCCATGCTGGCATTGGTTTGCGGCCAAGATTCTGACGAGAAGATCGAGGCTTTTTAGCTGGGCCCTGCAATACAGTTTCGCAAACAGCATGAACTTTTCTGGTATGATTTTGCTCAGTTCATGGTCGAAGAAATGATACAGCAAATAGAGAATTATCAGGCGGAGAAGAAATTTAGATTTCTTTCCTACCTGGTCCACATGTTCCTGCATCAGAATCCGGATTTCTTCGCCCGATTTTTCCCGCTATTAATTTTTGACGAGCAGAACAAAAGAAAGCCGGTGTCTACATGGACACCCTACCTTTCCACAACATATGATTACTATGCCTTCGCAGACTATTTCATAGCCCCGGTCCTGAATGATTTGATCGGAGAGGGTGATATCGTCCGGCTTAACACTGAGCAGACTGGATTTCTGCAAGGCTACACCCCCGCTTGTGACTGGTTGGGCAAAGATTTCACGATCCTTCGAATGATGGGCTTTATTGGTAAGCCTTTCCTGCTCCCGGCTTGCATCACCGATAGAGTGCTCGCGCTGGAGGTTTTCCGACAGGTGTGCATCATTGATTTCATGTTCTGCAGCGGCGAAAGTGTCAAGAGGAAGGGATTCTTCACCTGCCCGAAGAGTTTCAAGTCAATAACGCTTGTTAAAAAACGATCACATGATCTGCTAGGGGACACGTCGGCACATCTGGGGTTAGTACTAGTAAATGATAAGTGGGACTACAACCCTTTTAATGACCTACCTGAGCCACATATGAAAGTTACACATGTTCTCCGACCATACTGGGAGAAGCGGCGTAATAACCGAACTGATAAAGATGAAGATTTGGTTGAATTAGCACAAATCCCTACGCCGGATACCAGGGGCCCATGGCACAAGTTCTACTTTCCAGTGGCCGTGGCCAAGGACAACCTTCCGATGGAGCGCAGCATGTTTAATGTGTTGAAAGTGGGCGAGGAATAGAGCGATGAAAAAATAAAAGCTTTCTGGAGATACCGCCAGGAAACAAGACAGTTGAACGCTCCTTATAATCAATTGAAGGGCGACCAGGAATTTGAAAGATGGTGGGATGAAGGACATCCCATCCCGATCTCTAGTGCTAACAGAAGTGAAGCAGAGGGCTCCGAAGAGCAGGAGGAAGAAACGACAGTATCAGCGCAGGGAGGTGATGCCTCCGAGCATGCCGCCTATGCGGGCACTAATGTGCGCTTTAACATATCAAGGGGCTCGCTTACACGCACATGGGCCGCTAAACCGGTCAGGCTAATGACTCAGCAGAAGGATCTGACTGCCGAGGTTAGTGAGTGTCCGCCCGCGAAAAGACAATGCACGGAAAGTGTTATCGGGACAGTTTCACATGAGCCCGCCGAAGGAGAAGCACCCGCTGCTAGTCAAATGCCAGAGGTTGCGGGCGAGTCCTGAACAAATGCAGACTCGGCCTTTGAGATTGCGGCCAATATACATCACGTTGGTTACAGGCGGATTGGCATACGTCTTGTCAATTTTCTATAAATAGGCCAATAGAATACTGCTAAGCAAGTCTTTTCATAGGTTAGGTGGTGAGCAGATTTCGGCATTACTCAGTAGATTTAGGAATAGTGTTAGGAGAGATGGATACCCCTATCCGCTTAAACTCGTTCAAATCACAGACGGCGTTTGTAGGTAAGATATCCACTAGAAGGCTCAAAAGGATGACGAAAAACAAGCACTCGCTGGTTCTAGTAGCCATCAAGTGGGTTCTAGGCAATGACTGTGTTGAATATGAAGATAAGTATCTGGTGAACACCGATGTGTGCTCGCACTTTGTAGCGTCCATGCTGGACATTTGTGTCCCCCGACCGCTTATCTTGAAGCTGGTCAAAGAAGTTTTCCCGAAGAAGTACCTGAATGGGCTCGGCGAGGTTGTTACACATGCTGCGTACGGGATAGGCCTGCCAACAGCCAGCGACCTGCGTCGCTTTATCGAAGAAGAAGCTGTTGTTGTTTGGCTTCCATTCCTGAGCGGATTTCGCCTGCAGACCCGTGGCCAGCACTAGCAAAGGGTTACCCAAGCCCTTCACTTCCTGTTCAGAAGCTACAACGTGATACCCTTCTATGATGTAGAATGGTACACTGACTTCAGGAACTTGGTGTATCCACCACCGACGACGGCCGCGTTGAATGATGCTGCTAGTGCCGCCGAGGAGCCTGTTGACAAGGAAGAAGCGGATGCTGTCTTAAATGCGTCGGTTGCTGCCAGCCATTCCTGTGGATAGATGACCCCATTGCCTTGCTGCCTGTTGATGTAACCCACCTGCTCCATATAAGCCTGATAAAAGGCCATCATATATATACTCTAATACTTGTACATTTTGAAAATCGACATCCATGCCATTTTGTAACCCAGGAACATGTATATAAATATATACGTCTCTTTTAAAGTGAAAACAATGCTCCTGTTTGCTTTTGTGTGCAATTTTCTGGGTTTGCAAATCTTGTATGTTTTTTCCCCGTTTACAAGCATACTTTTGTGTTTAAGAAACTCCGGTGTTTTACCCACTAATGATGATGAGCGAATACGTAGCAAGTCAATTGATTTTAGCAAAAGGATAGGTCAAAAACAGGAAATGAAAAAAAGAAAAAAAAAAAAAAACGTTATTTACAACTGTACAGGGTAGGGCTTGATGCTTAATGGAACAATTTAAGGTGAATCCCATTAACCGGGATTCCTAGAGGCTCTTGTTCCATATTTTCCAGCTCGAAAGCATTGTGTTGCATGCATCGAATGATTTTGAAGGGTCCCTCCCATAGGCTATCAAACTTACCATGCCGACCTGGCTTTAAGCACCTTCTGTCATATTTTAGCACTAAGTCTCCACTTTTTAGGCCTTGGTCGGAAGCCTTTTTGTCAAACCACCGTTTGACCACCTGTTGACGGCCTGTCATTGCTTTTAGGGAATTTTCCCTTTTTTCTTGTACTTCCAATAGTTCAGCAACCCGAACCTCCATGGCATCATTTATTTCTATCTTAAGAGATTTCAACAACTGTATTGCCGGGATCTCCATAGAGATAGGTAACAGCGCCTCTTTCCCATATACTAGCTCATAGGGCGAAGTCATGAGGACTTGTTTAGGAGTTATGCGGTTGGCCCAGAGTGCTTTTCGGAGATTTTTATGCCATTCCCTCTGGTGTTCTGAGCCAACCTTTTTGAGGAGTCGGACTAAACTTTTGTTTGTCGACTTGGCTAGGCCATTTCCCTGTGGATAATAGTTTGATGATATTTTAAGGAATATGCCATTTTTTAATGCAAAGTGACATACCTTTGTGCCTACAAATGCTCTAGCATTGTCCGAAATGATTGTCTGCGGAGGGTTGAACCTTGTCACCAGAGCCTCAAGGAAGTTTACAATCTCTGCTTCCGTCGCCTCCTTAGGGGGAACAACCTCCGCCCACCTTGTGAAGTAGTCTGTAGCTGTTAAAATCCATTTATGTCCGGAGCTAGAAACCGGGTTGATCATTACGATAAAGTCCAGGCCCCATTGCGCAAATGGTTCATCCGCCACGATGGGTTTGAGGGGCATTGCTGAATTCTTCCTTCTGTCGGAGAAGAACTGACATTTTTTACAAGTCTTTACCAGAGAGTAGGAATCATTGAAAAGTGTAGGCCAATAATATCTAGCCCGTAGGACCTTGATGGCGGTAGTTTTAGCGGAGAAATGTCCACCTTCGTCGCTATTGTGAAATGCGTCGAGGATCCTCTGCGCCTCCCCTGAAGTAACGCATCGTAGGAGCACACCATTAAAATTCCTTTTGAAAAAAACTCCTTCTATCAGCATGTATCTGCAATTCTGAAGGCGGTAATACCTTCTTTTTTGGGATGAGAGGCTTGGCAGATACTTTCCGGTTCGCATGAAGTTCGTTCTATCTCTCAGCCAATCATCCTCCAAACCCGATCCATTTATCAGGACAAGCTCTGGCTGTTCCTCTTTAGCAGGTATCTCTTCGTTCTGTGCCATATATTCACACAGTCCTCTGCCTTTAATAGTCTTGGCAGGCCTGACCTCGATGTCATACTCTAGGATCTTGGTGATCCAATTAGCCCCTTTTTCTGTGATCTCTCCCTCCATGATGTATTCCTGCACACTAGAATGTGCGACATATACCAGAACTTTGTTACAGGAAATTAGATGGCAGAACTTTTTAAGTCCCTTTACTATTGCGAAAGCCTGTCTTTCAATGAAGTTATAATTCGCCTCATATTCCTTTAAGGTTCGGGAATAGAACGCAACTGGATGTTCTCCCTTTCCTTCTCTATCCTTTTGAGTCAGAACAGTAGCGATACTGGACTTACTACTGAAGGCATACATTATAAAATCTTTGTGTTGATCTAGATTAATTAACACCGGGGCTGAGGAGATCGCTTCCTTGACCTTTTCAAATGCCTCCCGAGCCTCCGTTGTCCACTTGAAAATTCGATCCTTTTTCAGCATTAGGGTGATCGGCCTAATTATTCCCGCAAAATCGGAAATAAATTTACTGACGAAATTTACTTTGCCCATAAAAGACTGGACACCTTTCTTATTTACCGGGAGAGGAAGCTCCTTTATAGCCCTTACTCGTTCGGGGTCAATCGAAATACCTTCCTTCGACACATGTCCTAACAGCTTACCCTAAGGTACCCCGAAAACACATTTCCTCGGATTTAAGGAAATCCCGAACTCCTGGCACTTTTGAAAAACCAACTCCAAATGATCGAAATGATCATCTTTAGATTTAGAAAACACAGTAAGGTCATCCAAATAGATTAGGATAAAGTTATTGATCAGTTCGCTAAATGCGACGTCCATAGCTCTCTGGAAAGTTGCCCCTGCATTAGATAAACCGAAAGACATTTTAGCATATGCAAATGTCCCCCACTTGGTGGTGAACGTAGTCTTGTGCTGATCTTCTTCTTTTACTCGGATTTGGTTATAGCCAGAGAAGCCATCCAGTAGAGAGAACATTTTCGATCCTGCGACAGTTTGGAGGATCGACTCCATAGAAGGCAATGGATAGTGATCTTTCAGAGATGCTCTATTTAGGTCCCGGAAATCCACGCATAAACGGATATCACCATTCTTCTTTTAGACTAGTACCAGATTTGATACCCAAGTACTATGTTTAATTGGGAATACAATACGTGACTCAATGAGCTTGGTTAGCTCTTGTGCCATCAAGGCTTCAATTTTAGGGTTGCCCGGCCGCTGTTTCTGTTGGATTGGTTTCGCACCTTCTGTTAGCTCAATAGTATGTTGAATGATGCCAGGATCATAACCTTCCAGATTATCGTAGGACCAGGCCACTACTCTATATTTCCCACAGAAACTGATAAGCCTTTCTCTATCTTGCTGTGAGACATCTTTTCCGACCCGAAGGTTTTCATAATCACCTTTTTCCGACACGAATTTCCGCTTGTCATTTCGGACGTCACTACAATCGAATTTTTTTTCGAGAGTAACCAATCCTTTCGGAAGCTTATTTGACTTTAGCTGCATAATTTGTCCTTCGTAGGCCTCGGCGATCTTTGGTTGGAGTTGATCAGCAAATTCCCCTGAGTGTTGAATAAACGAGGCGATGTGTTCATCGCTCTCAAAGACTTGCCAACTTTGGTCATTGTGGGGTATTGCTGGTCTAACAAGCACTCGCACTGGATATTTGTTTCGAAGCAAGTCGGAGACAGGATCAAATTGAGCACCGATTACCGCCATGCGATCTGCATCGCCATTCTGTGCTCGGGGAATGGTCAGGATGTTGAAGGCTTCAAAACTTTCTACAAGGTCCCAGATTTGATGCCGATAAGATCTCATGCAGATATTCTTTGCTGCTGAGATTCCTCGGACCTGATTAACTACCAATTCTGAATCTCCGAACACAATCAATTGCTTGATACCCATTCGTTCCGCTAAGCTTAGGCCTTGGACTAACCCCTCATATTCAGCCTCGTTATTTGAACATGCGAATTGGAATCGGAAAGACCTCAACAACTTTTCATTCTGTGGGGATATTAGACATATCCCTGCTCCAGCTCCAACTTTGCTCCTTGCTCCGTCAAAATACAATGTCCACAGCTCACTTGCTTGGTCATCGTCGGGTTCTTTGACGACCTCTGAAAGAACTTGGTCTTCATCATAAATCACATATGTGCCTAATCCGGTAGCATGATAATTTTCGAAAGGATCATTGTTTATATGTTCACTCAACAAAGCGTCTTCCTTATCACTTCGGTCTCCGTTCACCTTCTCCTCCTCTAGCAATTCGACATTGTACATGTCCTGCTTGGTGATGGAGGTATGTGCGGCTTCAAAGTTAATCAGGGCCTCATTCGCCACATGTTCGGAATACAGAGCCTCCGATTCTATCTTCATCTTTGCGCCATTTTTGGTCCGAAGTATTAGATGTGACCAATCTAAAGACAAATATCCGCCGACCTTCGAGGTAAACTCTCGAGAAAGACACAAACCAAACATTGGTGGAACATCTATGATCACTGTATCTTGCGGGACTGTGATACTTGGGCAGGCAAATTAAGTTAGTGGAAGTGCTTTGATGACACCCACAGTATCTACCTTATTTCCATCTAGCTGCATCACCCCTTTCTTCATAGGTTCGTACCTGAGTCCCAAGGCTTCGGCTATCAGTTTTGGCATAACCGTTGTACTAGCGTCAGAATCAATCATAGCGTTGTGTAATAGTTTCTCCCCTATAATGAGGGTCAAGAAGAAGGGTTGAGGTTTTGGCCTACCTCCGCCATGCGTGTGGGATTCCTTTGCTTTGTTTGCGAGAACCTTAGTCGGTGACATTTGATAAACCGCCTCGGTACTGGCCGAAGGCTCGGTTAGTGCTGGGTCCATCTGTTGCTGAAGCGCCTTTTGGAGTATAGTTTTATGTTCCGGGATAGCTAGAATGTCCCATAAAGACACATTAGCGGATGATTTCTTCAACTGCTCCACCACATTAAAAGGTGAGGAGCTGAGAGATTTCTGCTCCTTTGCTTTTGTTATAATAATTTCCTTCAGCGGTCGAGAAGACAAAGAGACGATCAGAGCGCGAGGAATTTGATCCGAAACGTCTTTGCATTGCGGGTTGTCCAAGAGTGAAACAATGGGCTCACCGGTGTATCTCCTCTTGGAGCATGTGTTATAGTCGGACTGTACCCGCGGCGTTTTGGCTGTGGACATGTCATTTGCGAACACCATTTCCTCATCTTCCATCCATGAGAAGAGCGCATGATCAGGAACAAAATCGGACTCTTGCTCTAAGGACATTCCCTGTATTTGTGCGGTAAGGACCGCATTCTACATCGCCGAGGCATATATGTATTCTTCGTTCTCTGTCGCAATACCTTGACTACGTTGGTCTGCTACCCTTTGTTGTAAGTTGCCACGCGGACAATTTCGGGGCATATGCGCATCGTTGCAAGGGAAGCACCATGGATTGATGTCATCAATAAGATTGTTTTGTCCCGGTTAATTCTCTACTAGAGCTTGGCGACGCACCTGCCAGCGGTGTAGGCACCAGAACGATTTGGTTTATAGCCGCCGCTGGTGAATTAGTGCGAGGCGCATTCTGATATTGATTTTGATGATAGGTAGACCGCCCACCTTGATAGTTCTGATATGCAGGTCGTGGAGGAATTGCTTGGTTCCGCTTGAGAGTTGTTATATCGTTCGCCATAGTCCGCAACATCTCCTTGAGGTCACCCATCTCATTCTTGGGAGGACCCGATGTAGAGGCCAAGTTTTCAGGAGCGGCTGTATATGAGTACGCTGACTGGGGAGTCGCTGGCGCATTGGTCGACGCAACCTCTTGTGCTACGTTCGATACCTCAGGAAATATCGGCATAACAGGTCGAGGAGGCAATTTCCTGCAGTCTATCAAGTGATTCTCTGCTTTGATAGCGGTGGCATATGCATCTGGTAAAGTGGCTCCTCCCAAAGACTTGATCATCATAGAAATGTCGGGATAGATGGACTTCAGATAAAACATGAACGCCAATTCTGGAGTCGGGCGGATAGTTATAGGAATCCTCCGCCAACTTGAGTGAAATCGGGCATTGAAGTCCGTCAGAGCCTCCTGGGGTGCTCGTTTGATGACGGATAACTGATAATATAGCGAAGAACGATCTCCGTCATTTGAAAACCTTTCATAGAACGGATCTCCGAGGTCATCCCAAGTGCGAATGGTATTAGGAGTCAGTGTTCGGTACCAATCCAGAGCTTTGCCTTTGAAGGACGCAACAAGGAGCCTCAGGGCTACATTCTGCGCTGTGATACCGTGTACCAGACATACATCCGCTACATCCTGCAAATGCTGTGCTGGAGTTTTTGTGTTATCTCCGGCGAATTTAGGAAGAGCTTTCAAGGCAGAAACCAGAATAGCGCCCCAAACAGAAGGCGCTACCGGAGCTACCAGGGGGCTTCCAGCATCCCATGCTACATAATTTCTGTTCGCGGCCGGCAACATGGTGAGAGGAAAGGGTGGTGGGAATGGAACGGTTACTAACTGATTTGCGGCCTGGACTGTCCCTAATGGAGGCACTAGTAAACCTGGGTTATTTGCAGTTTGGGATCTAGTTACATGCCGATGGCTCATACACCCCTTTAGAAGACAATTTCATTAGTTTGGGTCCCACCGGACGTGCCAGAAAAAAGGACAAACTGTTGACGCCAAAATTTGACAAGATAACAGTGCCTTATGGGAAACTCAGTTCAAGGGGGACCCCTTTGCGCCAAACTGAGTGACCTCCGGATTTTAAAAAAGTCGGCTTCTTCTGTAATGGTTTTTTGGAAAGGGAAAAGGAAGCAGATATAATGAAACAAATATTAATCTAAGGCGATGCGCCAAAGCTTACTGATAGGCACGATAAATCATAGACTTAAGGGCCTGAATGTTATAGTTATGTTCCAAAACATCGAAACTTAAAGCTATAGCATAAACAATTCATTTAATTGACATAAAACAGTATCACATACATTCTTACTGCTAAGAAGAGTCATTAAGACATGATTTAGACAAGCAAGTTTGCATTCAATGTATAGAAGTCTCCTCAAATAAAATGCTTAAGACAATAAGAAGCACAGTTCACAGTTTAATCAAGACACGAAAAACAGAAAGGCCTAACAATAGGCACAGTCTGAAGGTTTTTTGCGAATAAACATGCAAAAGAGGCCTGGTGTCTCTTGCTAAAACCAGTATTCTTTCAAAAATCTTGGACCCTTTCTCTTCGACAGAGAGAGTATATATAGCCGGAGAGCAAAATCCCACCGCTTTGGAGAGACGTAACAGAAAGATCCCACAATGATGCCCGAATAAGAATATTCCCAATGTCGTTATAAGAGCAACCAATCAGAACACAACATTCAGTCGATTGGTTGCAGGCGTGCCCTTTGCAATGATGGCAGTGGTCCCAACCAAGCTTCGAAGCGACAAGTGCTGCCCACCGCTTCAGAGAACCATGACGAGCTGCACCCGATAACACTATCCCACTTAGCCAGCCCATAGCTTGCTTTGATAATCAGTGTAAGGCACGTGGCAACAAATCGCGGCTTGAATGAGGACTCCTTCTCCATCTGTCGAGAGCTTGTGGAGAAGTGACACGTGTTCAAGGAACTGAGGTCGCTTTGAAAATGGAGGGAAGGCCGTATGAACCGGGTGGCGAAAGACGCGTGGCCGCGTTTCGCAACCCGTGGTGCTCTCATCCTTGCTGCTGTTTAGAAGCTGCGAACCGTTGACACGTAGCTGAAGGTAGGTCCCGCCAGGAAATAAAGAAGGCCTATAGAAATATTTCGCAGCCCGCAGCTGCATGTTTTATCCCTGCAAGGAAAGTTTGCGACACGCCGCCACGTACCAAGATGCGGGCCCGTCAATGAATCTTAGGAGTGCTGGCCTTTTATGGAAGACTTAGCAACCCGAAGAGAACACAAAGCGACAGAAAATAAAAAACCCCGTAGGCGAGACACGTGGGCGCTCAGCGCAGCATTTCAGGAGCCGAAAGGGACGCCACCAGCCGAAGTTGGAAGTGAGAAACGCGTAAAGGGAAAAATCAAAACCTGCCCGGAAGCCGGAAAAAGCTCGCAGGCGCACAGGCCAGCGCACGAATATGCATAAAAAGGAACCCGAAGGGAGCTGTTTGAATCATTATTCCAACAGTTTACATAAGGCTAAGGCATTAAGACTTGTTGAATGAAGTCCCTTAATTGTCTTTCTAATACCATGATTGTCATCACTCATGCAATTGTCCTCCTCATATACGATCTTCAAAACTTCATCTTTTCTTATTTGGTAAAGGACTCTGTTTTTAATCCAAGCTACCCTTTTGAAAATGTAAAAAGAAATGTATGTATGTCATGATTCTATCAGTGTACAAACACAAGTAGAGGAATTTAATTAATTCTTTTGTATGAAACAGTGTTCACTGTTTTATGTATATACTTCTACTCTTTTCAAAACCAAGCTGATTGAAATTGTAACTCAATTTAATACAGGTTTCTGGATATTAGTAATATACAGAAATAGTGCAATTCTTTCGGAATAACAGAGGTTTGAAAGAAAAACTTGCATTCGAATTTTATATTGTATAACATTATTCAAGAATGTACTTCTGTATGTAAGTATATGACAATGTGATCAAGAAGATTTTCAGTTTACATGTTTTCTCATAGGTACTTTTGTTCTTGTTCCAGGTTTAAATTTTTTGAGATGTTTGTGTATTTTTGACAAAGATCATATCACAATTTGAAGATGGTTTTCCTGTTCAAACTTGCATTTTGGTATATATATATATATATATATATATATATTTTGGTTTTCCTGTTCAGTATTTCTTCCCTTAAAGCATATATATATATATATATATGCTTTAAGGGAAGAAATACTGATTTTCATAATTGTTCACACGTTTTCTGGCTGTGCACACAAAATAAAAGCATTGTACACGGTTTCATATTGGTGTTGAGCACCACAAGGGTGCAGGAAGCCCTTGCCCCTCCCATGGCGAGGGCGCGGGCTGTGAGGAGCTCGCGCCGCGGCCTGTTGAGGGCGCGAGCCTCCCCACAGAGCCGCGTCCTTCCTATGGGGAGGGCTGGGAATTAAAATCCCTCCCCTTCCCCTTACAATTAAACAATTTCATTATCACAAAAGAAAGATTTGCCCAGTATTATACTCCATTTAAACTTAATTCAAAGGAATTTCGAATTTATTTTAGGGGAAAGATATTCTTGCAGATTATATGCATATATATATATGTATATATGCACGGGAATACAGATTCTTGTGTATATATATACATTTATATATGTTTTCAAATACAATTGGGAGCAGTTTAATAATTTACAGTTTTTGCAACAGAATGCAACCCTAATCTGGAAGAAAAAATTGGGTATTCTTTTTATAATGCAACAAATGAGAAGAATACTTTTACGCAGATTCAAAATAAAATTGGAAAAGATTTCTCATACATCTGTAATCATTTTTATAGAATGATGCATTTCATTTGTCCAATTTTTTACTGCAATTTAAACTGATTTGAAAACAAGGAATGGAAAATAACCTGACAAGTATCTTCAGTTGCAAATGCCCAGTATTACCTTTCTGTCTCCCCCTTCCAGAGCCTTGGTTATGTCTGAAAATAATGAATGCTCTCTTTTCTCCCTTCAAGCTTTATTTCTCCATTCGAGGGTCATGCAGAGTATTTCCAAATGATAGATAAATTTTACATGCAAATTGCAGAGGTTGCCACTTGCCAACAACATTGTTGGTTTTAAGGAAAATTTCCCCAGAGCCCAGCGTTTTCTCGGGGCTGTTCCTTTCTCCCCATTTTGGACTAAGGTTTAATACATATGCAAACAAAGATATCTGCACCTTTTAGACCAATTATTTCTTCCATATTATATATAAATTTAATATTTTTCACTTTATTTTTAATTTCCTAATTTAAATCAAATTTTCCTTTTTATTGCACAAAAGTAAATGGAATAAACTAAATAAGATAAACCATAATCTTTTCACAATTTTTATGGATAATTAAATTATATTTTAATTTTGCTATGTTATTATATGCATTTTTTTTCTATCAATTACTTATTCAAACCATGTAATCAATTTAAAACAAATCACATTGAAAACAGACATGGCCTAATGCAACTACATGATTTTTAGGTGCTGTGTGTGTGATCGAGAGCTTCTCCTCTTTTACCCTATCGGGAAGCTAGCCTTCTTTTCGTTAATCACACTCTTGGTCTTCGACCACCTGCAACTCAAATGCACTCAGGCGTGCAACAACGAAAGTGTATTAGTAACCAATATAGAAGTATAAATTTAAGCAATAATTAAATCAACACTCCTATTTCGTTCTATTTTGTATAAAATAAAATGCACTCATAATTCTAAAAACAAATATTTTCCTACATTTGCATACACCAAAGTGTTGTATTATATCATATTGCTCTAACACGTATCATAATTCATATAATAATTCCCAAAATGTCATGGTCAAAACAACATCAAAGTCTGAGACGTGACATCCTTCCCCACTTGGGAAGAGACATCGTCTCGATGTCTAAAAGCAAGTTACATAACAAAATTGAGATACTAGTATTTCGTAAATCTCTACATAAAAGAAAATAAAAGTATGCTAAGGTCTCAAATGAGGAAAGATTCTATGTATATCCTCAGCATTCTCCCAGGTGGCATTATCCACCGAATATTGGTCCCACTGGACCCTGTATTGCATAATGTCCCTATTATGCAACTTAACGTTGCGCTCTTCCAGGATCCTGACGGGCTCCACATGTATCACCCATGGGTCCTGAACCTGCAATGCATGCCAATCAAGGATATGAGCAATATCTGGATGGTAAGGCTTAAGTACTGAGACATAAAATACATTATGTATCCGGGATAGAGCTGGTCGCAGAGCAAGCCTGTAAGCAACTGGATTCACCACCTCCAAAACATCAAAAGGGCCAACAAACCTAGGGGCCAACTTAGAGTTTTTGCCGAGAGAGATTGAACTCTTATGCGACCGAACCCTCAAAAGACCTTATCTCCTATAGAGAACTGCCTAAAGCTTCGATTCTTGTCTGCTAGACTTTTCTGTCTATCTGCAACTTGTTTCAATTTTTCCTTAATGATTTTCATTTCGTCTTCCATTTCTCTGAGCATCTCAGGGCCAATCACAACCCTGTCTTCTACTCTGTCCCAACTAATGGGTGTCCGACATTTACGTCCATAAAGAGCTTCAAAAGGTGCCATACCTAATGAAGCATGGTAGGAGTTGTAAGCAAACTCTACCAAAGGCAAATACTCCTCCCACTTATGTTGATGTTCCATACAGTACATTCAGAGAAGATCTACTATCTGATTCACCCTCTCCGTCTGACCATCGGTCTGAGGATGATATGCGAAACTGAAATTCAATTTAGTTCCCAGGGAAGAGTTTAATGTGATCCAAAACCTAGAAGTCATCTGAGTGTCTCGATTTGAGATGATCGTTTCTGGCACTCCATGCAACCAGAAGATTTCTTGAACATATTTTTTTGCTAAAACCATTGAACCATCCTTGAGATTTCCAAGAATGAAATGAGCAACCTTTGTCAATTTATCCACCTCAACCAAGATGGTATCATGTTGGTTCCTAGACATTGGTAACCCTTGTATAAAATCCATAGTGATAACCTGCCATTTATACTCTGGTACCCTGTGAGGATATAAGAGTCCTACCGGATGTACATGCTCAGCCTTGACTTGCTGGCATTCCAAGCATCGGGCTACGTGGGACGTAATATCCCTTTTAAGTCCTGGCCAGAAGTACAGTGGCCTAAGTCTTTCCATCATGATACGTGTTAGAGCAATATAATATAATACAATGCTTTGGTGTATGGAAATGCAGGAAAATATTTGTTTTTAATTATGAGTGCATTTTATTTTATACAAAATAGAACAAAATAGGAGTGTTGATTTAATTATTGCTTAAATTTATACTTCTATATTGGTTACTAATACACTTTCGTTTTTGCACGCCTGAGTGCAATTGAGTTGTAGGTGATCGAAGGCCAAGAGTGTGATTGAGGAAAAGAAGGCTAGCTTCCCGACAGGGTAAAAGAGGAGAAGCTCTCGATCACACACACACCACTTAAAAATCATGTAGTTGCATTTAGGCCATGACTGTTTTCAATGTGATTGCTTAAATTGATTACATGGTTTGAATAAGTGATTGATATAAACAAAAAATATATATACCTATAATAACATAGCAAAATTAAAAATATAATTTAATTATCCATAAAAAAAAAAGATTATGAAAAGATTATGGTTTAATTATTTAGTTTATTCCATTTATTTTGTGCAATAAAAAGAAAATCTGATTTAGATTTGGGAATTAAGAATAAATTGAAAAATATTATATTTGCATATAATAAGGGAGAAATATTTGATTGGCATATTAAAAGGTGGAGATATCTTTGTTTGCATATATTTTTTTTAACCTTAGTCCAAAATTGAGAGAAATGAACAGCCCCGAGAAAACTTTGGGCTCTGGGGAAAAGTTTCCTTAAAACCAACAATGTTGTTGGCATGTGACAATCTCTGAAATTTGCATGTAAAATTTATCTGTCATTTGGAAATACTTTGCATGACCCTCGGAAGGAGGAATAAAACTTTAAGGGAGAAAAGAGAACATTCATTCAGACATAACCAGAGCTCTGGAAGAGGGCGACAGGAAGGTAATATTGGGCATCTGCACTGGAGAAAATAGCCAAGTTCTTTTCCATACTTTGCTTTCAATCAGTTTAAAATTTCAGTAAGAAATTGAAGAAATGAAATGCATCATTCTATGAAATGATTACAGATATCTGAGGAATCTTTTCCAAATTTTACTTTTGAATCTAGGTAATAGCTTACTTCTTATTGTTGCATTATGAAAAGAATACCCAATATTTTCTTCCAGATTAGGGTTACATTCTGTTGCTAAAGCTGCAAATTATTAAACTGCTCTCAATTATATTTGAAAACATACATAAGTAATTATATATATATGCACAGGAATCTGTATTCCCGTGCATATATACATATGTACATGTAAATGCATATGATTTTGCAAGAACAACTTTCACCAGAATTTAATTCGAAATTTCCTTTTAGATAAATGTAAATGCAGTATAATACTGGGCAAAACTTTTCTTTTTTTTGTTATGAAATTGTTTAACTATAGGGAGAAGGGGAGGGATTTTTCCCTAGCCCTCCCCACAGGAAGGCCACGGCTCTGTGGGGAGGCTTGCGCCCTCCACAGGAATCTGTATTCCCGTGCATATATACATATGTACATGTAAATGCATATGATTCTGCAAGAACAACTTTCACCAGAATTTAATTCAAAATTTCCTTTTAGATAAATGTAAATGCAGTATAATACTGGGCAAAACTTTTCTTTTTTTTGTTGTTATGAAATTGTTTAACTATAGGGAGAAGGGAAGGGATTTTTCCCTAGCCCTCCCCACAGGAAGGCCACGGCTCTGTGGGGAGGCTTGCACCCTCCACAGGCCGCGACCTGTGGAACGGGCGCGAGCCCCCTCACAGCCCGCGACCTCCCCATAGGAGAGGCAAGGGCTTCCTGCACACTTAGGGTGCTCAACACTAGTATGAAACTCTGTGTAATTCTTTTATTCTGTGTGCATAGTCTGAAAACGTGAGAACAGTTATAAAAATCAGTACTTCTTTCTTCAAAACATATATATATATATATACATATATATATATATACATATATATATATTGTTTGTATATTGTATATATATATATATATATATATATATATATATATATATATATATATATATACATATATATATATATATATATATATATATTCATCCATACATACATAAATGCAAGTTTGAACGGGGAAACCATCTTCAGAATATGATATGATTTCTGTCAAAAATACACAAACATATTAGTAATTGGAAGCTGAAATACGAACAAAAGCATGAACTTCTGAGAAAACATGTAAACTGAAAATTTTTCTTGATCACATTGTCATATACTCACATATAGTTGTACATTCCTGAATAATAGTATACATTATAAACTCGAATGCAAGTTTTTTCTTTCAAACTTCTGTTATTCCGAATGAATTGCCTTGTTTCTGTATATTACTAATAACCAGAAACCTGTAGTAAGTTGAGAATTACTCTTTCAATTAGCTTGAATTTGGAAGAGTAGAAGAATATACATAAAATTGTGATTTCCTCATAGATTTCAATGATACCATATAACTCAGGGTCTTCCTTAGAAGGATAGGACTATCCATACTAGTACTATGATATTTTCTAACAACCCAACTTCCTTCCTTTCTTGTGATATTGTTCAAGGTGGTTTTATAGCAATCAATGAGAACATAAGCTCCAAGTTTATGCCCTAAGTACATAAAAATCATGAATATTATTATGTATTGACATCCTTCATTTTACTAAGATGAGGACCCTATCTTTGAAACAACTTTTAAAGTTATTTTATAACTTAACATGCTCATTAAAATCAAACAAGCGCAATTGTATCTTTTATTCATGACAATAGTTTTACTTTAAGGATAAGCTTATCTTAGCAATACTAGACGCATTTTGGAAATATCTCTATATGTATGTGGTATGGATTTTTAATTGATGTTAAATTATCACGAAAAGCCTCTTACATGATATAGGACTCTAATTGGTGATTACTATCCTTCATTTTACTAAGATGAGAACCCTATCATTGAAACAACTTTTAAAGTTATTTTATAACTTAACACACTAATTAAAATCAAGCAAGCGCAATTGTATCTTTTATTCATGACAATATTTTGACTTTAAGGATAAGCTTATCTTAGCAATACTAGACGCATTTTGGAAATATCTCTATATGTATGTGGTATGGATTTTTAATTGATGTTAAATTATCACGAAAAGCCTCTAACATGATATAGGACTCTAATTGGTGATTACTATCCTATAAGAGTGAAATTGTATATTTTTACATGAAACGATCTTAGTCTTCATACTAGCATTTATGACACGCTTACCCTTGATGACATAGTCTTAGTTTTCATGGTTGACATTCTTATAGATAGTTTCGTGACATATCTTTCTTCTTTATTAGTAGACTATTAAGCTTGTGAGGAATTTTTTTTTACACTTTATAATCATAAAGTTGGTAAGGAAGAGACAATTCACTATGTAGTGTTTGGTGAAAGTACTTGTCAATGTTATTTTTTATTTTTTACACTTCTTTTATGTGAACTATGCAAGTTGAGTGTTTGGCTTGTGTGCCCACCAATACTATTTGAACTTGGTCATAAATACTATTAGCCAAATATCTTAGAGCACCAACTATGGAATATTAGTATTGTATCTATAGCCCACTATTGTATTTCCAAATGAATGTGGTATCTTCTTAGGGATAACGACTTACTAGTGCATCACAAGGACCAAAGAATTAAAAGGTTCCCTAAGATGGGATTGTATGTGTTCAACTAAGTCCTCTCTATATCTAAAGGTACATGAGGACCTTGGGTCCATGCAGTTAGGATGTCTATCTAAGGCATGTCATTAGGTTCAAATCTATCCTTGCTTCACTTTGTTCTCTTGAACATATTTGTGCCAAAAATGACAAATCAATTATGTATATAGAGTATTCCAATTATAATCCCTAAATTTATATACCCCACTGTAACACATGGATCCACATTAACACTTGGTGATGGAATCTAATCTAAGATAATTAAAATTTAAACATAGGAAGAGATGATTATTTTTTATTCCCAAGATCATGAAATTGTATGAGCATTCAAACTTTAGGTTATGCAAGTTTAAAAAATATTTTAATTGTCAAGATTACTTCATAGTGAAATACAAAAGGATACATGAATTAGTCATGCAAATAGGTACACACAAACAAGATATATTTTTTAATGATTTTTCAATTTGTTTCATTTACAGAATCTTCACCCAACATAGTTGCACAACATAGATACTAGTAGTTATAAAGTTGATGCTTTTAATGCATGGTCTTCTACAACCAAAAAGGTTTAGTAACAATAAATAAATCTCTAATCAATCATGCAAAGATCATAAATTAGGATAAGTAAAAAAATCCAAATTATAATTCAATTGTATAGAGTTGTAGATAGGTATGGCCTATATTTAGAGAATGCAAAATATGGAGAAATATATAGTAAAGCTAGTAGAGGGTCTAAATGTTATAGATTATAAGACTTTACCATAGGAAAATGATGTATCGATGGTTGGTGCTAACATTTCTTGACACATTACTTCATAGGACACAAGATCACTCTCATTCTAAGATGTTGACTAATCAATAAAATTTTTCTAGTGCATCTAGTAAGAGCAACAATCTAAATTATTTTTTAATATATGGTAGGTATTTGTACAATTTCAAGATCACCTTTGTATAATAGTGCACATGTTGGCATTCTTTCATGAAAATACCTAATGAGATCAAACTAGAAGAAGTGATAGTATTACATTACACTTACATAAATTTCAACAACTTGGCTTCTAGAAGAGATTCTTGTGGTTGCAAACCTAAAAAGGAGGAAATTATGAAATTTTCATGCTACAATTCTCAAATTTCCTAATTGTGATGGATGTAAAGAGTTATCTACATAATTGGTAAGTCCTTTACTCATTAGTAAGCAATGATGTGGAGGTGAAGGAATTGCAAAATAGCACTAAAATGTTTTGTTTAAATTTTGTATATAAATAGATAATGAGTTGTGTCCCAATATAATCTATACATGATAAGAGAATGTGAAAGATATAAATAATTAAAATGCATATATGTGGGGTTGCACACTATCGGCATTAGAGACACATCTTAACATGTAGCCTATTCCAAGGAAAGCATGACATGTCTTACAATTGGCACACTATTGGAGTTAGAGACACATCTTAGCATGGGTCCTAGTCTTAAGAAATGGGGTTAACTAAACAAATAAAGATATCATAACTTTTTCTTACTTTAGATAGAGGGGACTAAAATTTATGCCTAAAATCCAATTTCATTAGGACCTTGTCGAGATAAACAAAATAAAAACAAAAAATCCTAAAAAGAATAAATGGAATGATTTGGGAGAGAACAAAACTATTCCAGAGTAGTCCCCTTAAGATACATAGGAAAAATTTTGGCTAAAATTTTATCATAAAAAAATACATCTATATATAAGAGTAGAAACATGTGTTTGGGGAACCTCCCTTTCCATTATAATTTTTAAATTAGGGAGTCATAGATTTTGGTGGAAAAGGGTGAGAAATTATTTGTAGGGATAATGAATTTTGTTGAATTTAATACACGATATTCGTCAACTAAGAAGTAGGATGTGTATTAAGTAGTTTTGGGTGATTCCCTTACTTTTTAATAATTTATTTGTGATGAGTTTTGTATGGAATGTAGAAGGGGCCATTATACTAGTAGTTGTTATAGTAGAAATATACAAAAATGTATGTTGAGAGGAAACAAATAGTCTATTCAAATAAGTAAAGGGGATAGGATGAGAAGTCAAGGTATATAATAATAAGTAGAAAATCCATAAGGATTTTGAGAATATTAGGCATGTGTTTAGGAGGAAAAATGGAAAATATGTTAATGAGAGTAGAGTTATGAATATGAGTTTGGGGGTATTGACTTTAATCTGAGTATGTGGTAAATGACAAAATTTTCATAAAAGGTCAAGGAATTCTTAAGCAAGAAAGGGATGATGATGAATAATATGGTTTACAACTTGTAGAAAGAGTAGACCCTCAAGGTTGATAACAAGAATCTTTTTCATGGATTTAATGATGAGATTAAGTCCTAGTGAGAAAAAATCATTTCAAATAATGTGGATTTATAATAAAGCTATTTTTTTATATACATTTAATACTTTCATAGTAGTAAAATATAATCCTCCCTAGTGGTCAAATTTGTTTACCACAATGGGAGGTAATTCATTAGAAGTAGATATTAGAGGGGGTGGGAGAAGTAGGCATGACTATATATAAGTTGGCAAAGAAGTGTTACTAGTTGAAGAGGTTATATTTTGAGATTTATATGGGAATTATGATGAATAGGGATTAGAGAATGTCCTATGTACTAAATCCCATGAATCAAAGAGAAAGTAGTTTTTTTATCACATAAAGAACAATGATAATGTCTAGAATTTTACGCTAGGTTCACCAAAGTTGTGAGTGTGAATTAAGCTACCTTATAACTCTAGTGTAAAATAAGTAAAATTATACTTCATTTTAGGAAATAATTAATTTAATAATGTAATTTAACACACATGGAGCTTGGTCCAATTAATATATATAAACGATTTTATATTGTTGTTACTTGTTTTTATTTACATTTTAAGTATTTATAAAAGATGAAAGAAGATAGCAATAATACAAATAAGAGTTGATGGGAGAAGGTTAGAAGAATCATAAATGGATGGCGATGGTGGGCATGTGGGGTACGACTATGCAAATTTGTGGCTTGTAGCAAGTCGCGGCCTACATGTTGCCTTCTTTCTTTGCACGAGTTCAAAGCTTTTGTGGGTGGTATGGGTGGTGTTTGTTGGTTTGGGGTGGGACCTGTTTACTCTTGGGTGGGGTTTTGTGCTTGTTTCCTCATTACTCTTTGTGGTTCTTTGTGCTACTCAGGTTCTACGTGTGGTGGTGGTGTGCTCATCTTTCTTTTTGGATGACTTGGTTGGTGTTGACATTGTCAGGTGTTGAGCTAGGGATCTTCAATAATTTATCATTTTTAAAATGGCTTTTGGGGTTGATTTGTCGCCTTTAGGGCAATGCTAATGCTATGAATTTTTGAGTAAACCTTCAAATGATGGAGGTGCTACTTGGACTGGTGGGCCTCGTGTATCGAAGAATAGTGGTTGTTTGGAGAGGAGCACTCTCATCCAATTTTGATGATCCAACCAGGCTCAATTGAGGAACATGTCAATTACCTAAGTAGCCATGTGTTATTTGTAAATTTATGGTATCCATGTTTCCCTCCCACTTTTAGAATCTTGGGCTTACAAAAGCTAGAATATAGAGGGTGATGTGGAGATTATGCAGGAAGCTAATAACTATTTTGTGGTTTCTTCTTGCATGTCGGATCAAATTAAGGATTTTGAAGAGGGCCCCTATTTCTACAATTAGATCGGGCTATTTATCAAAACCTGGCATCTTGGGTTTAATGCGGTTGAGGAACTTCCATTAAAAGTCTTGGTTTGGGTTAGACTTTAATGGCTACCTCTTAAACTTTGGAGGAATGATATGCACATGATCACCCTACTTTTGGGTAAACTGGTGGGCCCTTCCCAACAAATAATGGATAAAAGGGTTGTTTCATGGGCTCACATCTTTGTTCAAATTGATCTTAATAGCCCATTTCTAGATTCGATGGAGATCCAAGTTGGGTCCACTTCTTGGATCCAACAATTGGATTATGTGATTTTACCTTTTGGATGTTGGATATGTCATGAGTATGGGCACCTCAAGAACAAATATCCCAAACTTCTTTCTTCTAGAGGACATGCAAATGCAACTCCCACAAAGGTGCCTTCTCGCATGCCTCCTTCAATGAATAAAGGGAAAGCCCCTGCTTTCGAGGGAGATTTAGATAAAGAGGGTTTCATTCTAATCAAGCCTCGTAGCGAAGGTAGAGGTTTGAAAAGAACTTTGAAGGATAGGTAGGCAGATGTGTCCTTCAACCGTGCTTTGAGGCTTTGGAGGACTTAGATCAACATGATGGGTTCTTGGGTACACCTCTCTTTGGACTTGATGATGTGGGAGTTGTTCAATTGGATCCTAAGGAGAAGAGTAGTAGCTTACAAGAGGACTAGATTAATACTCAGATGGATACTGACCAGGTTTTGTTGTGCGTTGGTGAGTTTTCTGTGACTTCTGATAAGTGTTTAGGGGATGGGTTAGAGGTTGCTAATTAGGATGTTGTGCTTGGATCTTTGCCTCTTGACCCTGGTAAGAGTAATAAATCTTTGCGTACTTTGGGGTTGCAACAAAGAAACTTGAAAAGGGAAGCTCTGAGAAGTCTTCCAAGGTGGGGAGAAACAAGGATCTGGATAAAATTAAAGTAATGGGGGAGAATTTGGTGGAGTCAAGGTCTGTGAAGACCATTGATTCCCATTTCTCTAACCTCTAGAAATTATTGTTATTTCATGGAATGCAAGGGGATTGAATAGCTCCCCTAAACAAAAGGTTGTTCGAGATTTAATCAAGTTTCATTCTCCTAATGTAATGTTCATTTAAGAAACTAAGCTTTTTGTGGATGCTATGTTTAATATGGCCTATAAGTTGTGGTGGAGGGGTCATTGCAGTGTATTGGGGCACATGGTAGATTTAGAGGAATTGTTTCTCTCTAGGACCTGCGCAAGATTTCTCCCATTTGGTGGATTTCAGGTAGAAATTCATTATCTATGGCTACTTAAAGCTTTTCTTTTGGTGAGGTGATTCTTCTTACCAATGTTTATGCTCCTACGAAGTTCCCTGGTAAGTGTTTGCTTTGGGATCATATTAAGATTTTGTGTTCTCTAGACCCTTTACTTGGATTCTAGCTGGTGATTTTAATGATATTACTAGTCTGGAGGAAAAATGGGGTGGGCTGAATAGGCTTGATCCCTCTTTTGTTGTTTTTAGAGAGAACATTGCTCTTTTGAACTTGATAGATGTTAAGCATGGAAATGGGGTGTTCACATGGACCAATAGGATATGTGGAGAGGGCTTTATCTCTAAGTGTTTGGATAGGTTCCTTGTCCCCAGCTTATGAATTGGCAATAATTGGATTACTAGTTCAGATATCTTGGATTAGAAAGGATGTGAGCATTGGCCTATCAAATTTGTTGTGAACACGAGGTGCTTCTCTAAGAACCCATCTTTTAAGTTCCAACTTATGTGGTTACGTGAGCCCTCTTTGCAAGATCTCATGAGGGAGTGGTGGAGAATTGGCACACCAGCCTATGGCACTACTATGTTCTCTTTTGTTCGAACACTTCAGTTTGTGAAATTCCAGCTGAAGACAAAGAATAGACAAATTTTTGAAAATATTTTTAAGTCAAAATTGAATGCCAAGAAAGAGTTTGAATGGGAACTGAGGGAAGATATTTTTTGGAAATAGAAGGCTAGGGTTGACTGGCTACAAGAGGGTGACAAGAATGCATCTTTCTTCTTCAATTCTGTCAAAATTAGGAGGCATGGTAATTTGATCTCTTCTTTGGTGTCCTGTTAGGGGCAACAACTTTCTTCGTTTAAGAAGATCTTGCAGGAAGTTGTTTGATTTTATTCTTCCTTGTTTAAGGAAGATTCTCCTAATGTTGTTGATGAAGATAATCTTATAGTGGATTACATTCCTTCACTGGTCTCCCCCAAGGTGAATGAGACTCTGGTTAGGCCTATCTTATTGGAGGTGGAAGAGATTGTCTTCAAGATGAAAAAGGGAAAGTCCCCTGGTCTTGATGGGTTTTTTATTGAGTTCTTTTAGGAGTTTTGGGAGATTATCAAATTTGATTTATTAGGTGTTGTCCAAGAATAACAACGTAGCAAATAGATGTTGAGGGAAATGAATTCTACCTTCCTTGTGCTTATTCTTAAGTAGGAGGGAGCTATTTCTTTGGACCAATTTAAGCCTATTGCCCTATGTAATGTGGTCTACAAGATCATCTCCAAATTAATGGAAGAGAGACTTAAGTCGTGGCTGGGTAAGATTATTTGTAAAGAACATGGAGGTTTTGTTGTTGATCGAGAAAATCTTGGATAAGGTGGTTATTGCTGCCGAAGCCATTCACTCTATGGCTGGTCCCAAGAAGGCTATGTTTGTTAAACATATGGCCAAAGCTTATGACAAGGTTAAATGGGTTTTTCTTCAAAAGGTTCTCTTTGCCTTTTGCTTTGGTGAAGACTGGATTGGTTAGGTTATGAGTTGTGTTATGTCTGCTTCATACTCTATTATGATTAATGGGAAACCTTTTTTCTTTGTTTGGTGCTTCTCGGGGTCTTCGCCAGGGGGATGTAAGGAAGCTTGCAGCCATCTAATGACAATTTTCACATAACCCAAATTTGAAAACATGCAAATAAGTGCTCAAAATCAACATGCAAGAGAATGGACAACAAACCCATGAAAGAGGACACAAGATATATCCCAGGAAAACCCTCAAGAGGGAAAAGCCCAGCCTCCAAAAGCATCCACACTCCATGTATTGTTCAGCAATGAAAAACCCATTACAATACATCTGTAGAGACTCCATGAACACTTCTGAAGCACAAGCTATCCATGCATTCCATGTGGGCAAGCATGAATCCACACATCCCATGCCATGCTTCAAACCCTCACACATGCACAAGCTCAACTTGCTAACCTACAATAAACTCTCCAACCCTAGACAACTACCCTTGTGGTTGCTTTTATAGAAACAAGCTCCCACAAAACCACCGAGTGGTATTACATAAACCATGTGCCCAAAACCATGAACTTACAGTCATGTGACCCCACATTTCATATTGGGTACTTTATTATATTTTATTATTTCTCCTCAATATTAAATAATTAAATTTTACAATTATGTCCCAATGTTACAACATAAAGTGGCTCCAACATTATAGCTCCTAGTGATGCATGTCCATCTAGGTACCCCTGGGTGCACCACACATAATAATAAATTAAACATTACAAACATTATGCAAGGTGTACAACACCTAATTCTAACAATCTCCCACTTGTTGTATACATTGCATAAGGGGGTAACAAGTAAGCTCAAACATCAAAATAATAAACTCCATAGGCAACATGTACCATCCTAGAATCCAAGTGCTCCATCAAGATACATGTAATAAGAACCAAGGTGACCACCATCTCATCCATGAATGCTCTCATCCTCCACCATGCCAATGCACTAAGATAAGACCACATCCAAAGAGATGTCACACAAACTGTCACAAAGAAGCATAATCTTGCCTCAAACCGATATCTCGAACACAAACATTCAATCCAAAGGTAATGAATATGCACCAATAGTTGTCAAGAATGAATCACCATAGTTGAAATGACATCCACAACAAATGCCAACACATCCAACTATCCATACCTCCAAGGTATACATATCATAGTAAACTCATGCCATCACATATCCACCCATAAACCTCAATAACAAACTCCATGTGCAAACTTGTCAAAGAGTAACATACACATCTAGGAGCTCTCACTGCATGGGCAATGTCCAGATGAATGCAAAGCTAGAATGAGCACATTCAATGCATCACTTTGTTAACATTCCAAAAGAGAAGGCACCATCACAAGTGATCAAGGCATATCAAGTCTACTAACAACATCACATAGAAGATGTAAACATTTAGTTCCAAGGAACATCCACAATGATATGCAAAACCTGCAAACCAAATACTTGTAGCATGTCCTCCTACACACACCTCTAGATGCCAACTGTGTCAGGTATGATCTCCTTCATAACAGCCCATAACAAAATCCATAACAACATCCAACCGTCCAATCACCAAGATCAAACATAACATTTGTATCATGTAACTAATCATGGATGTAAGCATCTCAAAACTAGAAGATCAAACTCACTGCAACCATTCCTAAACCGAGGAAATCAGCCCAATAAACCATCTCCTAAACCCAACATGTACAAGGAGTTAACACATGCCAATACTCCTCAAATGAACCCTCCAAAACCAAATATCCATGAATCAAGATCCATATCCATGAGAAGACAAATCATAAACATAATGCACCTAAAAGAAAATGGGCAATACCTCTCCAGTGAATCGCCAAGTAGACCAAGAGTGGGGAATGAGAATGCTCCTCTAGGATATCCAAGTCATCATGACTCAACCAAGAACACTCTCCTCATTGGTCCATGTTGAACTCATGTCAAACCAAGATGTAGGCTCCTCATACTTCCTACTGAAACCTCATCAAGAGTAGCCATCTCAAACAAACATGTCTCTAACCACAAGAGAACACCAAGCCTGACGTAAGTCTCCATGTATCCATGAGCACTTGCAACCAATCAATCCATGCTAAACTCCAAGCAAATGATCAAAGTAATCAATACAAATAGAACCAACCAAGATCAAAATCATAGCTCCAACTGCATAATCACATCCTCTCAAAAGATCACATGCTAAAATCATCATAACATGTACCATGCCACAACTCTAAACCAGTAATAAAGATTATACCATGACATAATAACAAAACCATCCTACAACCAAGGATCACCTGTCAAAATGAACACGCCATCAACAATACCTCAACATCTTCAACACCTAATGTCAATGAACTCTCACTATAGCACACATAATCCAAGAGATCCTCCATGAAACCAATCAACACCTATTGAAGACAACCATCCATAATAAACAATGGATCCACATCATTGCCAAATTCTCCCACTGTACTATGATATCGAGCAATCCCATGGCATCATGATTTGCATAACTAACACTACATCATTGTCATAAGCTCACACAAAACTTGTGAATCCAAGCTCTCAATGACAACATGATAACCATCCTCTAAAGCAAAAAGATACACCGCCGAGCCATGATATCACGATATGAATCTCCTCAAACCAAGAAGATACACTACCACAACTTGAATCAGGATCCAATCCAACACCACCAACGATGGACCTACATAAACCATCATGGCATGCCAAAGTCTCTATTGCATAAGAAACATGCATATGGCATCATGATCACCACCAAATGTACCAACAAATCAACCCAACTGTGTTCACATATTTGGATAATCATTGTCAATTGCATAGGTCTCATATCATGACTATACCTGGTAATACCATCTCATCTCCTCAACATGATGACAAAACCAACAAACCAAGTGACTAAACCAAGCCATCAAAACTGAACATGCATCAACACTAAAATATCAATGGGAAAAGACAACCCATGTCCAAGTCATAAATGCAACATGTAAGTATAGACTGCTTACAACATTCGACAACTTGTAGATACAACAATGCAACATACAAATCCAACTAATATTGATAACCATGTCAAAAATAGAATAATATGAGATGTACAATTGAGTATACAATGAATTCATTATCGGATCACCAAAATCCACTCATCCATAAGCTCATAATATCTTGATAATCAGAAAGACCCATAAACAACTGAGGTGAGAAAAAACAACAAATAAACCATGCCAAAATAACTCCAAACTCGATCCACTGTGTAGTTCTCTAAACAATCTTTTCGTTGACTATTTGAAGTCTAAAATCCAACTTCGTATGCACCCGATATGCCCTCTCAAAGCTCAAAATGAACCCCTAACTTCCACCAAGCAAAAAACTTTCAAAATTGCAAAATGTAAAAAAATATCTGATACCATAGCGTAGAGCTCGGATATAGCTTTTTAACGACTATAAGAATTCAAAAATTTGACATACTAGGCGAAAGTTATGCCCCTACGAAGTGAAGGTGTAGTTTGCATGTGAGGCAAAAAAAAATTTAACCACCCTTAGTGGCTGGGCGGTGGCTCCACCCGGGCGGCACCGCTCCCCTGATGGTGCTCTTGCGGCAGACTCCAAATTTCATTAAAACTGTTTAAATTTTCTAGAAAATAAAGAAAAATTCCTCCACCCCCATGTGACGGACCCGACACACTTATTAAATTAGGCCTTTTCTATTTCAAATCCAGTTTAAAAAAAACTCCATAGTGGATACAAATTTTTAAAAAACTTATTTAAATTTTTTTTATGGTAGTTAGGGGGATCGCCAACAGTACTCGGTCGATGGCCGTACCTACAGATTGCCGACGACAGTCGACAAGACTAGCACTGGCAGTACCGTTGGCAGCCCTGCAAGAGGTGGGTTAGGGGGGGTGGCCGACCCCCCCACAAAATATTTAAAAAAAATATTTTTCAATATAAATTTCAATCAGCCCCCCAAATATTTGATTTTAATTTTATTTATTTATTTTAATTTTGCAGGATTTTTTTCGTTAATCGAGATATAATTTTTTTTTGAATTTTAATTTTCTGAGTGCAAAATTGACGTCTGTACGACCTACGAAAGGGCATTATGCTAAAAACAATTGCCTTTTTTTCAACTTTTCCAAAATAGGAAAAATTATATGTCAAAATTCATCTCTCAACCAACTTGAATCCAACCATGAGGTCCATTTTGTCTTAGGAGGTCATCCATAAAATTTCCCCTACAAAACCCTCATTTGAATGCACAACCAAGAAACCCTATTTTGGTAAAAAATTTCACACCCAAAATTTGTAAACAACCCATCAAAACAACAAACCCGAAACCCTTAGATCTGCAATAAAACACCTACAAAACCCTCATATTTTGCCATTTTCTTTCATTCTCTCATGCAACCTAGGGTTATCCAATCTATAACCAATGTTTTGATACCACTTGTAAGGAAATTTGCAGCCATCTAATTACAATTTCCACATAACCCAAATATGAAAACATGCAAATAAGTGCTCAAAATCAACATACAAGAGAATAGACAAAATACCCATGAAAGATGACACAAGATATATCCTAGGAAAACCCTCAAGAGAGAAAAACCCAACCTCTAAAAGCATCCACACTCCATGTATTATTCAACAATGAAAAACCCATTACAATACAGTTGCAGAGACTCCATGAACATTTCTAAAACACAAGCTATCCATGCATTCCATGTGACTAAGCATGAATCTACACATCCCATGCCATGCTTCAAACCCTCACACATGCACAGGCTCAACTTGCTACCCTACAATAAACTCTCCAACCCTAGACAACCACCCCTGTGGTTGCTTTTATAGAAACAAACTCCCACAAAACCACTGAGTGGTATTACATAAACCATGTGCCCAAAACCATGAACTTACAATCATGTGACGCCACATTTAATATTGGGTACTTTATTATATTTTATTATTTTTCCCCACTATTAAATAATTACATTTTACAATTATGTTGCAATATTACAACATAAAGTGGCCCCAACATTATAGCTCCTATTGATGCACATCCATCTAGGTACCCCTAGGTGCACCACACACATAATAATAAATTAAACATTACAAACATTATGCAAGGTGTACAACACCTAATTCTAATAGGGGACCCTTTGTTTCCGTATCTTTTTAATCATTATGGTTGAAGGGTTGGGGAGGCTCTTGTAAGCCCATGTTAATCGTGGCCTTATTCATGGCTGGAACTAGGGTGATGGGTTACTTCCTCAACCTCGTTTACAATTTGTGGATGATACAACTTTGTTGGGTGTTGCTAAAATTTCGGAAGTGACTAACATCAGGCAGGCTCTAGATATCTATCTTGCTACGTCTGGTCAAAAAATCAATGATAAGTCATCTATTTACTTTTTTAATACTCTGCTTCTGGTTCAGTCTAGAATAGAGCATATTTTGAGATTTCATATGGTGCTCTTCCTTTTGTATACTTGGGCATCCCTCTCTCTATTGGTCCCCTGCCAAGAGGAACTTGGAAGAGTGTGTTGGATAAATTTTGGGAGCATGTTAGTCATTGAACTTATAGATAGTTGTCTATTGTTGGGAGGGTGTTGCTTTTAAAATTTGTTGTTTAGGATCTCCCTCTATATAGATGTGTGGTTTAGATTGCTCCTGCTAGTCTCATTAAGAACCTAGATGAGTTATCTAGACAATTTTTGTGGGCAGCAAATCTTGATTCTTCAAAGTGTATTTTTGTTAAAATGGCAGAATATTTGTCGCCCGAAGCAGTGTGGTGGTTTGGGTTTACGACAAACAATCCTTACTGGGCATGCTTTGCTTGTGAATCTATATTGGAGATGGTGCATTAGTCAAGATCGAGTTTGGGCCAACATTCTCTCTTCTAAGTATTTGCAAGGGGTGGTTGAGAAAGATGTACATAGATTTTCTTTGGAAAGTAAGGGTTCTTTGATTTGGAGCACTCTCAAGAAGGGGGCTAGCTTAGTCAAGTAGAGCTTGTTTTGGATTTGTAATAGAGGTTCAAACACTCTCTTTTGGTTTGGCTTGTGGGATGGGCACCCCCAATCATGACCACACATTTGCATTTATAGAATCTTTGTCTTTCCTTTCTTAAGGTTGGCTGGTCTTGAGTGGAAGACTTTAAAGTTGTAAAACCCTGGGCCAGGTTGAGGTGTTCAAGTGGAAGGATGCTTAGGATTGGCCCATGATGAAACCATAAATTGTCTCATATTGAAAGTTCTTTAGCTTGTTTAAAGTAGAATCTAAATTAAATATTTGGTTTATTTTTGGTAATATATGTGATCCAAATTGTTTCTAATATCACTTCATAAGTGTGTGTAAGATGCTATAATGTAGGTGAATATATTATTAAACAATTCATGACAATAAAGAGCTTCATAAACACTTGTAGCTGAGAGCTCTAAACACTTGAAGCAGTTAACTCTTGATAGTTTTAGAAGGATTTTAAGAAATAATGAGAAGATAGAGAAGACTTCCAACACACTCCTACATTCATGCAAAACTATGGAGCATCATTCATTCCTAAATTAATGGGATAGGTATTTGTTTCATGTTGAGTTTTAAGATCTCTCGTAGTTATTAAATTTCATGCTTCATGCTTCATTCTTCCACCAAAGATAACTCAAGTTACCACATCGCTCAAATGTTGTTGCATGATTATATCATGTTATTCATGCTAAGAATCAATGATTTTGTCGACTAAATTAAAGAATAATTCCTTCATTCACATTCAACACTTGAAGACTTCCTAAAAATCAAGCACCCAAAAATTAGGAAAAACATAGTTTCAGTAAAACAACGATATCTCCCTTGTTTCTCAACAAAATTGAAAAATTCAAAATGATATGGAAATTAGATTGGAAGGGCTAAAAACCCTTTTGAGTATTTTGTGTCATTTTCACAAGGGAATGATCAATACGTGACAAAAAATGACTGAGACAAAGGTGGTGTGATGGAGGACAACTTCAGTGTTTTTAGAATTTTATAAACAACCCCTTAAAAATAGGATCTTGGATCCACATTTTTAGTGGATTGGTTGGATATATATAGAATATGAATTCTATAAATACAATGTAATCATTTTATAAAAATGGGGATAAGAAAGACTTATTTTAGCATAAGGAAATATGATAGTTTTAGTTTCATTTATAGCAATGTATTTCCAAATTTTTAGAGTAAATTTGAATTCAAATAAGATTTCATTTCCAACAAATGTGAAGTAGTTTAACCTTTTCAATTCTTGAAAGTGTTTTTTAGATTAGTTCCCATTCATGCAACTTTCCTTTCATGCAAATAGAATTTATTTTTTCAAGTAGAATAGACTGTCAAACAAGTTTTCCACTTTCTCTTTTGTAGGCAACCATGGATACTGCCTTGGATTAATAAATTAAATGATGAGGATTACAATGACCCCATCATTTTTGGCACCATTGTCGAGGATAAGTGTCATTAGGGAACGAGGAAAACCAATTTGGCAGCCTTTTAGATTTAGAAGTTCTTCGAGAAGGATTTGTCTTTCAAAATCCCCCCAAATTACAAAATCAAAACCCCAAAATTCTAGATCTAAGGGAAAACTTGCTATTTTTTCAAAATATCTTTAGTTGGAGGACGATCACTCTAAATCCCAACAAAGAATATTTCTTTAAGGAAATAATTGATGGATTGTTGCTTGCAATAGGTGCAAAATATAATGAAGAGATCGTATCTTCATTACAAAAGCTTGAAAAAAATATACTTATTTGGAGACCTTCAAAATCCAAGAATGGCTACCCAATCAAATTTTTCAAGTCAAAGGAGGGTTACCCAATCAAAGATTTGAAGAACAAGGAGTTGTTTACAGTCATGCATGCAATAGATCAGAAGGAAAAGATCTCTCCAATCAGCCCATGTATTTGCTAGAATCAAAAATCACGGGGAAGGTTTCCACTTCAAAGGAAGGTGAAACATTGAGTTTCTAAATTTTTGTCGTCTTCTTTTCATTCTCTTCTCTAAAAAAATTGAATGCATGGAAACATACCATGGGAAAGGGAAGATATTTTTCAGAACCAGTTAATGGTTGTGTAACCTCTCTACATCATTAAGTAGAGTAGGTTAGGGTATGTTTTGTTCAAATTAGTTCTTTGCATATGCTATTTCCTCTTCTCTAAGGCTATAAGCATGTACTTTTCTGTACAAATCGTTGCTCTAAAAACTTATAGCAGATATTTTGGCATTATGGATGACTGGTTAGTGCAACAAAAATAATGATGAAGCAATCTAAGTCGGTATTCAATGTAAAAGATCAAGTTGTAGCTCTCAATTTAGTTGAAGAAATTATTTGCATGCAACATGAAGACAGTGAACTACAACTCATGCAGGATGGTTGCATGGAAAACTAAGATAAAATAAGGTAGTTACTTTATTATTTTACTCTTATTTAACTAAAGTTCTTTCATTTCACTCAATCCACTCAGAAAAAAAGTACATAAAAGCATATCTTGAGGTTTATGGATTGTTCCGAAGCTATTTGGAGCTAAAAATAATAATCTAAAAGCAATTCTAAGATTTAAGGAGCAATTTGAACCTATCTAGAGCTATTTTGGAACTGTTCAGGAGCTACCCAAAACAACTACTAAAAAATGAATTTATTGAATTTGAAGGCTCATTGTGAGTTGCAGAGGGACCTACAACATTTTAGGTGTGGGGGAGACGATGAGACCATAAATTGTATCATATTTTATCAAAGAAAATCATCTATTTCTTCCTAATGCATTAGTGTTAGAGTGGATTTGAGTAATGAATGAAAGTTCTTTAGCTTGTTTAGAGTAGAATCTAAAGTAAATATTTGGTAATCTATGCGATCCAAATTGTTTCTAATATCAGTTCATACTTGTGTGTGTAAGATGCTATAATGTAGGTGCAAACATTATTGAATAATTCATGACAATAAAGAGCTTCATAGACACTTGCAACAGAGAGTTCTATACACTTGAAGTAGTTAACTCCTGACAACTTTAAAATACTTTAAAGAAATAATGAGAAGATAGAGAATACTCCCAACACACTCCTACATTCATGAAAAATCATGGAGCATCAATCATTCCTAAATTAATGGGATGAATATTTGTTTCATGTTGAGTTTTAAGATCTCTCATAGTTAGTAAATTTTATGCTTCATTCTTCCACAAAAAATAACTCAAGTTACCACATCCCTCAAATGTTGTTGCATGATTATAGCATGTTATTAATGCTAAGGATAAATGATTTTGTTGGTTAAACTGAATAATTCTTCCTTCATTCATGTTCAACACTTGAAGGCTTTCTAAAAATTAGGTGCCTGAAAATTATCAAAAATGTTGTCTCAGTAAAACAACGACATCTCCCTCATTTCTCAACGAAATTTCAAAAATTCAAAATGATGTAGAAAGTAGACTGGAAGGTTTAAAAACCCCATTGAGCATTTTGCATGATTTTCAACAGGGAAGGATCAGTACATGATAGAAAATGATTGAGACAAAGGTGGCATGATGGAGGACAACAACTTCAATTTTTTTAGAGTTTTTGTAAACAGTCCCTCAAAAATAGGATCTCGGATCCACATTCTTAGTGGATTGGTTGGATAGATATAGAATATGAATTCTATAAATACAATTTAATCATTTGATAAAGGGGGGGTTTAGAAAGAATTGTTTTAGCTCGAGGAAATAAGATAGTTTTAGTTTCATTTCCAACAATGTATTTCCAACTTTCTAGAGTAAATTTGAATTCAAGCAAGCTTTTCATTTCCAGAAAATGTGAAGTAGTTTAGCCTTTTCATTTCTTACAAGTGCTTCTTAGATTAGTTCCCATTTATGCAACTTTTATTTCATGTAAATAAGATTTATTTCTACAAGTAGAATAGACTATCAAGCAAGTTTTCTACTTTCTCTCTTGCAGACAACCATGGACATTACCTTGGATTGATAACTTAAATGATGAGGATTACAATGACCCCATCAACCCACATGGGGATCTGAGGAATATCATGAGGAATTTTCCCATATTTTGGCTAGTAGACGTTGTAGCTCTTTGCAGAAGGAGGATATTTTGGTTTGGGGTCTTGATCCTTGGGGAGTTTTCTCTGTGGTTGCTAGGTATTAGGAGTTGTATAGGCAACTTTATTGTGGCGAGGTTGTTCCTTGGTGGAATGATGTCTAGAATAATTTTGCTTGGCCTAAATGTAATTTTTTCCTTTGTTTGGTGGTCGTAACATGTGTCTCACTTGGGATAATTTGTTGAAGAGGGGATTTCAGGGGCCTTCTATTTGTGTTTTGAGTGGGTGTAGTGAGAAATTTGCTTCCCATTTGTTCTTTTAGTGTGTTTATTCTAGGGTGATTTGGCATTTCTAGTGGGGGTTTGGAGGCACCCTTGTTTTTATTCCTCATATTTGGTTGAGCTTTGCAGTACTTTGGGAAGACCTCCTACCAAGACATTTTGTCTTCAGGTGGCTTGGGGATTAGAACCTTCTTGCATTCTATAACAGATCTAGTTGGAGAGGAATCGCAGGATCTTCAAGGGAGAGGGTTTGGTGTCTAATCAAGTTTGGTAGAGGATTCTTGGCATGGTAGAAGAAAATTTCTAGGCTAGGTGTATGGTGGATGTCCCTCAAGAGGCTAGTGAGTGGGGATATTCCTCGGGTTGGGTCTTGTTAGTGGATTCCCAAGGAAGTATAGTTCTCGTAGTAGGTGACCTTGAACAAGAAGATCTGCATGTGAGGGTTGTTGGTCACTGCCTCTTTTGGAGTTTTTAAGATTAATACTAGGGTAAACCCACAAATTTGGTTTACAATTGGAGTGAAGAAGGAAAAGTTGAAAAAAATGACCCCATGCCAAAAAATTTAGTTTTGGGGGTTCAAACAAACTATTTGGTTCAAATGAATCAAAAGAGGGGTCTCTAGAACTTAGGTTTGAGTCAACACATTTAGTGGAAGGTCCCACCATTTCGTCCAGGAAAACACAAACAAAACCCTTTTGAAAGGGGGTTTGAATGAACCTTGGTTCGCCCGAACCCCCCTTTTTACACCTTCAAAGTAGATGGAAAAAGAAGTGCAATTTGATTCCAAAAGTTTTGAAAAAAAAATATTTAGAATATATAGACAAAATGTGACAAATCACTAGTTTACATCATCTTCAAATTCTTTACAGTTTGGTCGCTATAGGTGCCCGAAAGTTAAGATTTAGTTAGGAAAAATTATTTCAGTGTCCAGTTTGGCCAGAAATTGTAAATTAGTATCGTGGGATCACCCACTAAAGGCTCATCCAAAGGCAATCTTGGTGCTCCAGTTGTTGGGGGCGTTGGTAGGAATGACTCAGGTTCTCCCGTCTTCTCCATTTTTCAAGGGTACCATTTGAAGTAATAATTTTATGGAGGCTTCGGCTATCCTTTTAGCCATGGAAAAGGGTTTTGAGCCAGGTTGGCACAAAATCGTATGTGAGTCGGATTCTCAAATTTTGGTGGCCTTCTTGAATAGGGGCTCTTTGGAAGGGGTGAGTTGGGTGTTAGACTCGGTGGTGTAGCAAATTCATAGAATCAGTTCTTTAGAGTCAATTTCCTTTGTCCATGTCCCTAGGGAGTGGAATAAGGTTGTTGATTTTTTGGCTAAATGGGCTTCTAAATATGGTGATAAGTGGCATGTTGATGATTAGGAGTTCCTTCCCTAAGATTGTTCCTTGAGGTTGAAGCCGCTACTTTAAGAGGATATTCATAGATCTTGATCTAGGTTTTTTTAGGTGTTTGGTTTGGGTTCTTTTCTTTTTGTATCTTTTTGATGGTCCTCTTGGTGGTCCTTGGTGCTTGGGCCTATTTCTTGAATGTAATGAATTTCTTCTTGATTGAATAAACTTTTACCCCTTTTTTATTAGAAAAAACACAAATAAGAGTTTATAAATTCACTATTTAAAAAATAATTAATGACTATTACAAAATAAAATATAATATCAAAATAGAATTATCAACTCTAAATGAAGAACCCTTTGTTTGGATAATTTTATAAAAATTACACTAAATTTAAGCTGTGTTATTATCTATATGAGTACATTAGAATCTGTAGTGTCAAAAAATGTCATCAGTGACATTTTCACACTTGTTTGGGCCCTCACTGTAAAAGTGAGCCTAATGATGCCTTGACTTAGTGTTGTAATGTGTTTAACACATTCACATTAGGTCTTGGGCCCTTGTGAACTAATAAATTTAAATGGTACCTTGTTAAAGTGTTGTGAAGTGTTGTAACACACTTTCACACTTTTCTAAGGTTTTATCAATTAACTAAACCCAATAAATCTCTTTTTAACCTTAATCATGCCTTATTTGGAATGGTGTAAAGTATTGTGACACATTTTAACAATTCTCTAGGGTTATCATTAATAATTGGGCTCTTTTATGCTTTGATTGGCCTTATTTAGCATCCACAAGTCTCATTTAATGCATGTTTTTTAGGATCATCCCAACACAAATCAATATCCAATCATAATTCAAGTGTTTTCAAGTTGAATGGCCCAGATTTAGTGATTTGGAACTTATTGGCCACTTTGGGCGAATGAGTCCCACCTAGGTTTTTGGTTCCTGAACCTAGTTTCACAACTTTCTAAACATTTTTAAAAATGGTCCCATAAATTATGCCTAATGGGACTCATTTGCCACCTTGAGCAAATGAGTCTTGTATGGCCCAAAATCGAAATTAATTTTAATTTTTGGCAGGATTCTATCTTCCTAGATCTAATGTCGGCTTGTAGTGTTGTAATTTTGGGAATTCTTGCATAATTAAGCATAAATACAAGTTTTTTTTCACTCATTTTCACCCCAAACATTCAAGTATTCATCTTTATAGTGAAATTGGGGTTCACAAGAGCATTCAAACATTTACAAGAGCATTCAAGTGTCTTCAAGAGCAGTTTATCTAGCCTTTTAGAGTATTATTCAAGCATCAAGTATCATTTCAAAGTCTTCATGCATCATGGTTGTTTTTGAACTAACAATTGTGATGTAGGGTTTCATGATTCAAGCTAGCATTTCATTCAAGATCTATCCTATTCAGACAAGAGTCAAGATTTACATCCATTGGAGCCACTTCATACATGTTTGCAACACTTTATTGCTAGGGTTTTGTGAGTTGCAACATCATATTTTGTTCATTCATCATTATCCATTCCTATTTCATTCTATTTCAAGGTTTGATTACCAAAACGGGGTTTGATGAATGTAAACCCCTATCCACTAACAAAACAACATTTTTTCTTCTTCTTAGTGTGTGTTTTGTAGGTTTAGAATGAAGACACATTGAGAAAGTACAGAGAAAACTATAAAAGTGCCTAAAGTTGTCAAAGTTGTCATCAAGCATTAGAGAGCATTGGAGAACACCTACAATTTGATTTATAGATATTCTAATCCATAAACTTGAAGAAGCAAATTGAGTAGACCATGGAGACTAGATTCAGACCTTGAAGTTTCAGAAAACCCTAATTGGACTAATTTTCCACTTCTAGCGAATGAGTTCTTGTCTAGGTCAAAATTTAAATTTTTAGAGATTTGGATATCTATTTGCCAGATTCTTGTTGTACAAAAAATTAGATTTGGGATTGATTCACCCAGTTTGGCGGATGAGCCCCACTCAACATTAAAGTCAAAATTTCCAGGATTTTAGACCTCCTTCCAGCCATCTTCAGATTTCCAGGTGCACATATTCCATCTTGTAGGTTTCTATTTTGTTTCATTTGCATTTTTAGGTCATTTAGTAAGTCATTGCATCAAACTAGGTTTTAGTATTTCATCTTGCATTACATTTGTCTTTCCAAGTCTTAACTTGGGCCACTGAACCCCTCATTATTTTACATTCAACCCCTAGGACAACCCTCTTGCAAGATCTCTTTCTCCTTTGCATTGATCTCTCTAGGGTTTGTTCTTGAATGAGAGAGAGTGAAGATTGTCCTTGTAGGTCCTAAACCCTAGAAAACAACAATTTTCCTCCTTTTAGAATCCAATAAAGATAGAGATGAAATATATAAACCTAGAAAATAAAAACTAGAAAGACACGACAAAAATATTGAAAAATAATTCTAATATGAAAAAATAGTACTAATCCAAACAAAAGATAAAGAAAATGAACAAAGAGAGTTAAGGAAACCAAATTTTTAAATGAAGAGATACACCTAACAAAGAAGCTCATGAAATTACATATGCTTGGGACAAATAGAAGAGAAGACATTGATTTTTTTTTAAATGGTCAAACCCATATTTTGTTATTTTGACTTGCATGGGGGAGTCAAATAGAAAAAGAATTTGTTAAATCATGTGTAATTTTAATTCAAGGTGTATCTAGAATTAAAAGAGAAATAATGTAATGTGTATTGAATAATAATAAATTGAGTGTACATATATATTATTAGCATACTATATATCAAAGGCAACCAAGGAGATGAATATTTTAAAGATGTCAAAGATAAGACTTGGAATCACAATGAAATAAAGAGTTTAACAATATGAAGAAGGTATGTTAAACTCACATACATTTATACAATAATAAATAGAGCAAGATATAAATCTTATAATAAACAAAGGTGCTGTTACCTAGTTTTAGACATTCATAGAATAATATGCTTCAAAACTAGCACATGATAACAATCATTTGCTTAAGAGAAGAAATAACAATGAAGAATCTCAAAGAAAATTGCAAGATTTACGAGCCATGCTCCATAGATAATAAGTTGATAGCACTATATTTAGAAAACTATTAAATATTTGTTGAATGTTGTAGCAATGCTTGAATATTAAGAAATTTACAATAAAAAACTAGCCATCAAGATAAAAGACATAAATTTTTAATCTCAAATTTTCTATTTTCTATTTTGGCGAAAGCAATCATAGGAAGATAATTAGGAATAGAAAAGACCTAGGTGGATGGCCATTATGCTCAAGGAGAATATATAAAATGCCAACTTTTTGGCTAGTGGAAATTGTTCATACAACTATACTATCATGGCATGAATTTGTGTTAACATGTCTATATGACCATATTTTTGTCCAATTAGAACCATACTAAAGAAACTATAAAAATAAAACATGAAATAAAAGATTATAAACATATGACACGAAACATGAATGGACCCACACCTAACACTTAGCATTTAGACTAGGGAAAAGGATATAGGATGGGATAATTTGATTCAATTATACTATAAAAATGAGTACTAAAATAGGTATAATTTATAATGTTAAAATTGTAAGTTATGCAATTTTGGACATTACATAACTATCAAATATTCATCAATAAGTAAAACTATGCAAGTCATAAATTTTTAAACTAACAAGAGCTTAAACATAACTATAAAATAATTATATGATATAATGTTGCTAATTAAGATAGCTCGATCAAAAACTAAAAACTACCAAAATCGCATATTAATACGTTACCATAAACTAAATATATGATGTAATATTTCAAACATTCCCCCTTAATTACATCATATTCCTTGTTGAGATAAAGATACCAAAAACTAATATGGGATAAACACAATAGTGCAAACAACCACTTATTCATCTATGACACTTCTAATAGTGCACTATCATAGTTACCAAAACTCCATTACCTTGGTTACCAAAAATATTCCTCTCATATTCACTAACCTTTCCACTAAAACTTAATTGACTTGGTTTTCAAAACTATTCCTCCATCACTATCATGGCTATAGTACATTCTCATGTCTTGTTTACCAAAATTTGTTTCTCCTTTTTTCAGCCACAAAAATTTCTCATTATCTTGGTTAGAAAAATCACATTCATTATCCTTCCTACAAATTTTCTTGATGTCTTGGTTACTAAAACTTTGTATCGAAATAACCAACGTAGACCCCCTTCACCCAAAACAAAAATAATTTGAAAATCTAGATCTTCTCATATAGTTGACCATCTCCAAGCAAGAAGCTAGCTTGAGATAGAAGTAAATTCCTCTAACCTCTAGTCCTTCTAATCTCTTCTTTTAACCTACCTTAGATTTCATCCACTTAATGCACTATGAGAGTCTCAAAATTTTTGATCAATGCAATATATACATGAAAATGCTCCAAGACCACAATCACAACATGTAGACATATTCAAATGTGAAAAATGCTAGTTTCAACCGATAATACACCCTTAAAACTAGAGTGTATAACAAATAGTTATAAGCCTTATATCTCTAATTTGACATCATTATTTTATATAAAAGTCAAAACACTACAAAAATTTAAAAAATACACAAATTTCAATCTTTGTGCATTCAACTTTATCTTCATGAGTCATATAATTGTCTACCAACACAAATTATATTCATAGATTAGATAAAAAACATTTTCTTCAAATAAATCTCCCATTTTATGTTTTATATTCAAACTTTTAATTTTCTCCTTCAATCCTCTGTCCTCTCTAGCCAGCGACATGAAGGTGAACGTTAAGGAATCGGCTGCCATCATCGACAACCAACTTCTCCGCTCAAATGGGCTACAAATTGCTGTCCCAGGTACGCCTCCTGTTTCTGACTTGTCCATCTCAAATTCTGACTCTGCTGAATCTCCCAGCCGTCCCTCTAAATCATTCTTGGATCTCCCACATTGTTCCTCCAGCCGCGGGTAAGCCCTCTTCGATCTCCACTCCCATCCTCTCACGCAACCTCAACCTGGCACAGGCATATTTTTCATCAGCTAACGGGCCATCCTTTTTCACATCCTGCTCTGCGGTTTGCTCTCAGGCTGACTCCAATTCTCCTCGGTCTATTCGTGGTCAGTAGTTGTGCACCTTAACTTCCCGCTTCTAATTATTCTACATGGAAATTTCAAATCACTTAATTTTTTACAGCAGCTTACTTGACAAGTCCTCTGCTTATAACTTAGGTTTAAGGGCCACATCATCAAATATGATGCCACATCAGCATGCTTTTTGTCAAGGTGTCCAAAAAGATGCAAAAAAAGTGAGACCAATACTTGTGCATTCACACCATGTTTTATTGAGCGCTGATGTGGAATCACATGATTGATTGCTTTTTAGATCAAAGGAATATAGTTTGTTTAATTATGGATAGTCATCATCAACACTAACAACTTTAAACTCACAACTATTGGTCCAATATTGATAAAACTATTAGGCATTATATAAACAACTACTATCACAACTATTGAAACATGTTCAGGTATGGGTCCTCTCCCCTATTTCATGATCACAATGAATGATAGGAATGTGATGTTAGATGGTGAACCATGAGCCTTAAATATAATTCAAGATATTCTTGACGCGAGGAAAAATGTGTTGTGTGTTGATGTAGACGTACATAATTTTAAAGCCGAGGTTGATGACTAAGAAAAATAAATAGTTTGAAAAAAAGTCCAAACTTTAAGAACAAAGTACAAATGTCGTATGGACTATCATTTAATAGTTATTTTTGCAATGATAAAGGCTAGAACCATATTGATATCCCTTGATAAAAATGCTTCTACATTTAAAAAAAAAGTAAGATTTGAATGTATAAACAATGTAGTAAAGTATGAAGCTTTATTATTGGGTTTTGTACATTCCTTTGAAACATGAGGTAAATAGTCTTAAAATGTAAGGTGATTATGATTTCTTCATCTCATTGATCAAATGGAAATATGCCTCAAATAATGAGACTAAAATGATATAACAATATTGTTTTGGATCGCATAGAATTATTTCGTGAATGCTAAATTGATTGGGTGGAAAGAGAAAAGAATGTAATTTTATATATATATATATATATTGAAAAAATGTGAAGTATATAAAATAAAATGCATCATTGCAATAAATGTTAAAAACTGCAATTTTTTAATTTCATGTCAATTGTATCCATTATATTAGAAAATGTGTACTTGATAAACATTGCAAGGGTTCCTCTATTGATGATACCTTTAGTTCTATATAATATCCATCATTGGTAGGTACTCAATGATGACCATGATATGTTAAAGTTTTTAAATTTCCTTAATGAATATGCTAGTAAAGAAATTAATTTCTAGTATTTAGTTTAGAATGTGGATAGAAAAGATTTTTTTTTTTGTAATGAATTAATTTAAGTAGAAGTTAAAAATTATAGGTTTGAAATTGATTAAGTGGGGCACATGTATTTTTCCCTGTGTTCAAGGTACACACAATACCCTAGCGATAGCGTACCAGGCGTCATGTGGGCCCCTTTGATGGTTTTTCCCTCAACCGATTGGCGGCTCAACCAAATCGTCATTTTTTTCCTTTTACCGATGTCACTTCTTCATTTTCGATGGCTCAACTTTGCATGATTTCCAGTGGCACAACTTTGTACGATTTTCGGTGCTCATCAATTTTGGCAAGTACATTTTTCTAGAACGTCATTTTTTTAGGCAACAAGGAATCTTTTAGATTCCTCAAATATTTCATTCAAAATTTCTCATGGAGAATTTTTGTGAATATTCCATTGTCTCACCCTTTTTCAATGATCAATTTTCTGCTAGGGCTTGGCTTTTTTTTGGCTTACAAGGAGTATTCATATAATATTCCATTGATGTTAGCACGATGTCATCCTACGTCAGTGATACAAACACCTTGCATGGCTCCTTTGACGCGCTTTGTATTCGTTAGGGGCATTTTTCTTCTTTTGGCCATAACTTTTGGGTACAGTGTCAAGTTTTCACAAACGAGATATTGTCAAAAAGCTAGTTCAGCCAACTATCCAATGGTGTGGGTTTCATCACCTGTTTTTGGTGAGCTGGTGTATTCTACAACCTGTTGAAGTCAGAGATGTTTTTTTCAGTCCCAAGCTCATAACTTTTGACTAGTTTCTTCATTTTCATGATTCCAGTGGCATTGGAACCATTTTTTAGAGCTCTGTAGTTCCATCCATGCAATTTTTCAGATTGTTCTCTAGGTACATTTTATTCATTTTTTGTTTCCACACTTTGGTGAATTACTTGGTCGTTTTAGCTCCTAGGAACTTGTTTGCATGGGATGACTCATTTTTTGTTGTTTTATATGTATATTTCTAGTATTTTGTCCTATTTGGGCATTGTAGACATCGTTTTCATGCACATTCTCTTTTATAGACACTAAGATAAAGTGTCTTTTTGATGCATAATTTTTTAGGGATTTTGCACATCCTGTTGTGCCTTTTCTATTTGCACTATGATATAAAGTGTCATGGGGGGTTGATGTTTTTTCTTTGGTTTGTCATCACACATTTGTCAAGTGAGTGTCTCTTCCACAACAATAGTGAATCCTAGTGATTCTTGCCTCTTGGATGTGTGCCTTAGTTTGCACACCTTTCTATTTGCAAGTTGTTTCTCCTACATGAACTTCTTGAACTCACACAGTTCTAGTGTTCTTATCATGGCTCTCCATTGTCAACATTATGGTGTTGGTGCTAATGCTTCCTTGGTTTCATAGTTGAAGTGATCTATGTATACAATATTTGTTTCTATGTAGTTTTAGATGCAGCATACATCAGTGGTTGGTTACTTGCATTTCAGTGAGATGGATCACTTACCATATGGACTAGGGATAACTTTAAGAACCCCCCTCTCAGCGAAAGTGTAAAATCCTAGCAAATCTTGTATACTTACCTATAAAAATATTAATTTTATTGGCAATTTTTTCATTTTTTGGGAAAAACAATAATCTCAATTGGCAATTTTTTTTGTAATCACTAGAAGTCTGTGGAAAATCCTAGCGAATTGTAATTTTTTTAAAACCAATAAAATATTTGCATTGGAAATTAAAACCATTTTCAAGCCAATAAAATATTTCCATTGGCAAATTAAACATGTTTTCAAATCAACATGATATTTCTACTGCCAATAAAATTAAAGTTGTGCTCAAAAAAATAAAATATTTTTTTGTTGGCGATTCAAAAATGTTTTCAAACCAAAAAATATATTTTCATTGGAAAATTGAACCTATTTTCAAATGAATAAAAAAAACCATTGGCAAATTAAACAAAATCTCAAACCAATAAAAAAAATTCATTGCCAAAATAAACTGGTATGCCAATAATAAATTATAGTGTGGGTGGTGAAAATATCAAATGCTACATATTATTCTATTATGGGAAAATATTTGCTCATGAAAATCAACGATCGAGATCAATGATTAATGATCGAGTGGCTCCTGTGTGTCTGCACTACTGAGAAGGTGATGTCATTAGTTTTCTACGGTAATGCGAGATTGTGACGTTTGTCCTTAGTGGGACCAAGCTTTAGCTTGTGGTTAATAGTCTAAAAATAATCAACGGTTAGTGCTAAGTTCATCAAAGATCAACGATTATCGCAAAATGGACAACTGTAGTTTTATTTCGAAAGAAAATGTCTGAAGCACTAGACTTGTGAATTCAAACCTTCAGAATAATGCCAAAACTATTAGATTTTAAAATATCAATGGTTGACGTTTTATGGGTGCTGGTAAAAATTTGAGTCCACTTTTTGGCCATTTAGTGGAAGTGTTTTCCCTGATTTTTAGAATTTGACACATTTGACCTTAAAATTTGAAGAACTTAGAGATGGAATCTTGAAAAAAGTCACTAATCATAAAATGTAGTACTGAGAGTCTAGTTTCAAAATACGTAATTTATTTTAATACCTAGATGATACAAATTGATTTTCAATAGGTGTTTCTAAAAACCACTATTTGAAAGACATTTTTTTCTACCATACCATGCACGTGTACGTCATTCATATTTTGACCTAAATAATCATATTTTTCTAAATCCTTTTGGGAAAATATTTGTAACTCACTAAAGCACGCTTTCCATATTTTTGTAATTTTATTGATTTTTTTTTTGTTAATTTTTTATTGGCCATATTTGGTATTTTAAAAAAATTTCATATACATAACGCATAAAATGACCTAAACTTATGATTTTTTGTTTTTTTTTAAATTCAAAAAAATTGTTTGAAGTACGATTTTGTGCAATCCTTTCATGAAAATGTTATGTTGATAAAAAGTTATTAAAATATTAAAAAACCCTGATAATTCAAGTTTATGGACCTGTTTAATCAAAAATCAAATGAAAAATAAAAAACTTAATCCAATTGTAAAAAAGGTTACATATTTGAAATCGAAACTGTCTAATCTATAATGGGTTTTAATTTCATTAAAAAATTCATTAATAAAGTCTTTAGACGTATGCCCAAAGTCACTATTTTTTTGTGACATTGCTAGGACCTTCAACTTCCAAGTCAAACCAAGTCCAGGGCCTAGGTTCAGATCCCCAAACTTTTTCCCGAACTTGTCAACAAAGAAAAAACCCGACCTACATTTCAAATTTGAAAAAACGAGATTTTGTTTACTAAATAGGGTCTTGTTTTCTTTATAAATAGGATCATGTTTCCCATTTAATAAATGGGATCTCATTTAATAGTGGATCTCATTTTTAAATGGGATCTTGATTTATATAACTTGGGTAAACAAGATCGCCATTTATATAAATCGAGATCCTGTTTCTTAAACGAGAGCCCGAGTTATCTTTTACCGTTATTTTTAATTTTACTATCAAAAAAAGGCATGTTGGGTCTAAGAATTATTCTGTACAGATGACTACAACATATTCCCTATTTTATATCACCTTTTGTCTTGTTGAAGCTCTTCAAGTTGGGATTTTTTTCAATTTCGAAAGGTGGCATCATTGAGACGCTATTACACAAGAATTTTGTTGAATTGCTACTTGTTTTCAATGGAGGAAGAAGAATTTTATTTAATTGCTACTTGTTTGAAGGAGTAAGATAAATTTTGTTGAATTGCTATTTGTTTTCAAAGTAGGAAGAGGAATTTTATTTATTTTCTATTTCTTTGAACAAGGACGAGAAATTTTATTGAATTCCTATTTTTTTTCAAAGGAGGATGAGAAATTTTGTTTAATTGAGCTACTTGTTTGAAGGAGGAAGAGAAATTTTGTGCAATTGCTACTTGTTTGAAGGAGGAAGAGGAATTTTGTTCAATTGGTACTTGTTTGAAGGAGGAAGAGGAATTTTGTGAACAATTGATACCAGTTTGAAGGAGGAACAAACAAGGAAGACTCAAGTTTTTGACATTCATTTGTGTATATTTCAAAAAAAATTAATCATGGGATCACAATGTCAGAAGAAGAGGAAGGATAGGAAGGTATCAACCCTTGAAGAAATTCAAGCAAAGAGAGAGAAGGAGAAACAAAGAGAAAGAGAAAGAAGAATGAGAATTCGATCAATGAATGATGGTGAAGAATCCAATTCCACAACTATTGAAGATAAAAACATTGAGGAGACCATGTATGTAGACGATGCAAACATGCAAAAGGTGACTGTGGAAACTAATACGAATATACAAACTACTCCTGGTATGTCTTCAAAAATCCCTTCCAATGCTATGGAGAATGTTTCAATAGGCACAAGTCCAAGTACGTCTTCAAATCCACCTTTGAGCCTCATAGAAATGGTGTTTATTAGAGATTTAAAAAATGTTGGATATCACAATGTTGACATTGATAATATTTGTAGAGTTCAAGATTGAGTCAAATTGTTGGTGAAAATGAAAAGGAAAATACTTTTTATTGAAAATGAAAATGAAAACTGTTTTGTTGTTGAAAATGAAAATGAAAATGAAAACTATTTTGTTATTGAAAATGAAAATGAAAACTATTTTGTTATTGAAAATGAAAATGAAAATTCTTTAATTGAAAATGAAAATGAAAATGAAGATGAAAATGAAAATAGTTTTGAAGTTGAAAATGAAAATGAATTGGAAGTGATGTTGAAAATGAATATATTTTTAAAAAATTTGAAAGTGATGTTTTGGATAATCTTCCTAGTAAGATTTCTTGGAGACAAATAAGAACACATGTTAATAGATTATAAAATCAATTTTTTTATCGTAAAAAAATTTCAGTTCAATGTCAACTAATGATGCAATTAATGAGAATGCGAAAAATGAGAAAAATAATGAAAAATTTAGGCATTTATGTTAAACAAAGAAGAAAAGATCAACAGTAAAACATGATGTCTACTATTGCTAGTTCCATTTAGTCTATTGGAAAAAATAATAGATCGAAAGATAAGAATGTAGCAAGAAGAGCTATAACAACTGCTATAGTTAATAAAACAACTTTGAATAAAAGAATGGTAAGCAATATTAGTGAAGTTTTAAAAATGCATCCTAAAACATTGCTAAAGTGGCAAAAAATAGAGAAAGATAAAAAATTATCCTATCAATCCCAATGTTGGAGTTTTAGTGGTTGACTCTCGATGTCTGATATGAAATTGGATGTTGAAATTAAATCTTTGATTGAAAAACATTAGCATGCTAACACTAGAGTATCATTTAATGCTAGAGATGTTTTAAAATTAAGGGTGGGGTCCAAAGTTCTCGATTCTCATCCAAAACACCTATTAAATACAACACAAACTTAATTTTATAAAAAAAATTGTGGTGATTTAGTGTTACCTGGTAATATTAAAATAAGTCAAAGGTCTTTTGAAAAATGTAAACCATGGTATGTAAAAATTAATAAGCAGCGAATATCTTATTTTTGTAAAACACATGTTCAATTTTATAATTTTATGATGTTTTTCGATATATATGTTGTACTTTGCATGCTAACATGATTATGCAAGAATGTGGTATTAATATGCCACTTGAAACAATAAGGGAGTTTATATCAAGTTTGTTTTGTGAAAGATTTAATGGAAAAATATTTTATTTAAGTTCTTGTATTTTTGGACAATACATTAGTTGTGGAAATCTTTCATTCTTAAGAGTTTGCATGCATAAAAGTGTTGATAATTATTTTGGAAAATAATTAGTTGATGTTAAAGATTTAAGAATGTTAACTATTCTGTAAAAGATGGAAAAATTGGAAAGCATTGTGATTTAGTTATAGGAAAAGTTAGTGTACATCCATTCATATTAGATTTTAAGAATGTGATAGGGCGAAAATGAGTGTTAGAATACAAGTAGAAAACAAAAGAGAGTGAAACAACTACTAAGAACACCCTACACCTCAAAATTAGCCTAATGATTAACTTAAATAAGCAAAATGAAAGATTTCACCTTGTTGAATTGTCCATTGGTTGACCCTTCGATCTTTGATATTTGTATGCTCTTTGGATGGGAAGAGATGCAAGCTATGAGATGAGATGGGGAGGGAAAGATAAGTGGAAATGGATGCAAGACTACAAATTTGGCTAAGTATGGTTCAAAGAAATTTTTTGCAAGAGTTTGGCTATCATAAATAATCTCCCCCTAAAATGAGAGAAAATAGGGGGTATTTATAGAGAATTTGGAATTCTCTAGGGAAATGAATGGTTGAGATTGAACCACCAAGATCAAGATGTAGGGTTAAGGTGAGTTGAGAACTCACAAGCCCTCACATCTTGACATGTGGCATATGAAGTGGCTTGTAAGGGATGATGCGTACATGAGGTGGAAGGGGAGTACATGATATAGAGGTACTATATAGTACCTTGGGATTGGACAATATCTCTTCATAAAGGAGGTCCTTGTCCCCATGTGGGTGAAAGGACATGAGGAATTAAAAATTTCTCAAATATCCTCATGGGAATGAGAAAAGGAATTTTAAATTTTAAGGGATGCATTGGGGAATTAAATGTGAATTAAAAATTCACACGGGGAATGGAGTGCCTTCTTCAAAAGGAGAAAGTATTTAATAGGGTTGACTTATGACACATTCCATAAATGGCATGAAGACCTAATTAAGTGATTATGGTTGTGCAAGTATTAGATTAGACAAATAATGACATATTAGAAGAGGGTTAGATTTCACATGTGACTTGATGTGATAAGTCAAATATCACATGAAGAAGAGTAAAAAGAATTTAATATTTTCCTTCGAAGGATAAAATGAATTAAATTTTTTTTGAGAGGTTGATCAGGCTAGTTAATGAAGGATTAGAGGAGGGTTAGGTGGCTAAGAGAGATTAAAGACCAACTTGCAAAAGTTGAAGGATGTGACACATCCTAATTAAGGATTAGACATGTGCACATCCCTAATGATAAGATTAGGAGAATAATTAGGATTAAGAAAGGGATGTGACATGAAGGGATATTTATTTAATTCATTTGATGAAAAGGGGAAGATATTTAATTATTTAACTGGATACCTTAGGGATTAGAAGAAATTTAGAGTTATTAATTAATATTATTTAATTAATGTGAATAAGAGAATGTTTAAACAAAAAGGATAAATTTAGATAAATTAAGTGTCCAAATTTAGGTGTTTACATTTTGCCCCTCTTTGAGATGGTGTTACAAAGTAGCATAATTTCAAAGAGTATTAAAACATAGAACCTAGAAGAAGATGGTTAAATTGGGAAAGATGCCCCAGTCCTTCAAAAGAATGACTAGGAAGGGGAAAAAATGATGAAAATTAGGGATGAAGGATGCCCCTTCGAGAGGACATGTGGGTTCAAGAGAACACAGGTATGCTCTCTAAATGGTGGAGATGATGCAAGGGGTATATGAGGAAGATGATGCAAAGTGATGGGTAAAGAAGGAGGAAAAGAGTGATGAAGGGTGAATGTATGGAGGGGTTTGATAGATGAGAGGATGGAGATGAAATGCAATCCAAATGCAATTTGTCATCTTTAAGAGCACTAGTTTTTGCTATAGTAGAAGACACGATACAC
>VDFB02270651.1:776714754-776751046 GCA_007258455.2 Sequoia sempervirens
TTTTGGGGGACAAGCTCGCATATTGCGAAAGGGTGATCCTGTAGCTTTCTGTAACTTGCATGTGTTGTAGAACTTGGGGATTTGAGATCCTCTACATGTAAGAAGCTCCATTTTCTGAATAATAAAATTATTCTCTTGTTTGTGGGTTATTTTTTAAGTCTCGGGCTGCGCCCTTATCAAGAAATATTATTGAATCTTCTTGTGAAAGATACCTTGCTCTTGAGTTTTGATTTTTGCTTTTTGAAAATGACTAGGAAATGTGAAAAATGATTTAAAAACATGTATTTATAGCCACTAATATTGAATTACTCAATATTTTAACATTATAGGCTGACATCACTTACAAATTTGATCTAGGTCAGTGATTCTCCCACTCAAAAGTGGAAAACACCCAAAAAAACTAAGTCACTGCCTTGGGCGATTAGTCCCACCAAAAATCACAAAATTTGAGTGGTTTGAGTGGTATTTGTCGAGATTTAAGTGGTTTAGAGTGAAATAGGCCTTACGGTCCAAAATTATGAGCATTAGGGGACTATAAATGCTATTTTTAAGGGGTGATTGAAATAAGGTGTCTAAAGTAGGACTAGGTTTACCACAAAATTGTCTTTTTCTTCAAGAGTATACAAATTTTGGTGACACATTTGGGCCATCCTTATTGGCCTCCAATGTGATAGGCAAGGGGGCATGAGGAAGATCCACTTAGAAGGTGACTCTTTAATCAAAATTAATGCAATTTAGCATGGTTGGACACTGAACTGGAAGCTTAGAAAGTGGCTAACCCCAATACGATAAATCTTGAACGAAATGGTGGAGTTTGAAATTTTACATATATTTTAGGTGGGAAATACTAATGAGTTGGCCAAAATGACCATGGTGGAAGTGTGTATCCATCTAGGCTAGGTCTGATGTGAGGTTAGGTGCCATGATGGTGTGTAGTGTAGTACTATGTAGGCAATGCAAGGACAAGGAAATGATAACTTATATTGGTGACTTTCAATATTAATGGAAGACAGTGGAAAATCTGTGTAGAAGAGTTTGAACCATCAGTAGTTCTAATGGCATAGAGAGGTGTGAAGCTTGGTTGTTAAATGTGGTATCAAGCCATAAGTGGTTGTTCATTAAGAATTTGAACTACATAAAGGATGTGAAGATGGACACACCCATTCAATTGGAGGTAAGGGGAGACACATGGTGGGTATGTGCAGGATCATAATGGAAAAAATAGGCCCTTAAGTGGCAAAAAATTCAAAAAAATCAAAGTTAGGAAACTTGATGTAAAATTTTGAATAAGTTATCTATATTATTTCAAAAATATGTAAGAATAGAATCTATAGAAAATTGAATGTAGTTTCTAAAATACTAGGTTTATTTAAAAAAATTAATATTCTATTTGGTGAAAATTTGAAATTTCAATACAGTAGTACTTAAATTTTAGGGAAAAAATAAGAAGTAGGTGTTTGTTTGACCACTCTAACCACAATAAAATGATAATTTTTTAATAAATTTTTTATATAAACTCATGTCCCGATGTGATGCATTTTTTTTTGTAATTTTTTTCTAAGTAAATAATTAATTATGAATTTTTTATTACAAATTTTAAAAAATATAAAAACTCGTATGTCTAACCATCTTAACTTGGTCAAAACTTCATGAAATTCAATTTTTCTTTTTTTAATCCTATAGAATACGAAGCATAGAATGTGGCAGATATTTTGGATTGAAAAAATGTGATACCATTTGAAATCTATAGATGTTTTTCAATCAACCTATCAATCAAGACTTTAGGTGTAATTCAAATAGAAAATGAATAATAATTATTTATTAAATTCAAAGTAAAACATAATTTATATTGGTGGAAAGTTGAGAATCTCCTTTAAAAACCCTTTTCATGTCATCAATTTTTGGTAAAAAATAAATTATCAGCCACATACCCTACAAATACCCATCATATCACCACTTTTTGGCCCATCATGATCCTGCACATATCCCTGTTTTCTTGGGTGATATTTCTAAGAAGGAGTTGGGCTATGTCTTCAAGTCGAATCATGGCTTGATATTAGATGCAATCAAAATGGTATTGGGGCAAGATTTCTTGAGGGTGGATACAAACATCTTTGTAATGTTCTTGGCCACTCTACTCAAGGGAGCTGAAGGAGGTAGTGAAGGAGATGTGTAAAAAATTGATTTGGAGCAAGCTTTTGTTGGGGTTAGAGGATGTTTCAAAAAATTTTGTGCCTAGGGTTGGGGCCCCCCTCTGAAAGATTGCTATCTTATATGATGTAGGGGATGCCTGCTTGAGAAATTTCCTCATTTTTGTGGAGGATCTATTGAGGCTTCCCAAATTCAAGACTATGATGACTAAAGGCATCCTCTTTCTCAAATGCATTACTGAAAGCAAATAAAAATGGAACAATTATTGATGTATAGTTAACACAGGTGTATAATTAATAACATTATAAATTTTCAAATGTTGATTGAATAGTAATGTTACTATTTCTGTTGAAAAACAAATGAGTAATATTATTATAGTTATGTATTAATTTAATGATAAATGAAGTGTATGTATTAAATTAAGGTGCAATGCTAGGTGGAAGTAAAGGAAATAGTAAATTAAGGCACAATTCTAGGCCTTGAATGTTTGGGATGGTTGAAGACAACTATTCACACATGTACTTATATTGTTATAAAATATTGTATTATTACTCTGCAACCCCTCAACATACTATGAAAATGATCCAAATTCCATGGTGGTATAATTTGGTTATGAGATATCTAGCAAGAAATGTAAACCTTATAAACTTTATAGAATATCCTTAGGGAGTGAGAATCACACTTGAAGATATTCAAGATTGATTATAGAAATTTTCATAATACACATACCACCTAGGGATCCAATATTGTGTCAATATACAACAAGACTATATACATAAGAGGCATTCAAGCTTTTACAAAAAATGGACTTTCCTATTCATCAAAAACTCACCTATGATAGATTCCTCCTATTATAAAACACCTCTCTACTTCATACCTCCATATTTAAACTTCTAGCAAGTTTTTCATCTACAAATAGTAGTTGTTCATTTGTTGAAGATGGTGCTACCACCCATGGTCATCTTCCTTGAGTAAAATTTGAAGCTTGACCACTAAGCAAATCAAACCAATTCTACAAACACATTAATAGTTTTTGCAATTCTAAAGCTTCTTCCCTATATGCTCCTATTGCTTCCCTGCCATGCAAGCAAAGCAAGACAAAAACTATTAAAATGTACTAAGATAGTGAGATTTGTATTAATATAGTGAGACAAATCTTTGGAAGATGTCAACACATACCACCTGTAAAAAAAATTCTCTTTTCTATGAGAATTGAGCTGAAATTTTAATATTTCTTGCTTCAAATCTCTCTTCTAATGGAACCCATTTGCTACTCCAATGAGCAAGAAGGGAATAATTGATCTGGTTGTTGTTGTTTTTTGTTCTAGCCTCAAGAAAGTCTATGCTCAATAATTTTGTGTCTAAACCTAAGACTTTCTAGGTTTTGGTAGAAAAAACTCACAAAAGACCACACACAATCAACCAAATTACATAATCTAAGATCTAAAGGAGACATGTTTAAGCATTGAATTGGTATAATACCACATTGATGTCAGGGTAATACATTTCTAAGAGTATATTAAGCATGTTGAGAATTCAAATTAGGTTAAATGTTATGTCCAAGTCTGAATATAACTTAGTGAAACCCACAAAAGGCATATTAAGCATTCATAGTGAGAAAAATATTGCATCCAACTCTAGGTGTGCAATACTCAAATCCACAAAAGACGTGTTAAGTGTTCAAAATTGGATTAAAATCAGCATCCAACTATGTGTGTAACATATTTAAAAAACAAGTATGGGTGCAATTCTAGGGAGAATTTGAAACAACATATACCCCTTGCTAAGGAAACAAATTTTTGACCAAACCCACTAAAAAGAAAGCTTGAATATTATAGCACAAATTATTTGAGGATATTTTTAAATTAAAGGAGTTGAAAGAAAATAAAATTTCTAAATACCTATTGAGTTATAGCGATCTTGGTATTTTCTTCATATCCAATAGGACTGTGGCTGCGATCAGAATTATCAAAAATAGTAGAAACAATGGCCTTTGTCACTCTGGAATACACTTGCTTGTACACCAGTTCCTAAAAATTTGAAGCCCTAACCTATTGTAAATTGGTAATTCTAAGCACAAAATAGATTAAGTCTAATATATTTGATTTCCCTAAACCATTCAGACTAGTCATAGCATAAAAAAGGGATCAAAATTAGGCATGTCTATCCTCGTTGCATAGGACTTGAAATCATCTAAACAAACCTCCTTGGAATACTTTGTTGTAAAATTAAATCACCCCAAATTTCTATTGATAAACACCAATTTTGTTATATGCACCATATCTCCCTCAATAAATCTTGCACATGAGATCTTGTTTTTGGGTACACAATGTGCATCTCCCTATATAATTCATGTAAATTGTTAGATATACACTATGTATATCCCTTTATAGTCTTTAACTCTAATTCTTTGAAATGTGTTGGGTATATCCCTATGCAACTGGTGCAAATATCTCTAGATAACTTCTAAATTTTTAATATTCACTATATATCTCTCTCTTTGATTCCTACAAGTGGCCCTCTATAAAATTTTGTATTTTTTATATGCACTAGTCTCTCCTTATGCAATCTCTCAAATGGCCCTAAATAGGCTCATATATGTGATTTTGCACTAAGTGTGTCTTTGCGATCCTTGAAAATGACCCTGACTGACCTCTAGCTTTAAGGCATACACTGTGTATCTCCTTTGCAAATGATCCCAGTGAAATTTGGATTTAAGCTATACATTGTGCCTCCCCTTCGAAATGACCTTAGATGATCTATCTTCAAGAAATACAATGTGTATATCCCTATGTGACCCTTGCAAATGAGAGGGGTCTTAGATATGCACTCCAATATCTCCCTCTTCCAATTAAAATATACATTGCATATCTTCCTCCATTGTCACTTCATCCCTTTTGACTCTGGATGGGAAAATGGGAAGGGTTCTCATGGGTGGGAACATTGCATATCTTCCTCCATTCTCACTTTATTCTATCTTTTCCTTCAATTGAAACCTTTCCCTTGCAATCTTTTATTAATAGAATAAATTACTTTTTGAAGTCCCAAGGTCAAAGAGAGTTTATGGGAGAGCAGACACTACTATTTTTGCATTGTGACTAATTATTTAGTCATTTATAGCTTTTTTGCAAAAAATGAATAGAATTTAGTCATTTTTAGTTTTCCTGACTAAAATTTTGTCATGTAATCATTTATTTACCAAATTCTACTAGTGATGTAGAATAGTCTTTCATTATAATTTTGAGTTTTTATTTGGTATATAACTTAGGGGAGTCTATTCAGTTTATACATATGCTTATATTTCTTAGGGGGAGTTCTGGTAAGAGTCAAAATAATTTTGTATAGGTTCACTTTGTTCTTTATGTCAAAGGGGGAGAGTATTGGAGATATTTTTAGAGATTTTTGGCATGTTTCCATCAATGAAAAAGGGGGATTTTGTTGGAAGTTTGAGGATATTTTCATTGATGATGTTGTTTGGAAACATGAGCATGGATGGCTCTTAATGACAAGATACATTGTTGGATCATTGATGTCAACATTGTTGTGGATCAATTTGGGTAAATCTAACAAATTTTCAAGGTATCTAGGAAGTCATTTTGGCAAGTTGATTTGGTCCAAAAAGTTTAGTTGTGTGAAAATTTGACTGTCAGAACTGCTCTCTAAGTTCAGTGTTACATTGCATCATTTTTTGGGTTTGCACCACTTTACATAAGAATATTTTTCTCTTTGATTCTAACACTAATTTTGTGGATGTTAGATTCATATAATCCAAGATTTCATCTTGATTGGATGTTAGGGCATGACATTGTCTAGCTCATCTGCATTTTTTTATATATTTATTGTTTCTCCCAAAATTTCATGATGCAAAATACCTTTAAAATATGTGTCCAACTTCATTGTACTATGAGGTCTCTCTGGATTTGTCTTCTTCTTCTTTTCCTATTCTAGATCACCTATTTCTATTTTCTTCTTTTCTTTCATCTTCTTATGCATTTTTATTCTAAAAGCTTTCTTTTCCTTCTCAATTTCTTCTTCGTCAAAGGTATCAACTATATCTTTCCTTTGTTTCTTTGTTCCATTTTTTCTTCTTTTTAGTACCAGCAGGTGTCCATCCTCTTCTTCTTCTTCAAATAGTATACTCATTTTTTTCTCTCTTACAACTTTCTCTTTTCTTCTTTTTGGCATACTAGAAGTTGTGGGGGATACCAGAGTAGCGTTCCTTCTCTTCTCATTCCTTGTAGCCTACTTCACGTGAGGTTCTTCCATCACTAGAGCACTAGTCTCCTTCCTTTTAGTTTTTTTGGTAGTAGATGTTGATCTAGAGGGATTTTGGGTATTGGGCAGAGTGGTTGAAGTTGTTTTTCCAAATCTTCTAGGTTTGGTGAACCCACCTGTTGTGCTCATCTCCCCTTCTGCTCTTTCTTTTTCCTCCCACACTTGTTCTTCTATAAACCCCTTACACTTCTTGTACTCATTCACCATCTTTTCCACCCTTTTCCTTATTTCTAGCCTCTTCAATTCTATGTGCACTTACATATATTTCTCCTCATACATGCCATATCATTCTTGAGTAGTATCTTTAGGACCCTTCATCAATATATCAACGTAAAAATTAACTTCTTATACATTAGTTTCATAACCAACTGGTATAATCCAATCATTTCTAGTTTCCACAACTTCAATAATGCATTCATTAGTTGTCACCAAAAATATATCATTTTGATATTTATCTACCATTTACTTAAGGACCCTCTCCCTTTCATGTATTCTCTTTTGGAACATTGTAAAGAATGCATTAAGTGCTTCATAATGTGCTTTCATATCACCAATTTTCTATAGGTATTCCAATATTTGATGGGATACTGGTCTATTCTTAGCCCACATAACCTTGTTTCTTCCTAGAAGTTCCTTCAAAAAGTAAAATAGCAAACAAACAAGGAACCAAACTTGAAGTATTTCTTCTCTTTGGTTTGCTTCAAGTTCTCAAAAAGTTGTCTGAGCAACTCACACAAATAATAATCCTTTCATTTCTCTACTATCTCATAGGCCATGTTGATTATGGTGGTTGACACATAAATATCTCTATTTGTGTAGTATATCTTATAACCTATGACCATGACTACATATCTAACTATAGGGTTCCAGATAGGTTTCACTATTAAATCTCTTCTTTCAAATGTGGATCCACTAAATTCCATCACTACTTCATTCTTAACAAACTTCAATACCAGTACAGGTCAGGAGGTACAAGGTCCAGTAAGCTCAATATGTCAAGGTTTATTGCAATTGTGACATATAACATTCTTTTGAACAACATTCCTTCCATTCATCTTAGACCTGCATTAATTATCCTTGTGTCCAAGTCCATAGAAAATATAAGATTAACCATTGAAAGGTTGAATCATTCTACCATTTTCATATGCATTCATTGCATTTATTTTCTCTATGTCCAAATTTCTTGCATGTAAAGCATTGACTAGTAAAGGTTGGAACATTCTAATTCATTTTTCTTCTACATCCCATTGCTCTATATCCAAATTTATTGCAAGAATAAAAAAAACCATTGAAAGATGAGTACCTTTGAGAATTTGGTTGTCTAACTGAAGGTATTCTAGCATTTTTTCTTTGATTTCAAATATTTTCATTGTTCTTCTCAGTATTCTCTAGTTCATTAGGTGTCTAATGTGCTTTTGAGCTTTGACCTTTTTCAAGTCCCAAAATACCTTTTTCTTTGGATGATATTCATCAAGCATTGTAGAACTTGTCTTTAATTTATCTTCATGATCTCTTGCTCTTTCCAGATCTTATCTTAGGTTTACCACTTCTTTTTCAAGCCTCATGCATTCATTAGATTTTATTTTAACCATTGCATTCAAACATTCCTCATTTCTTTTTTTCTTCCACTTACACTTTTAGTCCAATGATATCTTCATTTTCTTGCTTCAATTGTTCATTGATTTCATTATTCCTTTCTCTAAACTTCATGATTTTCTCTCTCAATTTCTGATAAATTCATTTACGTCTTTAATATTTTCCTTCAGATCATTGTTTTCACCTAAAACTTTATTAAGATATTCAAGAGAAACTTTGAGCTCTCCATCTTTTTCAAGCATGCAATCTTCTTCTGTGTATTCAATAGAAGGAATCTTTCTAGCAAGCATGTGTTCAATTTCCAAGATCTTCCCAAAGTGGTCAAGCTCCTTCCATGGATCCAAGCTCTGATACCAATTGTTGAACACTTGTAATACACTAAGAGGGGTGAATCAAGAATGAAAGCATGAAAACATCCACAACATCACATAACACATAAACACCAAGATTTTTACATGGAAAACAAAAAATGGAAAAAACCACAATGAGGATTAGCTCACAATATATTATAACTAGTCATAACATATTTACAGAAGTGCTCACTACAAGTGGACTCACTTTCCAAGTGAACTCATTGCTTACTAAGAAAAGTAAGTAAGAAAGAAAAGAGTTTTTGGATACATAACCAAGATTTGAACTGATAAAAAATACATCTACCATATGCAATATTTAGTTCCTTTGAATCTCAAAACACTAACTTAATACACTTCATCCAACTTATATTACAACCATCTTCTCTACTTTACATTCGCACACCTCTTCTCAACTCTCACAACTTATTCACTCAAATCTTCTTATTTTTACATCACTGCTTGCATTTAGATCATGTACACTCAAAAATTGATATCCAAAATCTTAAAACAACCTTGTATATATATCAAACTCATTGCAAACATCAATTAGGTCAGCCTAATTATATGTAGGCCTAAATCATACAAAACATGCCTTGTCGACACCTAATTTAAATAAAAATGCTTTTGGGCCAAAAAATACATGTGCAAAGTGTAATATATGTTGGCATGGACCTAAAATAACTCTGTTACATTTGTATCACATATTTAATCTCTGTAACCCTTTACATACATTAGGTTGGCTAGGCATAAGACCTAAAAGCAAAATACTCCAACTTTTCAACATCATAGGACACATAGACCTCAAAATGTCATGCCATAGATAGAAAACACAATATTTTGAAACCTTTAATGATAGAATATTTCCACAATACATAGAGATTAGATGCAAATAGTTTATGGCTTTTATTGTGTGAGATTATTTTGCATCAATGTTTTGGATCACACTTCTGATCCATGCTCTCTACTTCATCCTAATGATGGATCACAATGTGTGATTTGAAACATTGATGCAAAATAATCTCACACAATCATATAGCCAAAAAATAGTTGCAGCTAGTTTTGAAACTTGTTAACATTTTTCCAAAAATGCAAGGTCTAACCCAAATTTGCGGAGGAGTGTGGACTAGATAAATCATAGCCATTACATAAAAAATTGTCAAAACCTTATATGTCGATCTTTTGTTACTTGTAACTTACAAAACACTTATCCAAATCAAGTGAAATTATGGATGAAGATACTATTGAAAACCATGAAAAACATATTAGAACCACATAAGTAAATCTCTAAGGGTGAATGAATGCAAAAAAATTACCAGAGGTCTCTATGTATTGAATCTACCAGTATAGACACTTAGAAAAAATACTTAACTATTTTTGTGTGTGGATAAAACCCTCTTGCAAAATGTGTCTTCTGCAATCATCCTTAATACACTGTTGACATCAATGACAACCTTCTTCATTCTTTCAACACAATGTTTGTATTAATCTTCAAATGAGATACACCAATACAAAACTCATCTCTAAATTTTGGCAACACTTCGTTACTCTGGGTGAGTGTAGGATCATGGGTGTCCAAAAAGTGGCGATATGACAAAAAAATTGATGACGAACCTTTTATCCAAATTTTAATGAAATGAAAAATGTTTATTGAGAAAATTATCAACTTTCCACCAATATAAAATATTCCTTATTTTGAATTTAATAGATAATTATTATTGATTTTCTACATGCATTATGACTAAAGTCTTGATTGATGGGTTGATTGAAAAAATCTATAATTCTCAAATGATTTAACATTTTTTGAATATGAAAGATGTGGCACATTATATGCTTCCCACAATATAGGATAAAAAGAGAAAAAAAATCATATTTTTTTTACCAAGTTCTGATGGCTAGACAAATAAGTTTAAATATTTATAAAAATTTCTAATAAAACAATCATAACTAATTATATACTTGCAAAAAAACTACAAAAAAATGTGGCATATCCAAACATTTGTCCTCTATTTATATTGAAAGTTTCAAGAAAAAACATATTTTTTCTTGTACTTAGATTGGTTAGACATACACATGTTCTTTCTTTTTTCCCTAAAAAATTAGTAAATACTGCATTGATATTTCAAATTTTTACCAAATAGATTTTTTTTTTCCAAAAAAGGAATCGTATATCAGAAACTATATTCAATTTTCTACAAATTATGTTCTTACATATTTTTCAAACTATTTTAATAACCTATTCAAATTTTTATATCAAGTTATCTAACTCTGTTTTTATGAATTTTTATTGCCACTTAAGGGCCTAGTTTGGACCCCCATGATCCTACACTAGCCTACTCTAACAACTTGCAAAAAAACTCTACAAACCATCATCTCAATTATGTTCCAATATATATAAGTTTTTGGGAGAGAATACCACAAATGGTATCCCAAAACCATACGAAAAACCACCTAAGAAAACCTAAGAATGGTGAACAATATAAAATGATCACATAAACTTCACATGGGTGCCTAATCCATATCCAATCAAAATTGGTCAATATTGAATGCTACATAACTCTCTGATGCCTCTGATGGCTAAAACCTGGAACATGCAAGCTTAGGCACCCAACCCAGAATAAAATGCAAATAACATGCAAAGAAATGCTTTACTGGGTGATCCCCACCCAAAAGTTGGACATCCAAAAGGAATATGCTCTTGGAACATGCAAACTTAGGAACCCAACCTAGGATAATATGCAAATAACATGCAAAGACATGCTTTTATAGGTGATCCCCACCCAAAAGTTGGACGCCCAAAGGGAGTATGCTCTGAGATGCTTTGTAATTGCCACCATAGTGGGTCCACCTCTTTGAATGCAATTACAATTTTCATAGGAAAATAAATAATAAATATTTTTCCTCATGTACCTCTAGAACACTTTCCAAAGAATGTGGAGACATAAATCAACTTAGGATTGAAAGTATAATGTCACCTATCCAATAGTATGTTGTAATCACATGTTTATTTCTAATATGTTAATCTATTTTTCAGGACCAATTCACTTGCATAAAATCATATTGTAGCTTTCCATCACCTTTTTTTTCAATATTATATTCTCCTAGTTTCTCTCATATTATGTCATATTTATTGATGATGTAACTAGAAAACATGGGTTATTTGTTAAAACATAAATGTAATGTATTTGAAACTTTTTAATTTAATAGAAAAGCTTCTGAAATGAGATAGGGAAAAAGCAAAATATCTTAAGTTTGATAATAGTGCAAATTATTGCAAACAAATAATTTGAAGATTATTATTCATACAATGGAATCTTTTAGGGATAAAGCCCCAAGAACTCCACAGGAAATGGAGTAGCTAAGATAATGAACAAAACAATAATGGAGGTGTTGTTATGTAATTAATATTTAATTACACTTGCATAACTTTACTTAGGTATTATTTATTCCTAGGTTAATTAATTCTCATCTTTATCTTTTGAGCTATCTTGTTGCTCAAGATAAGATTAGGGCATGCATCTTTGCTTTTATAAAGCAAATCATTATTGTAATTATGAGTCTCTAATAATAATTATTTGCACATCTTCTTGAAAAATCTCTATTTTTTCTATTTTTCTCTTATGTGGAAGGATATTCTAGTTTGCAATATGATCTTGGTTTCTAACATGTGCAAGAAGCATGAGTTCACATGTTGTGAACTACCTTTAATTTTTTGGGTAGAGGATGCACATATTGTTGTTTATTTAATTAATAGAGGGCCTTCAATTATTTTTGGTTGTCGTATTCAAAAGGAGGCATGGATACGTAAGAAGGTGAGTTAATATTTTGTAAAGACCATCGACTGTGAAACTTTAATACACATTGATATTGATAATAGAACTAAGCTAGAAGCTAAGTCTAAAAAATGTACCTTTGTTTGATATGGAATAGATGTTTTTAATTATTGATTATGAGATTTTGATATTCAAATAACTATTAGAAGCAGGAATGTTATATTCAATGAGAAGGTTTTGTATAAGGATCAATTGCAAGCAAAATAAGCTTGAACAAGAAAAAATAATATGTAGTGTTGGATGATATTCTAGAAAGGAATATTCCATCGATACCTACTACTCAACAACATCAAGAAATACCATAGACTCCTACAAATATAAAACCTTCTACAATGATAAGCAAACCTCCTAAAATATTTTTTATTTAGTTATATTTTATTTTATTAACTGACGTCCAATGAAATAGAAGGGTATGAATAAGCTATGAAGGTGGATGAAAAATAATAGTGGAAGTGAGAAATGAAAGTAGAAATGGATTCTTTGTTGCAAAATCAAACTTGGGATTTCGTTAAATTATCTGTAGGTAAAAGTTTACCAAAAAATCAGGTTTACAAATTAAAGCAAGGAGGAAACAAAAAAATATTTAAGGCCTAACTCGTGGTAAAAGGTTTTGCATAGAAGAAAGGTAAATTTTTTGATGAAATCTTTTATCCAGTAGTAAAAATAACTTCTATTAGAACTATTATAACTATCATAGCTACAAAAGACTTGCACCTTGAATACTTAGAAGTGAAAACAAAGTTTTTACTTGGAGATTTGGAAGAAGAAATCTATATGCAACATTCATAGGGATATGCAATCAGAGGTAAGGAAGATTTAGTGTGAAAATTAAAGGAAAGTTTATATGGCTTGAAACAAGCACCTCAAAAATGGTATTTAAATTTGATTGTTTTATGGTTGAATAAGATTATAGTAGGTGTTACATAACAAAATTTTTTTATAGTAGGTGTCATTCTAATGGTTGTGTATATATTACGAGGTTGAATAATGGTATTTATATTTTTATATTATTGTATGTTGATGGCATTCTTGTTGCAAGGTCTAATATGGAGCATACTAATGAGCTGGGCTAGAAGTAGCAAAGTTTTTACTATGAAGGATTTGATGCAAACCAAACAAATCCTTAGTGCTGACAGGACTGAGATAGAAAAAATAGAAATTCAAATTCTTATCTCAAAGTGAATATATCAAAAGGTGCTAAATGGTTTGATAGAAAATGCAAAAGTGTTAGCACACTTTTGCCTAGCAATTTTAAATTAATCCAAGGAGAGGTGTCCAAAGACATAAGAGGAGGAAGAAAATGTCTAAAATTCCATTTTCTTTAACTATAGAAGTTTAAAGCAAACCATGGCATGCATGAGGGGCCAACATTGTACATGTTGGAGTTGTGGATCAAGTATATGAATAATCCCATAATATAACATTGGAAATGGTGTCAAAACCAAATCTCATTTGAGAGGTATAAATAATTATATTTTGAGGATCAAACATTACTCTATAAGGATATGTCTCACCAAGACTTAGCATGATTATACTAGGTGAAGCTTCTACTTGTGTTTGAGTTTCTACTTATAGAGGGGTAAATAGTTAGCTAGATTTTCAAAGCTACAAAATGTTGGAAGCATTGTAACATGAGCATGAAGTATGGTTGGTGGTGTTGTTGTTCCATGTTGTCATTGATGTCAACATGGTGATAACTATATGGAAGTGTACTTGGTTTTATCATAAGTTTTTCTCCTTAGTCATACCTTGCATGGATCAAATGTGCTTGCATTTGAGACAAGAATTCACCACTTCAGATCTATAACATGACTTCAAACTCTTTAAACTATGTTTTCTTTGACTCATTCAAACAATTATATCTTAGATCTTGAGACATCTTTGTTGTGTGAGAATTTCATCTCAATATTTAGCCTTTGTAATCCCAACATACCTCTGCTTCTGGCATACTATGTGAGAGACTCTGCATTCTACTAAGGTGAACATTCTTATGTTTCGGTTTTGTTGATAGTCTCTTTGCTGGTAGTATGATGGGAAGTTAATGTGTTCTCAAATCTGGAAGGTGTTCGCTTTGAGGATTATTTTTTGGTTTGGAGAATTGCATTCTAGTCTTGTCCAACTCAACAAATGCAATATATTATGAAGACTAGTTATGTTTTATGGATGATAGCTAACTTGGTATAATGCACTACATGGATAAAATGTTTAAATCTTATATGGTGCCAATGAAGAAGGCTTTGATTATTTTGTGTTCTTCTAATTAGGCTGACCTAATTGATGGATAAGATATACTTGTATATATATAAGATGAAGGATAGGAGTAAGGAGTGTGTGGAGCAAGAAGGAGATGTGAATGCATCAAAGAAGAAGATTAGAGCCTAAAATGCTTTATCAGCCCAGATTAGTAATGGCTTTGTTGAGCTAATTCTATGTGGAGTCAATACTTATTATTTGAGCTTTAGTGGAATCTGAACCCCCATTACTGAAGGTGTATTCTATCAGCTCAATCTTTTGGCTAAGGGAGCCACCATTGCATCTTGGGTGTTAGACATTCATTGTGCAATTCTGTGCTGAGTCTTTTAAGGACAAGGGAGTCCTAGAAGTGTGTGCCCATGTAATATTTTAAATCTAGACATAATATATTGTGAGTTAACCTTTCACTGGTTTTTCCATTTTGGTTTTCTCCTACATAAAAATCTTGGTGTTCAAGTGTGTATGGTTACATTGACTTGTTTATAGCATTCTGTGGATTTAGTCAACTATATACGGTTGATTTATTATGGCGCGGTGTGGAATATTGATTCACCCTCTCTTAGTATTCCAAATGTCTAACACAAAGTTTGTTGCTTTGTCAACCATAGAGGATAAATATGTAGCCACTATTGAAACTAGCAAAGAGATTATTTGGTTGAAATATTTCTTAGTGGAATTAGGAGAGAATGAAGATTTAATAATTTTTTATATACGAACACCCAAAGTGTTATTCATATTTCCAAAAAATTTACACTTCATTCTTAAAAAAACACACAAGAATAAGGTACCACTTCATCTAGTTAGTGTTAGGGTATGGCTGGTTGAAATTGGAGAAATTTCATACAAGTAAAGATGATAACATAAGAGAATTTGATTTCCTCATCAATTTTTGTTGGTCTTCAAGATTGATAATGGTGGAAATAAGAAACAAATATTTTAGGCATGCCAATCTAGTGGAGCTATAGGGGCAACATGCTAAATATCCAAGATACTGAGAGGGGGGGTGAATCAGTATCTTCTTAAAACTTCTGATCAGATACCATCCAATTATTCCAATGCATACAATAGAAAAGATAAGTAAAAGCATTAACATAATATGAAATCACATAACACATGAACACCAATATTTTTACTTGGAAAACACAAAATGGGAAAAACTATGGTGATTGTTAGCTCACAATATAGTATAACTAGTTATAAGATATTACAAAATAGGGTGGTTCACTACCAGGACTCACTGTCTAAATACAAAGGCTCACTGCCTACAAAATTACAATGACAAAATGGCTTACAACCAGAAAATGAACTAATAAATACATCTAGTGAGTGCAAATTCAGTTCCAATGAAGCTTAATAAACTGACTTGGCACACTTCATAATATTCACTCTTCTTCAAATTTGCATTCACAAAAAAATCATCTCAGACTCAACCTTCCAATGCAGAATCAATTAGGTCAGCCTAATTAGATGCACTTCTTATTCTCCAAAAATACCAACTGTCAGCTACAGGCTTTCACAAAATCTTCCCAAAAGAAATTCAAACACCCAACACACTACATAATGTCGGCATGGACCTAAGATAGGTCACACATATATCCACATAACAAAAATTAATTCACCATTACACAACTCATCCATTAGGTCGGCCAAGGATAGATCTAATAGTAAAATTACAATCAACAGAGTAATATCGATATACAATACGAGCATCTAAATACATGAGATCTTGAATGAACATTATTTCATAATCCATAAATAATTTCCAAAAACCACAAGAAATGGTAATCACCAACAAACAATTGTAAACCAAAATACTAGAGGATATACCAAAATACCAGAGGGTATAAACATTATACTGGTTCATGTGCTAGACCAAAATACTGAAATAAATTTAGACTTGATCTTGTAGTTGCAACTCATATATCATTGTGATATCAATGACAAAAAAAAACAACAAAATGAGATGTTATTATTTATTTTTCCAACAATCTCCCCCTTTTTCATTGATGCAACATGTGCCAAAAAGAATATTTACAAAACTTCTCCCCCTAACACCAACATTTCACCTTCTTCACCCCCCCTTTGACATCGAGGACAAAGGGTGTCCCAAAAATTGAAATATGAAAACAAAGAAAACAAAGAAACATGCATCAACCGAAGGATGGAAAGCCTTGAAGCTCCTTAAGAATACTTTCCCATATTGATTTACCATTCTCCCAACTATCCTTTGTAGAAATCAACATCTTGTTCAGGGATTCCAACTCTACCAGAGTTTCTTCTACATCATCCAAAGTATCAAGAGTCAAATTTATCTTCTCAAGTTTTTCTATTCCTGCCAAGGCCTTGCCAACCAGAGTATATTCCACTCTTATAATGTCACTTAGCTGATCAATTTTTTTGATAATCTCTTCTTTATGCTTCTGTAAGACAAATAATTTATCTTTATGCACAATGATGATGTTCTAGGTTGATTTGTCTCTATCTTTGGATATACTATAAGTACCAGAGACAACAGTCAACTAGGAATCAATGGAGTCCATAAAAACCTTAATGTTTTGGGTGGAATCTAGACACTTTAAGCAAGAAACAAGAACAAAAATTTCTTCTGACTCATATATCTTCACAACTTCCAAATTCTTTTCAACATTTGAGTGTGCAAGAGCACACTTTTCATGCAATTCTAGTAGCATTTTCTCTGCCAGTTTCTCCTCAACCTCTTTTTTGTCTTTTCTCCAAGCCCGAAGGTATACTCCTTGAAATAATCCAAGAATCTCAAATTTTCAATAAGAGTGAGGGATGCATCAATAGATGCACTAGGTGTGACCTCCTGCAATGCCTTAAGAGCATCTTCTATGAGTTATGTTCCTTTTTGATGTGTTTCAAGAATCTCCTTCCTTTTGGATGCCTGCAATGCATCTCCTAACACCACTTTATGCATCAAACACATATTCTCGACAACTATAAACCCTTCAATCATAGGAAATTGTAGAAGCTACTAAGAAATTATTAGCTGAAATCTGATTTGCTTGGACATTAAGCCTTTCAGAACATCATTACCAGAGGGTGATTCTCTATGATGCCTAAGAAATTTCACAATATGCTTTTGACTTTCTTTATTTTTCTCGAAAGATTCCTCATTTTTATTTTCTTCCGCTCCCTTTTCCTTTTCTTCTTCCTTCTTTTCTTCCTCCACTTCCTCTTCTTCTCCTTTATTTTCTTCTTCTTTCTTTTCATCCTTTTCATTTTCATCTTCATCTTTGTTTTCATCCCTGTTACCTTCATTATTATTTCCTTTATCTTCACCTTCATATTTTTCTTCCTCAAAATTATCTTTACCTTCATTATCCTTTTCACCTTTAGTGTGCTCCGGAGGAGCATCATCATATTTTTTAGGCTCACCTTCACCTTCATTCTGCTTCTCAATTTCCAAAGGATTATTTTAACCACCAACATCATTTTCGACATCAATGTCTTCAGAAATAGCTACATCGAATGTACCAAGAGGAATATCTTCCTCAACATTCAATACAACAAATCCCTATGATTAGCCCCCTTGTTTGGTCCATTTTTTGCTTCCACCCACTATTTTAATGTATTTTTCTCCATTTTTTGGGAAAAGTCGGTGCTATTTTTCAGGATGGCACTATTTCTAGCATTTTTTGCGTTAGCCAAAACAATATGATGTTAAAACCAATGGAAATTAGCACTGACATTAGCACCACAATTAGAGCCAATATTAGTGCCTCTATTAATGTGAACTGTAATGAACTTATGAATGCCTACATTAATGCCAAGATTAGCACCAAAAAATGATTCCCACTGTAATGCCTAGATTATTGCCTAAATTAGCAACCAAATTACCATCTATGTTAGCAACCATATTAGCGCCTTTAGTAGCACCTATTTTGGAATCTGCTTTAGAACATTTTTGGAGCCTAATTTAGCACTTGATGTAGTGCCTAATTGTTTTGATCTAGTAGGGATTAAGGGAATTAGAATAAAATATCCTTCCCTAATAATCACTAGCCTTCAGTTGCTTGCCTACATTTCACTTGCATCAAAATATCTACTACCTTTGATTTTTCATTGTATTTAACATGAAATGCAACAATTTGTGTGACAAGATCCATATTGTCACCAAAATTCCGCATTTATTCCTCCAGATAATCATAAAGAAACCAAATTTCACCTTTACCATAGTATTTTGTGTAGATTAAGGGTTGAGGGTTGATAATTGAGGGTTAAAGGTGATTTAATGTATAGGGTACTAGAGGGTGTAAGGGTTTATAGTTTAAGGGTTGAGGGTTGAGGCCAGTTTAAGGTTGAGGGTAGAGGGTTGAGGGTTCAATGTATGGTGTATCAACATTGTTCATTGTTTCATTATTGCTTCCTTTATCTAACCTAATTTCCATGGATAATTGGCAGATATGGTGAATTAATTTTTGTGTAGATATATGTGCAACCTATCTTAGGTCTATGTCGACACGATAAAGTGTGCTACACATTTTGATTTATTATTTGGAAAGATTTTGTGAATGCTTGAAGCCGATAGTTGGTGTTTTTGGTAAACAAGGATTGCATCTGATTGGGCTGACCTAAGTGATCAATGCTTGCAAATGGATCAAGTATATATGTTGGACAGGTTTGAAGATTGGGATGCAAAGAAATAGTAGTGATTGCAAAGCTGTGAGTGTGAAAAGTGGGAAGATGATGAAGTGCATTAAGTCAATTTATTGAGCATCACCAAAACTGAATCAACACTAGTTAGGTGGACTCTACCGGGCTCATTCCAGCTTGAAGAATTTTTTGTAAATTGTAGACACCTAAATTTGGTTTAGGCCTATGACTCAATATTCTTCATAATTTTGTATTCTTCATGGTCATGATTAAATAATCTTGTAATTATTTAATCAATTCATCTTAACATTAATTTTCTTATTGATTAAATAACTAATTCATTTAATTAATTCATCTTCTTTTATTTCTTCTACACTAAATAACTTTTAATCATTTAATTAATTCACACTTTTCTTTTAATTTATCCGACACTAAATAAATGCTTTTATTTAATTATGTTACTAATTAACCTTTATCCTCCTTGTCAAATTAAATAAATTCTTATTTAATTTACTCTTTATCATATTTCAACTATAATTAAATAAAATTTTTATTTATTTAATTATTCATTTAAATCTCTTCATCACTTAACTAAATAAATCTTATTTATTTAAATTATTCTTCAAACAGTCTTGAATTAAAATGAATTATTTAATTCATTAATTCTATTTTAACACATTCTTCTATATTTTAGATAATTATGCGAAGTATTCAAGTATTCACACTTTACCCAACTACATCTATTTTAATTGCTCAGCTAACTATTGATTTAATGTCCGAGTATGCCTTTTCGAAAGTAATCTCTCTTCATCTAATCATGTAATCGTCTAATTTAACTCATTTGCACATGCATATTAATTAAATACATATTTAATTAATTAAATGTTGTGCGTATGCCTTCAACAAAGAGTCATGACCACCTTTTATCTATTAAAGATATTTCTTCTATTTTCAATGTCGAATCAAGATTAAATTATTCATTTAATCTTTAATTCTATTTTTGATTCAATCACTGGCCACTTCTATCGTACATTCAATGCATGTCTAATCACTAATCTCTCAACCGGCCCTGCTGATCTTTTCAATCTTGACTGTTGCCTCTAATAATCAATTTTCTATAAATTGGATTTGTCATTCTTCATTCCAATCTCTCTCGCTAATTTTGTAACTTTGGAGAGCACTTTTGTCTTGAATCTTCGATATTTTGCTAATCACTATCTTAGGCTATACTTGCACGAACTTGAAAATCTGAGGGCAATTATACCACACAAGCAAAATGGAGAAGGGAAATCGAGATGAATCATGGAAATACGTTTGAAGATTGGTGAGATTGTTCTAGTTTTTAATTACGTTTTTGACTTCCCATGTTCTTTGTTGCTTAACGAATGAATTTGCATGTTAGATTTTGGTATTGTATGCATGTGTGCTTCTAATCAAATCTTCCTTGTTGTCTATTGTGCAAAGCCAATCATTTTCAGGTGTTACATTTGGTGAACCCAACGTGAAGACACCATCTTCGCGAATCCGTAGATCTTTTAATTTTTGTTTTTGTAGATTTTTCATACGGAACGACGCATGTGAAGTTTCTGCACTGCAATTGACTTTTCTGAACTGCATGTGAAGTTTTTGCACCGCAACTGGTTTTTTGAACCGCATCTGATAGAGAAACGATGAATCTGACAATTCCTAAACCGCAATTGGTATCTCGAGCCGCAACTGAAAAAGAAACAGCGCATCTGACTAGTAACGAAACGATGCAATTGACTGGTAAAAATTTATTTATGCTTTCGACAATCTAGAATTTTCAATTGATTTTTGTGTTACTGATATTTGATTTTCAGTGTGTGGCCATTTGGAGTTAACAAGCTTTTGCAGGATGATTGACGAAGACAATATTGAAAATTACTAATGATATCTTCTACAGGACGCTTGTCGAAGACCCTAGTTAAAATTTGAAACAGATTGTTTGGTAGCGTAGCAAATCTTTCATTTGGTTAAAATTAACAAGTGTCTACTATGTTTGGTGCGAAAGCACAAGTTTGGTTACCCTTACAATTTGGTATATCGAAGTATCCTCTCCCCTTGCGCATCCGTGCGATCCTGGGTGTAAGAGAAACGGTTACCAACTCTAGAACTTGGGCCTGTTTTGGTGGGAAAAAGTACTCACCCCAGGATGACTCAGACCGGTAGCACCCTGAACCTGAGGGACTTCCAGCCTGTATATAAAAGTGGGTTCTTGGGGAAACCCCAAGAATCACAAGTGTGGTTCTGACAAGATGGATCCAAAAGGGGACTCGCGCCGTATGGATCACACCCCACGAATGAAATGCCCGAATTAAATACCCTTTGTTGTAGAGACCAACCTATTTGTGGCTGTTGCTTGGTATTAGTGCAGGGTATAGTATCATGCCCGAAGATACTCACTACTGATCCCCTTGAGTAGAGATAGCAGTTCTTGGGAGGTCATTGCCCAAAGAATTCAGAATTGGTGTGCTCGAAAGACGTTAATGAGCCGTGGAGGGGAGCCAATGCCACCAAATTCCTAAGCTATCCGCTCTCGAGAAGGAAAGGTGTTCATCACCAATCCGGGGTATAATAGGTGGGCTATACCAAGTATACAAACCCTAGGCCTTTGGCCTATTAGGATGTGCTTGTCTATTATCACTTTAAACGTTCTTTGAGTCTAAAATTGAAACTAAAAACACTTTGTCTTATGATTGTCTTTGATTGTCAGAATTTGATCACGGAAAATAGAGTCAGTTTAAATTTCATGTCACTGAAAATTCATAGAGAGTCGCAACTGTTCACCAGAAACACGCATCTAATTTTTAGAGTCGCATCTGTTATTTTTGAGTTGCAACTATAAATTTTGAGTCGCATCTATTAATTTTGAGTCGCATCTATGAGTTTGGCTCGCTTCTGCTTTGGAAAAACTGCATGCGTTATATTCTGAGTCGCATCTAAAAATTTGAGTCGCATCTGGTATAATTTGAGTCGCATTTGTCAGTTTGAACCGCAACTGTTAATTTTGAGCCGCAACTGAAAATTAAACGACGCATCTGTCTGATTACCAGAAAACCAAAATTTACAGTAACTGTCCAGTCAACACTGTTATACCAGTTTCAGTGGTCTTCACACAAATAGTCTTTGAAACAGAAACTTGAAACGATTTGCTCAATTTTGCATCCTTTAGGTTCATTTAGTCATTACCATAGTTGTCTTCAGTTAGAGTTTACCTTCATCTTAGGGTACATATCACCTTGCATTAGACTTCTAGAAAGGTCACTTTTACAAACTTTAGGAGTAGTCCACCATCTATACTCTAGAAAGGTCATAGTGTCAACAAAATCTATCATTGAACCTAGTCTTATCATCTTATACTTTGTCCTACAGAGAGTCATCCCAGCTCATCAGTCTAGTTAGGAAACTCAACTTGTCTTTGATCTTCGTCCTACATTGGTTCCTTGACTTAACTAAATTGACACCTTGGTTTGACTTTAGGTAGTTGGTCCCTTCATCTTGCATTTATAGAGTTGATCACTTTAGGGTCTTGCTTAGACTTTGCATCTTTAGAGTCTAGACTAGTGTCATCCTAGAACATTCATTATTTGCATAAGAAAACCCCAAAAACATAGAAAAGAATCATACAGTTTCTAGATATAGTCTTGCATTTCCCGCATATTGAGCTTGTCTTACATGGTTGAAACTAGGTCTAAGAGAAGAGAGAGAGAAAACATGTCGAACCCAAACGAGTTCATCAATCCATTTTCTTCAAGACCTCATAAGACTCTATTAGACAAATTCACCACTAGAAACATTCAAGGACATGTTACAACAAAAGACATAGAGGCTACCGCACAGGACCCTGAGTTTGCCTCTTTTGTAGATGAGTACCTAGCAAATGATCATCAACGGTTCTTAGGAAAATTGCTAGCTGAAGGTGCTACCTTACCTCCAGGATTTGGCATTAGCACCTTACAAACTCAACCTACACAAGGGACAAATACCATGACTGTTAGTACTACTATACCTCAGGTCAGCACAACTATGCCATCTAATACGTCTACACAGAGTACAATAGTCCATACGTCCCCATTTGGTATACCTAGCATGACATCAGGATTTAATTTCACTACAGGGGCATCCTCATCTACTCCCACTGGTCCTCTTATTAGGAGTAAAAGACCTAAAACGTCAGCCCATACATCATATGTCGGTGTCACAAGTGCACAATCAACAACCACACCTACTACTAGCATCATGGGTACTTTACCACAGTCGATGGCCATACCTAGTGCTCAAACCACTAGTACTATACCAAGGATTACACAAACAGGAGGCATTCCCTCCTTCCAATATGGCAATCAGAATCCACTCTTCCAGACTAGCAGTCAGGGTCCATTTACATCGATTCTGAGTCAAAACCCTTTTTCACAGATTGGTTATTAGAATCCATCCACGCAGATTCCAAGTCAAAACCAATTTATGTTGATTCCGAATCAGAATCCTTTTTCACAGATTGGTAATCAGAATCCGTCCACACAGATTCCAACTTGAAACCAATTCACTTCGATTCTGAATCAGAATCCCTTTTCACAGAGTGGTGCTCAGAATCCATTTACACAGAACCCAGGTCAACACCGATTTATGTAGCTACTAGACCAAAATACATTTACCAACATTCTGAATCCAAATCCACCTCAGATGCCAACGTTCAATCAAAACCCATCACGAGACTTTGGATTTCAGAATACATACATGGATCCGCATAATCCTCCTAGCACATCTTTGACCCAAGTTGACGTCTTGCAAACACAAATGAATGCATTACAAACGCAAATGGATAACATGTCGGTCTCAACTAAGAAATCATTTTCACCAAAGGACATATGCCCATTCCCTTTTGATAGATCATTGTACATGAAACCTTTCCCTCACGGATATGTCATACTGAATCTTCCTAAGTACAATGGAAAACACAATCCAGTAGAACATATCAGGGAATTTTCTACCATATGCATAGATGTCGCTTACGATCCCACGTATCTTATGAGGCTATTTCCATGAAGTCTTGTAGGAGTGGCACTAGAATGGTTTTCAGGTTTAGATTCTGGCATTAGATCTTGGGGCGAACTAGTCGAGAAATTTGTGGAGCAATTCTCCTTCCACATTGACCATGAGATAAGTATAGCAACCTTGTGCCACACAACACAAGACGAAGGTGAAAAATTCATTGCTTTCTTCCAACGTTGGAGAACTATTGCAAGTAGGTGTCCTGTCGAGATACCTGAAAAACAAAAGGTTACAATGTTTCAAGAAAACCTTCATCCAAAACTCAGGAGTAACTTAAGGGTACATTATTGCATATCTTTTTCAGAACTAGTAGAAAAAGGGGTGATAATAGAGAAGGACCTCATTGAAAAGGGTGAAATCAAAATGACAACATCAAATAGAAACCCAATCGTACAAAACAACCCCACTAACAGAAATAGATTCTGGTCTCGCAACAAAAATGTCACCAATGATGGGGTGGTGGATGCTAAAACATTACAAGCAAGACCCCTCCTCACATTACAAGGATCTCATACTTTTGCCAACACGCTTAATGCTGTCAATCAACCTCCTAACACGATCTCAAATACTCAACGTCCACAACCAAGGAGATTCCAGAAACGTGAGTTCACTCCCTTAGGGGAACCCATTGAGTTGGTGTTCAAACAATTGTTACAACACAACCTCATACAACTGCAGGAACCAAGACAATATGATCCAGGACAGTTTAAACCAACTTGGTGGGATGACAATGCCTTCTATGATTATCATAGGACTAAGGGACATAACCTACAAAACTGTCGACAACTGAAGAATATCATACAGGATCTTGTTGATAAGAGAATTATTGAGGTTAGTGGACAAAAACAAAAGACATCCAACACTGATCATCAGGTCTTCTCAAACCCACTACATGACCATGGGAAAGGAACTGTCCCCAGTTCGAGTACTAAGACCAATATGTCGGCCAATTATGCGAGTATCAAACATGACTATGATATCGGAAAAATCATTCATTGCCTTCGCGCCGCTAATCAAAACATTAATACCATTACTATCAATGCTAATCCTGAGTGTGCAATCAATACTCATCGTACCAAGTTTTCTATCCCAGGCCCTCCATCATAGCAAACACCTCAACCTTCCAAGTTACAATATAACCTACTTGATTAGTTGGGGAAGACCCCAGCCCAAATCTCAATCTTGGAATTGTTGCATATCTCTCTTGAGCATCGGTCTATCCTCGATAAGGCTTTACAGAACACCACGGGTCCCATCAATCTTGATGTCAATCGCTTCCTGTGAAATTGTGGCTACTTTTTTTAGACCAAGTAGAATCGGTAGCACGAATTCTCTAAACCGCAGCGGCACCTGTAAACTTTTTAACGTGACCGCTACCGGCATCTACACGCCCTGCACTACCGGGACGGGAGACTAGAACTGCGGGATCAGCCAGTGAGCCGCGAACGAAATTACTTAGCCAACCGAAGCAGGGCCCCCACTTCACCAGCTACTTGACCAATAATCATCATGCCACATTTTCTGAACAAGACTATGCCACAGATAAGACAAACAACAATGACCCTTTACATCTAGAAGTCCTTGTCGATGACACCAAGGTTAGATGAGTTTTGGTAGACGGAGGAGCAGGGTTAAATCTATGCACTTTAAAACTAATTAAGGCATTAGGTATCTCAAAAGCATGCGTGGACACCACTAAGAGTATTGTCATTAAGGCTTATGATGATGAAGAACGCAAATCAAAGGGGGTGGTAACACTTCCTATCAGAATTGGTCCTGCGGTAATGGAGACAAAGTTCCAGGTCTTGGATCTCACCCTCCCTTATAACCTTCTACTAGGTAGAACATGGATTCATGACATGAAGGCGGTCCCTTCCACATATCATCAGTGTCTTAAATTCCCTTACAATGGCACTGAAATAACTATAGATGGTGATCCCAATCCTTTCCAGTATTGCACCAATCTAAAGGAGATCCCTTAATGTCAAGTGCCAGTCAACCAAGAGGCCTCACTGTCTAAACCATCTTCTTATGTTGACCCATCCACGCTCACTCGAACATATGTTTCACCTTCACTTCCTACCACTCCTAGGGTCGAGATCCAAGACAAGGGTTGTGGAGAGTATTACATGAAGACTTCTTATTGTGTTAGCCATTTGGTTCCTCCTAAGTCATATGGTTTACCTATAGCAGGTAGGGGACAATCTATGATCACTATACATGTTCCCCCCACAACAACTTTCACTAAATGGGGTGAATTAAGCAAAGAGGCTGTAGATACAAAAGATGTCACTTCCTGGCTATACAGGAAAGATAATCAAGAACCCCTTTTACTTGCTCATATTCCTACAAGTCTATATGGAAAGGGTTTCAAAATCATGCAAAGAAAAGGATATGATGGACAAAGTGGTTTAGGTTTAAACCAAGATGGCAGAGTGGAACCAATATTTGTTTCTCAATGGCCAAAAGGAGTAGGGCTAGGGTTTCAACCGATTTAGATTGGTGTTCCTAGTACTCCATCACCCTTACTTGAGGAAGTACGTGCTTCAGAAGATACCAAGACATCTCACGAACCTGTAGACCAACATCATTGTGACTCCCCCGATTCTAACAATTATGAGTGGGATTCCCTATCCTCTACTTCCTCCATGGACCTTGACAAGTTATTTGGAGAACTCGACTTGCTGTTAAGTTCTTCACCCAATCCTTTAAATTCCTGTCCACCAAAGAAAATGACAAAAGAGGAATGGTTTAAACATTACTATTGGGAATCACTTGATCCTACCTTTTGGCAACCTCAGCCATTTGTTTCCGATAGTCAAACCTTGGCATTAGGCCCACCTATTCATCCACCTAGACCCAAACCCAAGAGCAAAACGGACTTGGTACAAGACTTTTGTAATCACATGAATAATTCAATCTTTACCTTGACCCCATTAGACTTTGATAACTTCGACGATGACATGCCCTTAGTGTATCCCCAACTCATAGATTGGGATCAACAAGATACACCTGTCTTAGACACTTTTGAGAATGACAAAGCGATTGCTGAGTTCCTGGGATTACGTGAAGGCATACCTAATGGAGATCATAAAGCTGGTTTTACCATTGACTTGGACAATAAAGCATATTTTGGGGAATCTGTTCAACCCTCCAGTCGCAAAAATGAGAAAAAGAATAAACAAGATAAAAAGGATGAGTCTCTAGGTGAAAACTGAAAGGCACCTCTAGACAATGAAAAAGTAAAAAGAAAGGACGCATCCGAAGGTGAAAACCTCTCTGAGGCGCCTAAGGATGGAGGTTTGAACATTCTCCCCATTGCACAAGAAAAGTCACCCATGCTCGTTGAAGAATCAGTAGAAGTCAACATAGGCACAAAAGAGAATCCTCGATTGATTTATTTGGCAGTGTCATTGACAACACAAGAGAAATCAGAGTTCCACGACTTCTTTGAACAAAGATAGATAAATTCTGCTTGGTCATATGCCGACATGCCTGGGTTAGATCCCGAACTTGTTCTACATCACTTGCCTTTACAACCAGGTGCCAAACCCGATGCGAGAAGTTGAAAAATGCATCCACAAATTGCTTTTATTAGTCAAAGGCGGAGCTCAAGAAACTCTTAGGCGGTTTCATCAGGACCTATTCACTATGCAGATTGGATTTACAATCTTGTACTAACAAACCAGCTGGGGGCATCCATCTGCTGCTTGATTTTAGAGATATCAACGGCAAAGCTTGTCCCTAAAGGATGACTTCCCTTTGCCTAATATAGACATGATAGTTGACATGACAGCAGGATATGAGATGTTGTCCCTTATGGATGGATTCTCAGGATATAACCAGATCAGAATAGCCACTGAAGATCAACCTAAGATAGCCTTCACTTGTCCTTGGGGAACGTATTGCTGGAATGTTATGCCCTTCGGACTCAAGAATGCAGGAGCAACCTATCAACATGCCATGACTACTATCTTTCATGATCTAGTACACACTTGTATGGAGGATTATGTCGATGACCTTATTTTCAAATCCAAGACAATGGAAGAACATTTACAAGTTTTAGACAAGGTATTTCAGAGGCTGGAGAAGTATAATGTGAGAGTCAATCCAAAGAAATGTGTGTTTGGAGTCAAGTCAAGAAAGCTGTTAGGTTATATCATTTCTAGACGAGGCATTGAAGTAGATCCTGCTAAGGTAAAAGCAATCATGGACATGCCACCACCCAACAATCTCAGTCAACTAAGGACATTACAGGGAAGGTTGCAATCTATCAGAAGATTTATAGTGCAGCTAGCAGACAAGACACACCCTTTTCAACATCTACTTAAGAAAGGAGTACCCTTTGCATGGACATCTAGGTGTGAAGAGGCTTTTCAACTGATTAAAGAATATTTACTTACACCACCTGTCTTAATGCCACCTGTTGAAGGGAGACCATTGATTCTTTATATCACAACAACCCATTCATCACTCGGAGCATTGCTTGCACAGAATGACGATGAAGGTCATGAACGGGCAGTCTATTACATCAGCCGAACTTTGGTTGGTTATGAGCTCAACTATAGTAACATTGAATGTGCCTGTCTTGCAGTAGTATTTGCTACCCAAAAACTGAGGCACTACATGTTAAACCATCAAACAATGCTAGTTGCTAAAATAGACCCTCTAAAATATCTTCTTCGCAAGGCAGCATTAACAGGGCGATTGGCCAAGTGGGTTATGATACTTAGTGAGTATGATATACAGTATGTAGAAAGAAAGGCTATTAAAGGACAGGTCATTGTTGATCAGTTAGCTGATGCACCCATACAGGCAGATCACCCATTAGTTGCAGACTTTTCTGATGAGTTCATATTCACATTTGACACAAACATAACATGGAAACTGTACTTTGACGGTTCACATACAAATCATGGTTCAGGGGCTGGGATATTGTTTATCACACCACAAGGTGATTCCATCCCTAAGTCATTCAGGATTGCATTCCCATGCACTAACAACATGGCAGAGTATGAAGCTCTAGTGACAGGGTTATGCATGGTGGTCAAGTGGAAAATTAAGGTTTTACAGGTTTATGGTGATTCTCAACTAGTAATCAGGTAGGTAAATGATGATTATGAGACTAAGGATGAGAAGCTTACTCCATACAAGCGCATGGAAGATAGTTTTAAGAGTACTTTGACAAAGTCGAATTTCATCAAATACCTCATGTTTTAAATAGGGCAGCAAACGCTATGGCTACAATTGCATCACTTCTTGACATTCCTAACAATGTGCCTAAGTTTGAGTTCTTGGTAGAACAACTTTTGATCCCAGCCTACGATATCCCAGATTCTGAAATGGTGTGTGACATCGTTGGTCCTGATTCCCCATGGTACAAAGAAATCTATGATTGCTGAAGTCATACCCATTGGCCTATCCAATAACCAATGTAGAACATTCCTCCGCAAGTCAGCCAAATATACCATCGTTGGAGACACCCTATATAGGCGCACTTTAGACAATACCTTACTGAGATGTCTTGATTCTACTGAAGCACAAGCAACCTTGCGTGGGGTGCATGAGGGTATATGTGGTTCCCATTCTAGCGGTCCTACCTTAGCCAAAAAGATTATGAGACAGGGTCATTATTGGCCTACTATGGAAAAAGACTCATATGTCTTTGTAACAAAATGTCGCCAATGCCAAGTTCATTGAGATTTGATACATGCCCCAGCACAGGAGCTTCGTCCCATCACGTCACCATGGCCCTTTGCACAATGGGGACTCAACCTCATAGGTAAGATCCACCCCACATCATCTAATGGAAACAAGTTCATTATCACTGCCACTGAGTACTTTATGAAGTGGATTGAAGCCATTCCTATGACATACACTACCGACACACAGATTTCTAGATTTATCTTAAACTATATCATTTGTCGGTATGGTGTCCCTCAGTCCATAATCACTGACAATGGCCACCCATTTAAGAACCAAGAAGTCTGCCACCTGTGTGATGAATTTCATATCCAACATCACTTTTCCACCCCATACTACCCACAAGGTAATGGCCAAGCTGAGGCATCTAACAAGACCATCATTAGAATCCTCAAGAAGACTGTCAATGATGCTGGTTGTGACTAGCATTTACAGCTTAATCCTGACTTATGGGCTTATCATAAAAGTATCCGTACTCCCACTGGTGCTACCCAATATTCACTTGTCTTTGGATCTGAAGCCATTTTACCTATTGAGGTCAAGATTCCTTCCCTAAGGGTATCCCTAAAAGGCCACATTGATGATGAAGAGTACCGAGTGTCGAGACTCCATGAGCTAGAATTTTTAGATGAGTGACGACAGAAGGCACTGGACCATCTTCAAGCATACCAGAATCATCTTCGTTGTAGCTATAACAGAAGGGTTTTGAACAGGAACTTTGACATTGGTGACCTGGTTTTAATGGAGAACCCAAAGAATCAAGCAGAAAGAGAAAAACCAAGAAAGTTTGAACCTAACTGGTTAGGACCTTATATTGTCACATAATCTTTTGGATCAGGAGCGTACCAACTCTCTACTCCTGAAGGGGAACCATTGTCCTCACCAATCAATAGTATGCATCTGAAGAAGTTCTACGCATAGCTTCTAGGAGCCTTTGTCTTAATTAGCAAAAAAATCAATCAAAAATCACAAAAATCATTATCAAGGTGAAAACTGGCAAAGCCCGAGGCATCTTAGTAACACCAAAAAATTAGATAATCACGGAAAATGAAGTAGAAGAGACAAATCGATGGGTAATGTAGGTGAAACCACTTTGGTGGCTTTGGATAGGTACCATGGTGAAAACACGGAAAGCGGTAGCCATGTGTGCTCAGTGCTCTTGTGTCTACTATTATTGTTCTAATCTGCCACGTACATGTTCCTTGTCACATTGCATAGTCCGCTTCCTATACATATCCCTTATCTTTCCTATCCATTACTTGTACATACCATTCATAATAAGTGGTAGTCTTTCCCATAACTTGGAATGATTGACATCGAGTGCATTTCATATCCCCATTTTACCCTATTCATAATCAATTGGTATTATGCTGCATTGGGGGCAGAAGCGGCGATGCGTCATGACTGGTTCGCCATTGGCTATGTGGAAGGCGAAGCATCATTAAAATCACGAACATGCTTGAAATGACACGAGAAAACACAAAAACATCAAAAACTTCAAAATCAAAAAGCAATTAAGTCGATTCGCCAATGGAGTCTTTGTGGATTTGTCGAACTTCACGTTGCCTTCACGGGCCGTGAAACGAATACATCGCCGATGTGCTGAGCATTAGCTCAGTCCATTTAGGTTTGTCTGTATAAAGTCATGAGTCAATCCATGTGTCTATATGACAAGGTCATTAGTTGTGTTGAACTACGAGGTCTCTACGTGTATAATGTAGGCAAGGCCATCAATAGATGAGCCCCCGAGGCCACATTAGGTCAATCCATTAGGGATCATCACATTCACTTTCACACACGTCTTTTATTTGTAGTGATGGATCTTATTAGAGTCCAGTGAAGTCGAACTCACGAGAGTCTGCTGGAATTATTATAGCAGTAGGCAAAGACCAAATCAATCGATGAGCCCACGAGGCCGCTACTAAGGTGGAGTCCTTTAGGGTTTGTCATCACACCGCGATCAATTGTCAACCCGTCATATCAAGTCATGTATCAATCACGGTGAGCGATCCAACCAGCGTCTCTAAGTCAAATCAAACAACTTGCAAAACAAAACAATTCAAAAGCTTGAAGGATCAATAGCGATGCGCTAGAGGATGTGTGTCCTTCTTGGAAACATCGTTATCAAAACAATCAACCTATGTCTTATACAGGATGAGTCCTTCCTGCATAATCGACAGGGTCAAACAATCAAACATAGCCTTACACAGGTTATCACATCAATGGCATCTGACTCAACGTCTTATACGATACATGTCTTTCTGAAACCAGGCTTTGTCATGCCTTATACAGATAGTCATAACATCGAAACCAGACTCACAGTCTTATTCGGTATGTGTATCTCCTGCAAACAGGCTCTATCAATCAACAAATCAAACAAACAAATTAAACAAACAAATCAAGTTTTGGGAAAATATTTTACTGGCTTTTTTGACTCTATGGCTTATTTATCTTATCCTTTATCTTGAATTGATGGGATTCATGTTACTAGCTTTCTCAAAGGATGTCCATGAAGGATTTAAACAACGACGTATCAGAATTCTATTTTCTTTGACTGTTGTCTGTCGACTATCTTTTCAATTTGATTTTGAGTCATGTTACTAGTTTCCTCAAGGATGTCCCATGAAGGATTTAAAGGAGCAATGACGTATCATGACCCGTCTTTTACTTTGTTTGTTGTCTGTGGTTTGTCCTGACAAAAAGACTGGGGCAACTTGTGTCCTTAGTATGAGTTAATGACAATCCTTGTCTGCGACTGTCTGTTATTAGCAAGTGGATGACCTTTCACACCTTGATCTATGTCATATCATGGTGTTTTTCTCCATTTGTATTAGTCCCACCCAATGATGATAAAGTGCAAAACCTTTTGTGATACGGCAAAATATCGAAGATTCCTAATACTAACATCTATCTTCTGTCTTTTCCTTCTTTCTCAATCATTCTTTTCGCACTAACATTTCTTCTTTTCTACATCTTCACCACCATTATCTATTTTTATCTATCCTTTTTTTCTTTCATCTTTTAGTTCTCTCATCAATTTCGAGAGCACACTCGTGTTCTTTGAACCCGTCTGTCCTCCCAAGGGGGCATACCTTCACCTGTTTTACACTGGGACATGATTGGGCCATATTTCTTATCGATTTTCTTTGACACAATGCCTAAGTGACATTGTATCAAAGAGGGGCAAATGTAGACACCGAAATTTGGTTTAGGCCTACGACTTCAATATTCTTGATAATTCTTATTCTTCATGGTCATGATTAAATAATCTTAATTATTTAATTAATTCATCTTAACATTAATTCTTCTATTGATTAAATAATCTTAATTATTTAATTAATTTATCTTCTTTTATTTCTTCTATTAATTAAATAATCTTAATTATTTAATTAATTCACACTTTTCTTTATTCTGTCGATTAATTAAATAAGCTTTTTATTTAATTATCTTACTAATTAACATATCCTTCTCAAATTAAATAAATTCTTATTTAATTTACTCTTTATCATATTTCAATATAATTAAATAGAATTATTTGTTAATTATTCATTTTAAATCTCTCCATCATTTAATTAAATAAATATTATTTGTTTAATTATTCTTCAAATATCAGTCTTGGAATTCGATGAATTATTTGAATTCATTGTTCTATTTACAACACATTCTTCTATATTTTGAATTAATTGTCGCGAGGAGGTTATCTAAGTATTCACTTTTACTCAACTCGGCATCTATTTTAATCGTTCGGAGTTAACTATTGATTTAATGTTTGAGGTAAAGCGTCTTGAGTAATCTCTTAAATTTTATCATGCAATCTTCCAGTTCTAACTCATTTGCATGCACATGCATATTAATTAAATATTATTATTTAATTAATTAAATGTTGTGCGTGCGTTCGAACAAAGAGTCGCTTTAATCAATCTTTATCTTTGTCATGCAAAGATATTTCTTCTATTTTTGAATGTCGAACTGAAGATTAAATTATTCATTTAATCTTTAATTCTATTTCTAATTCGAATCACTCATGTCACTTCTATCAATTATCTGAATGCATGTCTAATCAGTCAATCTCAACCGTCCGTTGATCTTTCAATCTTGACCTGTCGTTCGAATAATCAATTTTCTATAAATTGATTTGTCATTCTTCATTCCAATCTCTCCCGCGAATTTTGTAACTTTGGAGAGCACTTTTGTCTTGAATCTTCGATATTTTGCTAATCACTATCTTAGGCTATACTTGCACGAACTTGAAAATCTGAGGGCAATTATACCACACAAGCAAAATGGAGAAGGGAAATCGAGATGAATCATGGAAATACGTTTGAAGATTGGTGAGATTGTTCTAGTTTTTAATTACGTTTTTGACTTCCCATGTTCTTTGTTGCTTAATGAATGAATTTGCATGTTAGATTTTGGTATTGTATGCATGTGTGCTTCTAATCAAATCTTCCTTGTTGTCTATTGTGCAAATCCAATCATTTTCAGGCGTTACAGTAATCATTTTATAGTGATAGTAACCAGGGGAGGTCCTGCAACCACACAACACAATTCCACACAAAAAAAATAACCTTCAAGTCACAATTCTTCAATATTCTCCTCTTTTCACCAAACCAACACAATTCCTTGTGGCACTACAATCTAACTTAATCAGGTATATCCTTTCAAAGGATTCCTTTCAAACCTGGACTAGTAGTATTTCAAACACCCATAAAAACACACAAAAACATACCACAAAAATTCAATAGGCTTCTTTGAACCTTCTTTCTCAAAACTAGTTTTCTACACCAACTAGACCTCAAATCAAGCCTATTTTGCAAAGAGACTTGTCTTAAATATTTTCCCAAACCACTAAAATATTTTGTGCAGGAATCTACTTGCAATAAAACCAAGGATTCCACAATTTTTTCATAGAAATTCACTCACCCAAGTGCCAAAACCAAAAACCCTCTCTTTAAGTAAAAAATTTAGGGTTTTAATGGAAATCACTCCTCTAGCATTCAAGCAACCTTACCTATACCTCAATCAAGTCCCAATTGTTCTGGACAAACTCAATCTATCATGAAAAAACACTTCTCCAACATAATTCTCATTTTTCCATATCAAAAGCTCACTAATTCATGAAGAAAACTCACTTTTCACCATTAGGGCTTCATGCCCAACACATTATTCGACCTCCCCTGCACCAGAAAAATAAGAAAACACTTATTTCCTAATGTTGTAGACCCATTCCACAAGTTACAGGATCCACAAAAAGTGGAATGGGTCAACTTTACATTTTAAAGGCTACAAACCCTTAAAATAGGGTATAAAACCAATCACAAAGAATTGGTTCAAACTTACACCAAAACCATTGTTAGATGCTCAAATCAAATGCAACAAGTGACCAAATCACAAATTAAAATTAATTCAAAATAAATTTAGAACATTATGTAGTTGTATGGGTCATACAACTCTATAGCAATATGTAAAACTTAGAAAAACTAGAAAAAACAGGGGTAGCCTTTATTTATTTTACTTCCAATTTTCTAGATCAATCTTACATCAATGATTTTCACCTTAATTATGATTTTTCCCTAAAAAATAACTATTCTAACTTCCTCAAATGGCCATTAAAACCTACATGACCATTGGACTTACTAAACCTGCCTTTTTACAACTTTTCAATATTTTGCACCTTTTGAAGTCCAAACCACCTAAACACCTAAGAACCATCCCAAATGACTTATTAAAATATTAAAATTTTCTAAGTGACCTTATTTAAAGACAAAAATGACTCACATATAGAGCCTAATCCTAATCAACCTTGATTGACAATTTTGGTTCCAATGTGCTCCTGCACCATGTAGGCAATGAGCCTCTTTTCTAAATAGTGAGTCCTTTTGTAAGCAGCGAACTTTTGTATCTAGACAATGAGTCCTATTATAGGTAGTGAGCCTTATATATTCATTTTTGGAACTACTTGCATTGTGAGTTAATCCTCATCATGGTTTTTCCCTCATTGGGTTTTCCACGTAAAATCTAGTGATCATTGTGTTGATTTTTCTTTTTGTTAACTATATTTTATGTTCACACTTAATAAAAAATTAGTGTAGTTGTGAAGTTGATAAGTGTTTGAAGTTTTATTTTTGGATTTGGTGACAACTGACTCATCCCCCCTTTTAGTTTTCCTACACCTTTTAACAACTACAACTAGATTTTGGGTTTTTGGATCATTGTACGGTGCAAGTTATGTTCACTAGTTGTGAACTGTGTTTTTCTATGTATCTGGTTGAGATCGAGGAGATATTTTGTTGCTCTATATTTCTTCTTGTTTGATTTTTATGATTTGTAGTTAGCAGGATAATTTTTTAAGGTTGTTTTTAAGTTAATTTTGTTATCTAGAAAGATTGGATCGTGTTAAGGTTGTGTGTGCTTAATTGATTTGTGTTTTAGACTGGTTTG
>VDFB02270651.1:776751146-776835577 GCA_007258455.2 Sequoia sempervirens
AACCAAATTACATAATCTAAGATCTAAAGGAGACATGTTTAAGCATTGAATTGGTATAATACCACATTGATGTCAGGGTAATACATTTCTAAGAGTATATTAAGCATGTTGAGAATTCAAATTAGGTTAAATGTTATGTCCAAGTCTGAATATAACTTAGTGAAACCCACAAAAGGCATATTAAGCATTCATAGTGAGAAAAATATTGCATCCAACTCTAGGTGTGCAATACTCAAATCCACAAAAGACGTGTTAAGTGTTCAAAATTGGATTAAAATCAGCATCCAACTATGTGTGTAACATATTTAAAAAACAAGTATGGGTGCAATTCTAGGGAGAATTTGAAACAACATATACCCCTTGCTAAGGAAACAAATTTTTGACCAAACCCACTAAAAAGAAAGCTTGAATATTATAGCACAAATTATTTGAGGATATTTTTAAATTAAAGGAGTTGAAAGAAAATAAAATTTCTAAATACCTATTGAGTTATAGCGATCTTGGTATTTTCTTCATATCCAATAGGACTGTGGCTGCGATCAGAATTATCAAAAATAGTAGAAACAATGGCCTTTGTCACTCTGGAATACACTTGCTTGTACACCAGTTCCTAAAAATTTGAAGCCCTAACCTATTGTAAATTGGTAATTCTAAGCACAAAATAGATTAAGTCTAATATATTTGATTTCCCTAAACCATTCAGACTAGTCATAGCATAAAAAAGGGATCAAAATTAGGCATGTCTATCCTCGTTGCATAGGACTTGAAATCATCTAAACAAACCTCCTTGGAATACTTTGTTGTAAAATTAAATCACCCCAAATTTCTATTGATAAACACCAATTTTGTTATATGCACCATATCTCCCTCAATAAATCTTGCACATGAGATCTTGTTTTTGGGTACACAATGTGCATCTCCCTATATAATTCATGTAAATTGTTAGATATACACTATGTATATCCCTTTATAGTCTTTAACTCTAATTCTTTGAAATGTGTTGGGTATATCCCTATGCAACTGGTGCAAATATCTCTAGATAACTTCTAAATTTTTAATATTCACTATATATCTCTCTCTTTGATTCCTACAAGTGGCCCTCTATAAAATTTTGTATTTTTTATATGCACTAGTCTCTCCTTATGCAATCTCTCAAATGGCCCTAAATAGGCTCATATATGTGATTTTGCACTAAGTGTGTCTTTGCGATCCTTGAAAATGACCCTGACTGACCTCTAGCTTTAAGGCATACACTGTGTATCTCCTTTGCAAATGATCCCAGTGAAATTTGGATTTAAGCTATACATTGTGCCTCCCCTTCGAAATGACCTTAGATGATCTATCTTCAAGAAATACAATGTGTATATCCCTATGTGACCCTTGCAAATGAGAGGGGTCTTAGATATGCACTCCAATATCTCCCTCTTCCAATTAAAATATACATTGCATATCTTCCTCCATTGTCACTTCATCCCTTTTGACTCTGGATGGGAAAATGGGAAGGGTTCTCATGGGTGGGAACATTGCATATCTTCCTCCATTCTCACTTTATTCTATCTTTTCCTTCAATTGAAACCTTTCCCTTGCAATCTTTTATTAATAGAATAAATTACTTTTTGAAGTCCCAAGGTCAAAGAGAGTTTATGGGAGAGCAGACACTACTATTTTTGCATTGTGACTAATTATTTAGTCATTTATAGCTTTTTTGCAAAAAATGAATAGAATTTAGTCATTTTTAGTTTTCCTGACTAAAATTTTGTCATGTAATCATTTATTTACCAAATTCTACTAGTGATGTAGAATAGTCTTTCATTATAATTTTGAGTTTTTATTTGGTATATAACTTAGGGGAGTCTATTCAGTTTATACATATGCTTATATTTCTTAGGGGGAGTTCTGGTAAGAGTCAAAATAATTTTGTATAGGTTCACTTTGTTCTTTATGTCAAAGGGGGAGAGTATTGGAGATATTTTTAGAGATTTTTGGCATGTTTCCATCAATGAAAAAGGGGGATTTTGTTGGAAGTTTGAGGATATTTTCATTGATGATGTTGTTTGGAAACATGAGCATGGATGGCTCTTAATGACAAGATACATTGTTGGATCATTGATGTCAACATTGTTGTGGATCAATTTGGGTAAATCTAACAAATTTTCAAGGTATCTAGGAAGTCATTTTGGCAAGTTGATTTGGTCCAAAAAGTTTAGTTGTGTGAAAATTTGACTGTCAGAACTGCTCTCTAAGTTCAGTGTTACATTGCATCATTTTTTGGGTTTGCACCACTTTACATAAGAATATTTTTCTCTTTGATTCTAACACTAATTTTGTGGATGTTAGATTCATATAATCCAAGATTTCATCTTGATTGGATGTTAGGGCATGACATTGTCTAGCTCATCTGCATTTTTTTATATATTTATTGTTTCTCCCAAAATTTCATGATGCAAAATACCTTTAAAATATGTGTCCAACTTCATTGTACTATGAGGTCTCTCTGGATTTGTCTTCTTCTTCTTTTCCTATTCTAGATCACCTATTTCTATTTTCTTCTTTTCTTTCATCTTCTTATGCATTTTTATTCTAAAAGCTTTCTTTTCCTTCTCAATTTCTTCTTCGTCAAAGGTATCAACTATATCTTTCCTTTGTTTCTTTGTTCCATTTTTTCTTCTTTTTAGTACCAGCAGGTGTCCATCCTCTTCTTCTTCTTCAAATAGTATACTCATTTTTTTCTCTCTTACAACTTTCTCTTTTCTTCTTTTTGGCATACTAGAAGTTGTGGGGGATACCAGAGTAGCGTTCCTTCTCTTCTCATTCCTTGTAGCCTACTTCACGTGAGGTTCTTCCATCACTAGAGCACTAGTCTCCTTCCTTTTAGTTTTTTTGGTAGTAGATGTTGATCTAGAGGGATTTTGGGTATTGGGCAGAGTGGTTGAAGTTGTTTTTCCAAATCTTCTAGGTTTGGTGAACCCACCTGTTGTGCTCATCTCCCCTTCTGCTCTTTCTTTTTCCTCCCACACTTGTTCTTCTATAAACCCCTTACACTTCTTGTACTCATTCACCATCTTTTCCACCCTTTTCCTTATTTCTAGCCTCTTCAATTCTATGTGCACTTACATATATTTCTCCTCATACATGCCATATCATTCTTGAGTAGTATCTTTAGGACCCTTCATCAATATATCAACGTAAAAATTAACTTCTTATACATTAGTTTCATAACCAACTGGTATAATCCAATCATTTCTAGTTTCCACAACTTCAATAATGCATTCATTAGTTGTCACCAAAAATATATCATTTTGATATTTATCTACCATTTACTTAAGGACCCTCTCCCTTTCATGTATTCTCTTTTGGAACATTGTAAAGAATGCATTAAGTGCTTCATAATGTGCTTTCATATCACCAATTTTCTATAGGTATTCCAATATTTGATGGGATACTGGTCTATTCTTAGCCCACATAACCTTGTTTCTTCCTAGAAGTTCCTTCAAAAAGTAAAATAGCAAACAAACAAGGAACCAAACTTGAAGTATTTCTTCTCTTTGGTTTGCTTCAAGTTCTCAAAAAGTTGTCTGAGCAACTCACACAAATAATAATCCTTTCATTTCTCTACTATCTCATAGGCCATGTTGATTATGGTGGTTGACACATAAATATCTCTATTTGTGTAGTATATCTTATAACCTATGACCATGACTACATATCTAACTATAGGGTTCCAGATAGGTTTCACTATTAAATCTCTTCTTTCAAATGTGGATCCACTAAATTCCATCACTACTTCATTCTTAACAAACTTCAATACCAGTACAGGTCAGGAGGTACAAGGTCCAGTAAGCTCAATATGTCAAGGTTTATTGCAATTGTGACATATAACATTCTTTTGAACAACATTCCTTCCATTCATCTTAGACCTGCATTAATTATCCTTGTGTCCAAGTCCATAGAAAATATAAGATTAACCATTGAAAGGTTGAATCATTCTACCATTTTCATATGCATTCATTGCATTTATTTTCTCTATGTCCAAATTTCTTGCATGTAAAGCATTGACTAGTAAAGGTTGGAACATTCTAATTCATTTTTCTTCTACATCCCATTGCTCTATATCCAAATTTATTGCAAGAATAAAAAAAACCATTGAAAGATGAGTACCTTTGAGAATTTGGTTGTCTAACTGAAGGTATTCTAGCATTTTTTCTTTGATTTCAAATATTTTCATTGTTCTTCTCAGTATTCTCTAGTTCATTAGGTGTCTAATGTGCTTTTGAGCTTTGACCTTTTTCAAGTCCCAAAATACCTTTTTCTTTGGATGATATTCATCAAGCATTGTAGAACTTGTCTTTAATTTATCTTCATGATCTCTTGCTCTTTCCAGATCTTATCTTAGGTTTACCACTTCTTTTTCAAGCCTCATGCATTCATTAGATTTTATTTTAACCATTGCATTCAAACATTCCTCATTTCTTTTTTTCTTCCACTTACACTTTTAGTCCAATGATATCTTCATTTTCTTGCTTCAATTGTTCATTGATTTCATTATTCCTTTCTCTAAACTTCATGATTTTCTCTCTCAATTTCTGATAAATTCATTTACGTCTTTAATATTTTCCTTCAGATCATTGTTTTCACCTAAAACTTTATTAAGATATTCAAGAGAAACTTTGAGCTCTCCATCTTTTTCAAGCATGCAATCTTCTTCTGTGTATTCAATAGAAGGAATCTTTCTAGCAAGCATGTGTTCAATTTCCAAGATCTTCCCAAAGTGGTCAAGCTCCTTCCATGGATCCAAGCTCTGATACCAATTGTTGAACACTTGTAATACACTAAGAGGGGTGAATCAAGAATGAAAGCATGAAAACATCCACAACATCACATAACACATAAACACCAAGATTTTTACATGGAAAACAAAAAATGGAAAAAACCACAATGAGGATTAGCTCACAATATATTATAACTAGTCATAACATATTTACAGAAGTGCTCACTACAAGTGGACTCACTTTCCAAGTGAACTCATTGCTTACTAAGAAAAGTAAGTAAGAAAGAAAAGAGTTTTTGGATACATAACCAAGATTTGAACTGATAAAAAATACATCTACCATATGCAATATTTAGTTCCTTTGAATCTCAAAACACTAACTTAATACACTTCATCCAACTTATATTACAACCATCTTCTCTACTTTACATTCGCACACCTCTTCTCAACTCTCACAACTTATTCACTCAAATCTTCTTATTTTTACATCACTGCTTGCATTTAGATCATGTACACTCAAAAATTGATATCCAAAATCTTAAAACAACCTTGTATATATATCAAACTCATTGCAAACATCAATTAGGTCAGCCTAATTATATGTAGGCCTAAATCATACAAAACATGCCTTGTCGACACCTAATTTAAATAAAAATGCTTTTGGGCCAAAAAATACATGTGCAAAGTGTAATATATGTTGGCATGGACCTAAAATAACTCTGTTACATTTGTATCACATATTTAATCTCTGTAACCCTTTACATACATTAGGTTGGCTAGGCATAAGACCTAAAAGCAAAATACTCCAACTTTTCAACATCATAGGACACATAGACCTCAAAATGTCATGCCATAGATAGAAAACACAATATTTTGAAACCTTTAATGATAGAATATTTCCACAATACATAGAGATTAGATGCAAATAGTTTATGGCTTTTATTGTGTGAGATTATTTTGCATCAATGTTTTGGATCACACTTCTGATCCATGCTCTCTACTTCATCCTAATGATGGATCACAATGTGTGATTTGAAACATTGATGCAAAATAATCTCACACAATCATATAGCCAAAAAATAGTTGCAGCTAGTTTTGAAACTTGTTAACATTTTTCCAAAAATGCAAGGTCTAACCCAAATTTGCGGAGGAGTGTGGACTAGATAAATCATAGCCATTACATAAAAAATTGTCAAAACCTTATATGTCGATCTTTTGTTACTTGTAACTTACAAAACACTTATCCAAATCAAGTGAAATTATGGATGAAGATACTATTGAAAACCATGAAAAACATATTAGAACCACATAAGTAAATCTCTAAGGGTGAATGAATGCAAAAAAATTACCAGAGGTCTCTATGTATTGAATCTACCAGTATAGACACTTAGAAAAAATACTTAACTATTTTTGTGTGTGGATAAAACCCTCTTGCAAAATGTGTCTTCTGCAATCATCCTTAATACACTGTTGACATCAATGACAACCTTCTTCATTCTTTCAACACAATGTTTGTATTAATCTTCAAATGAGATACACCAATACAAAACTCATCTCTAAATTTTGGCAACACTTCGTTACTCTGGGTGAGTGTAGGATCATGGGTGTCCAAAAAGTGGCGATATGACAAAAAAATTGATGACGAACCTTTTATCCAAATTTTAATGAAATGAAAAATGTTTATTGAGAAAATTATCAACTTTCCACCAATATAAAATATTCCTTATTTTGAATTTAATAGATAATTATTATTGATTTTCTACATGCATTATGACTAAAGTCTTGATTGATGGGTTGATTGAAAAAATCTATAATTCTCAAATGATTTAACATTTTTTGAATATGAAAGATGTGGCACATTATATGCTTCCCACAATATAGGATAAAAAGAGAAAAAAAATCATATTTTTTTTACCAAGTTCTGATGGCTAGACAAATAAGTTTAAATATTTATAAAAATTTCTAATAAAACAATCATAACTAATTATATACTTGCAAAAAAACTACAAAAAAATGTGGCATATCCAAACATTTGTCCTCTATTTATATTGAAAGTTTCAAGAAAAAACATATTTTTTCTTGTACTTAGATTGGTTAGACATACACATGTTCTTTCTTTTTTCCCTAAAAAATTAGTAAATACTGCATTGATATTTCAAATTTTTACCAAATGGATTTTTTTTTTCCAAAAAAGGAATCGTATATTAGAAACTACATTCAATTTTCTACAAATTACGTTCTTACATATTTTTTAAACTATGTTAATAACCTATTCAAATTTTTATATCAAGTTGTATAACTCCATTTTTATGAATTTTTATTGCCACTTAAGGGACTAGTTTGGACTCCCATGATCCTGCACTAGCCCACTTTAACAACTTGAAAACAAACTCTACAAACCATCATCTCAATTATGTTCCAATATATAGAAGTTTGTGGGAGAGAATACCACAAATGATATCCCAAAACCATAAGCAAAACAACCTAAGAAAACCTAAGAATGGTGAACAATATTAAATGATCACATAACCTTCACATGGGTGCCTAATCCATATCCAATCAAAATTGGTCAATATTGAATACTACATAACTCTCTGATGCCTCTGATGGCTAAAACTTGGAACATGCAAGCTTAGGCACCCAACCTAGAATAAAATGCAAATAACATGCAAAGAAATGCTTTACTGGGTGATTCCCACCCAAAAGTTGGGTTTCCAAAAGGAATATGCTCTTGGAACATGCAAACTTAGGCACCCAACCTAGGATAATATGCAAATAACATGCAAAGACATGCTTTTCTAGGTGACCCCCACCCAGAAGGTGGACGCCCAAAGGGAGTATGCTCTTGAGATGCTTTGTAATTGCCACCATAGTGGGTCCACCTCTTTGAATGCAATTACAATTTTTCATAGGAAAATAAATAATAAATATTTTCCTCCTCGTGTCCTCTAGAACACTTTCCAAAGAATGTGGAGACACATAAATCAACTTAGGATTGAAAGTATAATGTCACCTATCCTAATAGTATGTTGTAATCACATGTTTATTTCTAATATGTTAATCTATTTTTCAGACCTGAATTCACTTGCATAAAATCATATTGTAGCTTTCCATCACCTTTTTTTTCAATATTATATTCTCCTAGTTTCTCTCGTTATTATGTCATATTTATTGATGATGTAACTAGGAAAACATGGGTGTATTTGTTAAAACATAAATGTAATGTATTTGAAACTTTTTTAATTTAATAGAAAAGCTTCGTTGAAAATGAGATAGGGAAAAAGCTAAAATATCTTAAGTTTGATAATAGTGCAAATTATTGCAACAAATAATTTGAAGATTATTATTCATACAATGGAATTTTTAGGGATAAGACAGTTCCAAGAACTCCACAGGAAAATGGAGTAGCTAAGATAATGAACAAAACAATAATGGAGTGTGTTGTTAGTGTAATTAATATTTAATTACACTTGCATAAATTTACTTAGGTATTATTTATTTCCTAGGTTAATTAATTCTCATCTTTATCTTTTGAGCTATCTTGTTGCTCAAGATAAGATTAGGGTTATGCATCTTTTCTTTTATAAAGCAAATCATTATTGTGTAATTATGAGCTCTCGAATAATAATTATTTGCACATCTTCTTGAAAATCTCTATTTTTTCTATTTTTCTCTTATGTGGAAGGATATTCTAGTTTGCAATATGATCTTGGTTTCTAACATGTGCAAGAAGCATGAGATCGCATGTTGTGAACTACCTTTACATTTTTGGGTAGAGGATGCACATATTGTTGTTTATTTAACTAATAGAGGGCCTTCAATTATTTTTGGTTGTCGTATTCAAAAGGAGGCATGGATATGTAAGAAGGTGAGTTAATATTTTGTAAAGACCATTGACTATGAAAATTTTATACACATTGATATTGATAATAGAACTAAGCTAGAAGCTAAGTCTAAAAAATGTACCTTTGTTTGATATGGAATAGATGTTTTTAATTATTGATTATGAGATTTTGATAGTTAAATAATTATTAGAAGCATGGATGTTATATTGAATGAGAAGGTTTTGTATAAGGATCAATTGCAAGAAAAAGAAGCTTGAACAAGAAAAAAGAATATGTAGTGTTGGATGATATTCTAGAAAGGAATATTCCATCGATACCTAATGCTCAACAACATCAAGAAATACCATAGACTCCTACAAATATAAAACCTTCTACAATGATAAGCAAGCCTCCTAAATGATTTTTTATTTAGTTATATTTTATTTTATTAACTAACGTCTAATGAACTAGAAGGGTATGAATAAGCTATGAAGGTGGATGAAAAAGAATAGTGGAACTGAGAAATGAAAGTAGAAATGGATTCTTTGTTGCAAAATAAAACTTGGGATTTCGTTAAATTACCTGTAGGTAAAATTTTACCAAACAAACAAGTTTACAAATTAAAACAAGGAGGAAACGAGAAAATATTTAAGGCCTAACTCGTGGTAAAAGGTTTTGCATAGAAGAAAGGTAAATTTTTTGATGAAATCTTTTATCTAGTAGTAAAACTGACTTCTATTAGAACTATTCTAACTATCATAGCTACAAAAGACTTGCACCTTGAATAGTTAGAAGTGAAAACAAAGTTTTTACTTGGAGATTTGGAAGAAGAAATCTATATGTGACATTCATAGGGATATGCAATCAGAGGTAAGGAAGATTTAGTGTGAAAATTAAAGAAAAGTTTATATGGCTTGAAACAAGCACCTCAAAAATGGTATTTTAAATTTGATAGTTTTATGGTTGAATAAGATTATAGTAGGTGTTACATAACAATTTTTTTTATAGTAGGTGTCATTATAATTATTGTGTATATATTAAGAGGTTGAATAATGGTATTTATATTATTCTATTATTATATGTTGATGGCATTCTTGTTGCAAGGTCTAATATGGAGCATATTAATGAGTTGAAGTAGAAGTTAGCAAAGTTTTTTACTATGAAGGATTTTGATGCAACCAAACAAATCCTTAGTATGATGATTTCGTAGGATAGAAAAAATAGAAATTCAAATTTATCTCAAAGTGAATATATCAAAAAGGTGCTAAATGGTTTGATATGAAAAATGCAAAAGTGTTAGCACACTTTTGCCTAGTAATTTTAAATTAACTAAGGAGAGGTGTCCAAAGACATAAGAGGAGGAAGAAAAAATGTCTAAAATTCCATTTTCTTTAACTATGGGTAGTTTAAAGTAAATCATGGTATGCATGAGGCCAAATATTGTACATGTTGGAGTTGTGATCAAGTATATGAATAATCCCATAATATAACATTGGAATGGTGTCAAACCAATTCTCAAGTATTTGAGAGGTATAAATAATTATATTTTGGAGGATCAAACATTACTCTATAAGGATATGTTCACTATGATTTTGTAGGTGACATTGATACTAGGTGAAGTTTACCAGGTTTGTGTTTACTATAGGAGGGGCAATAGTTAGCTAGATTTCAAAGCTACAAAATGTTGGAAGCATTGTAACATGAGCATGAAGTATGGTTGGTGGTGTTGGTTGTTCCTATGTTGTCATTGATGTCAACATGGTGATAACTATATGGGAAGTGTACTTGGTTTATCATAAGTTTTTCTCTGCTAGTCATACTCTTTTGTGATGGATCAATGTGTTGGTATTTGAGACAAGAATTCACCACGAGATCTAATATGACTCTAACCTCTTAACCATGTTTTCTTGACTCATTCAAACAATTATATTCGAGATCTTGAGACATCTTTTGTTGTGAGAATTTTTTATCTCTAATAGAGTTTAGCTTTGTATCCTACTATGGCTCTGTGTTTGGCATACTATGTGGGAGACTCCACATTCTACTAAGGTGAACATTCTTCTGTTGTGATTTTTTTGATAGTCTCTTTGTTGGTAGTATGATGGGAAATTAATGTGTTCTAAGATCTAGAAGGTGTTTGATTTGAGGATTATTTGTTGGTTTGGAAAATTACGTTCTAGTCTTGGATGACTCAGTGAATGCAATATATTATGAAGACTAGTTAGGTTTTATGAGTGATAGCTGACTTGGTATAATAAACTATGTGGATAAAATGTTTAAATCTTATATGGTACCAATGAAGAAGGTTTTGATTATTTTGTGTTCATCTAATTAGGCCGACACAATTGATGGATAAGATATAATTGTATATATATATAAGATGAAGGATAGGAGTATGGAGTGTGTGAGCAAGAAGGAGATGTGAATGCGAACAAAGAAGAAGATTAGAGCCTAAATGCTTTATCAGTTGTGATTAGTACAGTTTTGTTGAGCGAATTCTATGTGAGTCAATACTTATTATTTTGAGCTTTAGTGGAATTGAACCCTGCACATTGAAGGTGTATTCTATCAGTTCAATCTTTTGGCTATGAGCCACTATCATTGTATCTTGGCAGTTAGACATCTATTGTACTCAGGCAGTGAGCCTTTTTAAGGACAGTGAGTCCTAGAAGTGTGCCCCATAATATTTTGTATCTAGATATAATATATTGTGAGTTAACCTTCACTGTGGTTTTTCCCATTTTGGGTTTTCCACATAAAAATCTTGGTGTTCATGTGTATGGTTACATTGACTTGTTTATATGTTATCTCTTGTGGATTTAGTCAGAATTATGATAATATTTAAGCGGATTTTATTATGGTTATGTGGAATATTGATTCACCCCCCTCTTAGTATTCCAAATGTTCAACACAAAAGTTTGTTGCTTTGTCAACCATAGAGGATAAATATGTAGCCACTATTGAAACTAGCAAAGAGATTATTTGGTTGCAATATTTCTTAGTAGAATTAAGAGAGAATGAAGATTTAATAATTTTTTATATACGAACACCCAAAGTGTTATTCATATTTCCAAAATTTTTACACTTCATTCTAAAAAAAACACATAAGAATAAGGTACCACTTCATCTAGTTAGTGTTAGGGTATGGCCAGTTGAAATTGGAGAAATTTCATACAAGTAAAAATCTTGTAGATATGTTTATAAAGATGATAACATGAGAGAATTTGATTTCATCATCAATTTTTTTTGGTCTTCAAGATTGATAATGGTGGAAATAAGAAACAACTATGTTTAGGCATGTCAATCTAGTGGAGCTACAGGGGCAACATGTTGAATATACAATATACTGAGAGGGGGGGTGAATCAGTATCTTCTTAAATTTTTTGATCAGATACCATCCAATTATTCTAATGCATACAATATCAAAGATAAGTAAAAGCATTAACATAATATGAAATCACTTAACACATGAACACCAATATTTTTACTTGGAAAACCCAAAATGGGAAAAACCATAGTGATTGTTAGCTCACAATATAGTATAACCAGTTATAAGATATTACAAAATAGGGTGGTTCACTACCAGGACTCATTGTCTAAATACAAAGGCTCACTACCTACAAAATTACAATGACAAAATGGCTTACAACCAGAAAATGAACTAATAAAGTACATCTGGTGAGTGCAGATCCAGTTCCAATGAAGCTTAGTAAAATGACTTGAAACACTTCATAATATTTACTCTTCACATTCACATTCACAAAACAATCATCTCATACTCAACCTTCCAATGAAGAATCAATTAGGTCAGCCTAATTAGATGCACTTCTTATTCTCCAAAAATACCAACTATCAGCTACAGGCTTTCACAAAATCTTCCCAAAAGAAATTCAAACACCCAACACACTACATAATATCGACATGGACCTAAGATAGGTCACACATATATCTACATAACAAAAATTAATTCACCATTACACAACTCATCCATTAGGTCAGCCAAGGATAGACCTAATAGTAAAATTACAATCAACAGAGTAATATCAATATACCATACGGGCATCTAAATACATGAGATATTTAATGTACATTGTTTCATAATCCATAAGTAATTTCCAAAAACCACAAGCAATGGTAATCACCAACAAACAATTGCAAACCAAAATACTAGAGGATATACCAAAATACTATAGGGTATAAACATTATACTGGTTCATGTGCTAGACCAGAATAATGAAATAAATTCAGACTTGATCTTGCAGTTGCAATATATATCATTGTGATATCAATGAAAACAAAAAACAACAAAATGAGATGTTCTTATTTATTTTTCCAACAATCTCCCCCTTTTTCATTGATGCAACATGTGCCAAAAATAATATTTACAAAACTTCTTATTTACAACACTTCTCCCCCTAACACCAACATTTCACCTTCTTCACCCCCCCTTTGACATCGAGGACAAAGGGTGTCCCAAAAATTGAAATATGAAAACAAATAAAAAAAAGAAACATGCATGAATTGAAGGATGGAAAGCCTTGAAGCTCCTCAAGAATACTTTCCCATATTGATTTACCATTCTCCCAACTATCCTTTGTAGAAATCAACATCTTCTTTAGGGATTCGAACTCTACTAGAGTTTCTTCTGCATCATCCAAAGTATCAAGAGTCAAATTTATCTTCTCAATTTTTTCTATTCCTGCTAAGGCCTTTCCAACTAGAGTGTATTCCACTCTTATAATGTCACTTAGTTGATCAATTTTTTTGATAATCTCTTCTTTATGCTTTTGTAAGACAAAGAATTTAACTTTATGCGCAATTATGGCGTTCTAGGTTGATTTGTCTCTATCTTTGGAAATACTATAAGTACCAAAGACAACAGTCAACTAGGAATCAATGGATTCCATAAAAACCTTAATTTTTTGGGTAGAATCTAGACACTTTAAGCAATAAACAAGAAAAAAAATTTCTTCTAACTCATATATCTTCACAACTTCCAAATTCTTTTCAACATTTGAGTGTGCAAGAGCACACTTTTCATGCAATTCTAGTAGCATTTTCTCTTCCAGTTTCTCCTCAACCTCTTGTTTTGTCTTTTCTCCAAGCTCGAAGGTATAATCCTTGAAATAATCCAAGAATCTCAAATTTTCAATAAGAGTGAGGGATGCATCAATAGATGCACTAGGTGTGACCTCTTGTAATGCCTTAAGAGCATATTCTATGAGTTATGTTCCTTTCTGATGTGTTTCAAGAATCTCGTTCTTTCTGGATGCCTGCAATGCATCTCCTAACACCACTTTATGCATCAAACACATCTTCTCCACAACTACAAACCCTTCAATCATAAGAATTTGTAGAAGCTCCTAAGAAATTATTAGCTGAAATCTAATTTTCTTGGACATTAAGCCTTTCAAAACATCATTACTAGAGGATGATTCTCTAGGATGCTTAAGAAATTTCACAATATGATTTTGACTTTTTTCATTTTTCTCAGAAGATTCCTCATTTTTCTTTTCTTCCACTCCCTTTTCCTTTTCTTCTTCCACTTCCTCTTCTTCTCCTTTCTTTTCTTCTTCTTTCTTTTCATCCTTTTCATTTTCATCTTCATCTTTGTTTTCATCCATGTTACCTTCATTATTATTTCCTTTATCTTCACCTTCATCTTTTTCTTCCTCAACATTATCTTTACCTTCATTATCCTTTTCACCTTTAGTGTGCTCCAGAGGAGCATCATCATGTTTTTTAGGCTCAACTTCACCTTCATTCTGCTTCTCAATTTCCAAAGGATTATTTTCACCACCAACATCATTTTGAACATCAATGTCTTCAGAAACAGCTACATCATCTGTACAACAAATCCCTATGATTATCCCCCTTTTTTGCTCCATTTTTTGCTTCCACCCACTATTTTAATGTATTTTTCTCCATTTTTTGGGAAAAGTTGGTGCTATTTTTCGGGATGACACTATTTCTATCATTTTTTGCGTCAACCAAAACAATCTGATGTTAAACCCAATGCAAATGAGAACTTACATTAGCACCACAATTAGAGCCAAGATTAGTGCCTCTATTAATGTGAACTGTAATGAACTTATGAATGCCAAGATTAGCACCAAAAAATAATTCCCACTATAATGCCTAGATTATTGCCTAAATTAGCAACCAAATTACCATCTATGTTAGCAACCATATTAGTGCATTTAGTATCACCTATTTTGGCATCTGCTTTAGAACATTTTTAGAGCCTAATTTTGCACTTGATGTAGTCCCTAATTGTTCTGATCTAGTAGGGATTAAGGGAATTAGAACAAAAAATCCTTCCCCAATAATCACTAGCCTTTAGTTGCTTGCCTACATTTCACTTGCATCAAAATATCTACTAGCTTTGATTTTTCATTGTATTTAACATGAAATGCAAAAAATTGTGTGACAAGATCCATACTGTCACCAAAATTCCCCATTTATTCCTCTAGATAATCATAAAGAAAGAAAATTTCACCTTTACCACAATACTTTGTGTAGATTAAGGGTTGAGGGTTGATAATTGAGGGTTAAGGGCGATTTAATGTATAGGGTACTAGAGGGTGTAAGGGTTTAGGGTTTAAGGGTTGAGGGTTGAGGCCAGTTTAAGGTTGAGGGTAAAGGGTTGAGGGTATATGGTTCAAGTATTAGGGTTGAGGGTTCAATGTATGGTGTATCGACATTATTCTGTTGTTTCATTTCGCTATTAAGCCTTTATCTAACTGACTTCATGGATAATTGGTGATATAGTGGATTAATTTTGTTATGAGGATATATGTGGGACCTATCTTAGGTCTATGCTGACATGATGTATCATGTTGAGAATTTCAATTATCTTTGGAAATATTTTGTGAATGATAGAAGCTAATAGTTGGTGTTTTTGGTAAACAAGGATTGCTTTCAATTAGGTCGACCTATTTGATGCTTACAAATGGATCAAGTATATATGTTGGATAGTTTTGAATCTTAAGGTAAATGCATGAGCAAGTGTGTTTTTGACAAGAATTTGGTGCGATTGAGAAGCTACAAATGAGAAAATGATGAAGTGTGTTAATTCAGTTTATTGAGCATCACCAGAACTGTATCAACACTTGTTAGGTGGACTCTCATCAGTTCATTCCAGTTTTGAAGAATTTTTTTTTTGTAATCATTTTATAGTGATAGTAACCAGGGGAGGTCCTGCAACCACACAACACAATTCCACACAAAAAAAATAACCTTCAAGTCACAATTCTTCAATATTCTCCTCTTTTCACCAAACCAACACAATTCCTTGTGGCACTACAATCTAACTTAATCAGGTATATCCTTTCAAAGGATTCCTTTCAAACCTGGACTAGTAGTATTTCAAACACCCATAAAAACACACAAAAACATACCACAAAAATTCAATAGGCTTCTTTGAACCTTCTTTCTCAAAACTAGTTTTCTACACCAACTAGACCTCAAATCAAGCCTATTTTGCAAAGAGACTTGTCTTAAATATTTTCCCAAACCACTAAAATATTTTGTGCAGGAATCTACTTGCAATAAAACCAAGGATTCCACAATTTTTTCATAGAAATTCACTCACCCAAGTGCCAAAACCAAAAACCCTCTCTTTAAGTAAAAAATTTAGGGTTTTAATGGAAATCACTCCTCTAGCATTCAAGCAACCTTACCTATACCTCAATCAAGTCCCAATTGTTCTGGACAAACTCAATCTATCATGAAAAAACACTTCTCCAACATAATTCTCATTTTTCCATATCAAAAGCTCACTAATTCATGAAGAAAACTCACTTTTCACCATTAGGGCTTCATGCCCAACACATTATTCGACCTCCCCTGCACCAGAAAAATAAGAAAACACTTATTTCCTAATGTTGTAGACCCATTCCACAAGTTACAGGATCCACAAAAAGTGGAATGGGTCAACTTTACATTTTAAAGGCTACAAACCCTTAAAATAGGGTATAAAACCAATCACAAAGAATTGGTTCAAACTTACACCAAAACCATTGTTAGATGCTCAAATCAAATGCAACAAGTGACCAAATCACAAATTAAAATTAATTCAAAATAAATTTAGAACATTATGTAGTTGTATGGGTCATACAACTCTATAGCAATATGTAAAACTTAGAAAAACTAGAAAAAACAGGGGTAGCCTTTATTTATTTTACTTCCAATTTTCTAGATCAATCTTACATCAATGATTTTCACCTTAATTATGATTTTTCCCTAAAAAATAACTATTCTAACTTCCTCAAATGGCCATTAAAACCTACATGACCATTGGACTTACTAAACCTGCCTTTTTACAACTTTTCAATATTTTGCACCTTTTGAAGTCCAAACCACCTAAACACCTAAGAACCATCCCAAATGACTTATTAAAATATTAAAATTTTCTAAGTGACCTTATTTAAAGACAAAAATGACTCACATATAGAGCCTAATCCTAATCAACCTTGATTGACAATTTTGGTTCCAATGTGCTCCTGCACCATGTAGGCAATGAGCCTCTTTTCTAAATAGTGAGTCCTTTTGTAAGCAGCGAACTTTTGTATCTAGACAATGAGTCCTATTATAGGTAGTGAGCCTTATATATTCATTTTTGGAACTACTTGCATTGTGAGTTAATCCTCATCATGGTTTTTCCCTCATTGGGTTTTCCACGTAAAATCTAGTGATCATTGTGTTGATTTTTCTTTTTGTTAACTATATTTTATGTTCACACTTAATAAAAAATTAGTGTAGTTGTGAAGTTGATAAGTGTTTGAAGTTTTATTTTTGGATTTGGTGACAACTGACTCATCCCCCCTTTTAGTTTTCCTACACCTTTTAACAACTACAACTAGATTTTGGGTTTTTGGATCATTGTACGGTGCAAGTTATGTTCACTAGTTGTGAACTGTGTTTTTCTATGTATCTGGTTGAGATCGAGGAGATATTTTGTTGCTCTATATTTCTTCTTGTTTGATTTTTATGATTTGTAGTTAGCAGGATAATTTTTTAAGGTTGTTTTTAAGTTAATTTTGTTATCTAGAAAGATTGGATCGTGTTAAGGTTGTGTGTGCTTAATTGATTTGTGTTTTAGACTGGTTTGGCTGACCTTGTGTTTAACACTACTTTTGAAGTTTATGGAAGTGTGTTGAGGCATGTTGGGACTTATTTAGGTCATCATTATATGTGTGTTTAGGTCGCACTTATTCTACTTCCACCATATAATGTTTTGGTGCTAACCTAGTTTGAATTTGTAAATACAAATGGTGTGTCGCCAACTTTGGTTATGTTTCAAAGTTGAAGATTGTATAAATAAAGGTTGAGATGTAGAAAGTGTAGGATTGCAAGCAATATAGATGTGAGATAGTTTCAAAATAGTGTGTATATGATGTGAGGTTGAGTAGATCAATGTGAAATCTAACTGTGAGTTTCTGGAAGCAATGAGATGAAGGTGTACTCTATCATTCAATAATTTCTACAAGTGTGACTGAATTGTGGTAGAAATCTACATTGCATTGAGATATTTTACTCTCTAACAAATTTATTTTATCTTCTTTGTAATTATGTGGCAGTGAGGCCTCTAGGTGGTTAACCCTTATTGGATAGTGAGTCTTGATTCAAATAGTGAGTCTTGTTTTGGTAGTGATCCTTATCTGGAAGCAAGCCTTTGTATTCACCTTTGATATTCTCTCTATTGTGAGCTAATCCTCACCATGGTTTTTCCTTTATTGGGTTTTCCACATAAATTTGGTGTTATTGTGTGTGTGATGTTTTCAATTTCTTCTTTTGCACTTGATGATTAATTACATTATCAGAGTAAAGGATTTTTGAATGATAATTAATCTAATATCTTGTCGAAGTTATTAAAGGTTAAAATTTGTTACAAATGATTCACCCCCACCTCTCAGTTGTCTTGTTCAACAATTATAAACTCCCAAAGATCACCTTTTATCAAGATAAGTCTTGATTTTCAAGAAAAATAAAAGATAACCAAAGAAGACTCAAGAATTAAGGCTACGTAGTTATCAAAGAACATAAATGAGGAAAAGTCCAAAAGTTATGCAAATGTGCTCAAATTCTCCATCAATGGTGATAGTTCAAAGAAGAGAGTAATATTACTCAGAAAATCAACATTCCTTACAAAGACAACAAAGAAGTTTTAAGAAGACCATTTCCTCAAAGGCAAGCACAAATGTAAGAGTTTCAACATTCATTTTATGGTTATTGTTTATTTTGCAATAAATTTGATCATAAGGTAGTAGATTATAGAGCTTGTGAAAGGGGATATTTGGTTTTCCTAAAGAACAATAATCCATTTGCTCCTCTAATGGACTACAACATCATGTGCTACAAGTAAAATAATTTTTGTCATACAACACGTTCTTGTTGAAGTGACTTTTTGAACCTCCAAAAAAAAATCAAGGAGGATGTTCTTGATAAGTCAAAAGAGCAATCTACAAAAGTTTGGAAGAAGATTGAAATGAAAAAAAATTCATGCTTGTACAAGCAACCCTCCATGTCAAAAATAAATAAAATCAATGGTACATTTACAATGGTTTCTTAAGAAACATGAAAGGGGATAAAATCAAGTTATTTACTTTGAAAGAAATAAATGGAGGCACTATAAATTTTGGAGACAATGCTACAAAAAAGATCATAGGAAAATGCACTATTCCTTTCGATAATGGAAACACAAAGATAAAAAAATGTATATGTCAAAGGGTTGAAGAAAAATATTCTAAGTGAGTCAATTGTGTTATCAAGGGAACAATCTCACATTTAATCCAAGTGGTTGTGAAAAAAAAAAAACAAGAATGGTGAAACTTGATGCAAATTTTAATATAATTGCAAACAATCTTTATACTCTTAGTGAAGTCAAAAGATAAAAGTGTTGCATGGAACAAGAAGGTGAGAGATGGTTCTTGCACAAAAGGATGGGACATTTGAACTTTAATAACATTATGGAGATTAGCCATAAGCAAGCTATAAAGGGTATGTCGAAGATATCAAAGCCACCTTATATGATTTGCAAGTAGTGACAAGTTGGAAAGAAAACAAGAATGCGTTTAAAATAAAAGAGGTATTCAAGGACAACAAGGAAAACAAGGACAACAAGGAAAAAAGAATGCAAGGTGATATTTATTTAATGTTATTAATTAATGGTTATTCAAGGATGATTTGGGTTACATTTCTAAAATAAAATTTTGAAGCCTTTGAAAAATTTAAGGAATTTAAATCCTTACTATAGAATGAGATAGGGTTACGAATACAATGTCTAAGACCTGATAGAGGAGGAGAATTCACATCAAATGCATTTAAAAAATTATGTGAACATGGAATAAGAAGACAATATTCAGCCACAAGAACTCCATAATAACATGGAGTTGTTCAGAGGAAAAATAGAACAGTGTAAGGAATGACAAGAGCCATGTTAAATGAGTCCAAGATCACTGATACCTTCTGGAGAGAAGTGGTGTATACAACTGTTTATGTTTTAGTCATAGAACAAATCAAGGTGAATAAAAACAAAAACCCAAGTGAAATTTGCAAGGGAAGGAATGCATCAATGAAGTATTTTAAAGTATTCAAGAGAAAAAAATTTATTAGATGAGATGAAGAAGACTTGGGAAAGTTTGATTCTAGGTGTGATCAGGGTATCTTCCTCGGGCATTCTATGAGAAGAAAATACTATAGATGTTATAACAAAATATGCACAAAATTTTTGAAAGTCCAAATGTGAGAGTTGATGAAAAATGATCAAAATGAAATAGTCCAAGATTTTGATCATCAAGAAGATAGTGTCAAAGAGGAAGTAGAGGAAGAAGTTGAAAATGAAGAATTTGAACAAAGAAATCCAAGAATTCCATCAAGAGCACCACCCAAGACTCCATCCAAATATGTTGAAAAGAATTATCTTGAAAATATAATCCTTGGTGATAAATAAAAAAATAAAAATGAGAAGAGTAGCCAATACATCTAAACATGCAAATTTGTGTTTTCTCTCTAAAGTGGAACCTAAAAATTTCAAAGAAGCTCAAGAAGAGAAGTACTTGGTAAAAGCCATGGAAGAAGAATTAGATCAAATAGAGAAAGATGTGACTTGGGTATTTGTTGCAAGACCTGAGGGCGTGAAATTTATTGGCACTAAATGGGTTCTTAGAAACAATTTAGATGAAGATGGTCTAGTCAAGACAAAAGCAAGGCTTGTATGTAAGGGTTATGCTCAAGTTGAGGGTATTGATTTTGAAAAGACATTTTCCCTAGTTGTGATGTAGGAGCATCCAACAATGCAAGGCAATCTTGCATAACCAAAAAAAAATGTTTTATTTATTTTCTTTAGTTGTTTTTAGTCCCATGATGGCACTTAGGGGATATACGACTGTCAAGCATCAAAAATAGCGAAAACGAGCACTTACTATTTTTAGTAAGTCAACCAAAATGAGCTCATACAGATGTGAAAATTTACCCCAAGGAGCAGAGCTAAAAAAAAGTCGTGAAAGAATCACCTCAATACCTTGCATGGTTTGGGAGAAATTAAAGTTTTGTCCGGAAATTTCTCCAATGCAGATTCAAAAGTCCAGAACAACTCAAAAAGTGGTCAAACTGACCTACGGTGGTTTCATAGAGCTTGAGAGCTTTCCAATGATATGCAATAATAGAAAATCAAACACTGGATAAAAGTTATGGCCCACAAAGTTGGTCCTCAAAAGTGAATTTCATAAAAAATTCTTCCAGCAAAAAAATGGTAACTTTTCAAAAAAAAAAAAAATTTGATCCTCAAAACATTCTAGGTGGTTATTGGGAAGATAAAACGTTAATGGGGGTTGTAGAAGGTGGCCATAGTTAGATTGTGGCTCAATAGTAGATTTTCTTTTCAGTTGAATTTGTTGTAATGAATCAAGCCCATGAGGCTATAGCATTTGCTTGGAATTTGTAATTTCATTTTCTAAAAATAATTGAAAGTGAGTCATTTTTCTATCTTGCATTTTTCTCGTTGATATATGTTGTGATTTTTGTGGTTTTAGTGTGTGGTCACATCAAGTTGTTTGTCTTGATGCTATAAGAATGTCTTCAACTCTTGTAAATTTGTATTTTTGTCTAAAAGTGGAACCTAAAATTTTAAAGAAGCTCAAAAAAGACAAGTACTAGGTAAAAGCTCATGAAAGAAGAATTAGATCACTAGAAAAAACAATGACTTGCATACTTGTTCCAAGACCTAAGGACAAGAATGTTGGCACTAAATGGGTTTTTAGAAACAAGTCTTTTTTTTTTTTTTGAAATTGCGGGGGTCCGGGTGCTTTGACCCCCTATAAAGCTGCAGTGCAGTAAACTTTTAACGTGACCCGTGGCGGCGTACGACCGCCCTCGGTCTGCAGGACCGGGGGGAGACCATTCGTGACCAATGAGGCCATAGCAAAGAGAGTGCCAGCCAATAGGAGCTGGGCCCAGCCCAATTGTGGGCTACTTGACCAATAATCATCATGCATTTTACGAACAAGACTATACCCACAGAGATAGGGCAAACAACAATGACCCTTGTCTAGAGTTCCTTGTCAGTGACACCAGGTTAGATGATGAGTTTTGGTAGACGGAGGAGCAGGGTTAAATCTATGCACTTTAAAACTAATTAAGGCATTAGGTATCTCAAAAGCATGCGTGGACACCACTAAGAGTATTGTCATTAAGGCTTATGATGATGAAGAACGCAAATCAAAGGGGGTGGTAACACTTCCTATCAGAATTGGTCCTGCGGTAATGGAGACAAAGTTCCAGGTCTTGGATCTCACCCTCCCTTATAACCTTCTACTAGGTAGAACATGGATTCATGACATGAAGGCGGTCCCTTCCACATATCATCAGTGTCTTAAATTCCCTTACAATGGCACTGAAATAACTATAGATGGTGATCCCAATCCTTTCCAGTATTGCACCAATCTAAAGGAGATCCCTTAATGTCAAGTGCCAGTCAACCAAGAGGCCTCACTGTCTAAACCATCTTCTTATGTTGACCCATCCACGCTCACTCGAACATATGTTTCACCTTCACTTCCTACCACTCCTAGGGTCGAGATCCAAGACAAGGGTTGTGGAGAGTATTACATGAAGACTTCTTATTGTGTTAGCCATTTTTGTAGAAGTTGTCGCATCCAACTTTTAGACTAAGAACACCTACATGCAAGAGAGATAATTCACAGGAAAGAGAATGGAGAAAAAAAGAGAGGGTTTAAAATCTGAAATATGAAAATGTATTAACGTATAAATGTAAAAATACAATGATCAATCCTATAAAGGAGATTGTGCAACCCTAAAGAAACCTCGAATAGGGTAGACATTTAATAATTAAATATAATTATTAAATAATATGCAACTAAAGTGAAAGTCTTAAGAGAGGACAAAGGTAACTTAACAACATAATTGCTAAAACCTTTACTTATCAAATTTACACCTTTGAGAAGTGATAAATAAATTCCCACAAGGTGCAAGAAATTATCCAACTTTGAATATCTATCTTTAAATAAGATCGATATTCTATGATTTTTTTGAGGTATAACTCCCTCAAAAAATTTGCAATGAATTAAAAGAAAAAGGAAAATAAAACACCATGTATGCTTTTAACCAGAAAGCAGAAATGGTAAAAACAATATCAAAAAATTCCAAGTACCAAGTGCTTGAGAAATAACATGAATTATTAGCACAAAGACTAATTAATCAACATAGATAAAATATCTACTCAATACCATATGAGAAATGAAACCAGATGTAAGAACTACACTTCTCATACCAAGATAAGATATGCAAGATATATTCTTAAATAGAAAGATTTAAGAAATAGATAAACTCGATCAAATTGTACAAAAACAAAATGGTAATTTCATTCATCAATAGAACTAAGAAAAACTTGCAGAATAATGTACAAAGAGAACATATGAAAAATAGATACATCTTAAATAGGCGAATGAGTTTTTCCTCTTCATGTCCATAGCCCATTAATCAAAATACACATAAGGAAAATAAAGAAGAGTCAAGCCACTATGATGGCGTCGCTTCATTTCCAATCTCCTGGGTCACCAAAGGTCTATTCCACCATGCCTGGAAAGTATTTAGGACATGTGCATCGGGTCTTTGTGTTGAGGGATAGCCACATTTTTCATCATCACTTTCCACATTAGATGGAGATCTTTAGTTGTTTCCATGCGTTGCTCTCAAAATTTCAAGTGATCAATGGCTTGAGATGATACCAAGTGTAATTCACTTAGCTTCTGTAAATGCTCAACATTAGGAGTGGGTATATCAAGAGCTTCTTTAACCATTTTCTAGAAATCAATAGTTAAATTTCTAGCATCTGCATTATCTTTGATCACATTTTTATCCTACAGTAGACCAAGAGCTATCAGGGTGTTCAATGCCTCATTTGAAATGACATCAAATTCATTGATGACCTCTCTAAGCTTATGTAAATTTTGTTTGGCAGATTGGAATTTCCATTCTACTCCTTTAGCCCACAATAAGAAGTGAGTATCTAGAGCATTATATATGATTTGATCTATGGCCAACTTTTCCATTTCTGAGCTCATCAAGAGTTTCAATTCAATCTAATAATTAACCCACAATTTTTCTTCTTTCTCAATGGAATTGTGATGCAGAGTATCCTTCAACAACATCAAAAACCTCATTTCATTAGGGGAATTCAATCCCATGTAGAATTAGGAGAAGATAAAATATACAAGCATCTAGATTGCTTTATCAAAACTCTCAATTTCTCTTGGTCATTCCAATCTCTTCATCAATATTTAACATACTTACATTATGGTCACATTGAATAATTCAAAGAAAAAACCTTTTTAGAAAGCTTTGATTCAAATTAGATCCACATCATTCTCAACCACCATATCAACATCTACACATTCTCTCAGCCTTTTCATAGGGAAACCATCAACAAATACATTCACCAAGGCAACACATTAAGCTCACTTGATACACAACCAATTACCAACCCTTCAAATTCCTGTATACATCATATCTTGAAGGAAACAAAACACTTATTCTAAATCATATTCCAATTCAACTTATGCATCATCAAAATGTCAATAACCAAACATCAATCATTAAAAACAGTCTAAACTTCTCTAATAGTACCAATTCATTTTCCTTACAAGAAAAACTAAAAAAAAAAACCCTTCTTGCTATCAACTAGTTAATCAGTCCTTCAAGACACAAGATTCATCATATTTTGGGAGAAATCAATTCAATACATTAGTGTATAACTATCAGATCTTCCTGCTCTGTAAAGATACCAAGACACACAATAGAATCATCATTCCCAAAATAATATGCATTTCCTTTACAACCTCATTCGAGCATAAATTTTATTGTAACTCCATCCAAATGACAAGGTTCAAGTATTTAAGATCACTCACTTCCCTGTACACAAATTTCCACTGTCCATGAAATCTAAACATTAATTAGCAATAGACCTCCATACCCTAGATTGGGTGAACCACTCACACTATATTCAAAACCCAAGATCCAAAGGAACATTTAGAGACCTCTTAATGCCCATGTTATCATATCAAAAACTCAGAATGATTTATACTGGAGAAACTAGCATATTTCATATTGTATGCTCAAGAAGGCTACTAGAATAGGGCTATTTTACAAAGCATCAACCTTTTTTCCAACTTCAAATTTTTAGAAAACCTCAAATAGTCACTAGAAATGCTATAAAACTAAATATTTCAACATATTTTTAGAATTGAAAAGCTTAAATATCCATTGTTCCACCAAACCCTTGATTCTAGGGTGAAATGCACAAAACTAGTGAGGGTTTCTTGAAAAAAACATTTGTAAACCTCTATTTCTCTGGCCGCCACCTGGAACATGATTGTTTATATCTTCCAAGACCTTTGGAACTAATTCCATTCCCATGCACTTTATATTTATCCACTGTCATGTTGGAAACTATTCATGCTGACTGAAAAACTTAGAATTTTCTCCTTTAACACAACAAATCTTCCACATCCTTGCTTACCCCTGCACACACACACATCTACACAACAAAATTTATAAAATAAAAAATCCTACTTATCCCATCCCATCATTCTACTAAGTTTCCATCAGGGGGATGGGTCTCAACCTCTCAAATGACTCTCAAAACAACTCTAAGAAATTATGGACCGAGACTGAGAAATTGAGCTCAAATTTCTCTATTACTAAATTAAAAATCCTACTTCCTACTAGAGTGGAGGAAATCTCATTCCTTTTAAAGAACCAAGGCTTGAAATGCCTGAACCAACTTGTGTAATTGAAACAAGAAGAGAAATTTTTTTCCAAGGTAACTGAACAAGGGTATTTTATTGATTTTGTAAAATTGGAATACTAGATTTTCTTTTCCTCTCCATATACATAATTTTATATTTTTTTCTTTCTTGGCAACCGCCTTTCCTAACTTCTCATCGGTGCAACTACCCTTTTACAATTAATCTTCCAAATTGGTGCAAATTTGTTTACATAATGACATCATAACATCTTTCCCTCCTTTTAACAATATTTTGGAAATTTAGTAAGGTAACCACCTAAGAAATTAATAAATGATTTGAATACATTCATAGTAGGCTTTACATTTCCTTGACTCAACATTTTAGACTTGAACATTACAATTTGACATATTAGCCTTGTCAAGGCATTACGTGACCTGGGTGCTTCTGCACCACAATGATATCATCTTCTACGGTAGCTCTCAAAGTATTTGCTTGTTGATTTTTTTTTAAAGATTTAGAAAGAACAAGGCCTCCCTTTTTGATAAGGGATTCATTCTAGTCATCTATGGCTCGGCCTAAGCTATGAATATTTTTTATTTCTTTTAGGGCTTCCTTTCCTACCATGGTGAGAGATCCAATAGAAGCCTCTGCTTGAGAAATGGGTTGTGGGACAACCTCAAAATTGGATTTCAAACAGGTAGTCAAGTTCAAAGCCTAAGCTTTTAACTCATCCTTGCTTTCTTTTTCTTTCTTCAATCTCCCCACCATTCTAGCTGCTGATACTTGGAAAATCTAAACATCTCCATCTCTGGTAGGAGGACTGAGGTCGACCTTGTTCACCTTGAAATCACCCACTACTACTTGTGAAGTATCTTTTGCATAGATGGGTGCGTAATTTCTAGTTGAAACGTTCCTGATTTAGTATCATCTATAAGCCTAGCAGTGGTTTTCAACTTCTTAGGCTTAGGAGTTGAACTTCTCTGTAGTAGTTGACTTACCATGTCTTTCTTAGGCAGGCTTGATTGTATGGGTTTCCTTTTTTGGGATAGTGAATCCTTTAGCCATGTTGGGGTTGTTGTAACCTTAGTTGTCTTGAAGCTTGGGGATGCAAATAGAGTTTGAGTAATTGGAAGAGTATCTCCTACAAGTGCAATTATTCTTGGCTCTTGAGGGGGCTTTATCTCTCTAATAGGTGAGTCATTCTAAGAGGGATGAGAATCAACACTCAAACTCTCTAACCCTTCCTCCTCTTCTCCTTCATTCTCTTTTTCCAAAATAGGTAAATTAAAAATATCATCTCCACAAGTTTTTGAGTACACATTCCTATCTGGTGGATCCTCATCATCGCTTCCCTAAGCACCTATTGATGAAGACTGAGGGACATTACTGGTTGACTATCTAATGGTAGAAGCTTGGGAAGTACTACCAACATCTTTAAAGTTCTAGTCCATGGCGAGGATGGGTTGGCTTTCTATGAGTTCAGTGTATACTAGGTCAATCATGTCAGATCCATCTTCAATAACATCTCTCAAATCCCATTTCAAATCACAAATAACAATTTCTTCCACTATTAACCTCATCAAGCTTCTCCTCCTTACCTCATATTCATCAAAACAATCAGCCCAATGGTCTTCATGGTTGGTTTGGTGATTGAAAGAAGGACCCAATTTAAGTTTTTCATTTACATAGTCCTTTAAGTCGAAAGGAACACGCTCATCATATGAGGAAATATTATACTTGGATAGCTCTGCCTCAATGTTCAGAGCATTAGACATAGATTGGTAGATGTATGCACCGAATCCAAGTGGAAATTTGACAATAATTATCTTTCTACCTTGACATAATCTATTCACATTAGCTAATTGCCTGCTGACCTCAATAACTACCCATTTATCTTCAGGGTACTTGGGCAGTTTAATAGGAAAGCCTGCATATCCACCCACTCTTATATAAGAAAAACTTTAAAATTGAATAAAATGACAACCATACACATCCAAAAACTGTATGGCCTCTGGAGACAATCTCATTGATGGATGTCCCTACAATTCCCTGATCATTCTCATGGTAAAAGTATTAATAATTCTACTAAATGGAAGAAGATTTTATGAAGTTGAATCTTGTCAAGGTAGTCATAGATTGGTTCTTTCCTTGGTGGTAGATCACTTGGTGTTAATCTAGGCTGGAGGGTTGAGTAATTGCAAGGGAATACATTAAGTAATATGACATGAAGAAAAATCTATTCAGAACAAAGAGTGAAATCTACTCAAGTATACAATCACTAATGATCTTAGCCCAATCTAGAAATTGTTCTCCACTTAGTATAATCTGGATGAAGAAATACATTCATTCCTCAAAACTATGGACATTTTCATTGCCCCTAACCCTATGGAACAACACAAAAATGTCAGTTGCTTCATTTATCAAGTGGTTTTTGTGCAAGTTGTAGAGAAATTGGGATTTACCCTTCTTGGTTTTAACTAACCAATTCTTTGCTATCACATTCTTGTAAACCCATTTCTTGGTAGTGAATTCAATCCAAGAGTTGATCATTTCCATTGGTGAATATTCTTCCCTCTTTGGAGTCCTCAAACATGACATGAAGGTAGACCTTTGAATTTTTAGAACCAACCTATTTTCCTCTTTTCTAACCTCTCATTTCTATGAGTTGTAATGTTAGATGCATTCCAATACTAATTTGGGACATTGCACTGCAATTGGAAATGCGGCAACCTCAATCAATCCACTACCCATTAGCCTCTCGATGATAGATGGAGGATTGGGTTGGTTAAATTTGTTTCTTAATTCATCTCGGTTTACAGGCCCTAGCTGAGTGTCACTAATCTCAAGGCCCTCATAGGTTAAACCAGACACATATTCATAACCAATGTATTTAACACTCACCATATACAATTGTAGCTTTCAACAATATATACTTCTTGAATGAAAAAAGATTCAAAAAATAGGATACAATGGATAAAATGAAAATACCTTTGATGATTATCTCTATAATTAAAACCATGCACTTCCTCCATCTCTTCCCCAAATATTTCCATGACAAGAATGTTTTCTCATGCCCTATTTTTTTAACCACAACTACACTAAAAAATAGGTCGAATGGGAATTAATTTCCCAATTTAGAATTATGACATGTGGTAGCTGCCACTATCAACATTCCCCATATAACTGTCTTTTGAAAATTTGAAAAAAAATGTCTATGAGCTGTAATAATAGAGGTTCACAGAACTTCACAAAAACACGCCCAAGTTCGAGCGCGACATAAAAAGACCATCTAGGCTCATAATAGTCACACTAAGGATGAGGTTCGACTAAGTACATAAAACATTGCCCAATGTAACACTTAAAAGAAATAAAAAAGGCCTCAAGCGACAAAGTGAGAAGTTTGACAAACTATGGAAAACCTTGCTCAAGTTAGCATGATGACATTAAAGCCCGTCCACATTTAGATAATTTTTTTTATGGGTTAGCAAAAGAATTAATGAGATGGGGAATAAAAAAATGGTAACATTGGCTCTAACTGGAGACATATAATCATAAGGATGAAGCAACAAACCCATACTAGATGAAGTGGATTAGTGTATTATCCATTGGGAAATAGAGTCAATCAAGGTAAAATGCACTCTCTAGTAACAAGAAAACAAACCAAAGGAAAAACAAAACCAAAAACAAAACCCTAAACTATGCACAAAGGAGGGGAGGCCATGGAGGTCATAACATCTAATATAGCTTAGATCTTTCCCACTATAAGGAATGGGAAAAGGCATCCCATCAAGGTATGCCAACTAGAATGTATTAGGCCCAAATTCTTGACTAATTTTGAAAGGATCGATCCATAGTGAATCAAACTTTTTATGAGCACCTTTAGGTTTTCTGCGTTTATCTCACATCAAAATAGAATCTTTGAGCATGAATTTTCTAGGCCGATACTTCCTATCAAAAACATTCTTTACCCTCATATAATGCATGGTATCTTTTCTACCATCTCTTCACGTTGTTCCTATAGTTTGGTTCAGTACAAAATCCTTTTTTCTAAAGCATCATTGAATTTAGCTTCCTCAATAGCAGTTTACAATTTTTGAACTAGTAGTTCTAATGAAAGAGGAAGTGCGTCTTCCACTCCATAAACTAACTCAAAGTGGGTAATTCAAATATCTCATTTTAGAGTTATCCGATTTTCCTATAGAGCTTCATATAACCTCTTGTGCCAGTCTTTTTGGTTGTCACTAACTTCTTGATAATGTTTATCAATTTTTTGTTACTTGACTTTGCTTGACCATTTCCCTGTGGGTAATAATCAACTGAATGGGAAACATAGATCCCATAATACTAGTAGAAAAGTGAGAATTCATTGGATGAAAAAATGGTGGCATTATCAATGACTAGTTTATGTGTAACTCCATACTTGACCAAAAAATTTTGTTTGATGAAATCACATACTACCTCAGAAGTGGTTCTTTTGATTGGAATTGCCTCCACCCATTTGGTGAAGTAATTAGTAGCTATGATAATGTGAGTATGACCTATGCTATATTGTGGACTGATTTGACCAATAAAATCTAGGCCCCACTGCTAGAATGGTCCATCAATAACCACAGGTTTGAGTGGAAAGGATGCTAATTAAGGCCTTCCTACAAATAATTTACATTTATCACACTTATCAACCCAATGATAGACATATTTAAACATCCCAAGCTAATAATATCCATGTATTATGATCTTGAAAGCAGTCACAGTAGAAGAGAAATGACCACCACAAGCCTCATTTTGGAAAATATTAAGCAGTCGTTCTTGTTGAGTTTTATCAAAGCTTTTTAAGAAGGTTCCATCTATACCTCTCTTATACAAGGTGTCATCCCAAATAGTGCACATAGCTTCCTTCAACTTCAAATTCCTTCTCTATTTTCTTGAGAAGTGATTTGGAAATTTCCCGTAAGGAATTAAGTGATATTAGAAAACCACTAATCTTGCAGACTAACAGTTAATACCAATGGCAGATCTTCACCTTCTTTTTTTGAATTTTCTGCCATCAACTTACAAAGTCCTTTTCCTTTTACCAACTTAGTGGGCTTTAAGTATAGGTCATATTACTGTACCTTAGCTTTCTAGTTGCCTCTCTTGTTGTAGTCGATATCCTGTTGGTTCAATATACTTTTGACAGATGGGTCTGGCACGTAAACCACTAAGTGTGAGTGAAGAATATAGAACCAAATTTTTTTAACTGCTCTGACCACTACAAATGCATGCTTTTCAATGGGAGAGTAATTAAGTTCATACTTCTTCAATGTTTTTCTCATGAAAGCAATGGGAAATTGAAATTTATCTTCATTCTCTTATGATAGTACAACAGAGGTGGTGTGCTTTGAAGCATAGCAATAAATAATAAAATCCTTTTTAAAGTCCAAAATAACCAAGATAGGAGCTCGAGAAATTGATTCCTTAATGCTTTCAAAAGCCTGCTTCCTAGTCTCATTTAATTTAAAACCTAGTTTCTCCTTCATCATATCTACAATGTGTTTAGTAATTTCAAAAAAATCTAAAACAAATTTTCTCAGGAAATTTACCTGGCCAAAGAAAGTTTTTACACCAGTTCAACTTGAAGGAATATTCAACTACATGATAGCTTTAACTCAGTTTGGATCTATTTTGATGCCTTCTTTAGACACAATGTGGCTTAATATTTTTCCTTCATTAATAGCAAAAATAGAATTTTTGGGATTCAAAGAGATGCCATGTTCTACACACCTTTGTAAGACCCGTTCCAGATCCTAGAAATGGTTTGTCCTCTTCTTTGAAAACACTGTCAAGTCATCAAAATAGATGGCTATAATTTTTTTTTCTAAAGAACACCAAAAGATAGATCCCTTGCACGTTGAAATGTGGCTCCTGCATTAATGAGACCTAATGGAATTCGATTATAAGCAAAATTTCCCCAAGGTGTAGTAGATGTTGTTTTATGTTGATCCTCTCTTGATACATTAATCTGATTATATCCTAAAAAATCCATCTATCACATACATCATCTTTGAGCTTGCAACTATTTGTAAAATATGATCCATGTTAGGTAAAGGATAATTATCCTTTAGTGATCCCTGATTGAGATTCCTAAAATCAGCACATATTCGAATCTCCCCATTTTTCTTACACACCAACACAATATTAGCCACCCAAGTTGAATGGTGTATGGGATATATGATTCTTTCTTTTAGCATTTTGTCAATTTGTTTGAAGATAGCATCAGTTACCATGGGATCATAATTCCTTTTCTTTTTCCTGAAGGAAAATTTCCCTTCCTTGAGTGGTATATGATGCTGAAATTTTCCTTCAAATCATCATAACACCACGAAAATACCTCCTTATACTTGGTTAGTAAGGATATTATTTTTTTGTTTTCTTCAGGGGAACAACACTTACCAATATATACTATTTTGGGAGAAGTAGAGTCTCCAATATTCACTGCTTCAAATCCATCAGAATGTCCAAAAAAATTACTCATCTTCTTCTTGATGGAATGATCATGGAAATCAAATAAATCCTCAAGAGAAACTAAAACTTTGGGTATTTTATTCCCTTTTAATTGAATAAATTTATCTTGAAGATCAACTACATCATCTGGGAAAAAATCCTTACATTGATTGTTGATTCCTTCAAAGAATGCTTGACCAAAGGCCCCAACATTTTCTAGAGAGGTTTGGATTTGTTTATCATTTTCAAAAACCTGCCAATGGTTGAAGTTATTAGGAACCCTTAGTCAATAAATTAACTCAATTCTATAGGATTTGTCTTTGAATTATGGATGTAGAAGAAGAAAAGAAGTAGAGATTGCTAATGAATCAACCTTCATGTTAAGTTCCCTAGGGATGGCTTCAATTGAGAAGGAATTGAAGTTATTGATAGCATCCTAGACTTGGTTATGATAATGCTTCAACATTTCATTCTTAACAGTGAAAATACTTTGCACTTTCTTAATAATCAATTAAGTATCTCCCAAAACCTTGAGCATCCTAATTCCCATACCCTTAGCCTTAGTTAAACCCAACAAAACAACTTCATATTCATTGGTATTATTATTATTATCAAATTGCAACTTATATGCAAAAGGGAATTTCTCACCAGAAGGGGAAATGGGAACAACACCTACTTCTAAACCAATGTGAGAAAAATTTCCATCAAATTCCATTGTCCAAAGCTCAGATTCTGAATTTGAGGCAGATGAAGCATTTCCACTTTCTTCGCCAGAGAACAACATATAATTCCCAAACTCATTCTCTTCATACAATATTTGAGCTTTAGGGTCTTCATACTTAAGCATTGTTATCTTAGCCTTTAACTTAGGTTCTTGGTTTAACTTTTATTTACCCATAGGTATGGTGGCATACAACCAATATAGTTGTAATTATCCACCCAAATCTTTGCAAAAACTTTTGCTTAGAAGCTTACCATAGCTAGTAGGTATGTCCACAACTAGTATGGTGAGTTTGAGTCACTTATTCAGGTAAACAACAAGTGAAACTTGAGCATCCTTAATCTATCCTAGCAAGGGAACCTGCTTGGAATCCATCGAGTAGAATTTTCTAAATGTTGTGGTCATCTCTAATCCCAAAGCTTTAGCAATTTGTGCAGGCATAACATTATCAGAGGCACACAAATCAATGATGCAATTAGTAACCCTAAATGCATTAACGAATAAAGAGACATAGAAAGGGTAAGGTTTCAAATCAAAGGCTAATGAAGATGATTTTTTACATAAGATATATCATTAGAAGCTGAGTCCTGAGGCTTAACTATTGTTTCATCTAAGCTTGATGTAATTTGGAATGCCTTGGCCTGACATATTCAATTAGTCTATCAAGTTCTTTAGGATTCATTTTTAAATATTTGGCTTTCGATACTTGAATCTTGGTAGATTTACAAAATTCTATGATATCAAAAGCTCCAAATTGACTTTCAAAGGATGACACATTGGGATTTCTTGAGGAACTATTCACTACACTAGATGAAGAATTTTCGCCCTTTGAGGTTGCACTAGCCTTTGTGAGTAAAACTTTTGGAGAATTAGGAATAACTTTTTGGGTTGAATGTTGTTGGATTCGCACAAGTAGCATCATCTAAAGTGATGTTCACATCTCCTCCTCTATCATCATCAGATTCATATTCTAAATATCCATTCACAAAGTCACCATATTGATTGGATGATGTGCCTTCCTTTGTAACCTCTTATGTGAATTCTTTAGTAGTGGTTAATTGTATAAACCTATTCATCTTAGGAAAATGCACACCATCATGATCAGTTGTAAGGTGAAAGAAACATTATTTTTGTTATCAAGAGGAGGAGATTTAATTGCCAACCTTTGTTGAGTTGGAGGCAAGGGAAATGCTTTATTCCCAAGTTGAAAATTAGGTTTCCTAAGTATATCTTGATAAAGTCAGTTACCTTTCGACATCTGCCTCTTAAGAGCAATTATATCATTAGCCAATATTTGAATCATAGGATCAAAGAAGTGGTAGAAAGTGCATTATTATTATGCAACTCCTTCCATTTTCCAACTAAAATAAAATCATCCTCCAGTTCCAAGGCCAAAGCTTGTGTAGCTTCAAGATTATTTTGTGGTTGTCTCTTCAAAAGAAGACCAATATTTGGGTGTTGTGCATTTATGAAGATTTTTTTTTTTTGTTTCTACAAAGGGTCTTTTATCAACCGTAATCCAATTTATTATTCTATTAAATTTGTCTATAAGGTTCCTCATGGGCTCATTCACCTCCTTTTTCAAATGAGTAACTTGAGCTAGTAGTGTTAAGTCATCATCTGCACCTTTGAATCTAGCCTCAAACTTGCTATGCATAGTATCCCAATTGGTGATACATCCATTTAGAAGTTGGTAAAATCATTGTGCTGCTGCATCTATTAAGGATTCCATGAACAACCTGATAGCAACATCTTCCTCTTGTACTACAAGAATGCCACATGCAACGAAAAAAACATCAATGTGTTCTTCTGGTGAAATTTTACCATCCCCACTAAAGTTGGGAAATTTTTTATGAGAACCTTTAGGTAAATCATGCAAGTTATTTCCTAACTGCAAAGGACCAATAAAAACACCCCAAGGGATAGGTTGTGGGTTAGCCATAGTGAGGGGAGAGTTAACTGCAACTAGTAAGGTAGTCTCATGTAGAACAAGTATTTGAGAAATAGAGTGATTAACAGGTGTTCTAGTAGGTGAGGCTAGTTAGCTGCTAGCCCTTTTCCTAGAAGGAATAATATAAGAAAAAATATTTCTTTGCAAGGTCTCAAAAATAGGGTCAGAGTTCCCCCTACTTCTCTCCCCTCTAGTAAATCTGCGAAAATGCAGGGTTGATTAATTGACTTGTGAGATATGCCCGGATAAGGCAACCAACTTAACAATTCGAATCCATAGTAGAGTCACCAAAAATTTGTTGGTTAACAGAGTTTACACCGAGAATTGATAAATAAATTCCCACAAGGTGTAAAAAATTAGCCAACAACTTTGAATATCTATCTTTAAACAAGATCGATATTCTTTGAATTTTTCTAATGTACAACTCCCTCACAAAATTTGAAATGAATTAAAAGAACAAGGAAAATAAAACACCATGCATGATTTTAACCAAAAAGAAAAAAAGGTAAACCCGATATCAGAAAATTCCAAGTACTAGGTGCTTGAGTAGTAATAGGAAATATTAGCACAAAGACTAATTGGTCAACAAAGATAAATTATCTACTTAATACCATATGAGAAATTAAACTAGATGTAAGAAATGCACTTCTCATACCAAGATAAGATATGGAAGATATATTCTTAAACACAAAGATTTGAGAAATAGATAAAGTCGGCCAAATTGCACACAAACAAAATGGTAATTTCATTCATCAATAGTACTGAGAAAAACTTGCAGATTAATTTCCAGAGAGAACATATGAAAAATAGATACATCTTAAATAGGCAAATGAGTTTCACCTCTTCATGTGCATAGCCCATTAATCAAAAGACACATAAGGAAAATAAAGAAGATTCAAGCCACTATGACGGTGTCGCTTCATTTCCAGTCTCCTAGGTTGCCAAAGGTCTCTTCTACCACACTTAGAAAGTATTTAGGACATGCATCAGGTCTTTGTGTTGAGGGATAGCCACACTTTCCACATAAAATCTAGATCTTTTATCCATTTCCATGCGTTGCTCAAAAAAATTCAAGTGATCAATGGCCTGAGATGATACCAAGTGTAATTCACATAGCTTCTATAAGTGTTTAACATTAGGAGTGGGTATTAAAAGAGATTCTTTAACTATTTTCTAGAAATCAATGGTTAAATTTCTAGTGTCTACATTATCTTTGATCCCATTTTTATCCTGCAACAAACCAAGAGCCATCAAGGTGTTCAATGTCTCATCTGAAATGACATCCCATTCATTGATGACCTCTCTAAGCTTTTGTAAACTTTGTTTGGAAACTTGAAATTTCCATTCTACTCGTTTAGCCCATGACATGAAGTGAGTATCTGAAGCATTAGATATGATTTGATCTGTGGCCAACTTTTCCATATCTGAGCTCATCAAGAGTTTCAATTCAATATGATAATTAACCCACAAATTTTCTTCTTTCTCAATGGAAATGATATCATCTCCTAAGGTAGCTCTAAAAGTATTTGCTTCTTGAAAATGTTTTAAAGATTCGAAAATAACAAGCCCTCCCTTCTTGATAAGGGATTCATTCTAGTCATCTATGGCCCAACTTAGGCTCTAATTATTTTTTATTTTTGTTAGGGCTTCCTTTCCTACCACAGTGAGAGATTCAATAGAAGCCTCTGCTTGAGAAATGGGTTGTGGGACAACCTCAAAAATGGATTTCAAATAGGCAGTCAAGTTCTAAACCTGAGCTTTTAACTCATCCTTGCTTTCTTTATCTTTCTTCGATCTCTCCACCATTATGGCTACTGATACTTGGAAAATTTGAACATCTCCATCTTTGGTAGGAGGACCAAGGTTGACCTTGTTCACCTCAAAATCACCCACTATTGCTTGTGAAGCATCTTTTTGTAGAGATGGGTGTGCAGTTTATAGTTGAAGTGTTCCTGATTCAGTATCATCTATAAGCATGGCAGTGGTTTTCAGCTTCTTAGGCTTAGGAGTTGAACTTCTTTTGTAACAGCTGACTTACCATGTCTTGCTTAGGCAAGCTTGATTGTATGGCTTTCCTTTTCTGGGATAGTGAATCCTCTAACCAAGCTGGGGTTGTAACCTTAATTGTCTTGAAGCTTTGGGATGCAAATAGAGTTCAAATAACTGGAGGAGTTCTCCTACAGGTGCAATTATTCCTGGCTCTTGAGAGGAGTTTATCTCTCTAACAGGTCAGTCATTTTGAGAGGGAGGAGAATCAACAATCAAACTTTCTAACCCTTCCTCCTCTTCTTCTCCTTCGTTCTCTTTTTCCAAAATAGGTAAATTAAAATATCATCCCCACAAGTTTGTGAGTACACATTCCTATCAGGTGGATCCTCATCATCGCTTCCCTGAGTACTTGTTGATGTAGACTGAGGGACATTACCAGTTGACTATTTGCTGGTAGAAGCATGTGAAGTACCTTCAATAGCCTGTGAATCCTTTGCTTTAGTACAAGGGCGAGATTGCTTAGTTTTCTTCTTGGTCACCCATTCCCTAGTTCTAGTTAGAACATCAGTTGTTCTCACCTCAATAGTTTCTTTTTCTTTAAAGTTCAAATCCATGGCGGGGATGGGTAGGCTTTCTATGGGTTTAGTGTTTATTGGGTCAATCATGTCAGATCCATGTTCAATAACATCTCTCAAATCCCACTTAAAATCATAAATAACAATTTTTTCCTCTGTTAACCTCATCCAACTTCTCCTCCTTGCCTCATATTCATCAAAACAATTAGCCCAATAGTCTTCAAGGTTGGGTTGGTGATTGAAAGGACCCATTTTAAGGTTTTCCTTTACATAGTCCTTTAGGTTGAAAGGAACACGCTCATCATATGAGGGAATATTATACTTGGATAGCTCTACCTCAATGTTCAAAGCATCAGACATAGATTGGGAGATGTATGCACTGAATCCAAATGGAAAGCTGACAATATGTCTCTTTTTTCCTTAACACAATCTATTCACATGACAATAAGTCTCTTTTTTCCTTGACACAATTTATAATAAAACCTTTGAAATTGAATTAAATGACAACCATAGAAATCCACAAACTGTATGGCCTCTAGAGACAATCTCATTGTTGGACACCCCTGAAATTCCCTGACCATTCTCATGGTAAAAGTATCAACAATTTTCCTTAAATGGAAGAAGATTTTATGAAGTTGAAGCTTGTCAAGGTAGTCATAGATTGTACTTTCCCTGATGGTAGATCACTTGGCCTTAATCTAGGCTAGGGTTGAGTACTTGCAAGGGCATGTATTAAGTAAGATGACATGAAGAAAAATCTATTTAGAACAAAGAGTGACATCAATTCATGTATATGATCACTAATGATCTTAGCCCAATCCAAAAATTGTTCTCCACTTAGTATAATCTGGATGAAGAAATACATCCATTCCTCAAAAATATGGATATTTCCATTTCCCCTAACCCTATGTAACAATACAACAATGTTAGCTAATTCATTTATCAAGTTTTTTATATGCATGTTGTGGGGAAATTAGGATTTACCCTTCTTGGGTTTAACTAACCAATTCTTCGCTATCACATTCTCGTAAACCCATTTCTTGGTAGTGAATTCAATCTAACAATTGTTCATGTCCATTGGTGAATATTCTTCCCTCTCTATAGTCCTCAAAAATGACACAAAGGTAGACCTATGAATTTTCAAAACTAGCGTATCGTCCTCCATTCTAACCTCTCATGTCTATGAGTTGTAATGTTGGATGAATTCCAATACTAATCCGGGACACTACACTACCATTGGAAATGTGGTAGCCTCAATCAATCCACTACCCATTAGCCTCTCGATGATAGGTGGAGGATTGGGTTGGTTAAATTTGTTTTTTAATTCATCTAGGTTAATAGGCCCTAACCGAGTGTCACCAATCTCAAGTCCCTCATAGGTTAAACTAGACACATATTCATAAAGAAAATATTTAATGCTAACCATGTACAATTGTGGCTTTCAACAATATATACTTATTGAATGCAAAAAAATTCAAAAAATAGGCCACAATGGATAAATTGAAAATACCTTGAAGATGATCTCTATAATTTGAATTGTGTGCTTCCTCCATCTCTTCCCCAAATATTGTCGTGACAAGAATGTTTTCTCACCCCGTATTTTATTAACTACAACTACATGGAGAAACATGGGGGAAGATGGCATTAATGTACCAATTTATAATTATGACACATGGTAGCTATCACTATCAACATTCCCCATATAACCATCTTTTGAAAATTTGAAAACAAACGTCTTTGGGAAATTATAAAAGAGGTTCCTGGAACTTTAGAAATATGCACCCAATGTAACACTTAAGAGAAATAAAAAAGGCCTCAGGTGGCAAAGTGAAAAGTTCAACAAACTATGGAAAAACTTGCCCGATTTAGCATGTGATGACATAAAAGGTTGCTCACCTTTACATAAAAAGGTTTTATGGGTTAGTGGAAGACTTAATTTGACAGGGAATAAAAGAATGATAACAATAACAAAACAAAAATTTTCTCTCTTGATGTGTGTTTGCAAATCTAGGTGAATTTCAGCTTGAAGATCCTTGAAGAAAAAATTGCAAAATTTTTCAAGAAATTGTCATCTTCACAAAAACTCACCTACAGACCAGAATTTAGACATTCAGACTTAGAAATTAGACAAGAAGGAAGCTATAGAAGATCACTAGAGGCTACAAAAATATCAGTCAAAAACTAGTAATGAGAGTAAATCACCCTACTCGATGTATTAGTCTCGGTGTAGCCTTTTTGCCAACTTTCTGCAGATCCAAAATAGTCACCAAAAGATTCCAGATTATGCCCAAAATCTTGAAGTAGGAATAAATTTCCATACCTAGCATATTAGTCCTAGTGTACCTCAAATAATAGATTTTTCAGAGTTTTCATACCTTGTTTTGGCCTCTCCACTTCTCCAATGACTTTTTTGTTTCACCCTATCTGTCAATTTGATTTCATGCTTTTAAGTTACTAGGGTTTTGTGCTTAAGTGTTTGCATTTCTCCTTTGAAGCTTCATTTAATGGGGAAACCTCATCCAATCAAACAAGGAAACCTTTAGCCCATTCCTCAATCAAGTCATTTTGTTGAGGGATCTAGGTTTCCTAATGAACTAAAGTGTGAAATAGGTCCAAGTTCCATCTCCCAGAAGTTAGACACCTATTTCCCTCATGTCCATTTTGGTGAACCCAAAATTTGGACCCTTCAATTTTTGATTTGGAGAAGATTGTAGTCCTAGATCTAGATTGCATTAACTTTGTGTTAGATTTGCATTAGTTGAATTGCATTTAGGGATTCTAAATATTGCACTGGTGAAAAGTGCATATAGGTTGCATTTTTGCATTTTGTATTATTCAATTTCATTGGAAATCTATAAATTCACATAGTCAATTGAGCATACCACATAAACACATTGAAATCAACTCACAATTTGCTGATCCAGACTCAAAAACCCTAATCTAGGACTCATTCACCCACCTGGGCGATTTACTCCTAGTACATGTCTTTTTTTCAGATTTTTAGGTATTTTGTACTCTCTATTTTCCACTATCTCAACCTTCCAAAAACCTTACGTGGGACCCATATGCCTAGCTTGGTGTATTAATCCCTAATCATTAAAATCCTATCATATATGCTTTTGGTTGTTGTCTTTACATTACTATTTTAGTTTGCAGAATTACTATCATTGGCAATATTTTCAAAATTGGCTTCATTTCAAGTACATTTGTAAACATCAAATTGAAATCACATCATTTTAAGATATATTACATTTTAAATCAATCAATTATTAGTCTTGAATTTCATCATGGATATATTCTTTGGTAAGTTTTGGATGTCCTTAAAATAATTAGTGGTGTGTCCTTAATGTTAGAGTAATAGTTATTATGCTTAATTAATTACATCACATTGATTAATTAATTAAGTCACTTATTCCTCTTTATTACTTAAGCTAAACTTAGGCACATTAATAATTAATTATTAATTATTAAGTGTGCACACTAGAGTTTCATTTAGGGTTTCCCTTTTAGGGTTTCTTGATCTCCTTCATAAGGATTGATCACTTTGTAATAATTGATTCTCTTAATGCATTTTTACTCAGAGGTTTACAGAACATCTTTTTTGGTTCTTCATGTCTTTTGCATGTGACAGGTATTCATTTGCATGCAGGTGATCTTGGATTCTAACATAGTAGCGAGCTCGGACTTCTGTTTACGCTACATTCCCATTGTCGAAGATATATGCAGCCTTTTCGATGAGTTTCAAGTGCAAAGGGTTTCCACAAGCAATTTTTGATTGAATCTGGGGTATCCTAATTTTTCTAGAGCATTTTTGGGACAAAATGGACCTGCATCATTAGTTAGCGATGCCCAAAAGCCATTTTCATATAAAATTTGTCTATTTTGGTACAAGTTAGTCGAGAAGACAAAAAAATTATGCGTCTGACCTCAATACTTAACAGTCAGCTGAGAAATTCAAAAATGCACTTTCTTGGGTTTGGGCTGGGTGCCTGCGAGTAAAGGGTCGCCATTGTCCACCCATCATGCTTGCCTTGGCGTCTCAGCGATTACGCCACCACGCTCATGAAGCCGCAATAGCCTCATGAGATCGGCCCGTGAACCCGTCTGCCCGTGATCATATGGGGACTAGGGCTCATTGCGACAAACCGGACCTTCCGGTACCAGCCAGCGGTCATATGCATGACCAAGGGCGAAGTCCCTGCTTGGTGATGTTTTTTGCGTAGACAGCCCAGGATGGCCATCAAATTTATACTCGTGAACCGCTGATGTCAGCATGACGTCAGCGTCCGTACGACCCTCTTTGCCCCTCCTAACCCTAGTTTTTTTTATAAAAGAGCAGTTTTTTTTCTTTTGGCCATAACTTGGGCATACGGTATCGAAATCGGGCAAACAAGATATCGCCGGAAAACTGGTTCCGAGTACTTTCATTTGGTGCAATTTATTTTACAATATTTTACTGTTTTCCTGCATTTGTTTCTGTTTTAAGTCAGATGTTGGTTTTGGACCGAGGCTCGCAACTTTGCCCGCGATGTCAATTTTTGCCTCATTTTGCGGCGTTGGAAAGGTATTGAGGAACTCTATGTTCTTTATCCCATGCCACTTTTTACGTATCTATCGGGTTTTATCAGTTACTCGGTTGGCGATGGGTTGTTTGGCGATTACTTGGATATTTTGGCGGTTAGGAGAGTGCATCTTGCATCTTTGCACTTCATTTTCAGTAATACATCATTCAATAATTGCTTGCTGCTTGATAGATTCCAGGGTTGTTCCCGTTTGGAGTTTTTGAGTGTTCCGTGGCATCAAGTCTACTGTCACATTATTTTGATTCCAGTTTTGGTTTCAGTTGTAGACAGAGATATCTTTCCTTGCTTGTCAGATTGCGGTTCCAGTGTTACTCTACAGAGTTCTTCCAGTGCTTCTTTGCAGCATGTCATCACATTGTAGGGGGGTTTTGTCCCACTGGGTTTTTCCTTCTCTACCTATTTCTTGCATTTGTAAATGGGTACCTAATCTGGCCTAGTTGTCGGGACCCATCTTTGCTTTCATGCATCTTATTCTAGTGTTTTAGCTTCTTCCTAAGTTCATCTTAAGGGGGGGTGTTAGAGTAATAAGTTATTATGCTTAATTAATTACATCATATTGATTAATTAATTAAGTCACTTATTCCTCTTTATTACTTAAGCTAAACTTAGGCACATTAATAATTAATTATTAATTATTAAGTGTGCACACTAGGGTTTCATTTAGGGTTTCCCTTTTAGGGTTTCTTGATCTCCTTCATAAGGATTGATCACTTTGTAATAATCAATTCTCTTAATGCATTTTTACTGAGAGGTTTACAGAACATCATTTTTTGGTTCTTCATGTCTTTTGCATGTGATAGGTATTCATTTGCATGCGGTGATCTTAGGTTCTAACACTTAAAATAGTGAGTGATCCTAATGAAATTGAACCCACTCATGCTCATTCAACTCCTAACACATGTCCTCCTCATGAAGTTGACATCATTGGAGAAGATGACTACATGAAATTCATACACTTCTTCCTTAATAATCTTGAGACTAATGCATCATTTTATCCATCCATGAAACAACCAACACAACTTGAGATGTTTGGTCTTTTATATCCTGAAATTGAGACACAAACTAAATCTAAGATCCCTACAATACATGAATATATATTCTCTAACCATGCAAGCATTCAACCATCCTATGTTAACAAAATGACCAACACAACAATCAGCCTAGAAGAGACATATGGAAAAGGCTTCACGATCTTAAGCAAACAACGATGTGACACAAGTGAACATGAAATTCATAAACTCTTAGAATAAATGCCAATTGAAGATACCAAAGAATTAGGGTACCAAGATCCTCCTCCCAAATTAAGTTTCCTCCTTCCTAAAGAACAACCAATACTTTACAAGGACGATAGGATCATCTTAGGTCCTCCTCAACATCTACCTCAACAAGTTGATGAATCCAACAAGAAACAAAAGCCTTACAAAATTAAGAAACTCAAATTTCCATATCCCATGTCTGCAACTGAAAGAACCTTACACATACCTCTAAATCAAGGACTCATAACATTACCACCCATTAGAGAAAATCCAAAGCCTAAGAACAAAAACATGTCTCATTTTCGATATCATAGAATTCTTGGATAGTTCTAATGAGTGTCATTCTTTAAAATGAATATTTAAGAAGTTTCGTATCATAGAAATAGTCCCTTTAAAAGTGTTCCCTTCGAATCCTTGCCATGTAATAGTTTTAGGATCATAACATCCTCACTATTGCATGTTTTAACATTCATCATAAATCATTTCAAAATGCGAGTTCTTTCTCGTCACCTACCTTGGCTCATTTTTTTCTTACACACAATGTGGGCAAGAATTTGATAGCCCTGTCCGAGTACCACACTTGTTGTTGTCCCTTTGGCTAGTTGTCTACTTTCCACATATGATGAACAAGCTTGGGATACAAATGACCTGCTATAGGTTGAATCACATGTTCCTTACTATTCTTTTTTTTTTCATGTTATGTGTGTGATTGCATGTACGTAATGTGATTTCTTGTACCGTTCCATTTGATGTATCTCTCTCTCTCTTTGTGGCATTCCTCTATTTGTATCTATATTATTCTATATGTCATAAACCTTTATCTTTTCTTTGTCTTGTGTTTTCATTTTTGGGATGACGCAATGTGTCGAGACATTTAGGTCTCTTCCATGTTGACCCAATTTTTTGTTTTTTTTTTTCTCCCTTTGTGTCATTCTTCCTTGATCCATGAGTATTTTGGGAATGATGAAATTTCTAAGCTCTCTAACAACATTGTAGCAAATAAATAGTGACTCTGAATCTATGGATCCCTTATGCGATTTTGAGATTTTGTTTTGTGGGCAACCATTTTTCGTGGTGTAACTTCATTTGGAAACATATGACTTGGAATAGGGCTTTCCAAATAACCTCTCATGTCTTTTTAGTATCATTTTATACTTTAAAGTAATTTCTCACAGCATGGTGCTTGGCAATTTTTTTAAAATGGGGGTATACATTGGCATTATTATTTTTCATTTCAATTACAACTCATTTTTCATTTTGTGGTCTTCTTACTTCATACAATTCATTTTTCTCTTGGTGATGACATTGGGCATGATTTATTTCAATATCATGATCTCTCTTAGCATGTTATATTCATCATAGTGGAAATGCCAAACAATTAGCATTCCCTAAGTTGTCAACCTTCTATTCTTCAATTAGTCTTGTACAAGCCTCTCTTGGAGACATTAGGCATGATGTTCACTAGGTTGAGACCTTACATGAACTAAGAAAAATCTTTTTGAATGAATCTTACACTATTTCACATTTACAATAATGGTTATATGTCCACCTTGCATAACCCACTTTACTTGCCTGTGGAGCCATTTTTTTTGTTCATAGGTGTTAGCATACAAAGTTTTTCTTACCTCATGGATCCTAGTGTTCATGCTCTGTGTGGCGCCTTATCAAAGTTATTAGGAGGCATAGATTTGGTATGGTTAATATGTATGGTATCTGACTATAGGCATGAATTTTCCATAGCCACTTGCTTGTTTGTGTGATCACATATCTGTTGCACGTGTGTGTGACTTACTTTTCTAGGAGCTCACCTAGTGGATACTAGATTTTGCTAGCCCTTGTGAGTGTGCATTTTGCTTGCATAGTGGACATTGTGTTCCACTTGTAAACATATTTTTGGACAAACAACTTAGGCTTGATCCACATCGAGTTGTACAAATAGTCAAGGCTTGATCCACATTCTTTTTCCTTTTCTTTCTTCTTTATGTCTTTGACAGTATATGCTTCTACCTTGTTGCTTCATCCATCATTCACATGCATGTTCTTTTGCACCTATGTTGGGTTGCCATAGGATCTCAATCCTAGGGGCTTGATCATCCCTCTTGATCAATGCCATCCTATCTCACTAACATTGGTAAAGTTGGACCCCTCTTCATGTGAATTTGTCTACTTTAATGTGAGTTTGATGCAAGGTCATCCTCTCACTAAAATGGGGGCTAAATGTAGTGTAGAAAAATGCATCCCTTTACATTTTCACACTTTTTTTGGGTCCTTCCTCTTAAAATTTGGCTCATTTATGTCTTAATTGGTCCTATTTTGCATCCAAAATCCTAATAAATTACATTTTTCTAAGGATGATCCCAACATTTTAACAAATGGTGAATCATAATTTAATGTTTTTGGTTATATGTTTCAAATCTAGGGATCTAGGACCCATACACCCCTCTAGGCGTATGGGTCACACCTTGGTCTTGGGACCTAATCTCAAATTTTACATTGAACACAATGCTCCTCAAATCTATGTCTTAGGTTTAAGCCTGTGGTACTCATATTTCCAACCTGGCATATGAGTCTCGTTTTAACCTAGAACCTATTTTAAATCAATTTCTTGGTGGGATTTTACTGTCCTTAGATTCAAATTCTGAATGCCAGCTTGTAGTGTTGTAATTTTAGAATACTTAGGCATAAACAAGTATATAAATACAAGGTTATTTCACATAATTTCTCCTTGAAAATTTTCAAGTCATCTAAGATTTTTCAAGAGAGCATTCCTAAGGTTTCATGATTCAAGGAAGCATTCAAGACGAAGTTTCAAACATTCAATCAAGAGTCAAGATTCAAATCCATTGAAGCCATTTCACACAATTTTGCAACCTTTATTTTGAGGGTTTGGTGAGTTGAAACATTGCATTTGTTCATTCATTGTTCCTTCATGCTTTTCTATTCCATTTCAAGGTTTAATTACCAAAACGAGGTTTGACGAAGGCAAACCGCTATTCCCTAACAAAACAACATTTTTCTCTCTTGATGTGTGTTTGCAGATCTAAGTGAATTCAAGCTTGAAGATCCTTGAAGAAAAAATTGCAAAAGTTATCAAAGTTTTCAAGAAGTCCATCTTCACATAAACTCACCTACAAAGCATAATTCTAACTTTCGAACTTAGAGATTGGACAAGAAGGAAGCTAAAAAATATGACTAGATTGTACAAAAATATTATTCAAACCCTAGTAATAGGACTAAATCAGCCTACTGGGAATATTATTCCCAGTGTAGCCTTTTTAGCAACTTTCTATAGATCCAAATCAGTCACCAGAAGATTCCAAATTCTTCCTAGAGTCTTGTAGTAGGACTAAATTTCCCTACTTGGTGTATTAGTCCTAGTGTACCTCAAACAACATATTTTTTAGAGTTTTTAGACCTTGTTTTGGCCTCTCCACTTCTCTAGCTACTTTTTTGTTTCACTTTGTTTGTCAATTTGATTTCTTGCTTTCAATTTTCTATGGTTTTGTGCCTAATTTTTTGCATTTCTCCTTAAAAGCTTCATTTAATCGTGAAACACCATTCAATCACACAAGGAAAACCTTAGCCCATTCCTCGAGGGGTATAGGTTTCCTAATGAACTAAAGTGTGAAATAGGTCCAAGTTCCATCTCCCAAAAAGTGGACACATATTTCCCTTGTGTCACTAGGTAAAAACTATGGAAGAAGAATTAAATCGAATAAAGAAAAATGTGACTCAGGTATTTTTTGCAAGACCTAAAGACATGAATGTTATTGGCACTAAATGGGTTTTTAGAAACAAGTTAGATGAGGATGGTCAGGTTGTCAAGGAAAAAGCAAGGCTTGTATGCAAGGGTTATGCTCAAGTTGAGGGTATTGATTTTGAAAAGACATTTTCCTTGGTTGCTTGTCTTGAGGCTACAAGAATGTTTTTAGCTCTTGTAAGTTTCAAGAATTTCAAAGTTTTCCAAATGAATGTGAATTCAACTTTTCTAAATGGAATCTTGTAGGAAAGGTGTATATTGAACAACCTTATTTATTCATCCTTTCATAAAATCATGCTCATGCTTGCAAGCTAAACAAGGCCTTTTATGGGTTGAAACAAGCCCCTAGAACTTGGTACTCAAGGTTGGACAAGTACCTACAACAAGGCTTCATAAGAGGTATTGTGGATAGTAATCTCCATATCAAGAGTGAAGGGTATTTCCTATTGATTGTTGTGGTCTATGTGGATGATATCATTTTTGGAGGTAGTAGTGACAAACTGTGCCAAGAATTTGTCATGGATATGCAAAGAGTTTGAAATTTCTATACTTGGTGAGTTGTCTTTCTTTATTAGGTTACAAATTTTCCAATTAGATAAGAAGATATTAATTTAAAAAACCAAGTGTATTAAATAAATGTTGAAGAAATTTAGGATGAAGACTGCAATCAAGTGATCACTCCCATGGTTATAGAATGAAAATTGAGTAAGGATGATGAATATCCTAAGGTGAGCCAAACTATATACAGTTCAATGATTGGAAGTTTTATTATGTGACAATGATAAGAATTGACATTATGCAAGCAGTTGGTTTGGTGGAACAATTTTAGGTTGCACCAAAGGAAACACATGTGCAAGTAGTGATGATAATATTAAAACATCTTAAGGACACTATGGATTTTAGGTTGTGGTGTCCAAGAGGTGAATATTTCACCCTCAAAACATACATAGATGTAGATTGGGCTAGTTGTATAGATGACAAAAGAAACACAAGTGGAGGTGAATTATTTCTTGAAAACAATCTTGTATCATGGTTAAGTAAGAAACAAGAGTCATTTCCCTTGTCCACACCAAAATAAAAATATATTACAACTTCTTGTTGCACTCAAGTCCTTTGGATGAATTTTTTTTTGAAGTAAATCAAGGTTAAATATCATCCTCTCATTTTCATATTTTGTGACAGTACAGGTGTAATTAGCATATCAAAGAACCTAGTTATGCAGTCTAGTATGAAGCATTTTCTGATTAAATAATATTTCCAAAGAGAGCAAGTGGTTGATCAACAGGTGAAGTTGGATTATGTTGCTACAAAAGAAAAAATTGTAGGCATCTTCATGAAGCCACTTCTAAAAGATATTTTTGAGTACCTCATGGAGAAATTGGGTGTGATATTACTCTCATCCAATCACTAAGTTCGTAAAAAGATTTTTGTGTTCAAGGGGATCTATTCATTGAATTTTATTTTAGCCCCAAGATACCTTTGTCATTTATGTCAAAGGGGGAGAAGTAGAGTAAGGGGGATAATTTCATTCGATGGAAGAAATTCAGTCAAGGATAAGTAAGCTCTTATTGAATTTCAAGATTATTTCTTTGCAAGGTTGGAATTAATAATAAAGGGGGATATTGTTGGGAAAATGTTGTTATTAATGTCAAAGAACTTGTTGATGATGACAAGATAGCTTGTCAATGATGAGGAGAAAATTAAGATGCAAAAATAAAGGTCGATATTTGACATGTCTTGACCCATGTATACCACCCTTCAAGGTGTTTTAATTGCAAAATAAAATAAGATAAATTGGTATGACCCTCCTCGTGGAGCCACCCCATTTAAGGATTCTTAAATTAAAAAAAAAATGATTTTATATTTTTTATGGGGCTCCTAAATAGGGATGACTCCCTAGAGTGGAGTGCCAACCTTGGAAAAATAAATCAAAAATTAAATAAATGTTATGTTTGCTAAGTGGGTTGACTCTCCTTGGAGAGACACCTCCCTTGGGTGAAGGTTCATGAAGTGAGTATAAATAGAATTTTGAAGGATGGGGCAAAAGCAATCAATCCAAGAAATATTTTTTATATGAAGAGAAAAAATAAAAAAATATTTGAAGAGATTTATGAGGTTGAAACATAAAAATTTGATACATGATCAATTGAATATGTCAAAAGGGGGTATGGAGAATTTTTCATTAGGATACCAATCAACAAGGTGAAGTGATTGACTATCAACCTCGATGGTGAGCCAATCAAACATGGATTTGCATCCTTTGTAGGGATAGGAATTCTTTGGAAATGATTGTGATTGATTACCCTAATTCAACTATATGACCTAAAGCAATAAATGCAATTATCCAAAAATTTGTAAATAGAAACAGTCAAGTTTTGACAGATTTGGAAGCTACAAAATAATACATACCTTCTCAAAAAATTTGGTTTTGATAGGGCTACAAAGACAAGGTTTCCATATGGTCGTTGAGTCCTCGTAATTCTTTTCTCCTCATCTTTCAAAGTCCTTTGATGTCGGATTTGAGATTTTTTCTTATGCCTATCCCACAATTGGAATATTATAAATAAATCCTGTAGGTGAATTTTTGTGTCTTAATAAGAATGATGAAAATAAATGCAACAATGCAAAATGGATCTTCAAGCTCTCTTCAATCCACTTCAAACCTTCAACTTGCACATTCACAAAGGGAGAAAATGTTGAGAAAATGATAAAACCTTGAATGGAAAGGAAGAAAATGATAAATGAATACAATGCTAGAACTGCCCACCCTTCAATAACTTCCTTGAAATACTAAAGAAATGCACATCTCTTCAAGGATCTTGGGTCTTGCTTGCTTGATTTTCTTGAATTATTGAATGCTTGAATGATTTAAGACCTACAACAATGTTAGCATTCACATAACATGAACATGAACACACATGAACTTTGACATGATGTTAGATCTTAAATTGATGTAATAATGCTGTAATATGTTGCTCTTTAATGCTCTTGACAATAATTTTATCAATAGGATTGCTTCATAAAGTGTGTTATTTCTCCTTAGATTTCAAATGATCAAATGACTATGTATTTATAGGTGTATATCCAATTTCTCAAAAATTAGATTCTAAAATCCGACACTTCATATTTGAAATTTTTATATTAAAATATCACCAATAACATATTTGTATTTGGGTCCAAGCTAAGGAGAGGAACTTGGCCCAAATTTTTAGGACACTTGATCCAAAGTAATTTAATGATTAAATTCATTTGTTTAATATTGGTTCCTCTTCAGAAAACAGTAAAAATTAGGCTTGGAATGCATAATTTGGAAAATTAGAATCTTAATTAAATCCAACAAATTAGGGAGCCAAAAATATAATGTAAAACTGTAAGCGTATACACCTTTTTATAGTATAGAGACATGTGATAAAATTTATAGTAGCAATTATATGAGAATAAAAGTAAAAAATAAGAGCAATTTCATCGCGTTTTTATGAGAAGAATTATTGAACACTATATTGCATATTTATGAGTGGATGTATGGAAAATTTGTGCATAGTTGAGAGGGTAGATCTAAGAAGTTGCAAACAAAATTATTATATTGTTCTTGTTGACATTGGAGCCTCCTATTTGAGGATATCAAGAGGTTGGAGCCTCTTATTGGAATGGATTTGTCAGTGGTGGGGATTGGAGTCTCCAATGGGTTGGTGCCAACAAAATTTGTAATAATATTGATACAAGCCAAATTTTTTTTTGTGGTTTTCACCAATAAGAGTTTCCATGTAAAATCATGCATCTCTTATGTGTGCTTAATTCCTAGATCTTGCATGTATGGTATTTCTATGAACGATTAAGGTTTTTAGTAATACTATTGTGATTATTTAAGTTGTGTAAAGTTTTGATCTATACATATTCACACCCCCCTCTTAGTATAAGTGTGTGTTTCATCAGGACCATGTTAAAATTTGTGTCTGTGTATTCATTTTTGTATTTGAATATATAGTTTTTTATTTTATTACTCCATCCTATCGATTAATCCTGACAAAACCTACTCAAAAAATACACTAAATTAAAATGATGTTGTCAGAGGTAGAGAACAAAAGCCTCAGTACACCAATTCAATCACAAGTTGGACATCGTGTGAGTAAAATATCACAATAAGGTAGAGGATATCACCAAAAGCATAGATATGTAAGAAATAGGAAGCGAGGAACAAAATGCAAGACAATTTGGGTCATAATTCCACTTGGAAGCCATTTATACATACCATATAATCACGTGGAAGTTTTGAATTCTAGTTAGGCATCAAGGCTTAATAAGAAGTTATAATGTGAAGACAAAGACCAAAGTAGGAACTAGGTCACAAGAGGCGCTTAGAACTTGGAACCTAGTTCCAAATGAGCCCCATGACCTAACAAGAACCAAAGAGGTTTCAAAGCCACTAAGAGCCTTGAAACTTATAAGGGTACAAATACCAAAGGAGAAATACCCAAAAGGAGCAAGGCGACAACCAACCACCCAAAACCAAGGACAATATATAAAGAAAGTAAAAATGAGAAAATAAGGGGTTCCCAACATTTGTGAGTAAAAGGGTGGGGTGTGTATGAAAGGAATAACATTACCTATATTATATGTAACTAGAAACAACATATGTGGAGAAGTAAATAGTTGTAACAACGTTGTACACAAATTACCTACCTACCTATAGTAGATGGAAATATGAAAAATGTGGATTTCAAATTATTGAAATATGAACATTTGTATTTAAAAAAAAACATAGATATAATAGATGCATGTGTGTATAGTTATATAGAAAGTTGACATAGAGGATTTGACTATACTCTGGAATGATGGAAAATGAGGTGGTTGTGAATAAAGCATTCTAAAAAAATATTAGAGAGAAAATCAATATGCATCCAAACTGGAAATGTTATAAAGTGGACAACGATAGGAGTGCAATCCATTCCAAAACAAATTAGAGTTTCAAACCCGAAGATCAAGTTGAGAAGCTTAAGTAGAGATTGAAGAGCATATTCAAACCGTGATTCTCTTAAAAGGCCAAACTGGACTGATATGCCACTTCTAGCATATGATTCCTAGTTCAGTGAAATTACTAGATTTTAGGTTTTTTAGACACATCTCTACCAGTTTCCTCTTCATGCCCAAAATCCCTAATCTTGGACTAATCACCTAGAGTGGCGTATGAGTCACAACAAACATTAATTTCAATTTCTTCAACATTTCAAGTCTTCATTCAAACTCTTACAAGTTTCCAAGTGCACACCTATGATCTCTCAACTTTCTATTTTGATTTACATGCATTTCTAGGTCATTTAGTGAAGTTTTACATTGCACTAGGTTTAAAAATTAGGTCTTACATTTCATTAGTCTTTCCAAGCCCTATCTTGGTGGTGAACCCCTCTTTATTCATTAATCAGAACCTAAGACAACCCTTAGCAGATCTCTTTCCTTCATTACATCCTTGGATTCTGATCTTTAGGGTTTCCTTAAGTGAAACAAGACAGTGAAATGCGAGGAGCCCTATCTCTTCTAGTGTAGAAGCCCTCTTACCAGTTTTATGATGTTTCATTTTGGTTTCATGTTTCATTGTGTAGTCTTCTTACTTCATGTGATGCGTCTTTCTCTTTGTAGATGACATTGGGTATGATTTCCTTCAAGAGTGTGATCTCTCTTAGCATATTACATTCCTCTAATTGGCTTTATGTGATACACTACATCCCCTAAGTTGTGAATCTTTTATTTTTCAATTGGTCCTCTCTTGAAGACATTAGGAACAATGTTCCTGTTACCTAATTTCACTACTTGCTCAATTAGGATGAGCTTTGTATTTAGAGAAAGAGAGAGGTGCATTTTAATTATTCCTACATTACATCTAGATGCATAAATAATGTCATACTTTAGCGTCACGGAGAACCATTAAAGTCATCAAACACACCTAAAACATGTCATGTTTTTCTAACTTGTTTGCTTCATGTGGAGATACAAGAAAAATAATGTGGCTGATTTGTTTCTTCAAGTTACAACATGTGGGTTAAAACATGGCTCCCATAAGGGTTGAGCCTGACATGCCGAGTTATCAAATGATGAGCTCATTTGAGCTTATTTAAGAGAGAAATGCAATCTTAAAAGTTAGTACAAACTATGTTCATCGTGTCATAAGTTGACATGGTAGACAACAAGAAAATCATAAGACAATTTGCATTGCATTATTGAAAAATCTTTAAGGTCTTTCATGAACAAGATGGAATAATTTGAGCAAGTTTATATTCTTATTCTTAATGCATTTTTATTAATATGGAAGTTGTATTTCCTCATCATTTTCATTATCAGGTTTAAGGATGTTATAGTTACAAAATTTGAGTGATTTTATTAGAGCAGTTATTCCTCATCATTATATAATGGATCAATAGCAAATGCATGCTATGATAGTAAGGGGAGAAAGAGCAAGTCTATGAAGACCTTATGATAGCATAAATGGGGCATGTGAGCTGTTACAGAATTCCTAAAAGATGACATGAGGATATTAAAAGATATGGTAAAAGGATAATGCACACATAATAAAATGATGGTACATGAAAATCAAGATACTATGGTAGTAATTTGAATCAATGAGAAATCTGTCATCAAGAGGTTATAAAAGAATTTACAGTCACAAAGACATCTTCTTTTATGCTGAAATCTAATACTACACATATGTGAAGAAACTAATAGTGGAGGTTTTCAAAATTAGCTTCTTAGAGAAATTTTGTTCAAAGGGCTAGTTTGTTAAAATATGTAGAGTTTTTATATGGAGGTACACTATATGTTATCCTCCTATCATTTTATAATGGAGACTTCATTATAGTAGATAAAGAATTTGTGACAGTGAAATTAAAAATTTGAACATGAACAACTTTTAAGGAAATCAAGATAAGGAAAAAGAGCATGAATGAGATGAAATACAAAGGTTGTGCCAGTAAAAGGACCAAAAGGATAAGGGATTTTATTTTTTAGTCAGAGAAGCACAGTGGCAAGGAAACCCTCATTTTCATATACTAAAGTCTTTAAGCTTTGAATTAGAGAGTCAATAGAAATACATATGTATTGTGGCCATTAAACACATCTAGGTTTTACTTTCATGACTTAAGTTTTTTTTTAATATGGAATGAAGCAAAGAAAATACCAAAGTATGAAATGGAGCCTTAGCTATAGTAGAACTGAAGAAATCAAGAGAGCTCACAGGCAAGTCTCAATGGATTTTGAGTTGCAAGAAAAGATGTGTAGGGTTTTAAAATCGTACCCATATTGTGCAATGGCATTCAATCATATAGCAATCTTATGTTTCTCTCACAGAGAAGTATTTCTTATGGAGCAGTTGACTGAGGAAGCTCTTGTTTCAACTACCCGCCCCTCATGAAATCTCATTCATATTATAATCTTGCACAATGAAGACCTGATAAGGGTAATTACGACAAATGTTGGCCGTAGTTACATGGTATCACCGAAATTGTAGAAACCTCAATGAAATATGGTGAGGCCACGGCTATGAGGGAACTGAAAACCCCAAGTTGTTGTAGTATACATAGATATGCAACATAAAAAGTGCAAAATGTGAAAGTAAAAAATTTACAATGGCTTTAAGTCATTTATCTCCTTCCAAATAAATCAAATAAAGACAGAAAATAAATATCTCAGGAAAAGCTCGAGTTGGGCATGAAATGCATAGAAAGCCAAGACATATGCCCAAATATTTTCTGTTTAAATATGGCTTGAAGTAGCATATTGAAGAAAATGATGATGGTTACCAAAATGTACATAGAATCTGTATAAAATAAATCCTCCAAAAAATCCCTTGAGACCTCCAAACCCTACAGAGTTCCCATGGTGGCGCTTTCCCAATAGTAGCAGGAAGAAATGGGAATGAAAATGAATAGCATTCATTTAGGGTTTAGAAACCCTAAAATGAAGTTTGATGGAGTCAAAATGATTTTTCCTTTAAGTTTTTGAAAAAACTTTATCCATATAAGGGTCGTGGCATATTTTATGCCTTAGGATTATTTTGAGGGAAAAACTTTTGAAATTTTTCATATGACTTAGTCATTATTATGTTTTGGTTTAGTCAAAACTCTTTTTATTTTTGCATTTGAAGTTCAAATGTGTAAATCTTTATTTAAGTGATAATTATAAATCACTTTAAATAAATGATATTTGAAATGAAAAATAGAGATATCATTGCTTGCTAAAGTTAATGATAGTTCAAAAAAGAAGTGATTAAATTTTCAACGCGTGACAAACATGGAAGATAGAGATATGCTTGATTTTATGGTTTGCAAGCATGTGCCATGAATGGAGGGAGGTTGTTTTAAATTTGAAAACATGTGGAGGGATTTTAGGGAATTTTTACTTGCTTTTGGGAGTCTTTTGAGGGTTTTTTTATGAGTCACCATGTTGGACTTGGTCAAAATTGACCATTTCAACCTTTTGGAGCCTTTTTAGATGATATCTAGGGGTTGGATTTGTGGGCTTTTGAAGGGAATCCGACCCAAGGAAGCTTCTAGATCCTTGTTTAGAGCAATTGTTTGAAGTTGAAGCATATAGATGCTTTTGTAACTCATTTTTTAGTTAGTTCTTCTTTATACAATTTTTGTATTAAGTGACTTTTAGAGTCCTTAGACAAATTTTGGCATCATTTTGTAACTCAGTTTGCTAGATATGAAATATAGATAACACCTTAGATATTATGGACTCAATTTTTCCTTCTTTAAATTACTTGTGAGGTATTTTAATTTCCTTGTGATTTTGTCTCATTTTCTCATGCCTCTTTCATAAAAGTATATTTATGCAGGTTACAAGTTGTGTTTAATGTTACATATGTCTTTTAAATTGTGGAAATTATTTCCTTTTCAAAAAGCTGATGTATTCAAATCCTCTTGTAAAATGTTTATTCATGAATCTACAGAAATAAGTTGTGCAACTCAAATTCTGTCATTAGTATTCAGGTGTATGAAAGTCTGAACTTTCATGATCCTTGTTAGTTTGTTGTATCACCTGTTATGTTTAGTTTCAATATTTCATTTTAAGCACTCTTTCTCCCTTTTCCTTTACAACATCAGTAGCTTTAGGTGACACCAGAGGAAGCTGACCTTCTCTGGAGGTTGACCTCTACTTATCAAATCTCACACTTTGAGAGTTCTTCCCATGTTACACTGGAATGTTGAATTTCATATTCAACAGTGTGCAATTTCAGTACATAATAGTTCCCTAAGCTAAGACCTTACATAAATTGAGAAAAACTCCTTTGAACATTCCCTATATTGCATTTACAATTTTGATTATATGGCCACCTTGCATAACACACCTTGCATGCCTATGGATCCATCTAGCTTGTTCATGAGTTGCAAGCATACAAAGATTTTCTTGCCTCATGAAGCTCAAAGTTCATTGTTTTGTGGCACCTTATCAAAGTTATCAAGAGGTATAAATTTTGTCTAGTTGGACGGGAAGCCAAATGGAGGCATGAATTTCCCATAGCCACTTGCTTGTGTGTGTGAGAGCATACCGGCCATGTGTGTATGTGTCTCAACTTTTGGATGCTTACCCAATAGACAACCTAGAGTTCTGTTGCCTCAAAGTGAGCGTAGATTTTTACACAAACAACTTAGCTCTGATCCATAACAAGTGGGAAAAATAGTCGAAGTTTGATCCACCACTCATTTGATTTTTGTTTTTCTTCTTTGTCTTTAGCAGTGTACGCTTGTGCCTTGTTGCTCCTTATATCATCTTTCATGTGTGTTCTTTTTTGCATATGTTGGTTTCTCATAGGATCTTGATCTTGGGGGCTTGATCACCCCTCTTGATCATTGTCATCTTATCCTACCAGCATTGGTGCACTTGGACCCCTCTTAATGTGATTTTTTCTACTTTAGTGTGAGTTTCAAGCAAGTTCCTACTCTCACTAAAGTGGGGGCTAAATGTGGAAACGTAAAAAAGTATCCCTCTACTTTTTCATGTTTGTTTGAGCCTAGATTTAGTGTTGTAATGTGTTTAACACATTCACATTAGATCATGCACCTTTTTGAACCAAATGAACCTAATTGTACCTTATTTAAGGTGTTGTAAAGTGTTGTACCACACTTTCACATTGATCTAAGGTTTTTATTATTCATTGGGCTTCTTTAAGCCTTATTTGGCCTTATTTTGCATCCACAAGCCTTAAATAATGCATCTTTCCAAGGATAATCCTCACATAAACCAAAATCCAATCATAATTCATGTATTTTTGGGTTGTGGCCCATATTTAGTGATTTGGGACTCATACACTACCTTGCAGGTATGAGTCCCACCTAAGTTTCGGGGCCTCAATCTTGATTTTGCATCATTTTAAGCATTTTTGACAAATGTGTCCCACAATTGGCCTAATGGGACTCATACACCACTTTTGATGTAAGAGTTCCATGTGGCCCAAAATAAAATTTAATTCAAATTCTTGGTGGGGTTTTATTCTCCTAGTTATGGTGTTAGATTGTAGTGTTGTAATTTTAAGAAATTTGGCATAAACAAGTATAAATACAAGGTTATTTCACTCATTTTCACCTAAAAATTCATGAGAGTATTCCTTATATAAAATTGGAGTTTACAAGAGCACACAGGCATTTACAAGAGCATTCAAGGGTTGATCATCAAGTGTTTTGGAGCACTATTCAAGTATCAAGAATCATGTCAAAGTCATCATGCATCATGTTTGTATTTGAGCCAATAATTGTGATGTAGGATTTCATGTTTCAAGAAAGTATTCAATTCAAGATCTAAACATTCAAGCAAGAGTCAAGATCTACATCCATTGGAGCCATTTCATACATTTTTATAGCACTTTATTGCTAGGGTTTGGTGAGTTGTAACATTGCATCATGTTCATTCATCATTCCTTCATTTCATTACAAGGTTTAATTACCAAAATGGGGTTTGACCAAGGAAAACCCCTTTCCACTAACAAAACAACATTTTTCCCTCTCTTTAGTGTGTGATTTGGAGATCTAGGTTGAAGACATATTGAAGAGAAATATTGGAAATAAGTTGTTAAGTTCACAAAGTTGACCAAGTTATCACCTTGCTATGAAGATCATTTACAGGTTACAAATAAGAGTTTCAAACCCAAAGACATTTACAAGTTACAAATCAAATTTTCAAACCCGAACATCAAGTTGAGAAGGTTAGAAAAGATTGAAGAGCTGATTCAAACCCTGATTCTCCAAAAAGGCCAAAATGGACTAATACACCACATCTGCTGTATGAGTCCCAATTCAACCAAATTTTTAGATTTTAGGTGTTTCAAGCATATCTCTACCATATTCTTGTTCCTACCCAAAAACCTTAATCTGGGACTAAATCGCTCATACTGGCGTATGAATCCCAACATACACTAATTTCAATGTTTTCAACATTTCAAGTCTTCATTCAAACTCTTATAGGTTCCAGGTGCACACCTTTGATCTCTCAATTTTCTATTCTGATTTGCATGGATTTCTAGGTCATTTAGTGAAATTTTTCATTACACTAGGTTTTTAAACATTAGGTCTTGCATTTTTATTAGTTTTTTGAACTGCTATCTTGATGGTGAATCCCTCTTTAGTCATTAATCAAACCCTAGGACAACCTTTAGCAAATATCTTTCCTTCATTACATCCTTGGATTGAGATCTCTAAGGTTTTCTTAAGTGAAACAAGATAGTGAAATAGGTGGAGCCCTATCTCTTCAAGGATAGGAATCCTCTTCCCATTTTTTTGATGTTTCATTTTGGGAGAGAGAGAGAGAGAGAAATGAAACCATGTATATGTGTGTAACAATGGAACCCTAATTAAAAACATGTTTATGTGTGCCTGATATATGCATGAGATTTAAATTCTTCTAAATATGAAACACTAGAAAACAAATTTTGTATATATATATATATAAGGCATCTAAAAAATGGAAGCTTGATTTAAAAAATGTTTGTTTATACCCGCATATGCATGATCTTCCATGGTGTATTTAGAAACTTGTAATATTCCATCATTGTATATATATAAAGCCATATAAATAGTGAAACCGTGATTAAAAATATATTTGTATATACCCACATTTGCATAAATTTTTTAGATACTTTCAATTATGAAACCTTAAATATAATATATATTTATCACTTTATATGTATGTAGGTATGTAACTATAATTTTATTAAATGTCCTTTATGGTTTTCACAATATAAAATAAGAAACTTTGAAAGGTGATAAAAGTTATAATGTTGTACACAAACTATGTATGAACATGGTTTAGAAATATTATATATATGCATTAAATGATGATGACATAGAAAGTACCAACCTAAATATTTCTAGAGAAGTCAATAACGTGCACATGATGTATGGTGGTTCTTTAGATGTAGAGAATATTAGATGTGCAGCTAGAGGAAATTGATATTTCCCTCTTATAATTGATTTGAATTTGAAAATGGAATGCATTCAATTTGATTTTTGAGTTTGAAATTGAATTAATAGAACTTGTATTTGATTATATGAATTTGAAGTTCCAAATTATGTATGAAATCTACAATGACATAATTAAATAGTGAATTATATTTATTTCGATGTCTAGTAGGGGAGACTTGCACCATTTATTATTTGTTCATATTCCTATAGTAAATGGAGTTGACCCATGTGGATATGAGAGAAAGTATGAAAGAATGAGTTTTCGATAGCCTATCAAGTTGATTAACACTTTAATTTATGTCAACTTAAACACCAATAAGTGTGCACTAAAGATGTATAAATATAAATTGTTTGATTTGCGCACCCTCTCCAAGTGGGTGGTTATTGTAAACATTTAATTTTGAAAGTAATTAGAAAATTGTGTATTTTGGAGCATCTTTTCCTATATTGGATGTGCATTTACATGTGTTTTGTCCACATTCGATGGTAAACTACATATGCACAAGTGAACATGTATTAATGAATGAAAAAAAATGTACTAGGATTTTAATGTATATGTATTGGTTATTTAGGAGGAATGAATTCAGAGGTTAAGTGTACAATAAGGAGGGGTTATTGGTACATGTGTAGATATTGAGCCCCCTCCCAGAATTAATTTTCTTTATTTCTTATTCTTTTGATGGGCGTACACATTGAAATTGGAAATCTTTAGCATATAACTGTAACAACAAAAACAGTACACCCCACCTTTGAGGAATGAAGCACAAGGGTAGGGTTCCTATTTCACACTTGTTACACTCAAGGAAACCTTATAGATCTCAATCCGAAGATAGAAAGGGGGAAAGAGATCTTGCAATAAGGTATCCTAGGGTGTGATTAAAGGAAATAAGAGGGTTAACCACCAAGCTAGGGCTTGGAAAGATAGGGAATGTAAATGACATGAAAAGTACTATGCAAAACCTAACTGAATGACTTAGGAAATGAAACTAAAATACAAAATAACAAACAAAGCATGAGCATGAGGTACACCTAGAAGAAGGATGAGGCCATAAAAAGCTCCAAAACCCTTAAAAATTTCTATTTAATGCCTAATGCGATTCATACACCAATTTGGGTGATTTAGCCCCAGACTAGGGTTTATGTGCAAAAATTGGTATCTAATAGTGGTGAACTAATGCACTGAAATCTGAAAAATTCCATGTACTAGGACTCATATGCCACTTATGGCATATCAATCACATTCATCTTTTTCAAAGGGTTAAGATTTGAATTAGGTCTCCAATCTTTGCTCTTCCTTTCACACTTTGTTTCTGAATCTAAAACCCTAATTTGCAACTTGTACATGACTTTTTGTGAAGATGACAACCTTGTGACAACTTGATGACTTTCTTCAACCTTGCAACCTAATCTTCAAAGAATCTTCAAGCCTCAAAGCACCTAAATTTGCAATCACACATGTAGAGAGAGAAACTTGTTGATTGTTAGGGAATAGGGGTTTGTCTTAGTCAAAACCCTTTTAGGTAATTAAACCAAATGATGAGATGTAATGAAATAAGGATATGAAACATGCATCATGGAGCATGACACATTAATAATGCTACCTTGAATTATATCTTGTAAATCTCCAATCTAACATGAATTGGCCATGAAGAATGTAGATCTAGATCTTGAAATGAGTGTAGAAGAATGCTTAATCTTGGATCTTGAATGCAACATCACAACACTAGCTCAACAACATGCATGATTCTTGATAAACTTGACATGATGATAGATCTCAAATTGCAGCAACAAATGATGAAGAATTTTTTCTTTGAATGCCTTAGAAATGATCCTGAATGCTTTTTTGGCACTCTTGTGAAGTCTCAGTATGTTGAAATCTTGATTTCTTAAGATGATAACATGAAGGCTTAGTGAAATAATGATTTGAAACCTTTTTTATATAGGAAATCCATCTGACTGACCATTTATTAGACCCCAAAGGCCGACATTCATGAAATTCAAACTTAAAAACCTATTTTCCTACTCAAAACCCTAAAATGGGGCCAAATGGGACTCATACGCCACTTGTGGCATATAGGTCCCATATGGATGGGACTCATATGCAAAATGTGGCACATGGGTCCCACTAGGCCTTTTTACACAAAGAAAATCTTGGGGAGTTGGAAAATTAAGTATATTTGATGTCTTTGTCAAGATTTCAATTGAAATATGCCTCGGGATGCATAATATTGGGTCTTAGGGGCCTATTAATGATGATATGAAGGTCATAAGTTCAAGAGGTCCCAAAAATTAATGTGAAGATGCAAATAATTACACTTTACAATATAAAATGAAGGAAAATTAGGTCTATTTAGCTTAAAGGGCCCTAAATCCAATGTGAATATGTAAAACACATTGCAACACTAGATCAAGGTGACATTAGGTCCATCTTAATGTTAATAATTCCAAAATTAAGTGTGAAAATTTAGAGGGATACTTTTTTCATTGTCACATTTAGCCCCCACTTTAATGAGATGAGGAACTTGCTTCAAACTTGTTGTGCAGTTTTCGCACACATGCCCCGCTGAAAGCAGGGACCCTCTTTCGCTTTGGTTTTTGGTGTCTTGGCCCTTTGGATTTTGAGGATTTATTTTGCTTTGGCACATGCTTAAATGTTTATTTTGACTTCTTAAGTAATTCCCCTAAGTTATTCATTGAAAACCTTATGTTCTGGGTGAATTTCGGGTTTTTACCTGGATTCAGGATTTTCCACCCCATCCAGATTTTCCCGGATCCTGTTTGATTTCCGGTTGAGTGCTGCGGTTCGAAGATTTTCGGTCTTCGCAAAATTCTGCATGGGCCAGATTTTTCTGAATTTCGTCCTATTGTTAGGTTCCCAAATTTTCTTGGTTGTCTTGTCGGCGACATTAATGTTCTTCGTACGAGCTTTGAATGATGTATTTAACTAATATCTAATGAATTTTATGCCATTATGCTTTATTGTTTGTCATCGAGTGAGTTGAGGATTTTTTTCTTTGAGTGTTGGATTTGAGTTTGGGCGATTGATTGTGAGTTCTTCGATTTAAGGGGCGATTTATTGAGCATTTCTACTACTATCTTTGTTGGGTGCCGTTCAACTAGCATTTGTGATTTCTGGGATCAATTTATGTTTCATCAAATGGTATGTATATGATTTCCCTACTTTTGATTGATGGAAGTTAGCAATGCTTTGGCGTTTTGGTTTTATTGGAGCCTGATTTCTTGAATATTTGATTATTTCATAGCTAGGGTTTCCCATCATTGCTTTACTTATCATTTCCCAAGTAAGTTCCAAGGTTGTTCATTTATTTGGATTATGAAGTATCTTGCATGAGAGTCGTGAGTAACCCCTAGTGAAGAATTAGTAGTTGAAATGATTGAATCCTCTGCCTGTGCATCAATGGTGGATCTGTAGGTTTTAATATCTAGGGCATCACCATTTAACTTTAGTCTGCTTTAAAGTTGGCCTAGAATTCTAAGAAAACATATGGAAGGCCCATATCAAACTATTTGCAGGCCTAGATTATTGAAATTTATCATTGATCCATTAATCTGGGCAAAATCGTGATTTAGTGTCGAAGTTTGGGTTTCGTCCTCAGTTCAGGATTTTTAGGCTCTGGCGGATTCTCTAGCTCTGGCGGATTTTCCCGATCCCTTTCGTTTTCCTGGAATTCGTATACTTTCAGAGTTTTACCTTATCCATAGATTTCCTTTAGATCTGGATTTTCCCTAAGTCCTTGGCTCCCTGTTTTTTCTGAAATTTGCAAAGTGTCCTCCTTCATGGAAATTCGTCTCTAGCGGATTTTCCTAAAATTTGATGAAATGTGAAGGAGTATGATATAGCATGATGTGTTAATGAGTGATGGTGTATTTTATGATTATTTTATGCTATTTTAAGATATCACATGTTTATTGGTTGATAATGATCAGATTAAGTTGTTAATAGGTGTTTGCATGCTCATTTCACTGGAATCCATGGAACCTAGAATTCTCTGAAATTACTCCCTGGCTTGGATTCCGCGGATTGTCTTGAAACCTGAAGTTTAATATGATCATTTTATTTGAGATTTAATGATACATTGCTTATAAGGGATCCATTTTTTATGATGATTAACATTGGTTTCCTGTGGTTTTTATTATGATTTGTTTGTCAAGTGCAGGCTGAATCTAGCAAGGTAGTGGCTGGAAAGGCTAAGAGTGATATGGAGGGATCCTAAGTGTCTGAAGCAGAAAGGATTAAGATGGATATCAAGAGAAAAATCCTGGAGAGTAAGATCACTTCTATCTGGTCAGAGGTAAGAGATACTAACATTGGACTATGGGACTATGAGGAGTTCAAAGGCAGAATGGAAACACATGATCTTCCTCTGGTGGCTAAGAGGATTTTAGAATCAGGATTGGTGCATGTAGCTGGTTTCCCCTCCACATTGTAGTGTTATGAGTTGGTCCTTGAGTGTTCCAGGCACTATGACAGTGATACATAGAGAATTGTTGGTCCTCAGGGGAGGATTGTGGTGAACTTGAATCCTATCTCCATAGCTCAGACTTTTGATATGCCAGATAGATCTCATGTGGTGGAATTCAACATGAAGGCATCCAAGGAGTACTATGAAGAATAGACTATTAAGTCACAACAACTCATCAATTCTTGGATGGAGAAGCCCAAGTCTCATTATTCTAAACTACCTAAACAGTTATTCAGGGAAAAATTCAAGGGGTATTGCGTTGCCATCACTCTTCTTAGCAGGGTGGTTGGATTAAAGAATGCTGGTACATTTGAGAATTGGATGTGTCATGTTATTGTGAGGATGGAATAGGAAAAGACTGACTATCATTGGGCAGGTTTCATAAGTAGAATAATTCATGAGCAATTGTTCAATGTGCTGCAAACCAAGACCTTCACAATGACCTCGTACTTATTCTATGCACTTGCAAGATTCCATCCATACAAGGGATTAAGTACGAAAGGGATCTTTGGGCAGGATGTTATCTATGAGATTTACCCTCAATTTCACTTAGGAAGCTTGAGCTATAGAAGGGTGAATGATGCATTCACCATGCATATCACCATATTGCTTTAGGGTGCAGAGCACATGAGGATTTCAGAACAAGCTAAGGAGCTAGTCAAGAGGTATGGTGCTTGGTTCATTCAGTTCCCAACTTTCTCATACATCCGGATTGATGGCTGCTAAAGGGCTCCTTATAGACTTCCAAGGTATCCCACTGATCACATCTTACTTCTGGAAGTAACTAGGCAGATTTGTGATTTTGATGCTATTGTCAAAAGGGACAAGCATAAGACTGGTTTTGGTGGAGACTTCTCATTAAGGATTGGTACTGGAGAGGCATGTACTTCGATTATTTCAGCCTAGGCTGTAGAAGAGGAGATGAGTACTCTTGGCTTATCTTTCCATTCCAAGAGGTCCAAATTTGATATCATAGGTGAAGCTCAAAAGAGGGCTAGTAGAGAATATAGTCATAAGGTTGAGTTAGAAGATTACTAGGCTAATTGCAGTGATGAGTATGAAGTTAGGAAGAAGAATTTCTCTCAGCTCCCAGTTGAATTAGTCCAGCTATATAATGTGAGGGAAGTCCTGGATCAACTCGAGGATGATGGAAACCTAATTCAGGGCCATGCTTATAAGGAAGTTAAAGACATGCCAATTGGTGATATGGATTGTCTAGAGGAGGAAAATACATAATTGGAACAAATAATGGATCTTGTCACCAAGTACACCAAAATGTGGTTGAAACACAAGATATGGGAGTTAGAAAATGAGGGAGTGAAGTGCACCTTTGATCTAATGGGAGATCTGGACCCTCATTCTACCTCCAAGTAATCAGCTGAGCATGAGGATCACAAAGGTAAAGGCAAGGTAGGCTCCCCTTTCAAAATCAATATTAAGGGTGTTCAAGTGGAGGAAGCCCAAGAAATAGAAAAATAGAGAAGGCCAATTGCTAAGAAAAGGTCAAGGACTAAGAAGTCCGGTAAGGAAGAAACTAAAAAAGTAGAATCCTGAGATCAATGTTCCTATGCCTAAAAGAAGGAGAATTGTAAGATTATCACAAAAGGAAGGTTCTAAGGATGACAAGGAGGTTTCTCCACTGGTGGTGAATGTAGAAATTTTAGGGGAAAAAACCCAGGTGTATACAAGAAGGTTCAAGACCCTTCCCCCTACTAACAATGTGCCAAAGGCCGATCCTCCTCCGACCTCTTCTCATGTAGAACAACAGGATGATGTTCCCTCCTCCCATGAGTCTCAAAGTGAACCAGGTGAATCGAAGAAGGTTGAGGAATGTCAAGATATTGAAGGAGAAGAATTTCATGAGGGCGACCTTTATAGTGCATAGGCTGAAGTAGAAAAGGTGATGTAGTCTCCTCTGGTCACATATGAGGACTCACCTGTTAGAACTAAGGAAGTTAGCTACCCTCACAAAGAGAAAGTATCAGATAAAGTTCCATCACAAGTACACAAAAAGGAGCACATTGAAGATAAGGACAAGGCTGAGGAGGTTCCTGAAAAAGTAGAATTTAAATGAAGATATGCCCAAGGATCAGCAGGAGGAAGTGGGGTAAAGTGAAGTTCAATTGGAGTCCATTTTTCTAGATTGGCTAGACATGGAAATAAAAAGAAAGAAAGTCGTTGTGGAAGATGCCCCGCCCAATTGGGAGGAGTTGTTAGCGAAGATCGGAAAGGATAAGGGAAAGAAGAAGGCAAGGGTGATCTCAAAGATCGAAAGGGATGATACCAATAATAGAGTAGTCCACATTTCCACCACTGTCCTGGATAAAAACAGAGATGAAATAACTAGAAGTGATTATAACTTGCAGACTATCAACCTAGGGACCACCTCCATGGAGTAGGATATTAAATAATATCAGGGTTCTAGTGTTGTTATCTTGGGGAGATTGAGGAAGGAGGTTCAAACTAAACATGAGCTAAAGAAATAAAATGAAAGACTTAATAAATTTTTGGAGGATCTAATGAAACCCTTGCAGTCTATTAGCTCCTTGTCTTCTGCTGCAAACTTCCTCCCCAAGGAAACTATCACCGGATTGGAAAATATGAAGGCATCCACTCTTGCTACTGCCAATTGGTATTAGCTCAGGACAAAGAAGATACAAATCTCTTGTTGCAGAAAACCAAAACCATCATGGAATATACTAAGGATAAGCTAGTAAATGATTAAATTCTCCCTTCCTCCAGAGCTGTCGAACCTTGGGAATGGTTTGAGGCATTGAAAATAAGGCACAAGGTTTTGAAGATCTACAAGTAGAGGAGGCAAATTGATGATACCCTGACTGGTGTGTACAATGGATGCATTGTTTTCTTTGAGATAATGGCAGGAAGAAGGAAGATTGCACCTAAGTATTTGAGCTTAGAACAGTTGAGAAAGTGGTGGCATGATGTTTATCCTCCAGTTAGTGATGATCCTATTACTGAACACCGGTTAGATGATGCGGCCACCTACATTGTTGTTATTGATAAATATTTAGCATTTAAGGTTGAGTGGGATAAATCGGTGAGACAATCAAGGGAGGAAATTACATCAATTGAGAGCTGACTTAATATTTTTCCTTTACCACCTATGGCCAATTTGGATAGGGTGCTTTTTAAGGTGCATGAAATGCTAGATAAAAATAAAGGAAAAAGGGAAGGTAGTTAATGTTGGGCTACATCAATATTTGTGCTTCCCTATTATTTTGGCATGCATTGGTCCGAGTTGCATTGGAGATCCTAGGCCAACCTGGATGAAGTTCATGCATTTAATGCATAATTTATCTTGTTTGAATTTCTCTTGGATGACTTGTTGTGGCTAATTATTATTGTAAAACCCTAATTAGGCCAACATGTTTTGGGGGGTCTCAATTAATATGGCATTTTGCCTCATTTGTAAGGGCTAGAAGAAGAGACATAGACAAATAGAGAGATAGCTGATAATAGAGAAAATTAAGTAGAGAAAGAGTTAGAAAATAATTGTAACAGAAAGCTAGAATTGTTACTACAGTGGATAATTTGATGCAAGTAGTGACATTGTGATTTGGTGCCATACTTGTGTTTCTTCTTATCTTGCATGGTTATTGTTATTCTATCTTTAGAATTTCTTTGAAGAAATTTAATAATTTGATATTTAGAGTTAGATTTGACTCAATGATGTTTATGATTTGATATTTGAAGTGTTGCAGCAATCCCTGGTCCATACTTTTCACAACTAATTGATTGTTAGTTGCTTTGCAAAGTTAGCATGGACTTTATATTCATTGTGCTTAGTTCAATTATGAGGGTTTATTCATTTCAATTGAAATAGGGTTGTATGAATGAAAGTTCATGATCTGAAAATCTTAACACCTTAGAAGATTGCACTGTTTCTATAAGATTGCAAAAACATCTGGGTCAAGTAGAAATCGGTTTTGAGGGATTGGTCCATTTCAAATGTTTTGTCATTTGCATTGTTAATCTTAGGAGTAGTATTAATCTAAAAATCTCTTTGAAACCATTATCTTTTGTTATTTATTTGACTATTGAGTTAAATTTAGGATTGAAGTATCATTACATTGCTAGATCTGATAAATTGAAGATTCAGTATTTTGCTTGTAGTAAGGTCCCATTGTGATTACCAACATTTTCACATTTATCACTGAGTTATTTATGCATTGTCAAGACCTGACATTAGAGACCTTGGATTTATCTCTTAAGGCTTGCTGATAGAGATTTACCTTTCAAGAGAGATAGGATATTGCATCTTGTCTGAGTTGTTGTTGTGCATAAAACATCATCAACAAAACTCACACTAAAGCAAACATTCAACAAGGGTCCAAGTATATTGATGCAGATGGTCTAGGATAGCAAAGATCAAGGGAGTGGTCAAGCCCCCAAGATATAAGTTCCTACGTCATACCAATATAAGCACAAAATGACATGCACAAGGCGTATGATATGCAACATCAAGAGACACAGACATGCAATGTTAAAGACCAAAAGAAAGAAAGAAAGAAAACAAGTGAAGAATAAAAAAAAGGTGGATCAAGCCTCTACCATTTGTCCAATGTGATGTGGATCAGATATAAGTTTTATTTACAAAAATGCATGCTCACTATAAGGCAATGAAACTTTAGATTGTCTATTGGGTGAGTATCCAAAATGGGTGGCTTAGTGAGAAAGACATGCCCCTGTATCTACTTCTCACCATACAATGAGAAAGTCATGCCCACATTTAGGCTTCTCATCATATGCTAATCATACCAAAGTTATACCTCCTGATAAATTTGAAAAGGCCCCATAAAAAAATGAAATTTCAGCTCCATGGGGCAAGACAAGCTTCATATGCTTGACACACATGAACAAAAAAGATGGCACCACAAGCAAGCAAAGTGTCTTATGCAAGGTGGCCATATAACAATTTTTGTAAATGCAAAATAGTGTAAGGTATATTTAAAGGGATTTTGCTTAATTCATGTAAGGTATCTTCTAGGGAACATCATTCCTAATGTTTCCAACAGAGGACAAGTTAGAAATATCATGCTCTCGAAGGAAATCAAACCTAATGATACCATGAAGAAGAAGATGTGTCCCAAGAAAAAAAGAAAGTCGCACAATGAAACATAAGTGTCGATGTATGCCCCCACTTTAAAGTGGTTGCTCAAAAAATTGTTGTGTGCAATTGCTTTAAATTATAAAAAAGACATGGGAGCTTATTCTAGAAGCCCTATGCCAAGTCATGTTTCCAATAAGCTATGTCATAAAAAAGGGAATGGGTTGCCCCCAAAATGTATAACTTAGTACGTCACATGCGAGCCAACTTAAGGCATGTCATCCATATCCCAAGCTCTATCTTATATATACATGAAAGGAAGTCAACTAGCTAATAGAGGAAATGACAAGTGTCACATTAGGACAAGGCTACCTAACCCCTTTCCCCCACTTAGTGCAAAACAAGGATGAGCCAAGGTGATTGATGAAAAACATGCTAGAGTGAAAATAAATATCAATTAGAGTAATTAGGTGCCCTAACATAAGGAAGAGCACCACACTCCTTAAGATATTGAATTTTATTACTTAAAGCCTTAAATTCATTAGTAGAATGACCATGAATTATATGATATGTACAAAATGCATTCTTGTAGTTAAAATTCTTTCGGATTATTGGAGGGAGAGATATCAAGTGATCTGGGAGGAGTCTTGACAAGATACTATGTTGATCAATAGAAGGATGTGTTCCTTTACTTTGCAACAAAGATATCTCTTGCTTAGTACAAGTTTTCATACTTACACAAAACTCTTTAGATTTTGAGATTTTGTACTCTTCTTTAAAGGAGGGTGTAAAATCTAAAAAAATCCCATTATTAGTGTTTTGTGTGATGACACTGATATTAAGAAAAAAATTATTTGTTTGTTTCAAAGGATAAAAACCAAGACCACTAATGTCTATTAGTTTAGGATGTACTAATGTTAAAGTTGGCTTAAAACGATGTTTTTTAATAGTGTTGATGGTAAGGGAAGGCTTTCTTGTTTCTTTCAAGGGACAATATCTGAGACCATTAGTCATTCGTTACGTGTTAGGCTCTATAGGGACACAAATACTGTTCTCTAGCATCACATCCTTTTCGACTATATCCAAGTTGTTTCATAAGTTCACAACATTTTCGATAAAGAATTTTCATTTCTTTTGGATTAGGTGGTTTCTCATAATCAACTTCATCAAAGTTTGTTGTGTAATTTTTTGTCTTTTTTCTAAACTAGTTAAGATGGATGCTTTCAAAGTGTCTTCTGAATTTTGTGTTGACATTATTGCTTTTTCTTTTTCCTTTTTAGACTCTTTGTTCATGATCTCGTATTCTCCCATGAATGATGTGAAATCTAAGGAACCCCAATCATCGTCTAATAGCTTCATGAATTCTTCAATAGGTTTTTTTTGTCTTTCTATTGCACGTGTTCTACTTGTGTAGTTGGTGTCAATGTTTTCAAAGGATTTTCCTTATTTTTCTCAATATTTAAACAACTGTTTGGTTCAAGGTCATCTTTGAGTGTGTACACTTTGTTTTTCTAGACATACTTCATTACACGATGAAGATTAGAAGGCACACCATTCATTGCATGAATCCACGATCTACCTAAGAGAAGGTTGTATGAAAGATCATGAGGCATAACACATATTGTTTTTTCTATTGTGGCTTTTCTAGCTCTAATAGGCAATGTGATCACACCAAGTGGTTGTTTTCCTCCATTTTCAAATCACTTAATAGATAAAGAATTAGGTTGAAGATTTTATTTATCCATGACAAATTTATCCAAAAGGGTCACACTACACACATTAAGGGTGGAGCCATTGTCAAGAATAATTCTTTTTATTCCCCACCCATTATAGGGAGCTATTATCATGAAAGCATAATTTTTTTGCCTAGTGCTTCACCTCTGTGATTCATCACCTAGATACAATGAGTGCTATGTGGAACATTCATTATCATGAGAGATGGGTTCTTGTGAACCACTACTCATGAAACATGGGTCAATGAGTTTGACTTGAAAACTACATGGTTGAGTCCGGATAGCAATATCATAATTTGACACATGGAAAATACCTCCTACTTATCAATTGATGAGCTAAAGGGGCTCTATAATGAATGTTTCATAAGGAACAACACTTGCTTAAGGTTTTTCAAATGGGTTTGCAAGCAAAGTGGGCTTAACCTTGGAGAAAAATCTATGGTTAAGCGCACTTTAGCTAGAGCAATACTAGGATGGGTGACCTCTTGGGACAACCCAGTGCTTCACCTTTGTGAGAATCACCTATATGCAATCAGTTCTAAGTGGACCATTCATTATCATGAGAGATGGGTTCTTGTGAACCATTACTCATGAAACATGGGTCAATGAGTTTGACTCGAAAACTACACGGTTGAATCCTGATATCAATATCATAATCCTGTGACAACTTGATGACTTTTTTCAAACTTGCTTGACATAATATTCAAAGGATCTTCAAGCCTCAAAGCACCTAAATATACAATAACACATGTAGAGAGAGAAACTTGTTGATTGTTAGGGACTAAAAATTTTCCTTAGTCAAACCCATTTTAGGTAATTAAACTGAATGATGAGACAACAAAATAAAGTTATGAAATATGCAACATGGAATATGAAACATGAATAGTGATACCTTGAATGATGTCTTGTAAATATACAATCTAACATGAAGAGGTCATGAAAATTGTAGATGTAGATTTTGAAATGAATGTAGAATAATGCTTAATCTTGGATCTTCAATGCAACATTACAACACTAGCTAACTAACATGCTTGATGCTTGATAAACTTGACATGATGGTAGATCTTGAATTGATGCAACAAATGATGATGAATTTTTCCTTTGAATGCCTTAGAAGTGATCTTGAATGCTTTCTTGACACTCTTCTGAAGTCTTGGAAAGCTTAACTCTTGATTGTTTAGGATGATAACATGAAGGCTTTAAGAAATAATGTTTTGAGACCTTATTTATATAGGAAATTCATTCAATTGATCATTTATTAGATCTCAAAGGCCGACATTCATAAAATTTGAACTTAAAAACTTGATTTGCTGCTCAAAATGCTAAAAAGGGGTCAAATGGGACTCAAATGCCACTTGTGGCATATCGGTCCCATCTAGATGGGACTCATACACCCATGGTGGCGTATGGGTCGCACCAGGCCTTTTTAGACAAATAAAATCTTGGAGAGTTGGAAAATTAAGTATATTTGACATCTATGTAAATTTTTTTGGAGTTGTCAGCAAATACATGGTATTCTATTTAATTTTCTTCAATGCAAAAAAAGAGCAACAAATTTTTTGAGGTTATTAATCTTTGTATGTGTAGACATCCAAATTTGACCACTTCCATATAGTCAAATTCGTTTCCTTATTCATCCCTTTACTTGTCTACCTCATCCTCTTCGTCGATATTAATTAAATTACTCATTTAATTAATATTTCATTCTTTGCCCAAGGTTCCTAAAGTGTTTAATTCAATAAATTAAATACTTTTACCTTTTAATTTTTCCTCTCTAAATTAAATAAATACATCACTTTATTTAATTTAGTCATGCGACTTCTTTGATCTAAGTCAAATTTTAATTCCTTTTTTTCTCTCTCATTGTCACATCCTACATAACCCTCTTCTAATCATGATTAATTTAATTAATTTGTGATTAGGATGTGCATACCTTAATCAAGATTAATGTCACATCCTCCAACATTTTCCACTTTTTTATAATCTTTCATTAATCCTCTTAATCATGTGTTTGCATAACCTTAATCAAAGTCATTAGCCACATTTAGCATGCCTTTTTAGTCAACCTTTCCATTTTTTTTTCTTAGCATTGACTCTCTTTCCCATGTGAATTTTAAATTCACATTTATTCCTCCTACAATATCCTTTTCCCATGCATCTTCTATAATCTTTTGACTTGTCACATTAGGTCACATGTAGTCAAGCACTTCCCTTTTGGAACTTTGTCTTGTCCATGAGATTCTTGCAAGTATTTGAATTTTTAATTTACATTTATTTCTCCAACTACTTTCCATTTTCCCATGGAGATTTTTGAAGAATTCTAAAATTCCTCAAAAGTTGCTTTCATTCCCACTTAGAAACAAGAAGTTTTTTTTGAGGAAATCTTCTCATCCCCCAAAGTGCTTGCAAAGTACTTGTCCTTCCACATCATATACCCTTCTTCCACCTCACTTACACATCACCATGTCTAAGCCACTTCACATTCCACATGTCAAGATGTGAGGGCTTGTGAGTTCTCAACTCACCATAACCCATCATCTTGGCCTTGCTAGTTTAATCTCAACCATTAAATTCTCTAGAGAATTCAAAAATATCTATAAATACCCCCTCTTTTCTCTCATTTTGGGGGTTGGTCATTGCGCTAACCAAACTCTTGCAAAATTTTCATTTGAGTCATACTTAGCTAAAAACTTTCATTTCTTGCATCCATCATAGAATTTTCATCCATTTCCCATCCATATTACATAACATTTGTGCATCTTTTGTCATCAAGAGGAGCATACATCACGTCAACAATTGAAGGGCCAACCAAAGGACAACTTAACAAGGTATTGGCTCTCTATCTATTGTATCAAGTTCAATGTTTTTTCCATATCATGAGGTGTTAGGTATTTAATTGGTTTCTTGCATGTTTTGTGTTGTTGCTCATTTTTGGGACTGCGTTTACTCCTGATCACATGTTTGGCATGCCACAGGTCTAGTGCTTTCACATTTTATGTTTTTTCATTGTTTGCAAGTGCAGGTTGTAGAGGGGTGGACCCGACCTAGTAGAGAGGTGGACCTTCCCATCCAGGGGAAGACCTAACCTCTAAGAGTGAACTTGACTTGGTAGATAGGAAAACCTGACATCTGGGGGTGGACTCGACCTTGCCTAGGGGTAGACCTACCCTCCATAGACTCTAGAAATTGAATATTTTCATTTTTTTCACAGAGTAGCAAACTTGACCAATCAGAGGGGAGGACCTAACCTCTTCTAGGGGTAGACCTAACCTTCAGGGGCAGACCTGACCCAACAAAGGGGCAGACTTGACCAAAATAACTTTTTTCTAGAAGGTAAAAACTAAACTTTAAGCATTGTCTTTAGTTGTTTTGGATATTTATGACCCCCTCACATGTGTTTTTTTTGTTTGTGTAAGAATTTGAGCAACATTTGGTGAAAAAATAAAAAATAAATCACTAGCAAGTTTCTTGCAGAATTATCTATTTTGAAAATTTATCAGTTGTTTATCGTTTCTCAGTAATTTAAGAAAATAGATTAATTAAGGGGAGTCAATTAACTTTTTGTATCATGTTTTCAATAAGCTATTGGCATATCCAATCCCTTTGCACCATTTTTCAATCTTGGGTGACAAGAAATTGTAGCTTACCAAGTTCTTTTGTGTCGCCCTTTTTATTTTTCTTAGGGGACTTGCTTGGGGATTTCATCACCCCAAGGGACAATCCCAACCACGCGTATTGACGGGGTATATAAAGGGGGAGAGACAAAGATGTACCCCAATCCAACCAGGTTGTAATGAGTGAAGCATTGAGATGACATGAAGAGTTGGTCTGAACCTTTAGTATCTTGTTAAGGTTCTTGACTCATGCTTATGACGGGTTGGTGTTCACAGTTTTGGCTTCACGTACTAGGTGTATATCGAGAACTCCTTAGCAACCATGTCTAGCCTAGAATATAAGAATTTTTCAGCCATACCCATTCTACTAAACTTAGGATTGCGCTGCTCAAACTATTTAGCTTATGTAAAACCAGTAATTCTTTGTTCAATCGAGTCAACCTTATCCTTTGATTTTTTGCTATGTTTTGGGTCCTTTTCCTTAGTCTTCTTTCCAAAAATAAAGTTTAGACTTGTCTAGGGGAAGACTTGACCTCTAGGGGTGGACTTGACCCAACAGAGGGGCGGACCTGACCTCTGAACCAACCCCTTTTCAACCTATTTTAGCCAATTTTGTCCAACATTTAGTCAGACAGGTGTACTTGACCTCTAGGGGTAGACTTGACCTCTTTGAGGGGAAGACCTTCCCTCCAGGTGGACTTGACCTTTTCTAGGGGTAGACCGAACCCTTGAGCAATCAATTTTATCACCTGTTTCATCATTCTAGACACCTATTTCATCATTTTGAGCTCCCATTTCACTGTTTCAATCACTCATTTCCTCATTCTGAACATTCATACAACCATTCCAAGAATGCATCCCTCATCCCAAAAATTCATCCCCTCGATCTGAGCATTCATTTCCTTGGTTTGTGTGGCCATTCACCTATTGTAAATAGTTGTTTCCTATCTATTTTCAGTTTTGAACAGTTGTTTTTGTCCATTTTCAGTTCTAGGGGCATACCTTCCCTAGTAGGGGTGAACTTTACCTCCATGGGTGGACTTGACCTTCAAAAAACTTTTCCTACCCTTTGATCAGTCATTTTGGGTGTCGTTTCTTCATTCTGATTGACTTTCTCATTCTGGGCGACCATTCATCCATTATGAGCATTTGTCTCCTCATCCTCAAGGTCAATCTCCTCCATCAAACATCCATTTACCTGTTCTGAGTTATCGTTCATCCATTTTGAACCCTCGTTCACCCAACCGTTCTCCCCATTCCAGGAATCATTCTCTCATTTCAAATTGTTGTTATTCCATTAAAATTCGTTAAAGCAGTTATTCAAGTTAACCTAGGTGTTTGCGTTTAATCATCATCCTTTGAAACTAACTTAGGATTTTCATGTGTCCTAAGTTGTTCATCCTCATCATCCCTATCAATCCACTTCTATCTCAAGTTGGATTTGGAACCATTATCATACATCCATCCTTTAGTCAATTAATCAACACCTTGCGTTACCAAGGATTACTCTTGAACTTGGTTCAAATTTTTGGTTATCATCATTCATCTTATCATCCAATCCTATCAATTGATCATCAATCTAATCCAATCCCTATATCATCAATCATCCTATCAATCTATTTAATCCAATCCAATTTGAGAAATCATTTTATCGATCAATCTAATCTGATCTCATCAAACGATCCACTTTGGTCAAATAAAAAATTAGATCCTTTGTTAGCCATCCAAACCAATTCTACTGAACCACATCCTTGCCAGCTAATCCATCATCTAATCAAGTCAATCCTTCAATAATCATCTTGATCATCCTTGAATCTTAGTCCACTTTGTCATCTTGCATGCTCGTTCAGACCCGGTCATAGACAAAAAAAATGGTCGAGCAACAAAATCCCAAATCCCAACCTAACGTGCAAAACACACTACAAGAAAATCCTCCTATCAATGGGGGTCATCACAATCTAACACCGAAGATCAAAACAAATCACCACATGGTGAAGAGAGTATGGTCAAATAGCCTAAACTTACACTAGAGGAACACTTTAGTAATCCCACAAATGCGCAAATGCCATATCTCCTATTTGAATAGTATGGGGAAGTAATCCTGGCTTACCTAATTGAAAAAGGATTGAAACCCCCAGCAGGAATTGACCTATCCAAGTATGGAATTTCCACATCTAACATACCCCAAGCTTCACAAAATGCACCAGGTGATTCATACATCCCCAATATGCCTCTAGTAGAGGGTTGGTATCAACTTGAATTCAGTAACAACGTCCTTTATCATGTTAACAACCCCCTACATGCCATAATATCAATCATGGGGGCTCCTCATGTATTTGATTCCAATAATCCTTTCACCTACGGTATGCTACAAATATTTCTGCAACGTCCACCATTAATGTTGAATGCACCACCCCTTTCAAATCAACCTCTAGTAAATATTGGGGGCAACCCTTTCACCACCTTGCCTACACCTCCTAGGGCCAAACATATAACATTGCTTCCACAACCTTCTCAATCTAACATATCCTCCCAATTACCTTCGCAAGGTACATCCCAACTAAATATCATCATTGGTACCCAAAAACCTCCTTTGTAGAACACCTCTACATCATCCTGCAACCTCAGCAACAACAACCCCCACAAAATCCTTTAATTTAATCACAACAACCACCACACCAATCCCAAGGCAATCCGTCTCGACCTCCTATTCAGACCATATCCCCGTTGCTTGCATCTATTTTTTTCTGCATGCTCAATTGCAACACAACGTCCCATCTCGGCCCACGCAACAACTAACATTGCATCAACTACCTCCCCAACACTATTTCTATCATAACCAGTAGTAGTTCCAGAAACAACCACCCTACGTGGCCTCCCAATAGTCACAATAATACCAACAACATAAGCTAACCAATCCGCAACACTCCATTCATTCTCCCCAACATTATGCCACATACTCTCATTAGAACAATCCATATTATACCCTGCAACAACAACCCACATACCAAAAAATATCCTCGACACACCAACAAGGGGCCCCATCATCTCACTATCAAAATCCATATATCAACCTCCAAATGATATCTCAACAGGATCCTCTATCATCCTACCACCCATATCCATCCAACCCATCTTTAACTCCAACACCACCGGTCAACACAGATCTGTTAGAAATCAAAATTGCTTTGAAAGATCTTCAAGCTAGGACTAGTAAACACTTTGAGATACCAAAATTTGACAGATACAAAGGGGAACAAGGATCCTCAATCCCACCTCCAATATTTTTACTCCCAGTGTCAAGAGGTTATGCACAATGAAAACTACCTCTCACGCCTATTCCCACGGAGCCTAACGATGTACGCCTTGGATTGGTTCATGGGTCTAGAGTGGGGGTCCATCAAATCCTTCACATATCTTTTAGAAAAAAATGTTTCTTACTTCTCCTTCAATCTAGAAAAGGAAATTGATACCTTGGACCTCTTTAAGGAGAAGCAAAATGAAGGTGAAACCATTATTAGCTACCTCCAAAGGTGGCATGCATTGGAAAGTCGAATGAAAACCCCTCTCAAAGAGAAAAACATGGTCACCCTTTTTGTTGAGAACTCACATCCCAACATGGCTCATAATTTTAGGTTACATTGTGTCACCACCTTTGCCAAGATAGTGGAAAAAGGACCCATCCTTGAACGGGTCCTTATTTCTAAGGGGCATATCAAGATACACAACCATGACAAAGAACAACCATCCGGCGATAAATCACGCTACTGGAACAAGAACAAAAATGTTCTGAATGATGGTTTCACTGACACTAAACATTGTCAAGTGGCCAACACCTCCCATAGACAACAACCATCTATGTCTAATGCCATATCTGTACCACAGGGGCACCCCATCCCCCTCAAAAATCAAACCAAAAAATCAAGAGAATGAAAAATGTCATTACACTCAATTAGGAGATCCCTTGAGTGTCATCTTCCATAAGTTTTTACAAGTCAATTCTTCAATAACATATCCTATGACCAAACCACTTGATGAATCCAAGCCTAAGCCAACCTGGTTTAAGGAGAATGAATATTGTGAATTTCATAAGATCAAAGGGCATACCTTGAATAAGTTTCAAGGTCTCAAAACGTACATCCAAGATCTTATCGATGGAGGAGCTATCCAAGTTGACACCAGTCAAGCCTCGTCATCCAATGCTCAATTATAGATTTACCAAAATGCCTTCCCTAAGCATTATCAAGGTGCAAGAACGTCTAATAAAAATCCCCAAAACAATAGTATGAATAACATAAGCTATAAGAATGTACCCCTAAATTACAATGGTGTTGTCCATTATATTGAGCAGGTGGAACCCCGCGTATCCATGATACATGTTAAAGATAAAGATCCCAAATGTGTTCTTGCTACTCGAAGATCCCGTATTACTATCCCTGTAGCCTCCACATCCACCCAACCAAATCCTGTGAATTATCAATATAACATTCTTGATCAGTTAGGAAAGACACTTGCTCATATCCCAATTTTGGATCTACTTAAATCTTCTCATGTGCATTAGGAAATCCCAGACCGAGCCTTATAGGAAACTCGAGTACCTAACAACATCGATCCCACACAAATCCAAGCTTTAGTGGGACATCTAGCTTTATCTTACCAATTACACTTTAGCCAAAATGACATGCCTAACATCGATGCTAATCACAACCATCCCCTACATATCAAAGTCCTAGTTTCCCATCATAAAGTAAAAAAGGTCCTGGTAGATAATGGATCTACCCTCAATCTATGCACTCTAAAGTTCATAAAGCAAATAGGGTATAGTCAAGTGGATTTGAGTAATCAAATCATTACAATCAAGGCTTATGATAATGTGGAAAGATATTTTGAAGAGATTATTAGTCTTCCTATCTAGGGTGGACTTGTGGCTCAGTATGCTACATTTCATGTCCTTGATCTGGACTTACCATATAACCTCCTCCTCGACCACCCATGGCGCCATGCCATGCAAGTCATCCCCTCCACAAATCACTAATGCCTAAAATTCCCTGTTAATGGACATGATGTCACCATTTATGTCGACCCACAACCATTTGAATACTACCGTGCTTTAGAAGTATCATTTCCCCATTTGCATTATTGTCCTGGGGTCGAAATGGGGACACCTCAATCATCATCCTCCAATCCATCATCGAGCATGACAACCACTCCATCTTCTACCACCGATCCCACCATCACCAAAGTCTAGATCATTGAAAAGGGTTGTGGTGAATACAAAATGCATATAGCTCTAAATATGGCAACCATGCCACCATCACCACACATGTACACTCAACCTTCACAGTCTGTACAAAAACAAGAAGATGAGACCATTACCTTCAGTGCCAATTTAAACATCCCTACTAGCACTTTTTGATCCCCTGGTTTAAGGACAGATGCACCCAAAGATGATATCAGTCAATGGATATATTGTGAAGAGCCCCAACCAAATGCTCCTCTTAAGGAATATTTTCAGGAAGCATACCCATGGTTTGCTAAGTTTGCAGAGAAGCATAATTATCAAGGTGGGGGTCTAGGTAAAGAAGAACAAGGGTGGCTACAACCTATTGATGTACCAAAGCTTCCACATAATTTAGGCCTAGGATATGACAAAAAATAGAAAGGCCCTACAACATCATCCAATACTTCCAACAGTGTTAGTGTGGACAATGGTCCCTTAGAAGACATACCTGAGGAAGAGTCCATCATACATGTGTACGATGATGTTGATCACACAGGCTTGTAATCCATGTTTGACTGCCTATCTATTTTTACCATTAGCCTTTCCCTTCGTCATCCTGAACTTATTGATTGGGACCTACGTGATAGCACACCTATCAGTGTCTCCCTAATACATATGTAAACCTTATGGGATTGAAGGAGGATGAATGCTCCAGTCACAAAAGTAAAAACAAGAAAAATAAAAAACAATCATCTAGTGGAAATCTCCCTAAGGCACTTCTTGACCTAGAAAAAGTAAAAATAAAGGACACATCTAATAGTGAAAACCTCGATGAGGCACTGGAGGATGGAGACGTTCATCTTCCCCTTGTGGGAACTCAATTATCTACACAATCATCTATACTAATTGAAGAATCTGTAGAAGTCAATCTTGGTACTACAGAAAACCCGAAGATAACCTATGTAGCCAAATCATTATCAGAATGGGAATATCATGTCATTGTGCAGCTTCTCAAAGATGGAATCATTAAATTTTCTTGGTCGTACTCATACATGCTAGGTTTAGACCTTGCTTTAGTAGTCCACCATTTGGATGTTCACCTAGACGTCAAGCCTATCAAGCAGAAACTTAAAAAAATGCATCAGTGGGTAACACTATTAGTCAAGAAAGAATTGGAGAAATTACTAGAGGTTGGCTTTATCAAACCAATCAACTATCCTGACTAGATCTCCAACATAGTACCTATTGCCAAACCTAATAGAGACATTAGGATTTTCATAGACTTTTGAGATCTCAACAAATCCTATCCAAAAGATGACTTTCCATTGCGTAATATCAAAATTTTGGTCGACCTCACTATAGAACATAAGATGTTGTCCCTTATGGATGGCTTCTCTGGCTACAATTAGATTTAAATTGCACCCAAAGACCAACACAAGACTGCTTTTACAATGCCTTTGGTTACCTTTTGCTATAATGTCATGCCCTTTGGTTTTACGAATGTGGGGGAAACATATCAGCAAGCAATGACTGTTATCTTCCATGACCTCATCCACATTATCATGGAAGACTATGTTGATTTTTTTTGGGAAAGTCCAAAACAAGAGCAGAGCATCCTACCATTCTAAAAAAGATCTTTGAGTGGTTGGAATAGTACAAGCTAAGACTGAATCCAAAAAAGTGTGTGTTTGGTGTCACGTCTGGGAAGTTTTTGGGCTTCATAGTCTCTTGAAGGGGCATTGAGGTTGATCCTACCAAAGTAAAAGATATCATGGACATGCCTCCACCTCAAAACCTGAAATAGTTAAGAATCCTTCAGGGAAAGCTACAATCTATCCATCGGTTTATAGACCAACTTGCAGATAAGTGTTAGTCATTCGCCCACCTTCTAAAGAAAGACACCATCTTCAAATGGAGTCAACAGTGTCAATTGGGTTTTTATAAGATGAAAGAATACTTGGCCCATCCGCTAATCCTGATGCCACCTATTCCAGGAAAACCTCTCCTATTATACATCTCTACTACTTCAGTCACACTGGGGGTATTATTGGCACAATATGACAATTATGCAAAAGAACAAGCAATCTATTATATTAGTTGTACACTAGTTGGTTATGAATTGAATTATTCACCAATGGAGAAAGCTTTCTTCATAGTGGTGTTTAGTACATATAAATTCAAACATTATATGCTCAGCCATCCTATCAAACTAATAGAAAAAATTGATCCACTGAAATACATATTATCCAAAACCACCTTAACTGGTCACATGGATAAATGGGCCATGCTCCTCAGTGAATTTGACATAGAATATGTGGATCGAAAATCCATAAAGGGACAAGTTATAGTTGATCAATTGGTTGATGCACCCCTAGTAGATTCTTATCCTTTGGTCACCAAATTTCTAGATGAAGAAGTCTTTGAAGTTGCAAAAGCGCCCACTTGGATCTTGTACTTTGACAGATCTTACACTCATAATGGATCAGGGGTAGGAATTCTATTTGTTACCCCTCAAGGTGATTACATTCTGAAGTCATTCAGGTTGGCATTCTTGTGCACCAACATTATAGTTGAGTACGAAGCCCTCCTCATAAACCTCATAATTGCAAAGCAGTGGCACATAACTCACCTAAGGGTCTTCGACGATTCCTTGTTCGTCATCAAGAAAGTTAATGATGAGTTTCTAACAAAAAATGACAAGTTGTTACCCTATAAACGCATGGTGGATGACTTCAAGAAGTATTTCATCTCCATACAATTTGATCAGATTCCCAGGGTACAGAACAAAGTAGCTGATGCCATGGCTACTATTGGCTCCTTGATCGACATGCCTAAAAACTGAATAGAATGTGAGTTCCTCATTGAACAACTCTTAATCTAAACATATGACATCCCTAAGACTAAAATGGTGTGTGACATCATAGGTCTCACTTCCCCTTGGTACCAAGACATCTACACTTACCTCCATGATAACATTCTACCCTCGGATCTCATACAAAACCAACAAAAATCCTTTATCCAACGTTCATCCCGATACACCATCATTGCTGATACGCTTTATCTTCATGGGTATGATGGAACTCTCATCAGGTGTCTAGACAAGACCGAAGCCTATACTGCATTAATAGAAGAAAAAAGTGGTGTTTGTGGGGCTCATTCAAATGGTATGGCCTTGGCTAAAAGAATTCTTTGAGATGGATATTATTGGCCTACGCTAGAACATGATGTTTGTGAATTTGTGAAGAAATTCCTTCCATGTCAGCAGCATGTAGATCTAATTCAAACTTTGGCACAAGACCTTAAGCCCCTTCTTGCACCATGGCCCTTCTCTCAATGGGGTTTTGACTTGATTGGAAAGATATAACCACCATCCTTTGATGACCACACCTTCATAATTACCACCACTGATTACTTGACCAAGTGGGTGGAATCAATGCCACTCTCACAAATCACTGGTACTCAAATTTCAAAATTCATCCTCTACCATATTCTTTATAGATATGGTATCCCATCCACCATCCTCTCTGATAACGGAAATATTTTCAAAAACCAAGCCATGAAACACCTCTGTGACACCTTTCATATTCAACATCATTGGTCAATGCCTTATTACCCCCAGGGTAATGGTTAGGAAAAAGCTACCAACAAGACTCTGATATGTATCCTCAAAAGTGTTGTCAATAAAACTGGTTGAGATTGGCACCTCCACATTCATCCTGCCCTCTGGGTGTATCACACTTCCATCTGCACCCCTATTGGTGCCACCACATATTCCCTTCTATATGGTGCCAAGGCCATATTTCCAATCAAAGTTGAGATCCCATCACTGAGAATTTCTCTGAAGAACCTTATTAGTGAGGAAGACGCTCGCGTTGCATGACTTGCCCAGGTGGAATTACTTGATGAAAGATAGATCAAAGCCTATGGTCATCTTTAATCTTATCAAAAAATTCTCAAGCATAGATACAACAAGAAGGTTCGCCCTCTTCAGTTCAATGTTGGTGACCTTGTCCTTAAAGAAAATCAGCACACCTAGCAGGATCGAGATAAGAAAGGCAAGTTTGAAGCAAATTGGTGGGGTCCTTATATCATCACCACAAAGTATGGATCTGGGGCATATAGACTCACCACTCTTGAAGGAGAGCCCTTAGAAGAGCCTATCAACATCATGCATCTAAAATTTTTTTATACCTAGGTCTGCTTGGTGACCCTACCTGTGCCAAAAATCTAAAAAAAAGTAAAAAATTGACAAAAAAATACACAATTTAAAAAAAAAAAAAAACCAAAAATAGTAAAGAGAAATAAATTTTTCCTATGGTGAAAACCACCCTTGGTGGCACCTTGGTTAAGTATGGGTGGTGAAAACCTAATCACAAGCACCACCCGTAATGTGCTTAATCATTATCTACCTCGCGCCCTCATTACTTTATGACTTCACCCATCCTATCCTATCACTCCAACAACATCCCATCCTTGGTCGCTTGGTATTTTGATTGAGCATTGGATGATTATTAACTATTCGCCATCCTAAGCCTTTTATCCCAATCTCAGCTCATGTCATTTGTCCACTTGTCAGTCGGTTTGTGTCATCATCTAGGATCGTCCATCGTGTCCATCTCCATCTAGGCCTCATCCTGTCATGTCAGAATTTTGGTCCTTTGTCAAATTACATTTCCCCTGCACTTTCACAT
>VDFB02270651.1:776835677-776884959 GCA_007258455.2 Sequoia sempervirens
GAATTGATAAATAAATTCCCACAAGGTGTAAAAAATTAGCCAACAACTTTGAATATCTATCTTTAAACAAGATCGATATTCTTTGAATTTTTCTAATGTACAACTCCCTCACAAAATTTGAAATGAATTAAAAGAACAAGGAAAATAAAACACCATGCATGATTTTAACCAAAAAGAAAAAAAGGTAAACCCGATATCAGAAAATTCCAAGTACTAGGTGCTTGAGTAGTAATAGGAAATATTAGCACAAAGACTAATTGGTCAACAAAGATAAATTATCTACTTAATACCATATGAGAAATTAAACTAGATGTAAGAAATGCACTTCTCATACCAAGATAAGATATGGAAGATATATTCTTAAACACAAAGATTTGAGAAATAGATAAAGTCGGCCAAATTGCACACAAACAAAATGGTAATTTCATTCATCAATAGTACTGAGAAAAACTTGCAGATTAATTTCCAGAGAGAACATATGAAAAATAGATACATCTTAAATAGGCAAATGAGTTTCACCTCTTCATGTGCATAGCCCATTAATCAAAAGACACATAAGGAAAATAAAGAAGATTCAAGCCACTATGACGGTGTCGCTTCATTTCCAGTCTCCTAGGTTGCCAAAGGTCTCTTCTACCACACTTAGAAAGTATTTAGGACATGCATCAGGTCTTTGTGTTGAGGGATAGCCACACTTTCCACATAAAATCTAGATCTTTTATCCATTTCCATGCGTTGCTCAAAAAAATTCAAGTGATCAATGGCCTGAGATGATACCAAGTGTAATTCACATAGCTTCTATAAGTGTTTAACATTAGGAGTGGGTATTAAAAGAGATTCTTTAACTATTTTCTAGAAATCAATGGTTAAATTTCTAGTGTCTACATTATCTTTGATCCCATTTTTATCCTGCAACAAACCAAGAGCCATCAAGGTGTTCAATGTCTCATCTGAAATGACATCCCATTCATTGATGACCTCTCTAAGCTTTTGTAAACTTTGTTTGGAAACTTGAAATTTCCATTCTACTCGTTTAGCCCATGACATGAAGTGAGTATCTGAAGCATTAGATATGATTTGATCTGTGGCCAACTTTTCCATATCTGAGCTCATCAAGAGTTTCAATTCAATATGATAATTAACCCACAAATTTTCTTCTTTCTCAATGGAAATGATATCATCTCCTAAGGTAGCTCTAAAAGTATTTGCTTCTTGAAAATGTTTTAAAGATTCGAAAATAACAAGCCCTCCCTTCTTGATAAGGGATTCATTCTAGTCATCTATGGCCCAACTTAGGCTCTAATTATTTTTTATTTTTGTTAGGGCTTCCTTTCCTACCACAGTGAGAGATTCAATAGAAGCCTCTGCTTGAGAAATGGGTTGTGGGACAACCTCAAAAATGGATTTCAAATAGGCAGTCAAGTTCTAAACCTGAGCTTTTAACTCATCCTTGCTTTCTTTATCTTTCTTCGATCTCTCCACCATTATGGCTACTGATACTTGGAAAATTTGAACATCTCCATCTTTGGTAGGAGGACCAAGGTTGACCTTGTTCACCTCAAAATCACCCACTATTGCTTGTGAAGCATCTTTTTGTAGAGATGGGTGTGCAGTTTATAGTTGAAGTGTTCCTGATTCAGTATCATCTATAAGCATGGCAGTGGTTTTCAGCTTCTTAGGCTTAGGAGTTGAACTTCTTTTGTAACAGCTGACTTACCATGTCTTGCTTAGGCAAGCTTGATTGTATGGCTTTCCTTTTCTGGGATAGTGAATCCTCTAACCAAGCTGGGGTTGTAACCTTAATTGTCTTGAAGCTTTGGGATGCAAATAGAGTTCAAATAACTGGAGGAGTTCTCCTACAGGTGCAATTATTCCTGGCTCTTGAGAGGAGTTTATCTCTCTAACAGGTCAGTCATTTTGAGAGGGAGGAGAATCAACAATCAAACTTTCTAACCCTTCCTCCTCTTCTTCTCCTTCGTTCTCTTTTTCCAAAATAGGTAAATTAAAATATCATCCCCACAAGTTTGTGAGTACACATTCCTATCAGGTGGATCCTCATCATCGCTTCCCTGAGTACTTGTTGATGTAGACTGAGGGACATTACCAGTTGACTATTTGCTGGTAGAAGCATGTGAAGTACCTTCAATAGCCTGTGAATCCTTTGCTTTAGTACAAGGGCGAGATTGCTTAGTTTTCTTCTTGGTCACCCATTCCCTAGTTCTAGTTAGAACATCAGTTGTTCTCACCTCAATAGTTTCTTTTTCTTTAAAGTTCAAATCCATGGCGGGGATGGGTAGGCTTTCTATGGGTTTAGTGTTTATTGGGTCAATCATGTCAGATCCATGTTCAATAACATCTCTCAAATCCCACTTAAAATCATAAATAACAATTTTTTCCTCTGTTAACCTCATCCAACTTCTCCTCCTTGCCTCATATTCATCAAAACAATTAGCCCAATAGTCTTCAAGGTTGGGTTGGTGATTGAAAGGACCCATTTTAAGGTTTTCCTTTACATAGTCCTTTAGGTTGAAAGGAACACGCTCATCATATGAGGGAATATTATACTTGGATAGCTCTACCTCAATGTTCAAAGCATCAGACATAGATTGGGAGATGTATGCACTGAATCCAAATGGAAAGCTGACAATATGTCTCTTTTTTCCTTAACACAATCTATTCACATGACAATAAGTCTCTTTTTTCCTTGACACAATTTATAATAAAACCTTTGAAATTGAATTAAATGACAACCATAGAAATCCACAAACTGTATGGCCTCTAGAGACAATCTCATTGTTGGACACCCCTGAAATTCCCTGACCATTCTCATGGTAAAAGTATCAACAATTTTCCTTAAATGGAAGAAGATTTTATGAAGTTGAAGCTTGTCAAGGTAGTCATAGATTGTACTTTCCCTGATGGTAGATCACTTGGCCTTAATCTAGGCTAGGGTTGAGTACTTGCAAGGGCATGTATTAAGTAAGATGACATGAAGAAAAATCTATTTAGAACAAAGAGTGACATCAATTCATGTATATGATCACTAATGATCTTAGCCCAATCCAAAAATTGTTCTCCACTTAGTATAATCTGGATGAAGAAATACATCCATTCCTCAAAAATATGGATATTTCCATTTCCCCTAACCCTATGTAACAATACAACAATGTTAGCTAATTCATTTATCAAGTTTTTTATATGCATGTTGTGGGGAAATTAGGATTTACCCTTCTTGGGTTTAACTAACCAATTCTTCGCTATCACATTCTCGTAAACCCATTTCTTGGTAGTGAATTCAATCTAACAATTGTTCATGTCCATTGGTGAATATTCTTCCCTCTCTATAGTCCTCAAAAATGACACAAAGGTAGACCTATGAATTTTCAAAACTAGCGTATCGTCCTCCATTCTAACCTCTCATGTCTATGAGTTGTAATGTTGGATGAATTCCAATACTAATCCGGGACACTACACTACCATTGGAAATGTGGTAGCCTCAATCAATCCACTACCCATTAGCCTCTCGATGATAGGTGGAGGATTGGGTTGGTTAAATTTGTTTTTTAATTCATCTAGGTTAATAGGCCCTAACCGAGTGTCACCAATCTCAAGTCCCTCATAGGTTAAACTAGACACATATTCATAAAGAAAATATTTAATGCTAACCATGTACAATTGTGGCTTTCAACAATATATACTTATTGAATGCAAAAAAATTCAAAAAATAGGCCACAATGGATAAATTGAAAATACCTTGAAGATGATCTCTATAATTTGAATTGTGTGCTTCCTCCATCTCTTCCCCAAATATTGTCGTGACAAGAATGTTTTCTCACCCCGTATTTTATTAACTACAACTACATGGAGAAACATGGGGGAAGATGGCATTAATGTACCAATTTATAATTATGACACATGGTAGCTATCACTATCAACATTCCCCATATAACCATCTTTTGAAAATTTGAAAACAAACGTCTTTGGGAAATTATAAAAGAGGTTCCTGGAACTTTAGAAATATGCACCCAATGTAACACTTAAGAGAAATAAAAAAGGCCTCAGGTGGCAAAGTGAAAAGTTCAACAAACTATGGAAAAACTTGCCCGATTTAGCATGTGATGACATAAAAGGTTGCTCACCTTTACATAAAAAGGTTTTATGGGTTAGTGGAAGACTTAATTTGACAGGGAATAAAAGAATGATAACAATAACAAAACAAAAATTTTCTCTCTTGATGTGTGTTTGCAAATCTAGGTGAATTTCAGCTTGAAGATCCTTGAAGAAAAAATTGCAAAATTTTTCAAGAAATTGTCATCTTCACAAAAACTCACCTACAGACCAGAATTTAGACATTCAGACTTAGAAATTAGACAAGAAGGAAGCTATAGAAGATCACTAGAGGCTACAAAAATATCAGTCAAAAACTAGTAATGAGAGTAAATCACCCTACTCGATGTATTAGTCTCGGTGTAGCCTTTTTGCCAACTTTCTGCAGATCCAAAATAGTCACCAAAAGATTCCAGATTATGCCCAAAATCTTGAAGTAGGAATAAATTTCCATACCTAGCATATTAGTCCTAGTGTACCTCAAATAATAGATTTTTCAGAGTTTTCATACCTTGTTTTGGCCTCTCCACTTCTCCAATGACTTTTTTGTTTCACCCTATCTGTCAATTTGATTTCATGCTTTTAAGTTACTAGGGTTTTGTGCTTAAGTGTTTGCATTTCTCCTTTGAAGCTTCATTTAATGGGGAAACCTCATCCAATCAAACAAGGAAACCTTTAGCCCATTCCTCAATCAAGTCATTTTGTTGAGGGATCTAGGTTTCCTAATGAACTAAAGTGTGAAATAGGTCCAAGTTCCATCTCCCAGAAGTTAGACACCTATTTCCCTCATGTCCATTTTGGTGAACCCAAAATTTGGACCCTTCAATTTTTGATTTGGAGAAGATTGTAGTCCTAGATCTAGATTGCATTAACTTTGTGTTAGATTTGCATTAGTTGAATTGCATTTAGGGATTCTAAATATTGCACTGGTGAAAAGTGCATATAGGTTGCATTTTTGCATTTTGTATTATTCAATTTCATTGGAAATCTATAAATTCACATAGTCAATTGAGCATACCACATAAACACATTGAAATCAACTCACAATTTGCTGATCCAGACTCAAAAACCCTAATCTAGGACTCATTCACCCACCTGGGCGATTTACTCCTAGTACATGTCTTTTTTTCAGATTTTTAGGTATTTTGTACTCTCTATTTTCCACTATCTCAACCTTCCAAAAACCTTACGTGGGACCCATATGCCTAGCTTGGTGTATTAATCCCTAATCATTAAAATCCTATCATATATGCTTTTGGTTGTTGTCTTTACATTACTATTTTAGTTTGCAGAATTACTATCATTGGCAATATTTTCAAAATTGGCTTCATTTCAAGTACATTTGTAAACATCAAATTGAAATCACATCATTTTAAGATATATTACATTTTAAATCAATCAATTATTAGTCTTGAATTTCATCATGGATATATTCTTTGGTAAGTTTTGGATGTCCTTAAAATAATTAGTGGGTGTGTCAAGTTGTATTTTTGGAAATGATCCTAATGAAATTGAACCCACTCATGCTCATTCAACTCCTAACACATGTCCTCCTCATGAAGTTGACATCATTGGAGAAGATGACTACATGAAATTCATACACTTCTTCCTTAATAATCTTGAGACTAATGCATCATTTTATCCATCCATGAAACAACCAACACAACTTGAGATGTTTGGTCTTTTATATCCTGAAATTGAGACACAAACTAAATCTAAGATCCCTACAATACATGAATATATATTCTCTAACCATGCAAGCATTCAACCATCCTATGTTAACAAAATGACCAACACAACAATCAGCCTAGAAGAGACATATGGAAAAGGCTTCACGATCTTAAGCAAACAACGATGTGACACAAGTGAACATGAAATTCATAAACTCTTAGAATAAATGCCAATTGAAGATACCAAAGAATTAGGGTACCAAGATCCTCCTCCCAAATTAAGTTTCCTCCTTCCTAAAGAACAACCAATACTTTACAAGGACGATAGGATCATCTTAGGTCCTCCTCAACATCTACCTCAACAAGTTGATGAATCCAACAAGAAACAAAAGCCTTACAAAATTAAGAAACTCAAATTTCCATATCCCATGTCTGCAACTGAAAGAACCTTACACATACCTCTAAATCAAGGACTCATAACATTACCACCCATTAGAGAAAATCCAAAGCCTAAGAACAAAAACATGTCTCATTTTCGATATCATAGAATTCTTGGATAGTTCTAATGAGTGTCATTCTTTAAAATGAATATTTAAGAAGTTTCGTATCATAGAAATAGTCCCTTTAAAAGTGTTCCCTTCGAATCCTTGCCATGTAATAGTTTTAGGATCATAACATCCTCACTATTGCATGTTTTAACATTCATCATAAATCATTTCAAAATGCGAGTTCTTTCTCGTCACCTACCTTGGCTCATTTTTTTCTTACACACAATGTGGGCAAGAATTTGATAGCCCTGTCCGAGTACCACACTTGTTGTTGTCCCTTTGGCTAGTTGTCTACTTTCCACATATGATGAACAAGCTTGGGATACAAATGACCTGCTATAGGTTGAATCACATGTTCCTTACTATTCTTTTTTTTTTCATGTTATGTGTGTGATTGCATGTACGTAATGTGATTTCTTGTACCGTTCCATTTGATGTATCTCTCTCTCTCTTTGTGGCATTCCTCTATTTGTATCTATATTATTCTATATGTCATAAACCTTTATCTTTTCTTTGTCTTGTGTTTTCATTTTTGGGATGACGCAATGTGTCGAGACATTTAGGTCTCTTCCATGTTGACCCAATTTTTTGTTTTTTTTTTTCTCCCTTTGTGTCATTCTTCCTTGATCCATGAGTATTTTGGGAATGATGAAATTTCTAAGCTCTCTAACAACATTGTAGCAAATAAATAGTGACTCTGAATCTATGGATCCCTTATGCGATTTTGAGATTTTGTTTTGTGGGCAACCATTTTTCGTGGTGTAACTTCATTTGGAAACATATGACTTGGAATAGGGCTTTCCAAATAACCTCTCATGTCTTTTTAGTATCATTTTATACTTTAAAGTAATTTCTCACAGCATGGTGCTTGGCAATTTTTTTAAAATGGGGGTATACATTGGCATTATTATTTTTCATTTCAATTACAACTCATTTTTCATTTTGTGGTCTTCTTACTTCATACAATTCATTTTTCTCTTGGTGATGACATTGGGCATGATTTATTTCAATATCATGATCTCTCTTAGCATGTTATATTCATCATAGTGGAAATGCCAAACAATTAGCATTCCCTAAGTTGTCAACCTTCTATTCTTCAATTAGTCTTGTACAAGCCTCTCTTGGAGACATTAGGCATGATGTTCACTAGGTTGAGACCTTACATGAACTAAGAAAAATCTTTTTGAATGAATCTTACACTATTTCACATTTACAATAATGGTTATATGTCCACCTTGCATAACCCACTTTACTTGCCTGTGGAGCCATTTTTTTTGTTCATAGGTGTTAGCATACAAAGTTTTTCTTACCTCATGGATCCTAGTGTTCATGCTCTGTGTGGCGCCTTATCAAAGTTATTAGGAGGCATAGATTTGGTATGGTTAATATGTATGGTATCTGACTATAGGCATGAATTTTCCATAGCCACTTGCTTGTTTGTGTGATCACATATCTGTTGCACGTGTGTGTGACTTACTTTTCTAGGAGCTCACCTAGTGGATACTAGATTTTGCTAGCCCTTGTGAGTGTGCATTTTGCTTGCATAGTGGACATTGTGTTCCACTTGTAAACATATTTTTGGACAAACAACTTAGGCTTGATCCACATCGAGTTGTACAAATAGTCAAGGCTTGATCCACATTCTTTTTCCTTTTCTTTCTTCTTTATGTCTTTGACAGTATATGCTTCTACCTTGTTGCTTCATCCATCATTCACATGCATGTTCTTTTGCACCTATGTTGGGTTGCCATAGGATCTCAATCCTAGGGGCTTGATCATCCCTCTTGATCAATGCCATCCTATCTCACTAACATTGGTAAAGTTGGACCCCTCTTCATGTGAATTTGTCTACTTTAATGTGAGTTTGATGCAAGGTCATCCTCTCACTAAAATGGGGGCTAAATGTAGTGTAGAAAAATGCATCCCTTTACATTTTCACACTTTTTTTGGGTCCTTCCTCTTAAAATTTGGCTCATTTATGTCTTAATTGGTCCTATTTTGCATCCAAAATCCTAATAAATTACATTTTTCTAAGGATGATCCCAACATTTTAACAAATGGTGAATCATAATTTAATGTTTTTGGTTATATGTTTCAAATCTAGGGATCTAGGACCCATACACCCCTCTAGGCGTATGGGTCACACCTTGGTCTTGGGACCTAATCTCAAATTTTACATTGAACACAATGCTCCTCAAATCTATGTCTTAGGTTTAAGCCTGTGGTACTCATATTTCCAACCTGGCATATGAGTCTCGTTTTAACCTAGAACCTATTTTAAATCAATTTCTTGGTGGGATTTTACTGTCCTTAGATTCAAATTCTGAATGCCAGCTTGTAGTGTTGTAATTTTAGAATACTTAGGCATAAACAAGTATATAAATACAAGGTTATTTCACATAATTTCTCCTTGAAAATTTTCAAGTCATCTAAGATTTTTCAAGAGAGCATTCCTAAGGTTTCATGATTCAAGGAAGCATTCAAGACGAAGTTTCAAACATTCAATCAAGAGTCAAGATTCAAATCCATTGAAGCCATTTCACACAATTTTGCAACCTTTATTTTGAGGGTTTGGTGAGTTGAAACATTGCATTTGTTCATTCATTGTTCCTTCATGCTTTTCTATTCCATTTCAAGGTTTAATTACCAAAACGAGGTTTGACGAAGGCAAACCGCTATTCCCTAACAAAACAACATTTTTCTCTCTTGATGTGTGTTTGCAGATCTAAGTGAATTCAAGCTTGAAGATCCTTGAAGAAAAAATTGCAAAAGTTATCAAAGTTTTCAAGAAGTCCATCTTCACATAAACTCACCTACAAAGCATAATTCTAACTTTCGAACTTAGAGATTGGACAAGAAGGAAGCTAAAAAATATGACTAGATTGTACAAAAATATTATTCAAACCCTAGTAATAGGACTAAATCAGCCTACTGGGAATATTATTCCCAGTGTAGCCTTTTTAGCAACTTTCTATAGATCCAAATCAGTCACCAGAAGATTCCAAATTCTTCCTAGAGTCTTGTAGTAGGACTAAATTTCCCTACTTGGTGTATTAGTCCTAGTGTACCTCAAACAACATATTTTTTAGAGTTTTTAGACCTTGTTTTGGCCTCTCCACTTCTCTAGCTACTTTTTTGTTTCACTTTGTTTGTCAATTTGATTTCTTGCTTTCAATTTTCTATGGTTTTGTGCCTAATTTTTTGCATTTCTCCTTAAAAGCTTCATTTAATCGTGAAACACCATTCAATCACACAAGGAAAACCTTAGCCCATTCCTCGAGGGGTATAGGTTTCCTAATGAACTAAAGTGTGAAATAGGTCCAAGTTCCATCTCCCAAAAAGTGGACACATATTTCCCTTGTGTCACTAGGTAAAAACTATGGAAGAAGAATTAAATCGAATAAAGAAAAATGTGACTCAGGTATTTTTTGCAAGACCTAAAGACATGAATGTTATTGGCACTAAATGGGTTTTTAGAAACAAGTTAGATGAGGATGGTCAGGTTGTCAAGGAAAAAGCAAGGCTTGTATGCAAGGGTTATGCTCAAGTTGAGGGTATTGATTTTGAAAAGACATTTTCCTTGGTTGCTTGTCTTGAGGCTACAAGAATGTTTTTAGCTCTTGTAAGTTTCAAGAATTTCAAAGTTTTCCAAATGAATGTGAATTCAACTTTTCTAAATGGAATCTTGTAGAAAAGGTGTATATTGAACAACTTTATTTATTCATCCTTTCAGAAAATCATGCTCATGCTTGCAAGCTAAACAAGGCCTTTTATGGGTTGAAACAAGCCCCTAGAACTTGGTACTCAAGGTTGGACAAGTACCTACAACAAGGCTTCATAAGAGGTATTGTGGATAGTAATCTCCATATCAAGAGTGAAGGGGATTTCCTATTGATTGTTGTGGTCTATGTGGATGATATCATTTTTGGAGGTAGTAGTGAAAAACTGTGCCAAGAATTTGTCATGGATATGCAAAGAGTTTGAAATTTCTATACTTGGTGAGTTGTCTTTCTTTATCAGGTTACAAATTTTCCAATTAGATAAGAAGATATTAATTTAAAAAACCAAGTGTATTAAATAAATGTTGAAGAAATTTAGGATGAAGACTACAATCAAGTGATCACTCCCATGGTTATAGAATGAAAATTGAGTAAGGATGATGAATATCCTAAGGTGAGCCAAACTATATACAGTTCAATGATTGGAAGTTTTATTATGTGACAATGATAAGAATTGACATTATGCGAGCAGTTGGTTTGGTGGAATAATTTTAGGTTACACCAAAGGAAACACATGTGCAAGTAGTGATGAGAATATTAAAACATCTTAAGGACACTATGGATTTTAGGTTGTGGTATCCAAGAGGTGAATATTTCACCCTCAAAACATACATAGATGTAGATTGGGCTAGTTTAATAGATGACAAAAGAAACACAAATGGAGGTGAATTATTTCTTGAAAACAATCTTGTATCATGGTTAAGTAAGAAACAAGAGTCATTTCCCTTGTCCACACCAAAATAAAAATATATTACAACAACTTCTTGTTGCACTCAAGTCCTTTGGATGATTTTTTTTTGAAGTAAATCAAGGTTGAATCTCATCCTCTCATTTTCATATTTTGTGACAATACAGGTGTAATTAGCAAGAACCTAGTTATGCAGTCTAGTATGAAGCATTTTCTGATTAAATAATATTTCCAAAGAGAGCAAGTGGTTGATCAATAGGTGAAGTTGGATTATGTTGCTACAAAAGAAAAAATTGTAGGCATCTTCATGAAGCCACTTCTAAAAGATATTTTTGAGTACCTCATGGAGAAATTGGGTGTGATATTACTTTCATCCAATCACTAAGTTCGTCAAAAGATTTATGTGTTCAAGGGGATCTATTCATTGCATTTTATTTTAGCCCCAAGATACCTTTGTCATTTATGTCAAAGGGGGAGAAGTAGAGTAAGGGGGATCATTTCATTCGATGGAAGCAATTCAGTCAAGGATAAGTAAGCTCTTATTGAATTTCAAGATTATTTCTTTGCAAGGTTGGAATTAATAATAAAGGGAGATATTGTTGGGAAAATGTTGTTATTAATGTCAAAGAACTTGTTGATGATGACAAGATAGCTTGTCAATGATGAGGAGAAAATTAAGATGTAAAAATAAAGGTTGATATTTGACATGTCTTGACCCATGTCTACCACCCTTGAAGGTGTTTTAAATGCAAAATAAAATAAGATAAATTGGTATGACCCTCCTCGTGGAGCCACCCCATTTAAGGATTTTTAAATTAAAAAAAACATGATTTTATATTTTTTTATGGGGCTCCTAAATAGGGATGACTCCCTAGAGTGGAGTGCCAACCTCGGAAAAATAAATCAAAAATTAAATAAATGTTATGTTTGCTAAGTGGGTTGACTCTCCTTGGAGAGACACCTCCCTTGGGTGAAGGTTCATGAAGTGAGTATAAATAGAATTTTGAAGGATAGGGCAAAAGCAATCAATCCAAGAAATATTTTTTATATGAAGAGAAAAAATAAAAAAATATTTGAAGAGATTTATGAGGTTGAAACATAAAAATTTGATACATGCTCAATTGAATATGTCAAAAGGGGGTATGGAGCATTTTTCATTAGGATACCAATCAACAAGGTGAAGTGATTGACTATCAACCTCGGTGCTGAGCCAATCAAACATGGATTTGCATCCTTTAGAGGGATAGGAATTCTTTGGAAATGATTGTGATTGATTACCCTAATTCAACTATATGACCTAAAGCAATAAATGCAATTATCCAAAAATTTGTAAATAGAAATGGTCAAGTTTGGACAGATTTGGAAGCTACAAACTAATACATACCTTCCCAAAAAATTTGGTTTTGATAGGGCTACAAAGACAGGGTTTCCATATGGTCGTTGAGTCCTCGTAATGCTTTTCTCCTTAGCTTTCAAAGTCCTTTGATGTTGGATTTGAGATTTTGTCTTATGCCTATCCCACAATTGGAATATCATAAATAAATCCTGTAGGTGAATTTTTGTGTCTTAATAAGAATGATGAAAATAAATGCAACAATGCAAAATGGATCTTCAAGCTCTCTTCAATCCACTTCAAACCTTCAACCTGCACATTCACAAAGGGAGAAAATGTTGAGAAAATGATAGAACCTTGAATGGAAAGGAAGGAAATGATAAATGAACACAATGCTAGAACTCCCCACCCTTCAATAGCTTCCTTGAAATACTAAAGACATGCACATCTCTTCAAGAATCTTGGGTCTTGCTTGCTTGATTTTCTTGAATTCTTGAATGCTTGAATGATTGAAGACCTACAACAATGTTAGCATTCACATAACATGAACATGAACACACATGAACTTTGACATGATGTTAGATCTTGAATTGATGTAATAATGCTCTAATATGTTGCTCTTTAATGCTCTTGACAATAATTTTATCAATAGGATTGCTTCATAAAGTGTGTTATTTCTCCTTATATTTCAAATGATCAAATGACTATGTATTTATAGGTGTATATCCAATTTCTCAAAAATTAGATTCTAAAATCCGACACTTCATATTTGAAATTTTTATATTAAAATATCACCAATAACATATTTGTATTTGGGACCAAGCTAAGGAGAGGAACTTGGCCCAAAATTTTAGGACACTTGATCCAAAGTAATTTAATGATTAAATTCATTTGTTTAATATTGGTTCCTCTTCAGAAAATAGTAAAAATTAGGCTTTGGAATGCATAATTTGGAAAATGAGAATCTTAATTAAATCCAATAAATTAGGGAGCCAAAAATATAATGTAAAACTGTAAGCGTATACACCTTTTTATAGTATAGAGACGTGAGAAAATTTATAGTAGCAATTCTATGAGAATAAAAGTAAAAAATAAGAGCAATGTCATCGCGTTTTTATGAGAAGAATTATTGAACACTATATTGCATATTTATGAGTGGATGTATGGAAAATTTGTGCACAGTTGAGAGGGTAGATCTAAGAAGTTGCAAACAAAATTATTATATTATTCTTGTTGACATTGGAGCCTCTTATTGGAATGGATTTGTCAGTGGTCGGGATTGGAGTCAACAATGGGTTGGTGCCAACAAAATTTGTAATAATATTGATACAAGCCAATTTTTTTTTTGTGGTTTTCACCAATAAGAGTTTCCATGTAAAATCATGTGTCTCTTATGTGTGCTTAATTCCTAGATCTTGCATGCATGGTATTTCTATGAATGATTAAGGTTTTTAGTAATACTATTGTGATTATTTAATTTGTGTAAAGTTTTGATCTATACATATTCACACCCCCCTCTTAGTATAAGTGTGTGTTTCATCAAGACCATGTTAAAATTTGTGTCTGTGTATTCATTTTTATTTATTTTTGTATTTGAATTTATAATTTTTTATTTTATTACTCCATCCTATTGATTAATCCTGACAAAACCTACTCAAAAAATACACTAAATTAAAATGATGTTGTCAGAGGTAGAGAACAAAAGCCTCAGTACACCAAATCAATCACAAGTTGGACATTGTGTGACTAAAATATCACAATAAGGTAGAGGATATCACCAAAAGCATAGATATGTAAGAAATAGGAAGTGAGGAACAAAATGCAAGACAATTTGGGTCATAATTCCACTTGGAAGCCATTTATACATACCATATATTCACGTGGAAGTTTTGAATTCTAGTTAGGCATCAAGGCTTAATAAGAAGTTATAATGTGAAGACAAAGACCAAAGTAGGAACTAGGTCACAAGAGGAGCTTAGAACTTGGAACCTAGTTCCAAATGAGCCCCATGACCTGACAAGAACCAAAGAGGTTTCAAAGCCACTAAGAGCCTTGAGACTTATAAGGGTACAAATACCAAAGGTGAAATACCCAAAAGGAGCAAGGCGACAACCAACCACCCAAAACCAAGGACAATATATAAAGAAAGTAAAAACGAGAAAATAAGGGGTTCCCAACATTTGTGAGTAAAAGGGTGGGGTGTGTATGAAAGGAATAACATTACCTATATTATATGTAACTAGAAACAACATATGTGGAGAAGTAAATAGTTGTAACAACGTTGTACACAAATTACCTACCTACCTATAGTAGATTGAAATATGAAAAATGTGGATTTCAAATTATTGAAATATGAACATTTGTATTTAAAAAAAAACATAGATATATATAGATGCATGTGTGTATAGTTATATAGAAAGTTGACATAGAGGATTTGACTATACTCCAGAATGATGGAAAATGAGGTGGTTGTGAATAAAGCATTCTAAAAAATTATTAGAGAGAAAATAAATAAGCATCCAAACTGGAAATGTTATAAAGTGGACAACGATAGGAGTGCAATCCATTCCAAAACAAATTAGAGTTTCAAACCCGAAGATCAAGTTGAGATGCTTAAGTAGAGATTGAAGAGCATATTCAAACCGTGATTCTCTTAAAAGGCCAAACTGGACTGATATGCCACTTCTAGCATATGATTCCTAGTTCAGTGAAATTACTAGATTTTAGGTTTTTTAGACACATCTCTACCAGTTTCCTCTTCATGCCCAAAATCCCTAATCTTGGACTAATCACCTAGAGTGGCGTATGAGTCACAACAAACATTAATTTCAATTTCTTCAACATTTCAAGTCTTCATTCAAACTCTTACAAGTTTCCAAGTGCACACCTATGATCTCTCAACTTTCTATTTTGATTTACATGCATTTCTAGGTCATTTAGTGAAGTTTTACATTGCACTAGGTTTAAAAATTAGGTCTTACATTTCATTAGTCTTTCCAAGCCCTATCTTGGTGGTGAACCCCTCTTTATTCATTAATCAGAACCTAAGACAACCCTTAGCAGATCTCTTTCCTTCATTACATCCTTGGATTCTGATCTTTAGGGTTTCCTTAAGTGAAACAAGACAGTGAAATGCGAGGAGCCCTATCTCTTCTAGTGTAGAAGCCCTCTTACCAGTTTTATGATGTTTCATTTTGGTTTCATGTTTCATTGTGTAGTCTTCTTACTTCATGTGATGCGTCTTTCTCTTTGTAGATGACATTGGGTATGATTTCCTTCAAGAGTGTGATCTCTCTTAGCATATTACATTCCTCTAATTGGCTTTATGTGATACACTACATCCCCTAAGTTGTGAATCTTTTATTTTTCAATTGGTCCTCTCTTGAAGACATTAGGAACAATGTTCCTGTTACCTAATTTCACTACTTGCTCAATTAGGATGAGCTTTGTATTTAGAGAAAGAGAGAGGTGCATTTTAATCATTCCTACATTACATCCAGATGCATAAATGAAATAATCTAAAAATATTGCAAATTACTACATTCATACATATGCATGTAATAGAAGAAAGATTCAAAATATTTTCTGGACAGCAAAATAATCTTTATTGAATGTATAAGTATACATTATTTGACACAAGTCGTGAGATTGACTTAGCTTATTCAATAAAAAAAAAGAAAAAAATATACATTAATAAGTAAAAGTAATGTGCATGTAGGGAGGGAGACTAGTCATTTCTTGAGAATGACTGGTTCTTGTTGTGTCATCTTGTCTTGCCGCAACTTTGTACTGCTTGTGCCGCTGCTCCATATCGCTCCTAGTTCCTACATGAGAATAAAGAAATAGTGTTAGAGCAATGTTCAAAGCAATGAAAAGTATCAAACCATACATGAGAAGGTACTTATACACATATAAACTTATCTTCAAAATGCATTAAACAAGAAGGCATACTTTAACTATCCTGGAGAACCATTAAAGTCATCAAACACACCTAAAACATGTCATGTTTTTCTAACTTGTTTGCTTCATGTGGAGATACAAGAAAAATAATGTGGCTGATTTGTTTCTTCAAGTTACATGTGGGTTAAAACGTGGCTCCCATAAGGGTTGAGCCTGACATGCCAAGTTATCAAATGATGAGCTCATTTGAGCTTATTTAAGAGAGAAATGCAATCTTAAAAGTTAGTACAAACTATGGTCATCTTGTCATAAGTTGACATGGTAGACAACAAGAAAATCATAAGACAATTTGCATTGCATTATTGAAAAATCTTTAAGGTCTTTCATGAACAAGATGGAATAATTTGAGCAAGTTTATATTCTTATTCTTAATGCATTTTTATTAATATGGAAGTTGTATTTCCTCATCATTTTCATTATCAGGTTTAAGGATGTTACAGCTACAAAATTTGAGTGATTTTATTAAAGCAGTTATTCCTCATCATTATATAATGGATCAATAGCAAATGCATGCTATGATAGTAAGGGGAGAAAGAGCAAGTCTATGAAGACCTTATGATAGCATAAATAGGGCATGTGATCTGTTACAGAATGCCTAAGAGATGACATGAGGATATTAAAAGAAATGGTAAAAGGATAATGCACGCATAATAAAATGATGGTACACCAAAATCAAGATGCTATGGTAGTAATGTGAATCAATGAGCAAGCTGTCATCAAGAGGTTATAAAAGCATTTACAGTCACAAAGGAATCTTCTTTTATGCTGAAATCTGATACTACACATATGTGAAGAAACTAATAGTGGAGGTTTTCAAAATTAGCTTCTTATAGAAATATTTTTCAAAGGGTAAGTTTGTTAAAATATGTAGAGTTTTTATATGGAGGTGCACTATATGTTATCCTCCTATCATTTTATAATGGAGACTTCATTATAGCAGATAAAGAATTTGTGACAGTGAAATTAAAAATTTGCACATGAACAACTTTTAAGGCAATCAAGATAAGGAAAAAGAGCATGAATGAGATGAAATACAAAGGTTGTGCCAATAAAAGGACCAAAAGGATAAGGGATTTTTTTTTTCGTCAGAGAAGCACAGTGGAAAGGAAACCCTCATTTTCATATACTAAAGTCTTTAAGCTTCAAATTAGAGAGTCAATAGAAATACATATGTATTGTGGTCATTAAACACATCTAGGTTTTACTTTCATGACTTAAGTTTTTTTTTAATATGGAATGAAGCAAAGAAAAGACCAAAGTATGAAATGGAGCCTTAAGCTATAGTAGAACTAAGGAAATCAAGAAAGCTCACGACCAAGTCTTAGTGGATTTTGAGTTGCAAGAAAAGATGTGTAGGGTTTTAAAATCATGCCCATATTGTGCAATGACATTCAATCATATAGCAATCTTATGTTTCTCTCACAGAGTAGTATTTCTTATGGAGAAGTTGACTGAGGAAGCTCTTGTTTCAACTACCCACCCCTCATGAAATGTCATCCATATTATAATCTTTCACAATGAAGACCTAATAAGGTTAATTACAACAAATGTTGGCCATAGTTACATGGCATCACAAAAAATGTAGAAACCTCAATGAAATTTGGTGAGGCCGCGGCTATGAGGGAACTGAAAACCCCAAGTTGTAGTATATATAGATATGCAACATAAAAAGTGCAAAATGTGAAACTAACAAAATTTACAATGGCTTTAAGTCGTTTATCTTCTTCCAAATAAATCAAATAAAGACAAAATAAATATTTCAAGCAAAGCTCGAGTTGGGCATGAAATGCACAGAAAGCCAAGACATATGCCCAAATATTTTCTGTTTAAATATGGCTCAAAGTAGCATATCGAAGAAAATGATGATGCTTACCAAAATGTACATAGAATCTGTATAAAATAAATCCTCCAAAAAATCCCTTGAGACCTCCAAACCCTACAAATTTTCCATGTTGGCGCTTTCCCAACAGTAGCAGGAAGAAATGGGAATGAAAATGAATAGCATTCATTTATGGTTTAGAAACCCTAAAATGAAGTTCGATGGAGTCAAAAGGATTTTTCCTTTAATTTTTTGAAAAAACTTTATTCATATAAGGGTCGTGGCATATTTTATGCCTTAGGATTATTTTGAGGGAAATTTTTTTGAAATTTTTCATATGATTTAGTCATTATTATGTTTTTGGCTTAGTCAAAACTCCTTTTATTTTTGCATTTGAAGTTCAAATGTGTAAATATTTATTTAAGTGATAATTATAAATCACTTTAAATAAATGATATTTGAAATGAAAAATAGAGATATCATTGCTTGCTAAAGTTAATGATAGTTCAAAAAAGAAGTGATTAAATTTTCAACACGTGACAAAGAGGGAAGATAGAGATATGCTTGATTTTATGGTTTGCAAGCATGTGCCATGAATGGAGGGAGGTTGTTTTCAATTTGCAAACTTTGGAGGGATTTTACGAAATTTTTTACTTGCTTTTGGGAGTCTTTTGAGGGTTTTTCTATGAGTTGCCATGTTGGATTTGGTCAAAATTGACCATTTCAACCTTTTGGAGCCTTTTTAGATGAGATCTAGGGGCTGTATTTGTGGGATTTTAAAGGGAAACTGACCCAAGGAAGCTTCTAGCTCTTGGTTTAGTGCAATTGTTTGAAGCTAAAGGATGTAGATGCTTTTGTAACTAATTTTTTAGTTAGTTCTTATTTATATAGTTTTTGTACTAAGTGACATTTAGAGTCCTTAGATAGATTTTGGCATCATTTTGTAACTTAGTTTGCTAGATATGAAATACAGATAACACCTTGGATATTATGGACTCAATTTTTCCTTCTTGTTGTTGTAGCACTATGTATTAAACAATGATTGATCAAATTACTTGTGAGGTATTTTAATTTCCTTGTGATTTTGTCTCATTTTCTCATGCCTCTTCCGTAAAAGTATATTTATGCAGGTTACAAGTTGTGTTTAATGTTACATGTCTTTTAAATTGTGGAAATTCTTTCCTTTTCAAAAAGTTGATGTATTCAAATCCTCTTGTAAAATGTTTATTCATGAATCTATAGAAATAAGTTGTGCAACTCAAATTCTGTCATTAGTATTCAGGTTTATGAAAGTATGAACTTTCATGATCCTTGTTAGTTTGTTGTATCACATGTTATGTTTAGTTTCAGTATTTCATTTTAAGCACTCTTTCTCCCTTTTCCTTTACAACATCAGTAGCTTTAGGTGACACTAGAGGAAGTCGGCCTTCTCTAGAGGTTGACCTCTACTTATCAAATCTCACACTTTGAGAGTTCTTCCCATGTTACACTAGAATGTTGAATTTCATATTCAACAATGTGCAATTTCAGTACATAATAGTTCCCTAAGATAAGACCTTACATAAATTGAGCAAAACTCCTTTGAACATTCCCTATATTGCATTTGCAATTTTGATTATATGGCCACCTTCAATAACACACCTTGCATGCCTATGGATCCATCTATTTTGTTCATGAGTTGCAAGCATACAAAGCTTTTCTTGCCTTATGAAGCTCAAAGTTCATTGTTTTTTCGCACCTTATCAAAGTTATCAAGAGGTATAACTTTTGTCTAGTTGGACGGGAAGCCAAAACAAGTCATGACTTTCCCATAGCCACTTGCTTGTGTGTGTGAGAGCATATCGGCCATGTGTGTATGTGTCTCACCTTTTGGATACTTATCCAGTAGACAACCTAGAGTTCTGTTGCCTCAGAGTGAGCGTATTTTTACACAAACAAGTTAGCTCTGATCCACAACAAGTGGGACAAATAGTCGAAGGTTGATCCACCACTCATTTTATTTTTGTTTTTCTTCTTTGTCTTTGGCAGTGTATGCTTATGCCTTGTTGCTCCTTATATCATCTTTCATGTGTGTTCTTTTGTGCATATGTTGGTTTGTCATAGGATCTTGATCCTGGGGGCTTGATGACCCCTCTTGATCATTGTCATCTTATCATATCAACATTGGTGCACTTGGACCCCTCTTAATGTGAATTTGTCTACTTTAGTGTGAGTTTGAATAAAGTTCCTACTCTCACTAAAGTGGGGGCTAAATATGGAAATGGAAAAAAGTATCCCTCTACTTTTTCATGTTTGTTTGAGCCCTCCTTAAATTGAACAATAATGTTGCCTAGATTTAGTGTTGTAATGTGTTTAACACATTCACATTAGATCATGCACCACTTTGAACCAAATGAACCTAATTGTACCTTATTTAAGGTGTTGTAAAGTGTTTTACCACACTTTCACACTAATCTAAGGTTTTTATTATTAATTGGGCTTATTTAAGCCTTATTTGGCCTTAATTTGCATCCACAAGCCTTAAATAATGCATCTTTCCAAGGATAATCCTCACATAAACCAACATCCAATCATAGTTCATGTATTTGTAGGTTGTGGCCCAGATTTAGTGATCTGGGACTCATACACTACCTTGCGCATATGAGTCCCACCTAAGTTTTGGGGCCTTGATCTTGATTTTACATCATTTTAAGCATTTTTGACAAATGTGTCCCACAATCAGCCTAATGGGTCTCATACGCCACTTCTGATGTAAGAGTTCCATGTGGCCCAAAATAGAATTTAATTCAAATTCTTGGTGGGGTTTTATTCTCCTAGTTATGATGTCAGATTGTAGTGTTGTAATTTTAAGAAATTTGGCATAAACAAGTATAAATACAAGGTCATTTCACTCATTTTCACCTAAAAATTCATGAGTATTCCTTATAGAAAATTGGAGTTTACAAGAGCATGCAAGTATTTACAAGAGCATTCAAGAGTTGATCATCAAGTGTTTTGGAGCACTATTCAAGTATCAAGAATCATGTCAAAGTCATCATGCATCATGTTTGTATTTGAGCCAACAATTGTGATGTAGGATTTCATGTTTCAAGAAAGTATTCAATTCAAGATCTAAACATTCAAGCAAGAGTCAAGATCTACATCCATTGGATCCATTTCATGCATGTTTATAGCACTTTATTGCTAGGGTTTGGTGAGTTGTAACATTGCATCATGTTCATTCATCATTCCTTCATTTCATTACAAGGTTTAATTACCAAAATGGGGTTTGACCAAGGAAAACCCCTTTCCACTAACAAAACAACATTTTTCCCTCTCTTTAGTGTGTGATTTGGAGATCTAGGTTGAAGACATATTGAAGAGAAATATTGGAAATAAGTTGTTAAGTTCACAAAGTTGACCAAGTTATCACCTTGCTATGAAGATAATTTACAGGTTACAAATCAAAGTTTCAAACCCAAAGACATTTACAAGTTACAAATCAAAGTTTCAAACTTGAGCATCAAGTTGAGAAGGTTAGCAAAGATTGAAGAGATGATTCAAACCCTGATTCTCCAAAAAGGCAAAATTGAACTAATACACCACATCTATTGTGTGAGTCCCAATTCAACCAATTTTTTAGATTTCAGGTGTTTCAAACATATCTCTACCATATTCTTGTTCCTACCCAATGACCCTAATTTGGGACTAAATCGCTCATACTGGTGTATGAATCCCAACATACACTAATTTCAATGTTTTCAACATTTCAAGTCTTCATTCAAACTCTTACAGGTTCCAGGTGCACACCTCTGATCTCTCAATTTTCTATTCTGATTTGCATGGATTTCTAGGTCATTTAGTGAAGTTTTCCATTACACTAGGTTTTAAACATTAGGTCTTGCATTTTATTAGTTTTTTGAAGCCCTATCTTGATGGTGAATCCTTCATTAGTCATTAATCAGACCCTAGGACAACCTTTAGCAAATATCTTTCCTTCATTACATCCTTGGATTGAGATCTCTAAGGTTTTCTTAAGTGAAACACGATAGTGAAATTGGTGGAGCCTTATCTCTTCAAGGATAGAAATCCTCTTCCCATTTTTTTGATGTTTCATTTTGGGAGAGAGAGAGAGAAATTAAACCATGTATGTGTGTAACAATGGAACCCTAACTCAAAACATGTTTGTGTACCTGATATATGCATGAGATTTAAATTCTTCTAAATATGAAACCCTGGAAAATAATTTTTGTATATATATATATATATATATATATATATATATATATATATATATATGACAATGTGTATAAATATATGAGGCATCTAAACAATGGAAGCTTGATTTAAAAAATATTTGTTTATACCAACATATGCATGATCTTCCATGGTGTATTTAGAAACTTGTAATATCCCATCGTTGTATATATATAAAGCCATATAAATATTGAAACCATGATTAAAAATATATTTGTATATACCCACATTTGCATAACATTTTTAGATACTTTCAATTATGAAACCTTAAATATAATATATATTTATCACTTTATATGTATGTAGGTATGTAGCTATAATTTTATTAAACACCCTTTATGGTTTTCACAATACAAAATAAGAAACTTTGAAAGGTGATAAAAGTTATAATGTTGTACACAAACTACGTATGAACATGGTTTAGAAATATCATATATATGCATTCAATGATAATGACATACAAAGTACTAACCTAAATATTTCTAGAGAAGTCAATAACGTGCACATGATGTATGGTGGTTCTTTAGATGTGGAGAATATTAGATGTGCAGCTAGAGGAAATTGATATTTCCCTCTTATAATTGATTTGAATTTGAAAATGGAATGCATTCAATTTGATTTTTGAGTTTGAAATTGAATTAATAGAACTTTTATTTGATTATATGAATTTGAAGTTCCAAATTATGTATGAAATATACAATGACATAATTAAATAGTGAATTATATTTTTTTTGATGTCAAGTAGGGGAGACTTGCACCATTTATTATTTGTTCATATTCATATAGTAAATGGAGTTGACCCATGTGGATATGAGAGAGTATGAAAGAATGAGTTTTCAATAGCCTATCAAGTTGATAAACGCTTTAATTTATGTCAGCTTAAACACCAATAAGTGTGCACTAAAGATGTCTAAATATAAAGTGTTTGACTTGTGCACCCTCTCCAAGTGGGTGGTTATTGTAAACATTTAATTTTGAAAGTAATTAGAAAATTGTGTATTTTGGAGCATCTTTTCCTATATTGGATATGCATTTACATGTGTTTTGTCCACATTTGATGGTAAACTACATATGCACAAGTGAACATGTATTAATGAATACAAAAAAATGTACTAGGATTTTAATGTATATGTATTGGTTATTTAGGAGGAATGAATTCAGAGGTTAAGTGTACAATAAGGAGGGGTTATTGGTACATGTGTAGATATTGAGCCCCCTCCCAGAATTAATTTTCTTTATTTCTTATTCTTTTGATGGGCGTATACATTGAAATTGGAAATCTTTAGCATATAACTATAACAACAAAAATAGTACACCCCACCTTTGAGGAATGAAGCACAAGGGTAGGGTTCCTATTTCACACTTGTTACACTCAAGGAAACCTTATATATCTCAATCTGAAGATAGAAAGGGGGAAAGAGATCTTGCAATAAGGTATCCTAGGGTGTGATTAAAGGAAATAAGAGGGTTCACCACCAGGCTAGGGCTTGGAAAGATAGGGAATGTAAATGACATGCAAAGTACTATGCGAAACCTAACTGAATGACTTAGGAAATGAAACTAAAATACAAAATAACAAACAAAGCATAAGCAGAGGTATACCTAGAAGAAGGATGAGGCTAGAAAAATCTCTAAAACCCTTAAAAATTTCTATTTAATGCCTAATGCGACTCATATGCCAAATTGGGCGATTTAGCCCCAAACTAGGGTTTATGTGCGAAAATTAGTATCTAATAGTGGTGAACTAATGCACTGAAATCTGAAAAAGTCCATGTACTGGGACTCATATGCCACTTGTGGCATATCAATCACATTCATCTTTTTCAGAGGGTTAAGATTTGAATCAGGTCTCCACTCTTTGCTCTTCGTTTCACACTTTGTTTCTGAATCTAAAACCTTAATTTGCAACTTGTACATGAATTTTTGTGAAGATGACAACTTGATGACTTTCTTCAACCTTGCAACCTAATCTTCAAAGAATTTTCAAGCCTCAAAGCACCTAAATCTGCAATCACACATGTAGAGAGAGAAACTTGTTGATTGTTAGGGAATAGGGGTTTGTCTTAGTCAAACCCCTTTTAGGTAATTAAATGAAATGATGAGATGTAATGAAATAAGGATATGAAACATGCATCATGGAACATGACACATTAATAATGCTACCTTGAATTATATCTTGTAAATCTGCAATCTAACATGAAGTGGCCATGAAGAATGTAGATCTAGATCTTGAAATGAGTGTAGGAAAATGCTTAATCTTGGATCTTGAATGCAATATCACAACACTAGATCAACAACATGCATGATGCTTGATAAACTTGACATGATGATGGATCTCAAATTGCAGCAACAAATGATGGATTTTTTCTTTGAATGCCTTAGAAATGATCTTGAATGCTTTTTTGGCACTCTTGTGAAGTCTTAGAATGTTGAAATCTTGATTTCTTAAGATGATAACATGAAGGATTAGTGAAATAATGATTTGAGACCTTTTTATTATAGGAAATCCATCTGACTGACCATTTATTAGATCCCAAAGGCCGACATTCATGAAATTCAAATTTAAAAACCTGATTTCCTGCTCAAAACCCTAAAATGGGACCAAATGAGACTCATACGCCACTTGTGGCATATAGGTACCATATGGATGTGACTAATACACCAAATGTGGCATATGGGTCCCACTAGGTCTTTTTACACAAAGAAAATCTTGGGGAGTTGGAAAATTAAGTATATTTGATGTCTTTGTCAAGATTTTAGTTGAAATATGCCTCAGGATGCATAATATAGGGTCTTAGGGGCCTATTAATGATGATATGAAGGTCATAAGTTCAAGAGGTCCCAAAACTTAATGTGAAGATGCAAATAAATACACTTTACAATATAAAATTAAGGAAAAATTAGGTCTATTTAGCTTAAAGGGCCCTAAATCCAATGTGAATATGTAAAACACATTGCAACACTAGATCAAGGCGAAATTAGGTCCATCTTAATGTTAATAATTCCAAAATTAAGTGTGAAAATTTAGAGGGATACTTTTTTCATTGTCACATTTAGCCCCCACTTTAATGAGATGAGGAACTTGCTTCAAACTTGTTGTGCAGTTTTCACACACACGCCCCGCTGAAAGCAAGGACCCTCTTTCGCTTTGGTTTTTGGTGTCTTGGCCCTTTGTATTTTGAGGATTTATTTTGCTTTGGCACATGTTTAAATGTTTATTTTGATTGCCTAAGTAATTCCTCTAAGTTATTCATTAAAAACCTTAGGTTCTAGGTGAATTTCGGGTTTTTACTTAGATTCAGGATTTTCCACCCCATCTGGATTTTCTCGGATCCTGCTCCATTTCTAGTTGAGTTTTATAGTTTAGAGATTTTTGGTCTTCACGAAATTCCGCATGGGTCGGATTTTTCCGAATTTCGTCCTGTCGTCGGGTTCCCAGATTTTCTTAGTTGTCTTGTCGGCGACATTAATGTTCTTTGTACGAGCTTTGAATGATGTATTTAACTAATCTTTGATGAATTTTTTGCCATTATGCTTTATTGTTTTTCATCGAGTGAGCTGAGGAGTTTTTTCTTTGAGGGTTGGATTTGAGTTTGGGTAACTGATTATGAGTTCTTCGATTTAAGGGGCGATTTATTGAGCATTTCTACTACTATCTTCACTAGGCACCATTCAACTAGCATTTGTGATTTCTGGGATCGATTTTTGTTTCATCAAATGGTATGTATATGATTGCCTTGCTTTTGATTGATGGAAGTTAGCATTGCTTTGGTGTTTTGGTTTTATTGGAGCCCAATTTCTTAAATGTTTATCATTTCATAGCTAGGGTTGCCCATCATTGCTTTACTTATCATTTCCCAAGTAAGTTATGAGGTCATTCACTTATTTGCATTATGAAGTATGTTTCTTGAGAGTCGTGAGTAACCCCTAGTGAAGAATTAGCAGTTTAAATGATTGAATCTTGTGCATGTACATCAATGGTGTATCTGTAGGGTTTGTTATCTAGGGCATCACCATTTAACTTTAGTCTGCTTTTGAGTTGGCCTAGAATTCTAAGAAAACCTATGGAAGGCCCATATGAAACTTGTTGCAGGCCTAGATTCTTGAAATTTATCGTCGATCAATTAATTTGGGAGAAATCGTGATTTAGTGTTGAAGTTCAGGTTTTGTCCTCAGTTCGGGATTTTTAGGCGCTGGCGGATTTTCGGGCTCAAGTGGATTTTCCCGATCCCTTTCATTTTCCCAGAATTTGCATACTTTCAAAGTTTTACTTTATCCGTGGATTTCCTTCAGATCTGGATTTTCCCAAAGTCCTTGGCTCCCTGTTTTTTCCGAAATTTGCAAAGTGTCTCCTCCTTTGCGGAAATTCATCTCTGGCAGATTTTCCCAAAATTTGATGAAATGTGAAGGAATATGAAATAGCATGATGTGTTAATGAGTGATGGTGCATTTTATGATTATTTTATACTATTTTAAGATGTCACATGTTTTTTATTGGTTGATAATGATCGGATTCAATTGTTAATAGGTGTTTGCATGTTCATTTCACTGGAATCCATCTAACCCAGAATTCTCTAAAATTCCTCCTTGGCTTGGATTTCACGGATGGTCTTGAAACCCAAAGTTTAATATGATCATTTTATTTGAGATTTAATGATACATTGCTTATAAGGGATCCATTTTTTATGATGATTAACATTGGTTTCCTATAGTTTTTATTATGATTTGTTTGTCAAGTGCAAGTTGAATCTAGCAAGGTAGTGGCTGGAAAGGCTAAGAGTGATATGGAGGGATCCTCAGTGTCTGAAGCAGAAAGGATTAAGATGGATATCAAGAGAAAAATCCCATAGAATAAGATCACTTCTATCTAGTCAGAGGTAATAGATAATAACGTTGGACTATGGGACTATGAGGAGTTCAAAGGCAGAATGGCAACACAGGATCTTCCTCTAGTGGCTAAGAGAATGTTAGAATCAGGATTGGTGCATGTAGCTGGTTTCCCCTCCACAGTGCAGTGTTATGAGTTGGTCCTTGAGTGTGCCAGGCACTATGACAGTGATACACAAAGAATTATTGGTCCTCAAGGGAGGATTGTGGCGAACTTGAATCTTGTCTCCATAGCTCAGAATTTTGATATGCCAGATAGATCTCATGTGGTGGCATTCAACATGAAGGCAGCCAAGGAGTACTATGAAGAATAGACTGTTAAGTCACAACATCTCATCAATTCTTGGCTGGAGAAGTCCAAGTCTCATTATTCTAAACTACCTAAACAATTATTCAGGGAAAAATTCAAGGAGAATTATGATGCCATCACTCTTCTTAGCAGGGTGGTTGGATTAAAGAATGTCGGTACATTTGAGAATTGGATGTGTCATGTTATTGTGAGGATGGAATAGGAAAATACTATCATTGGGCAGGTGTCATAAGTAGAATAGTTCATGAGCAATTGTTCAATGTGCTGCAAACCAAGACCTTCACAATGACCTCGTACTTAGTCTATGCACTTGCAAGATTCCATCCATACAAAGGATTAATTACAAAAGGGATCTTTGGGCACTATGTTATCTATGAGGTTTACCCTCAATTACACTTAGGAAGCTTGAGCTATAGAAGGGTGAATGATGCATTCACCATGCATATCACTAGATTGCTTCAGGGTGCAGAGCACATGAGGATTTCATACCAAGATAAGGAGCGAGTTAAGAGGTATGGTGCTTGGTTCATTTAGTTCCCAACTTTCCAATACATCCGAATTGATGGCTACCAAAGGGCTCCTTACAAACTTCCAAGATATCCCACTGATCACATCTTACTTTTGGAAGTAACTAGGCAGATTTGTGATTTTGATGCTATTGTCAAAAGGGACAAGCATAATACTAGTTTTGGTGGAGACTTCCCATTAAGGATTGGTACTGGAGAGGCATTTCCTTCAATTATTTCAGCCCAGGCTTTAGAAGAGGAGATGAGTACTCTTGGCTTATCTTTCCATTCCAAGAGGTCCATATTTGATATCATAGGTGAATCTCAAAAGAGGGCTAATAGAGAAAATAGTCATAAGGTTAAGTTAGAAGATTACTGGGCTAATTGCAACAATGAGTATGAGGTTAGGAAGAAGTTCTCTTGGCTCCCAGTTGAATCAATCTGGCTATACAATCTAAGGGCAGTCCCAGATCAACTTGAGGATGGTGAAAACCTGATTCTGGGCCATGCTTATGAGGTAGTTAAAGACATGACAATTGGTGATATGGATTGGCTAGAGGAGGAAAAGACAGAATTGGAACAAATAATGGATCCTGTCACCAAGTACAACAAAATGTGGTTGAAACACAAGATATGGGAGTTAAGAAAATGAGGAAGTGAAGTGCACCTTTGATCTAATGGGACTTATGGACCCTCACTCTACCTCTGAGGAGTCAGCTAAGCATGAGGATCCCAAAGGTAAAGGAAAGGTAGGCTCCCCTTTCAAAATCAAGATTAAGGGTGTTCAAGTGGAGGAAGCCCAAGAAACAAAAAAACAGAGAAGTCCAATTGCTAAGAAAAGGTCAAGGACTAAGAAGTCTGGTAAGGAAGAAACTAAAAAGAAGAATCATGATATCGATGTTCTTGTGCCTAAAAGAAGGAGAATTGTAAGATTATCACAAAAGTCAGGTTCTAAGGATGAAAAGGAGGTTGCTCCACCGGTGGTGAATGTAGAAAGTTCAAGGGAAAAAACTCAGGTGTATACAAGGAGGTCCAAGACCTCTTCCCCTACTGACAATGTGCCAAAGGTCGATCCTCCTCCGGTCTCTTCTCATGCAGAACAACAGGATGATGTTCCCTCCTCCCATGAGGCTCCAAGTGAACCAGGTGAGTCAGAGAAGGCTGACGAACGTCAAGATATTGAAGGAGAAGAATTTCATGAGGGTGACCTTTATAGTGCATAGGTCGAAGTAGAAAAGGTGATGTAGTCTCTTCTGGTCACATATGAGGACTCACCTGTTAGAACTGAGGATGTTATCTCCCCTCAAAAAGATAAAGTATTAGATAAAGTCCCATCACCAGTACATGGAAATGAGTACATTGAAGATAAGGACAAGGCCGAGGAGGTTCATAAAAAAGAAGAATTTAAATGAAGATCTGCCCAAGGATCAGCAGGAGGAAGTGGGGAAAAGTGAAGTGCAATTGGAGTCCACTGTTCCAGATTGGCTAGACATGGAAATAAAAAGAAAGCAAGTCATTGTGGAAGATGCCCCACCCAATTGGGATGAGTCATTAGCGAAGATTGGCAAGGATAAGGGAAAGAAGAAGGAAAGGGTGATCTTAAAGATCGAAAGGGATGAGACCAATAACAGAGTAGTCAACATTGCCACCCCTGTCCCGGATAAAAATAGAGATGAAATAACTAGAAGTGACTATAACTTGTAGACTATCAACCTAGGGACCACCTCCATGGAGTAGGATATTGAAGAATATAAGGGTTCTAGTGCTGTTATCTTGGGGAGATTGAGGAAGGATCTTCAAACTAAACATGAGCTAAAGAAAGAAAATGAAAGACTTAAGAAATGTTTGGAGGATCTAATGAAACCCTTGTAGTCTATTAGCTCCTCGTCTTCTGCTATAAACTTCCTAAGGAAACTATCATTGAATTGGAAAAGATGAAAGCTTCCACTCTTGCTACTGCCAATTGGTTACAAGGGGTGCAGTCCAAAGGGGATGATGCTATCAAGGACATTCTATCATCTGGGAAGGATGTTATGAGGGAAATTGATTGATTGAAGGAGGTATTAGCTCAGGACAAAAAAGATATAGATCTCTTGTTGCAGAAAACCAAAACCATCATGGAATATACTAAGGATAAGCTAGTAAATGATAAAATTCTCCCTTTCTCCAGAGTTGTCAAACCTTGGGAATGGTTTGAGGCATTGCAAATAAGGCACAAGGTTTTGAAGAAGATCTACAAGCAGAGGAGGCAAATTGATGATACCCTGACTGGTGTGTACAATGGATGCATTGTTTTATTTGAGATAATGACAAGAAGAAGGAAGATTGCACCTAAGTATTTGAGCTTAGAACGGTTGAGAAAGTGGTGGCATGATGTTTATGCTCCAGTTAGTGATGATCCTGTTACTAAACACCAGTTAGATGATGCAACCACCTACATTGTTGTTATTGATAAATATTTAGCATATAAGGTTGAGTGGGATAAATCGATGAGACAATCAAGGGAGGACATTACATCAATTGAGAGACGACTTAAGATTTTTCCTTTACCACCTATGGCCAATTTGGATAGGGTGATTTTGAAGGTGCATGAAATGCTAGATCAAAATAAAGGCAAAAGGGAAGGTAGTTAATGTTGGGCTACATCAATATTTGTGCTTCCCTATTATTTTGGCATGCATTGGTCTGAGTTGCATTGGAGATCCCAGGCCGACCTAGATGAAGTTCATGCATTTAATGCATAATTTATCTTGTTTGAATTTCTCTTGGCCGACTTGTTGTGGATAATTATTATTGTAAAACCCTAATTAGGCCAACATGTTTTGGGGGGTCTCTATTAATATGGCATTTTGCCTCATTTGTAAGGGCTAGAAGTAGAGACATAGACAAATAGAGAGATAGTTGATAATAGAGTGAATTAAGTAGAGAAAGAGTTAGAAAATAATTGTAACAAAAAGCTAGAATTGTTGCTACAGTGGATAATTTGATGCAAGTAGTAACATTGTGATTTGGTGCCATACTTGTGTTTCTTTTTATCTTGCATGGTTCTTGTAGACACATAAAAATGACCTAGGCCTGCAAGCTTCATTTATACCACTTTTGTCCTAGCATAATTATGACATTTAATTATGTCCTTAGTCCACACTCAACTATTAATTAAATAATTCATAATTATTTAATTGATTCATATCTCTTATATTCTTCATGATTATTAAATAAATAAATTTTATTTATTTATTAAATACATTATTAATTGTCTAAGTCTTCCCTTAATTAAATAAATTTCTTAATTTATTTAATTTTATTTATTCATTTATTCTTCTTGATTGTTAAATAAATGAATTTTATTTATTTATTTAATATGTCACTAATTCTCATAATTAAATGAATTTATTAATTTATTTAATTATTGGTCATTATACTCTAAATTAAATAATTATTTTTAATTATTTAATTGTCAAAATTAACACTTCTCTCATTTTAAATAAGTTAATTATTTAAAATGATTTCACTTTCTTAACTGTCAATCCATTTTGGTAAATAATCTAAAAAATATTATTTATTGTCTCATAAAATCATTATTTTGATTTAATTTAATCCAAAATGGTAACTTTCCTCCAAAAATCAAGTAATCGAGTAGATTCTTGATTTTCCAAATCTGATCTTCAGTTCAATTCTTATCTTATTGATTTTTCGAATCTCACAAATCAGGTAGTCTTTATCTTCTTGATTTTCGAAAATATATATTTTCTAAAATAATTCTCATTTATTACCCACCGTTGATTCGATTCTCTCAGATGGAATCTCGACTGTTCACTTAAGGATTTTTCCCTAACCCTAATTAGGGATTATCAAAATTAATCTTGTCCACTAATTTTAGGTCTCTGTCAGAAGTCGATCTCACCCATTTTTTTAAAATGACATTTTCTATAAAATGCTATTTTATTCTCATTTTTGGATTACATAGAGACACAATTTGACACATACACACTGACATACTTAGGCATTTTTGCAAACATCATAGCATTTATTGGCATATTTCATTAAGTTTTGGCATATTTAGGTATAGGCATTTCACTCATGTTGTCATAAGCATTAGGCATTTAGACTTTGATCAAATCCTTCAAAGCTTGGTGTAGGACTTAGACATTTATTTCCAGATTGCTCGTGTGTTCAATCTGAGGGCAATGCGTCAACCAACAAGTTAGAAGGTGTTACAAAAATGAATCATGGAGGTCTCAACGATTAACTGGTATAATTGTTCTTTTGTTTACTTCCATTGTGTTTTGTAATTGCTTTGGGTTTTGTGATTTATATTGATTTGTTAACCTTTAATCTAACCTAAAAATAACCCTTAGTTACATTTGGTGAACCCGATGTGAACTACTAACCTTCTTGATTGGCATTCTTTGTTTGGAAGTTTGGTGTTTTTTGTCTCGAAGAGTGTAGGTACTTTTGAAGAATCTTGAAAATTACACTTTTGGGAGTCTTTTGAGGTCAAATAAATAGCACGGTTGCATCTAGAAGGGTTGAGAGAAGAAAATTCATATATTATACTGCATATTTTGGTGAAGGGAAGAATTTTTTACAAGAAAAATACAAATTTTTTTGCGGCTACAGTAAAGTGATGCATTTGCATGATCCAATGAGGCATTTGCTTGATCTAGTGATGCATTTTCTTGATCTAGTGATGCATTTACATGATCCAGTGACACATTTTCTTGATCTAGTGACACATTTGCATGATCAAGTGACACATTTGTCTATCAGACCGCGACACATTCGACCTATAAAAAACCGCAATCGCCCTGTCGAGACGCAATCGAAGTTTGAAATGCCACATCTGTGATCCCGAACCGCATTCGACACATAGAGCGACACATTCAATCTGTTGTGACACATTTGACTGGTAACGTTTTCTGTTTATTTGCATTCAGGTTTTTGCTGTTTTCTTTGTTCTTTTTATTCTAGTTTTTCTTCATTCTTCTTAGCATAGGTTTTGTGTTACTAATCATATTTGTAGCATTTGGCTGTTACTTTTCGTGGGTGAAAGGAAAACATTCAAACTACTAACGTGTGGTCTTGCAAGTTCGAACGTCGAAGACTAAACATCAAAACAATGTGCTTATCTTTTTCTTAGTATAGTACACATTTCCTTTTGGTGCAATTAAAACGAACTTGTGTTTCTACTATGTCTGAGTGTGTTTGCAAAATGGTAGGTGAGTATGCTCTCACCTTGTGAAAACTCAATGATTAGAAAAACAAAACCCGTTTTTATCTATTTCTACCTCATGACTTAGTAATCGAAGTATCCTCTCCCCTTACGCATTCGTGCGATCATGGGTGTAAGAGAAACAGTTACTAACTCTAGAAATTGGGCCTACCTAGGGATTTCATCACCCCAATGCAACTCAAACTGGCAACGGAGCTAAAGCCAAGGTACCCCCACCGGTATATAAATGTGAATCTTAAGGGAAAACCTAAGATTACGAGTGCGGATGTGTCATACGGACAGAGTAGTACTACCATAAACCCTGTTGAACTTAACTTCTTTAGGTTGGAGTGCCACCTAATTGGTGTTTAATCTTTTTCCCCATGTATGGCCACTCGAACGGGGGTCCCAAATTAAACACCTTTGTGTAGTAGCCAAAAACCTTCTATTTACTAGCGCAACACCGGTTGGTGTGAAGGCATCCACATCTTCATAGTCTGTAGTAGAGGTGATCAATCTGTAGTGGGGGTTTCATGGTGGTTGGAAGCTTGGTTGGCCTAAAAAGAGAATGCACTATAAGGGGGAGCCCGTGCAACCAAGCTTCTGGATTCACACGCTATTGATATGCGGTTGGGGAAACCCACATGCAATCTAGTGAATATTGACTTGGCCTAACCATAGGATTTTACTTGTCTCATGTGTGCTTGCTTACAGTCAAAATATCATGCTTGCAAGTGTTTTTTGGATATTGAAACAAACCAAACAACAGTCAAACATCTAAAAACAACCAAGTCAAACTTCAAGAATTTGGTCAAAACTGGTCTAAACAATCTATCTGCAACGCATCTACTTTCTTATGCAACACATCTAACATGTTGGGTCACATTTAGTATTTATAACGCCGCATTTGATCTGTCGCATTGCATGTACCATTTGAAAAGCCACATCTGACTTGTCACGTCGCATTTGAAATTTAAAAAGTTGCATCTGACATACTGAGTCACATTTTCCATTTATAACATCGCAGTTGTCTGTCTTGCAATGCATTAGCTTTTTGTAAAGCCGCATATGCAAAACTAAACTGCATTTGATTGTAAAAAACACTGCATTTGTATGCGTCACAATGCATTTGAGTCTCACCGAACTGTATTTGTCACATCCTGCCACATGCGTCAGTTCCATAGCCACATGTGCATTCCTGACACACATTTTCCACTTGAAATGACACATTTGCTTAACTGAAATTTTAAACTGTCACAAACAAGAATCTAAATCCAAACATTTTTGTCAAATATATTTTTCAAACATCTTTCTCAGAAACCAGAACTGAAATATTGTCCATCATAGTCCTCATTTGGCATCTAGACTTGGCATTGGTCATTTTCCTTAGTCAACATCTTCATTGTCACCTTGGCATTTGGCATCCTTTCTTGACCAATTTTATCACCTTCCATTAGTCATTTCCCTTGGGCAAACATCATTATCACTTAGCATTTAACATCATGACATCCACCACCTTGTCTTCCCTTCAACATATTGATAGGCTTGCTAGTAAAGTTGAATACGAATTACTTTGTAGAGGTCAATACCAAGAAGCCTCAGACTTTAGGAGACAATTCCTCCAAGCCAAAAATCAATTTCCTTCGTACCAACAACCTATTAGTCCTAGTCCTCCGTCCATCTACCCTCACTACCAAAATTCACTTAACACAAATCCTGCCATTAATTCACAACACACATCCAGTTATCACCCTTATCCTAACTTTGACAAGGGAAACCAACTATCCACTAGTCCATTCCAAGTCTCCATGTCATATGCTAGTCCTTCACCTATCAATCCTATCAATGTCTACATGCCCTATTAACCATCTATCAACTCATGTCAAGTCCCCATATCATACCATATCGATCCAGTCCAAGTCTCCACGTCCTATTTTAGTCAACCTTACACTAATCTAGTCCAAGACTCCATGTCCTATCCTTGTCCCTCACATGCTAGTCCAATGCAAGTACCCATGTCCTATCCTAGTCCTTCATATACTAGTCCAGTCCAAGTTCCCACGTCCTATCCTAGTCCTTTGTTCATTAATCCTTTTCAAGTCACCCACTCACAAGCCACATCTAGTCATGAAAATTCTATCATAGTCCAAAGTCAAATCCCAGTTAATAGACTTGAGGATAAATGTCAAAATGAAAGTCCAAAGCATGACCTTATAACGCCACTCTCATGTCAAGAACAAGGTAGTCCATCCCATGACCGTATCTTTCAGTCCATCCAAGAAGTTCTTCAACACAATCATGACATCCAAAATACCCCAACCCTTGACAAAGAATTCAATCCTAATTACATCACCCATGACAACCCCATCTTTGACCAAGACCCTACCATTGACCAAGAAGTCCAAATCCATGAAAACCCCATCTTTGACCAAGACCCTACCATTGACCAAGAAATCCAAGACGATCCACTCCTTGACCTTTATGCCATTCATGATCAAATACTTGTTGACCTTATAAAGACCTCGACTATTGATAATTCCCACAATGAGACACTTGCCTCCATGGGACACATATATGATATTCCTCTAGAACAAGAATCTTCCACTAGGGACATGCTTGCATATGATCAAGTTATAGCTAAAATCATTGGACTCTATGACACTAAACATAATGATGGCTTCGACATTTCCTTGGAAGCACCAACAAAATCATATGAACCTGAAATGTCACATGATCAAACCAAAGATATTAGTCAAGAATATGTCCAACATGACAATGTAGCTAAGACACTTTATCAACTAGGGTCATCTATCTTTGTCAGAGTAGGCTTTCTTGTAGATGAAAATATTACAAGTGACAGTATCCACATACCTAATGATGGGTTAGCATCTTGCTTTCAAAACAACAAATACCCCATCGCAAATAGAATCTGTCAAAGCATGCAATATCAAGGCAAAGGACTAAGAATACACGAGCAAGGAATTCTAGAACCAATACAGCTTTAGGAAAATTATAGACATCAAGGTCTTGGCTATTCCTTAGACAACAAATCAAACGGTGTCAGTGGTACCTCCTCGATAATGGGGGCAACCTTGTTAGATACAAATGTCAAAATGGAATCCATGAAAAATCCTTGTTATAAGATTGCTGCCAACACCCCGTCCACCCACACCATAAACCGTCATTCTATCATGAATCAACCTCCCCTTTGGGACCAACAAAAGCAAAATTCTTACAAGTCAAAAGATCAAAATCAAATTTCAAAGGCCATTGAATCAAACAAAAGGATAAGTGGACAAATGAAATTAAAATGGATCCCAAAGAAAGACGGATCAAACAAAGACTCCCAGTCAAATACAAAATTCAATCATAATGTGGAGCCATAAGACAAGAGGACTCCCACATATAACAAATTTCCACCTCCTTCAAAATGTTCATCAAGTAAGGTATATAAAATTGTTGGTTCCGAACGCTGTCCCAATCAAAATTCCAAAATCCATCGTCCACCATACCAAGTTTGGAAAATAAAAAGTCATTCATCCAAACATCCAAACAATCTTTGCACATCTACCATCATTCGTCATAACCCTACATCTCGTCTAAAGTCCAATGATCCCATGTCACAAATATGTCACATCTTGGCAGCAACTCTTTACCACAAGGACTCTCATGGCACTCTATTGCGATGTGCGTATTCTAACAAGGCCAACTCTAGTATCAGAAATGACCATAATGGCATCAATCAGTTGTATGCAAGCGCTATGATCCTGACAAGACAACTCCTTCAACAAAGTCATTATTGGCAATCATGGTACCATTCTCTACATCAACACCGTCAGTGGATTCATAATAGTCAGTGGTCATCTAAAGCATCCAAGCTATACACAACATCGAAAATACAAAAAAATTGAAAAATGTAAAACATCATCACCCTAATGAAAACTTAGCAAATAGGCATCATTGTGAGACCAAAAAAATAAAAAAATCAAAACAATGGTAAAGAGAAAAATTTCATCCAATGGTGAAAACCTGGCAAACAAGTGCCCTCGATAAGTACCATGATGAAAACCTGGCAAACAGGCATCATGTGTAAAATAAATCATCTATGTGGAATTTTATACTTGGGGGAAAGTCATCTCATTTTCCCATGCATTCCTCATAACATTGACGTCCATTTAAGCCCTATCATTTCCATGCATTTTTCCCACTTACCTCGGTCTTGACATAAAATTGGCACACATAAATCATGCTTTGGGAAAACTATTGACATGTCTATCCTTCGGTCATACACGATTCATGAAACATCATGTCATTGACCATCATAGTCTTATTTTCCTTATACGACATAGTCTTTGAAAATAATATGACAATTCCCTTAGTCTCATGTCTCCCATCCTTTACCAAGGCCACCCCCTATCCCTTCATTTTTGTCACCTGTCTTGGCTTTCCCTTGTCAAACGGTTTAAGGATACTCCATTATCCCATCTAGCCCTAACCAAGTCATTCCAAATGCAATGAGTGTTCGTCCATACAAGCACATTATCCAAAATATTACTTGACTTTGTTCTTGGCCCAACTGTAGACCTCCATACTTTCGTCACATTATCATCATCATCCCCATGTTGTTTCAGGATATGTCATTCCCACGTCAAACAATGTTGTCATCACCTGTTAATTGGTAATTTAACTTGACTATGGGCACAATCATGTTTTTCCTTGGATTCTCATGTGTAGGCATCAGTCATATGCATTTGTCACAATCCTCTAAAACGTCAAAATCCAAAAAAATCATAAAACGACAAAAAGAACAAAAACATCATAAATGTCCTAAAAAAGACAAAAACATCATAAAATGTCCTGAAAAAATACAAAAATCATAAAATGTCCTGAAGAAAGACCAAAAACATCATAAAGTGTCCTAAAAAAAGACCTAAAAATCATAAAATGTCTTGAAGAAAAACACAAAAACATCCAAATCAATATCAAAATCCTAAAAAACGGAGTCAAAGTCAGTCATGTCAATCAGTCCATGTCATTGTCGAACTACGTTGTCTCTATGCATTTGCTACATAGGCAAGGCCATCAGTCGATGAGTTCCTGAGACATTAGGTCAGTCCCTTTAGGTTGGTCCAAATAAAATCATTGCATTTGTCACAATTGTCGCATCGGTCAAATAAGTCAGACATAGTCAAACTCAGACACAAGACAGTCATTCGAAACGTTAATGTCAAAATTGGTAAAAATTAGACAACACAGTCCAATCAATCATACAATCAACATCAATCAACTTACCAAAACATATTAATCAAAAAAATGTCAATCTCGTCACTCTTTGGTCCTTTTCAAGATGTGTCCTTGGAGTTAGACCTCATAAAAATGTCCTTTTCCTTTTCAGCATGTGTCTTTCCTGACAATAGGTCCCGTCAAACCGTCAACGCCGTCAAATTGGCAAAGCTCTTAAACTATCAAAACTGTCAAACCAACAAGAAATCACTCTTTGGAAAACATTGGAAAACAAAATAAAATGGCTATTAATATTTTTGGTCAACTATTTTGTCTTATATTTTTATTGTCTTTTCTTTGTGGTCATGTTACTAGCTACCTCGAGGATGTCCCATGAAGGATTTAGAGGTGTGATGACGTCTCCTGGGCTATTTTATTTTCTTTGACTATCGTCTGTGGATTGTCTCGGCAAAAAGACTGGGGCAACATGAACCTTAGTATGAGTTAGAATATTCCTTGTTTGTGATTGTCTTTTTTTCAAGTGGGTGACCTTGCACACCTTGGTCTATGTCATATCATGGTGTTTGTTGTCCATTTGTGTCATTTTTACCGCCCAATGATGATTAAGAGCAATAAATATTAAAGTCCTACTACAAGTTTTGAAGGAATCTTTCATCTAATCTGCATCTTCATCATCCACATCTTTTGCACTAACATTTCTTTGTCTCTTCATATTCTAGTCTTCTCATTAATTTTGAGAGCACACCCATGTTCTTGGAACCTATTTGTCCTTTCGAGGGGGCATACCATAACCCTCCTCGTCATTCTTCCTCATCTTATTTTGCACTGGGGCATATTTTTGACTTATTTTCTTTGTCACAATGCAACATGCTACATTATGACAAAGAGGGAAAAATTAGACACATAAAAATGACCTAGGACTACAAGCTTCATTTATACCACTTTCGTCCTAGCATAATTATGACATTTAATTATATTCTTGGTCCACACTCAATTATTAATTAAATAATTCATAATTATTTAATTGATTCATGTCTCTTATATTCTCCATAATTATTAAATAAATAAATTTTATTTATTTATTAAATACGTTATTAATTGTCTAAGTCTTCCCTTAATTAAATAAATTTCTTAATTTATTTAATTTAATTTATTCATTTATTCTTCTTGATTGTTAAATAAATGAATTTTATTTATTTATTTAATGTCACTAATTCTCATAATTAAATGAATTTATTAATTTATTTAATTATCGGTCATTATCCTCTAAATTAAATAATTATCTTTAATTATTTAATTGTCAAAATTAACATTTCTCATTTTAAATACGTTAATTATTTAAAATAATCACTTTCTTAACTGTCAGTCCATTTTGGTAAATAATCTGAAAAAGATTATTTATTGTCTCACAAAATCATTATTTTGAATTAATTTAATCCAAAATGGTAACTTTCCTCCAAAAATCAAGTAATCGGGCAGATTCTTGATTTTCCAAATCTGATCTTCAGTTCAATTCTTATCTTATTGATTTTTTGAATCTCACAAATTAGGCAATCTTTAACTTCTTGATTTTCAAAAATATTTATTTTCTAAAATAATTATCTCATTTATTATCCATAGTTGATTCGATTCTCTCAAATGGAATCTCGACCGCTCACTTAAGGATTTTTCCCTAACCGTGATTAGGGATTATCAAAATTAATCTTGTCCACTGATTTTAGGTCTCTGTCAGAAGTTGATCTCACCCATTTTTTAAAAATGACATTTTCTATAAAATGCTATTTTATTCTCATTTTTGAATTACATAGAGACACAATTTGACACATAGGCACTGACATACTTAGGCATTTTTGCAGGCATCGTAGCATTTATTGGCATATTTCATTAAGTTTTGGCATATTCACGCATTAGGCATTTAGAATTTGATCAAATCCTTCAAAGCTTGGTGTAGGACTTAGACATTTATTTCCAGATTGCTCGTGTGTTTGATCTGAGGGAAATACGTCAACCAACAAGTTAGAAGGTTTTACAAAAATGAATCATGGAGGTCTCGATGATTGACTGGTATAATTGTTCTTTTGTTTACTTCCATTGTGTTTTGTAATTGCTTTGGGTTTTGTGATTTATATTGATTTGCTAACCTTTAATCTAACCTAAAAATAGCCCTTAGTTACAGTTCTTGTTATCCTATCTTTAGAATTGCTTTGAGGAAATTTGATAATTTGATATTTAGAGTTAGATTTGATTCAATGATGTTTATGATTTGATATTTGAAGTGTTGCAGCAATTCCTAGTCCATACTTTTGTTGCTAATTGATTGTTAGTTGCTTTGCAAAGTTAGCCTAGACTTTATATTCATTTTTCTTAGTTCAATTATGAGGGTTTATTCATTTCAGTTGCAATATGGTTTTCTGAATGAAAGTTCATGATCTAAAAATATTAACACCTTAGAAGATTGCACTGTTTCTATCAGATTGTAGAAACATCTGGGTCAAGTAGAATTCAGTTTTGAGGGATTTTTCCATTTCAAATGTTTTGTCATTTGCATTGTTAATCTTAGGAGTAGTATTAATCTGAAAATCTCTTTGAAACCCTTATATTTTGTTATTTATTTGATTATTGGGTTAGATATAGGATTGAAGTATCATTACATTGATAGATCTAATAAATTGAAGATTCAGTATTTTGCTTGTAGTAAGGTTCCATTGTGATTACCAACATTTTCACATTTATCACTAAGTTATTTATGCATTGTCAAGACCTGACATTAGAGACCTTGGGGTTATCTCTTGAGGCTTGCTAATAGAGATTTACCTTTCAAGAAAGATAAGATATTGCATCTTGTCTAAGTTGTTGTGCAAAATACATCAACAAAACTCACACTAAAGTAAACATTCAGCAAGGGTCCAAGTGTACCGATGCAGATGGTCTAGGATAGCAAAGATCAAGGGAGTGGTCAAGCCCCCAAGATATAAGATCCTACATCATACCAATATAAGCACAAAATGACATGCACAAGGTGTATGATATGCAACACCAAGATACACAGACATGCAATGTTAAAGACCAACAGAAAGAATGAAAAAAAACAAGTGAAGAATAAAAAAAAGGTGGATCAAGCCTCGACCATTTGCCCAACGTGATGTGGATGAGATATACGTTTTATTTCCAAAAATGCATGCTCACTCTAAGGAAAAAAAACTTCAGGTTGTCTATTGCGTGAGTATCCAAAACAGGTGGCTTAGTGAGAAAGACATGCCCCTGTATCTACTTCTCACCATACAATGAGAAAATCATGCCCACATTTAGGCTTCTCATCATATGCTAATCATGCCAAAGTTATACCTCCTGATAACTTTGACAAGGCCCCATAAAACAATGAAATTTTAGCTCCATGGGGCAAGAAAAGCTTCATATGCTTGACACACATGAACAAAAAATATGGCACCACAAGCAAGCAAAGTGTCTTTTGCAAGGTGGCCATATAACAATTTTCGTAAATGCAAAATAGTGTAAGGTATATTTAAAGGGATTTTGCTTAATTCATGTAAGGTCTCTTCTAGGGAACATCATTCCTAATGTCTCCAAGAGAGGACAAGTTAGAAATATCATGCTCTCGAAGGAAATCAAACCTAATGACACAATGAAGAAGAAGACGTGTCACAAGAAAAAAAGAAAATCGCACAATGAAACATAAGTGTCGATGTATGCCCCCACTTTAAAGTGGTTGCTCAAAACATTGCTGTGTGCAATCGCTTTAAATTATAATAAGACCTGAGAGATTATTCCGGAAGCCCTATTCCAAGTCATGTTTCGAATAAGCTATGTCATAAAAAAGGGTATGGGTTGCCCCCAAAATGTATAACTTAGTACGTCACATGTGAGCCAACTGAAGGTATGCCATCCATATCCCAAGCTTTCTCTTATATATACATGAAATGAAGTCAACTAGCTAATAGAGGAAATTACAAGTGTCACATTAGGACAAGGCTACTTAACCCCTTGCCCCCACTTAGTGCAAAACAAGGATGAGCCAAGGTGATTTATGAGAAACATGCTAGAGTGAAAATCAATATCAATTAGAGTAATTAGGTGCCCTAACATCAGGAAGAGCACCACTCCTTAAGATGTTGAATTTTATCACTTAAATCCTTACATTCATTAGTAGAATGACCATGAATTATATGATATGTACAAAATGCATTCTTGTAGTTAAAATTCTTTCGGATTATTGGAGGGAGAGATATCAAGTGATCTTGGAGGAGTCTCGACAAGATACTCTCTTGATCAATAGAAGGATGCGTTCCTTTACTTTGCAACAAAGATATCTCTTGCTTATTACAAGATGTCATACTTATAGAACAATTTTTAGATTGTGATATTTTTTACTCTTCTTTAAAGGATGTTGTAAAATCTAAAAAAATCCCATCATTAGTGTTTTCCATAATGACATTGATATTAAGAAAAAAATTATTTGTTTGTTTCAAAGGACAAAAACCAAGACTACTAATGTCTATTAGTTTAGGATGTACTAATGTTAAAGTTGGCTTAAAAGGATGTTTTTTAATAGTGTTGATGGTAAGGGAAGGCTTTCTTGTTTCTTTCAAGGGAGAATATCTGAGACCATTAGTCATTCGTTACGTGTTAGGCTCTACAGGGACACAAATACCTTGTTCTCTAGCACCACATCCTTTTTGACTATATCCAAGTTGTTTCATAAGTTCATAACCTTTTCGATAAAGAATTTTCATTTCTTTTGGATTAGGTCGTTGCTCATAATCAACTTCATTGAAGTTTGTTGTGTAATTTTTTGTCTTTTTTTCTAAACTGGTTAATATGGATGCTTTCAAAGTGTCTTCTTAATTTTTTGTTGACATTATTGCTTTTTCTTTTCCCTTTTCAGACTCTTTGTTCATGATCTCCTACTCTCCCATGAATGATGTGAAATCTAAGGAACCCAATTCATCATCTAATAGCTTCATGAATTCTTCAATAGTTTTTTTTTTTGTCTTTCTATTGCACGGGTTCTACTTGTGTAGTTGGTGTCAATGTTTTCAAAGGATTCTCCTTATTTTTCTCAATATTTAAACAACTGTTTGGTTCAAGGTCATCTTTGAGTATGTACACTTTGTTTTTATAGAAATAATTCATTACACGATGAAGAGTATAAGGCACACCATTCATTGCATGAATCCACGATCTACCTAAAAGAAGGTTGTATGAAAGATTGTGAGGCATAACACAAATTGTTTTTTCTAATGTGGCTTTTCTAGCTCTAATAGGCAATGTGATCACACCAAGTGGTTGTTTTTCTCCATTTTCAAATCCCTTAATAGATAAATAAGTAGGTTGAATATTTTATTTATCCACAACAAATCTATCCAAAAGGGTCACACTACACACATTAAGGGTGGAACCATTGTCAACAATAGTTCTTTTTATTCCCCACCCATTATAGGGAGCTATTATCGTGAAAGCATCATTTTGTTTTTGCCTAGTGCTTCACCTCTGTGAGCATCACCTAGATACAATGAGTGCTATGTGGACCATTCATTATCATGAGAGATGGGTTCTTGTGAACCACTACTCATGAAACATGGGTCAATGAGTTTGACTCGAAAACTACATGGTTGAATCCAGATAGCAATATCATAATTTGACACGTTGTGGAAATACCTCCTACTTATCAATTGATGAGCTAAAGGGGCTCTATAATGAATGGTTCATAAGGCACAACACTTGCTGAAGGTTTTTCAAATGGGGTTGCAAGCAAAGTGGGCTTAGCCTTGGAGAAAAATATATGGTTAAGCACACTTTAGCTAGAGAAATACTAGGATGGGTGACCTCTCAAGACAGCCCAATGCTTCACTTCTATGAGAATCACCTATATGCAATGAGTTATAAGTGGACCATTCATTATCATGAGAGATGGGTTCTTGTGAACCACTACTCATGAAACATGGGTCAATGAGTTTGACTCAAAAACTACATGGTTGAATCCTGATGTCAATATCATAATCTTGTGACAACTTGATGACTTTCTTCAAACTTGCTTGACCTAATCTTCAAAGGATATTCAAGCCTCAAAGCACCTAAATATACAATAACACATGTAGAGAGAGAAACTTGTTGATTGTTAGGGACTAAACGTTTTCCTTAGTCAAACCCATTTTAGGTAATCAAACTAAATGATGAGACAATGAGATAAAGTTATGAAACATGCAACATGGAATATGAAACATGAATAGTGATACCTTGAATGATGTCTTGTAAATCTACAATCTAACATGAAGAGGTCATGAAGAATGTAGATGTAGATTTTGAAATGAATGTAGAATAATGCACAATCTTGGATCTTCAATGCAACATTACAACACTAGCTAACCAACATGCTTGATGCTTGATAAACTTGACATGATGGTAGATCTTGAATTGATGCAACAAATGATGAAGAATTTTTCCTTTGAATGCCTTAGAAATGATCTTGAATGCTTTCTTGACACTCTTCTGAAGTCTTGGAAAGCTTAACTCTTGATTGTTTAGGATGATAACATGAAGGCTTTAAGAAATAATGTTTTGAGACCTTATTTATATATGAAATCCATTCAACTTACAATTTATTAGATCTCAAAGGCCGACATTCATAAAATTTGAACTTAAAAACCTGATTTGCTGCTCTTAAAATGCTAAAAAGGGGTCAAATGGGACTCAAACACCACTTGTGGTGTATATGTCCCATCTACATGGGACTCATACACACATGTTGGCGTATGGGTCCCATCTAGATGGGACTCATACACCCATGGTGGCGTATGAGTCCCACCAGGCCTTTTTAGACAAAGAAAATCTTGGAGAGTTGGAAAATTAAGTATATTTGATGTCTATGTAAATTTGTTTGGAGTTGTCAGCAAATATATGGTATTCTATTTAATTTTCTTCAATGCAAAAAAAGAGCAACAATTTTTTTGATGTTATTAATCTTTGTATGTGTAGACATCCAAATTTGACCACTTCCATATAGTCAAATTCATTTCCTTATTCATCCATTTATTTGTCTACCTCATCCTCTTCATCGGTATTAATTAAATTACTCATTTAATTAATATTTCATTCTCTACCCAAAGTTCCTAAAGTGTTTAATTCAATAAATTAAATACTTTTACCTTTTAATTTTTCCTCTCTAAATTAAATAAATACATAACTTTATTTAATTTAGTCATGTGACTTCTTTAATCTAAGTCAAATTTTAATTCCTTTTTTTCTTTCTCATTGTCACATCCTACATAACCCTCTTCTAATCATGATTAATTTAATTAATTTGTGATTAGGATGTGCATACCTTAATCAATATTAATGTCACATCTTCCAACATTTTCCACTTGTTTATAATCTTTCATTAATCCTCTTAATCATGTGTTTGCACAAACTTAATCAAAGTAATTAGCCACATTTAGCATGCATTTTTAGTCAACCTTTCCATTTGTCTTTCTTAGCATTGACTCTCTTTCCCATGTGAATTTTAAATTCACATTTATTCCTCCTACAATATCCTTTTCCCATGCATCTTCTATAATCTTTTGACTTGTCACATCAAGTCACATGTAGACAAACACATCCCTTTTGGAACTTTTTCTTGTCCATGAGATTCTTGCAAGTATTTGAATTTTTAATTTACATTTATTTCTCCAACTACTTTCCATTTTCTCATGGATATTTTTGAAGAATTCTAAAATTCCTCAAAAGTTGCTTTCATTCCCACTTAGAAACAAAAAGTTTTTTTTGAGGAAATCTTCTCATCCCCCAAAGTTTTTACAAAGTACTTGTCCTTCCACATCATGTACCCTTCTTCCACCTCACTTACACATCACCATGTCTAAGCCACTTCACATTCCACATGTCAAGATGTGAGAGCTTGTGATTTCTCAACTCACCATAGCCCGTCATCTTGGCCTTGTTGGTTTAATCTCAACTGTTAAATTCTCTAGAGAATTTAAAAATATCTACAAATACTCCCTCTTTTCTCTCATTTGGGGGGTTGGTCACTGTGCTAACCAAACTCTTGCAAAATTTTCATTTTAGTCATACTTAGCTAAGAACTTTCATTTCTTGCATCCATCATAGAATTTTTATCCATTTCTCATCCATATTAAATAACATTTGTGCATCTTTTTTCATCAAGAGGAGCATACATCACATCAACAATTGAAGGGCCAACCAAAGGACAACTTAACAAGGTATTGGCTTTCTATATATTGTATTAAGTTCATCGTTTTTTTCCATATCATGAGGTGTTAGGTATTTAATTGGTTTCTTGCATGTTTTGTGTTGCTGCTTATTTTTGGGACCACATTTACTCCTGATCACATGTTTGGCATGCCACAGGTCTAGTACTTTCACATTTTATGTTTTTTCATTGTTTGCAAGTGCAGGTTGCAGAGGGGTGGACTCGACCTAGCAGAGAGGTGGACCTTCCCATCCAGGGGCAAACCTAACCTCTAGGGGTGGACTTGACCTGGTAGATAGGCAAGCCTAACATCCAGGGGTAGACTCGACCTTGCCTAGGGGCTGACTTACCCTCCATAGACTCTATAAATTGAAGATTTTCATTTTTTTCACAGAGTAGCAAACCTGACCGAGCAGGGGGGAGGACCTAACTTCTTCTAGGGGTAGACCTGACCTTCAGGGGCAGACTTGACCAAAACAACTTTTTTCCAGAAGGTAAAAACTAAAATTTAAGCATTTTCTTTAGTTTTTTTGGATATTTATCACCCCCTAACGTGTGTTGTTTGTGTTTGTGTAAGCATTTGAGCAACGTTTGGTGAAAAAATGAAAAATAAATCACTAGCAAGTTTCTTGCAGAATTATCTATTTTGAAAATTTATCAGTTGTTGTTTATCATTTCTTAGTAATTTAAGAACATAGATTAATTAGGGGGAGTCAATTAACTTTGTGTATTGTGTTTTCAATAATCTATTGACATATCTAATCCCTTTGCACCATTTGGTGATCTTGTGTGACAAGAAATTGTAGCTTACCAAGTCCTTTTGTGTCACCCTTTTTATTTTTCTTAGGGGACTTGCTTGGGGATTTGATCACCCTAAGGGACAATCCCAACCACGCGTATCGATGAGGTATATAAAGGGGGAGAGACAAATATGTACCCCAATCCAACCACGTCATAATGAGTGAAGCATTGAGATGACATGAAGAGTTGGTCCGATCCTTTAGTATCTCGTTAAGGTTTTTGACTCACGCTTGTGATGGGTTGTTCATAGTTTGGACCTCACATACCGGGTGTATATCAATGACTCCTTAGAAACCATGTCTAGCCTAGAATAGAAGACTTTGTCAGCCATACCCATTCTACTAAACTTAGGATTGCCCTGCTCAAACTGTTTAGCTTATGTAAAACCAGTAATTCTTTGTTCAATTGAGTCAACCTTATCCTTTGATTTTTTGATATGTTTTGGGTCCGTTTCCTTAGTCTTATTTCCAAAAATAAAGTTTAGAATTGTCTAGGGGCAGACTTGACCTCTAGGGGTGGACTAGACCCAACAGAGGGGCGGACCTGACCTCTGAACCAACCCCTTTTCAACCTATTTCAGTCAATTTTGTCCAACATTTAGTCAAACAGGTGTACTTGACCTCTATGGGTAGACTTGACCTCTTTAAGGGGAAGACCTTCCCTCTAGGCGGACCTGACCTTTTCTAGGGGTAGACCTAACCCTTGAGCAGTCATTTTTATCACCTGTTTCATCATTCTAGACACTCGTTTCATCATTTTGAGCTCCCATTTCACTGTTTCGATCACTCATTTCCTCATTGTGAGCATTCATACACCCATTCCAAGAATCCATCCCTCATCCAAAAAAATTATCCCCTCGATCTGAGCATTCATTTCCTTGGTTTGTGTGCCCGTTCACTTATTGCAAAAAGTTGTTTCCTATCCATTTTTCAGTTTTGAATAGTTGTTTTTGTCAATTTTTAGTTCTAGGGGCATACGTAGGGGTGAAATTGACCTCCAAGGGTGGACTTGACCTTCAAACAACTTTTCCTGCCCTTTGTTCGAGCGATTTGGGTGTCATTCCTTCATTTAGATTGACTTTCTCATTCTAGGTGACCATTCATCCATTATGAGCATTTGTCTCCTCATCCTCAAGGTCAATCTCCTCCATCAAACATCCATTTAAAACCCTCGTTCACCCAACCATTCTCCCCATTCCAGGCATCATTCTCTCATTTCAAATTGTTGTTATTCCATTAAACTTCGTTAAAGCAGTTATTCAAGTTAACCTAGGTGTTCACGTTTAATCATCATCCTTCGAAACTGACTTAGTATTTTCATGTCTCCTAAGTTGGTCATCCTTATCATCCCTATTAATCCAATTCTATCTCAAGTTGGATTTGGCACCATTATCAAACATCCATCCTTTCGTCGATTAATCAACACCTTGTGTTACCAAGGATTACTCTTGAACTTGGTTCAAAATTCTGGTCATCATCATTCATCTTATCATCCAATCCTATCAATTGATCATCAATCTAATCCAATCCCTATATCATAAATCATCCTGTCAATCTATTTAATCTTGACAAATCATTTTATCGATCAATCTAATTTGATCTCATCAAACGATCCACTTTGGTCAAATAAAAAATCAAATCCTTTGTCATTCATCCAAACCAATTCTATTGAACCACATCCTTGTCAACTAATCCATCATCTAGTCAAGCCAATCCTTCAATCATCATCTTGATAATCCTCACATCTTAGTCCACTCTGCCATCTTGCATGCTCGTTCAAACCCGGTCATAGAAAAAGAAGATGGTCGAGCAACAAAATCCCAAATCCCAGCCTAATGTGAAAAACACACTGCAAGAAAATCCTCCTATCAATGGGGGTCATCACAATCTAACACCGAAGATCAAAACAACTCACCACATGGCGAAGAGAGTATGGTCAACTAGCCTGAACTTACACTA
>VDFB02270651.1:776885059-777030593 GCA_007258455.2 Sequoia sempervirens
TGTAAGGGCAATCTTGCATCACCCAAAAATAGTTAAATTTCAATTTTTCTTGGTTTTTTATTTTTCTTACATTTTTGGATACCCTTTTTGTCATAATGAAATTCCCAATTTACGGTTTGTATTTTTGATTCCTGGGTTGAAAGATATTGCAGTTTTAGTTTCCCAGATTTGCACCTGAATTTTTTTTGAATTAGATTTGAGGCACTTAGAGCTCCCGGATCAGCCTTGAAACTTGACAAGATTGGCGTAACTAATTTCAAGCATGTTATTGACTTCGAGATCTTTCCAACGGTTCAAACGGTTCATGAATTGGAGTCCCGGATCAAAAGTTATGGCCCCGAGAAGTTGGCACACTTTCTAGAAGATACAATTGTAAATACTCTTTTGAAATTTGAACTTGATGTTATAAATTTTTGGCGCCAAACCACCTAAACTCAAATTTGAATGTTTTTTTGGCTCCAAACTAATGAGGAGCTCTATTTATGGGCGGGTTTCTAATTTTTGGGTAACTTTTTGGGGGACAAGCTCGCATATTGCGAAAGGGTGATCCTGTAGCTTTCTGTAACTTGCATGTGTTGTAGAACTTGGGGATTTGAGATCCTCTACATGTAAGAAGCTCCATTTTCTGAATAATAAAATTATTCTCTTGTTTGTGGGTTATTTTTTAAGTCTCGGGCTGCGCCCTTATCAAGAAATATTATTGAATCTTCTTGTGAAAGATACCTTGCTCTTGAGTTTTGATTTTTGCTTTTTGAAAATGACTAGGAAATGTGAAAAATGATTTAAAAACATGTATTTATAGCCACTAATATTGAATTACTCAATATTTTAACATTATAGGCTGACATCACTTACAAATTTGATCTAGGTCAGTGATTCTCCCACTCAAAAGTGGAAAACACCCAAAAAAACTAAGTCACTGCCTTGGGCGATTAGTCCCACCAAAAATCACAAAATTTGAGTGGTTTGAGTGGTATTTGTCGAGATTTAAGTGGTTTAGAGTGAAATAGGCCTTACGGTCCAAAATTATGAGCATTAGGGGACTATAAATGCTATTTTTAAGGGGTGATTGAAATAAGGTGTCTAAAGTAGGACTAGGTTTACCACAAAATTGTCTTTTTCTTCAAGAGTATACAAATTTTGGTGACACATTTGGGCCATCCTTATTGGCCTCCAATGTGATAGGCAAGGGGGCATGAGGAAGATCCACTTAGAAGGTGACTCTTTAATCAAAATTAATGCAATTTAGCATGGTTGGACACTGAACTGGAAGCTTAGAAAGTGGCTAACCCCAATACGATAAATCTTGAACGAAATGGTGGAGTTTGAAATTTTACATATATTTTAGGTGGGAAATACTAATGAGTTGGCCAAAATGACCATGGTGGAAGTGTGTATCCATCTAGGCTAGGTCTGATGTGAGGTTAGGTGCCATGATGGTGTGTAGTGTAGTACTATGTAGGCAATGCAAGGACAAGGAAATGATAACTTATATTGGTGACTTTCAATATTAATGGAAGACAGTGGAAAATCTGTGTAGAAGAGTTTGAACCATCAGTAGTTCTAATGGCATAGAGAGGTGTGAAGCTTGGTTGTTAAATGTGGTATCAAGCCATAAGTGGTTGTTCATTAAGAATTTGAACTACATAAAGGATGTGAAGATGGACACACCCATTCAATTGGAGGTAAGGGGAGACACATGGTGGGTATGTGCAGGATCATAATGGAAAAAATAGGCCCTTAAGTGGCAAAAAATTCAAAAAAATCAAAGTTAGGAAACTTGATGTAAAATTTTGAATAAGTTATCTATATTATTTCAAAAATATGTAAGAATAGAATCTATAGAAAATTGAATGTAGTTTCTAAAATACTAGGTTTATTTAAAAAAATTAATATTCTATTTGGTGAAAATTTGAAATTTCAATCAGTAGTACTTAAATTTTAGGGAAAAAATAAAAAGTAGTTTTGTTTCACCACCTAACCACAATAAAATGATAATTTTTTATAAATTTTTTATATAAACTCATGTCCCGATGTGATGCATTTTTTTGTAATTTTTTTTTCTAAGTAAATAATTAATTATGAATTTTTTATTACAAATTTTAAAAAATATAAAAACTCGTATGTCTAACCATCTTAACTTGGTCAAAACTTCATGAAATTCAATTTTTCTTTTTTTAATCCTATAGAATACGAAGCATAGAATGTGGCAGATATTTTGGATTGAAAAAATGTGATACCATTTGAAATCTATAGATGTTTTTCAATCAACCTATCAATCAAGACTTTAGGTGTAATTCAAATAGAAAATGAATAATAATTATTTATTAAATTCAAAGTAAAACATAATTTATATTGGTGGAAAGTTGAGAATCTCCTTTAAAAACCCTTTTCATGTCATCAATTTTTGGTAAAAAATAAATTATCAGCCACATACCCTACAAATACCCATCATATCACCACTTTTTGGCCCATCATGATCCTGCACATATCCCTGTTTTCTTGGGTGATATTTCTAAGAAGGAGTTGGGCTATGTCTTCAAGTCGAATCATGGCTTGATATTAGATGCAATCAAAATGGTATTGGGGCAAGATTTCTTGAGGGTGGATACAAACATCTTTGTAATGTTCTTGGCCACTCTACTCAAGGGAGCTGAAGGAGGTAGTGAAGGAGATGTGTAAAAAATTGATTTGGAGCAAGCTTTTGTTGGGGTTAGAGGATGTTTCAAAAAATTTTGTGCCTAGGGTTGGGGCCCCCCTCTGAAAGATTGCTATCTTATATGATGTAGGGGATGCCTGCTTGAGAAATTTCCTCATTTTTGTGGAGGATCTATTGAGGCTTCCCAAATTCAAGACTATGATGACTAAAGGCATCCTCTTTCTCAAATGCATTACTGAAAGCAAATAAAAATGGAACAATTATTGATGTATAGTTAACACAGGTGTATAATTAATAACATTATAAATTTTCAAATGTTGATTGAATAGTAATGTTACTATTTCTGTTGAAAAACAAATGAGTAATATTATTATAGTTATGTATTAATTTAATGATAAATGAAGTGTATGTATTAAATTAAGGTGCAATGCTAGGTGGAAGTAAAGGAAATAGTAAATTAAGGCACAATTCTAGGCCTTGAATGTTTGGGATGGTTGAAGACAACTATTCACACATGTACTTATATTGTTATAAAATATTGTATTATTACTCTGCAACCCCTCAACATACTATGAAAATGATCCAAATTCCATGGTGGTATAATTTGGTTATGAGATATCTAGCAAGAAATGTAAACCTTATAAACTTTATAGAATATCCTTAGGGAGTGAGAATCACACTTGAAGATATTCAAGATTGATTATAGAAATTTTCATAATACACATACCACCTAGGGATCCAATATTGTGTCAATATACAACAAGACTATATACATAAGAGGCATTCAAGCTTTTACAAAAAATGGACTTTCCTATTCATCAAAAACTCACCTATGATAGATTCCTCCTATTATAAAACACCTCTCTACTTCATACCTCCATATTTAAACTTCTAGCAAGTTTTTCATCTACAAATAGTAGTTGTTCATTTGTTGAAGATGGTGCTACCACCCATGGTCATCTTCCTTGAGTAAAATTTGAAGCTTGACCACTAAGCAAATCAAACCAATTCTACAAACACATTAATAGTTTTTGCAATTCTAAAGCTTCTTCCCTATATGCTCCTATTGCTTCCCTGCCATGCAAGCAAAGCAAGACAAAAACTATTAAAATGTACTAAGATAGTGAGATTTGTATTAATATAGTGAGACAAATCTTTGGAAGATGTCAACACATACCACCTGTAAAAAAAATTCTCTTTTCTATGAGAATTGAGCTGAAATTTTAATATTTCTTGCTTCAAATCTCTCTTCTAATGGAACCCATTTGCTACTCCAATGAGCAAGAAGGGAATAATTGATCTGGTTGTTGTTGTTTTTTGTTCTAGCCTCAAGAAAGTCTATGCTCAATAATTTTGTGTCTAAACCTAAGACTTTCTAGGTTTTGGTAGAAAAAACTCACAAAAGACCACACACAATCAACCAAATTACATAATCTAAGATCTAAAGGAGACATGTTTAAGCATTGAATTGGTATAATACCACATTGATGTCAGGGTAATACATTTCTAAGAGTATATTAAGCATGTTGAGAATTCAAATTAGGTTAAATGTTATGTCCAAGTCTGAATATAACTTAGTGAAACCCACAAAAGGCATATTAAGCATTCATAGTGAGAAAAATATTGCATCCAACTCTAGGTGTGCAATACTCAAATCCACAAAAGACGTGTTAAGTGTTCAAAATTGGATTAAAATCAGCATCCAACTATGTGTGTAACATATTTAAAAAACAAGTATGGGTGCAATTCTAGGGAGAATTTGAAACAACATATACCCCTTGCTAAGGAAACAAATTTTTGACCAAACCCACTAAAAAGAAAGCTTGAATATTATAGCACAAATTATTTGAGGATATTTTTAAATTAAAGGAGTTGAAAGAAAATAAAATTTCTAAATACCTATTGAGTTATAGCGATCTTGGTATTTTCTTCATATCCAATAGGACTGTGGCTGCGATCAGAATTATCAAAAATAGTAGAAACAATGGCCTTTGTCACTCTGGAATACACTTGCTTGTACACCAGTTCCTAAAAATTTGAAGCCCTAACCTATTGTAAATTGGTAATTCTAAGCACAAAATAGATTAAGTCTAATATATTTGATTTCCCTAAACCATTCAGACTAGTCATAGCATAAAAAAGGGATCAAAATTAGGCATGTCTATCCTCGTTGCATAGGACTTGAAATCATCTAAACAAACCTCCTTGGAATACTTTGTTGTAAAATTAAATCACCCCAAATTTCTATTGATAAACACCAATTTTGTTATATGCACCATATCTCCCTCAATAAATCTTGCACATGAGATCTTGTTTTTGGGTACACAATGTGCATCTCCCTATATAATTCATGTAAATTGTTAGATATACACTATGTATATCCCTTTATAGTCTTTAACTCTAATTCTTTGAAATGTGTTGGGTATATCCCTATGCAACTGGTGCAAATATCTCTAGATAACTTCTAAATTTTTAATATTCACTATATATCTCTCTCTTTGATTCCTACAAGTGGCCCTCTATAAAATTTTGTATTTTTTATATGCACTAGTCTCTCCTTATGCAATCTCTCAAATGGCCCTAAATAGGCTCATATATGTGATTTTGCACTAAGTGTGTCTTTGCGATCCTTGAAAATGACCCTGACTGACCTCTAGCTTTAAGGCATACACTGTGTATCTCCTTTGCAAATGATCCCAGTGAAATTTGGATTTAAGCTATACATTGTGCCTCCCCTTCGAAATGACCTTAGATGATCTATCTTCAAGAAATACAATGTGTATATCCCTATGTGACCCTTGCAAATGAGAGGGGTCTTAGATATGCACTCCAATATCTCCCTCTTCCAATTAAAATATACATTGCATATCTTCCTCCATTGTCACTTCATCCCTTTTGACTCTGGATGGGAAAATGGGAAGGGTTCTCATGGGTGGGAACATTGCATATCTTCCTCCATTCTCACTTTATTCTATCTTTTCCTTCAATTGAAACCTTTCCCTTGCAATCTTTTATTAATAGAATAAATTACTTTTTGAAGTCCCAAGGTCAAAGAGAGTTTATGGGAGAGCAGACACTACTATTTTTGCATTGTGACTAATTATTTAGTCATTTATAGCTTTTTTGCAAAAAATGAATAGAATTTAGTCATTTTTAGTTTTCCTGACTAAAATTTTGTCATGTAATCATTTATTTACCAAATTCTACTAGTGATGTAGAATAGTCTTTCATTATAATTTTGAGTTTTTATTTGGTATATAACTTAGGGGAGTCTATTCAGTTTATACATATGCTTATATTTCTTAGGGGGAGTTCTGGTAAGAGTCAAAATAATTTTGTATAGGTTCACTTTGTTCTTTATGTCAAAGGGGGAGAGTATTGGAGATATTTTTAGAGATTTTTGGCATGTTTCCATCAATGAAAAAGGGGGATTTTGTTGGAAGTTTGAGGATATTTTCATTGATGATGTTGTTTGGAAACATGAGCATGGATGGCTCTTAATGACAAGATACATTGTTGGATCATTGATGTCAACATTGTTGTGGATCAATTTGGGTAAATCTAACAAATTTTCAAGGTATCTAGGAAGTCATTTTGGCAAGTTGATTTGGTCCAAAAAGTTTAGTTGTGTGAAAATTTGACTGTCAGAACTGCTCTCTAAGTTCAGTGTTACATTGCATCATTTTTTGGGTTTGCACCACTTTACATAAGAATATTTTTCTCTTTGATTCTAACACTAATTTTGTGGATGTTAGATTCATATAATCCAAGATTTCATCTTGATTGGATGTTAGGGCATGACATTGTCTAGCTCATCTGCATTTTTTTATATATTTATTGTTTCTCCCAAAATTTCATGATGCAAAATACCTTTAAAATATGTGTCCAACTTCATTGTACTATGAGGTCTCTCTGGATTTGTCTTCTTCTTCTTTTCCTATTCTAGATCACCTATTTCTATTTTCTTCTTTTCTTTCATCTTCTTATGCATTTTTATTCTAAAAGCTTTCTTTTCCTTCTCAATTTCTTCTTCGTCAAAGGTATCAACTATATCTTTCCTTTGTTTCTTTGTTCCATTTTTTCTTCTTTTTAGTACCAGCAGGTGTCCATCCTCTTCTTCTTCTTCAAATAGTATACTCATTTTTTTCTCTCTTACAACTTTCTCTTTTCTTCTTTTTGGCATACTAGAAGTTGTGGGGGATACCAGAGTAGCGTTCCTTCTCTTCTCATTCCTTGTAGCCTACTTCACGTGAGGTTCTTCCATCACTAGAGCACTAGTCTCCTTCCTTTTAGTTTTTTTGGTAGTAGATGTTGATCTAGAGGGATTTTGGGTATTGGGCAGAGTGGTTGAAGTTGTTTTTCCAAATCTTCTAGGTTTGGTGAACCCACCTGTTGTGCTCATCTCCCCTTCTGCTCTTTCTTTTTCCTCCCACACTTGTTCTTCTATAAACCCCTTACACTTCTTGTACTCATTCACCATCTTTTCCACCCTTTTCCTTATTTCTAGCCTCTTCAATTCTATGTGCACTTACATATATTTCTCCTCATACATGCCATATCATTCTTGAGTAGTATCTTTAGGACCCTTCATCAATATATCAACGTAAAAATTAACTTCTTATACATTAGTTTCATAACCAACTGGTATAATCCAATCATTTCTAGTTTCCACAACTTCAATAATGCATTCATTAGTTGTCACCAAAAATATATCATTTTGATATTTATCTACCATTTACTTAAGGACCCTCTCCCTTTCATGTATTCTCTTTTGGAACATTGTAAAGAATGCATTAAGTGCTTCATAATGTGCTTTCATATCACCAATTTTCTATAGGTATTCCAATATTTGATGGGATACTGGTCTATTCTTAGCCCACATAACCTTGTTTCTTCCTAGAAGTTCCTTCAAAAAGTAAAATAGCAAACAAACAAGGAACCAAACTTGAAGTATTTCTTCTCTTTGGTTTGCTTCAAGTTCTCAAAAAGTTGTCTGAGCAACTCACACAAATAATAATCCTTTCATTTCTCTACTATCTCATAGGCCATGTTGATTATGGTGGTTGACACATAAATATCTCTATTTGTGTAGTATATCTTATAACCTATGACCATGACTACATATCTAACTATAGGGTTCCAGATAGGTTTCACTATTAAATCTCTTCTTTCAAATGTGGATCCACTAAATTCCATCACTACTTCATTCTTAACAAACTTCAATACCAGTACAGGTCAGGAGGTACAAGGTCCAGTAAGCTCAATATGTCAAGGTTTATTGCAATTGTGACATATAACATTCTTTTGAACAACATTCCTTCCATTCATCTTAGACCTGCATTAATTATCCTTGTGTCCAAGTCCATAGAAAATATAAGATTAACCATTGAAAGGTTGAATCATTCTACCATTTTCATATGCATTCATTGCATTTATTTTCTCTATGTCCAAATTTCTTGCATGTAAAGCATTGACTAGTAAAGGTTGGAACATTCTAATTCATTTTTCTTCTACATCCCATTGCTCTATATCCAAATTTATTGCAAGAATAAAAAAAACCATTGAAAGATGAGTACCTTTGAGAATTTGGTTGTCTAACTGAAGGTATTCTAGCATTTTTTCTTTGATTTCAAATATTTTCATTGTTCTTCTCAGTATTCTCTAGTTCATTAGGTGTCTAATGTGCTTTTGAGCTTTGACCTTTTTCAAGTCCCAAAATACCTTTTTCTTTGGATGATATTCATCAAGCATTGTAGAACTTGTCTTTAATTTATCTTCATGATCTCTTGCTCTTTCCAGATCTTATCTTAGGTTTACCACTTCTTTTTCAAGCCTCATGCATTCATTAGATTTTATTTTAACCATTGCATTCAAACATTCCTCATTTCTTTTTTTCTTCCACTTACACTTTTAGTCCAATGATATCTTCATTTTCTTGCTTCAATTGTTCATTGATTTCATTATTCCTTTCTCTAAACTTCATGATTTTCTCTCTCAATTTCTGATAAATTCATTTACGTCTTTAATATTTTCCTTCAGATCATTGTTTTCACCTAAAACTTTATTAAGATATTCAAGAGAAACTTTGAGCTCTCCATCTTTTTCAAGCATGCAATCTTCTTCTGTGTATTCAATAGAAGGAATCTTTCTAGCAAGCATGTGTTCAATTTCCAAGATCTTCCCAAAGTGGTCAAGCTCCTTCCATGGATCCAAGCTCTGATACCAATTGTTGAACACTTGTAATACACTAAGAGGGGTGAATCAAGAATGAAAGCATGAAAACATCCACAACATCACATAACACATAAACACCAAGATTTTTACATGGAAAACAAAAAATGGAAAAAACCACAATGAGGATTAGCTCACAATATATTATAACTAGTCATAACATATTTACAGAAGTGCTCACTACAAGTGGACTCACTTTCCAAGTGAACTCATTGCTTACTAAGAAAAGTAAGTAAGAAAGAAAAGAGTTTTTGGATACATAACCAAGATTTGAACTGATAAAAAATACATCTACCATATGCAATATTTAGTTCCTTTGAATCTCAAAACACTAACTTAATACACTTCATCCAACTTATATTACAACCATCTTCTCTACTTTACATTCGCACACCTCTTCTCAACTCTCACAACTTATTCACTCAAATCTTCTTATTTTTACATCACTGCTTGCATTTAGATCATGTACACTCAAAAATTGATATCCAAAATCTTAAAACAACCTTGTATATATATCAAACTCATTGCAAACATCAATTAGGTCAGCCTAATTATATGTAGGCCTAAATCATACAAAACATGCCTTGTCGACACCTAATTTAAATAAAAATGCTTTTGGGCCAAAAAATACATGTGCAAAGTGTAATATATGTTGGCATGGACCTAAAATAACTCTGTTACATTTGTATCACATATTTAATCTCTGTAACCCTTTACATACATTAGGTTGGCTAGGCATAAGACCTAAAAGCAAAATACTCCAACTTTTCAACATCATAGGACACATAGACCTCAAAATGTCATGCCATAGATAGAAAACACAATATTTTGAAACCTTTAATGATAGAATATTTCCACAATACATAGAGATTAGATGCAAATAGTTTATGGCTTTTATTGTGTGAGATTATTTTGCATCAATGTTTTGGATCACACTTCTGATCCATGCTCTCTACTTCATCCTAATGATGGATCACAATGTGTGATTTGAAACATTGATGCAAAATAATCTCACACAATCATATAGCCAAAAAATAGTTGCAGCTAGTTTTGAAACTTGTTAACATTTTTCCAAAAATGCAAGGTCTAACCCAAATTTGCGGAGGAGTGTGGACTAGATAAATCATAGCCATTACATAAAAAATTGTCAAAACCTTATATGTCGATCTTTTGTTACTTGTAACTTACAAAACACTTATCCAAATCAAGTGAAATTATGGATGAAGATACTATTGAAAACCATGAAAAACATATTAGAACCACATAAGTAAATCTCTAAGGGTGAATGAATGCAAAAAAATTACCAGAGGTCTCTATGTATTGAATCTACCAGTATAGACACTTAGAAAAAATACTTAACTATTTTTGTGTGTGGATAAAACCCTCTTGCAAAATGTGTCTTCTGCAATCATCCTTAATACACTGTTGACATCAATGACAACCTTCTTCATTCTTTCAACACAATGTTTGTATTAATCTTCAAATGAGATACACCAATACAAAACTCATCTCTAAATTTTGGCAACACTTCGTTACTCTGGGTGAGTGTAGGATCATGGGTGTCCAAAAAGTGGCGATATGACAAAAAAATTGATGACGAACCTTTTATCCAAATTTTAATGAAATGAAAAATGTTTATTGAGAAAATTATCAACTTTCCACCAATATAAAATATTCCTTATTTTGAATTTAATAGATAATTATTATTGATTTTCTACATGCATTATGACTAAAGTCTTGATTGATGGGTTGATTGAAAAAATCTATAATTCTCAAATGATTTAACATTTTTTGAATATGAAAGATGTGGCACATTATATGCTTCCCACAATATAGGATAAAAAGAGAAAAAAAATCATATTTTTTTTACCAAGTTCTGATGGCTAGACAAATAAGTTTAAATATTTATAAAAATTTCTAATAAAACAATCATAACTAATTATATACTTGCAAAAAAACTACAAAAAAATGTGGCATATCCAAACATTTGTCCTCTATTTATATTGAAAGTTTCAAGAAAAAACATATTTTTTCTTGTACTTAGATTGGTTAGACATACACATGTTCTTTCTTTTTTCCCTAAAAAATTAGTAAATACTGCATTGATATTTCAAATTTTTACCAAATAGATTTTTTTTTTCCAAAAAAGGAATCGTATATCAGAAACTATATTCAATTTTCTACAAATTATGTTCTTACATATTTTTCAAACTATTTTAATAACCTATTCAAATTTTTATATCAAGTTATCTAACTCTGTTTTTATGAATTTTTATTGCCACTTAAGGGCCTAGTTTGGACCCCCATGATCCTACACTAGCCTACTCTAACAACTTGCAAAAAAACTCTACAAACCATCATCTCAATTATGTTCCAATATATATAAGTTTTTGGGAGAGAATACCACAAATGGTATCCCAAAACCATACGAAAAACCACCTAAGAAAACCTAAGAATGGTGAACAATATAAAATGATCACATAAACTTCACATGGGTGCCTAATCCATATCCAATCAAAATTGGTCAATATTGAATGCTACATAACTCTCTGATGCCTCTGATGGCTAAAACCTGGAACATGCAAGCTTAGGCACCCAACCCAGAATAAAATGCAAATAACATGCAAAGAAATGCTTTACTGGGTGATCCCCACCCAAAAGTTGGACATCCAAAAGGAATATGCTCTTGGAACATGCAAACTTAGGAACCCAACCTAGGATAATATGCAAATAACATGCAAAGACATGCTTTTATAGGTGATCCCCACCCAAAAGTTGGACGCCCAAAGGGAGTATGCTCTTGAGATGCTCTATAATTGCCACCATAGTGGGTCCACCTCTTTGAATGCAATTACAATTTTTCATAGGAAAATAAATAATAAATATTTTTCTCCTTGTGTCCTCTAGAACACTTTCCAAAGAACGTGGAGACACATAAATCAACTTAGGATAGAAATTATAATGTCACCTATCCTAATAGTATGTTGTAATCAAATGTTTATTTCTAATATGGTAATCTATTTTTCAGACCTGAATTCACTTGCATAAATTCATATTATAGCTTTCCATCACCTTGTTTTTCAATATTATATTCTCCTAGTTTCTCTCATTATTATGTCATATTTATTGATGATGCAACTAGGAAAACATGGCTGTATTTGTTAAAACATAAATTTAATGTATTTGAAACTTTTTTAATTTAATAGAAAAGCTTCGCTGAAAATGAGATAGGGAAAAATCTAAAATATCTGAAGTTTGATAATAGTGCCAAGTATTGCAACAAATAATTTGAAGATTATTATTCATACAATGGAATTTTTAGGGATAAGATAGTTCCAAGAACTCCATGGAAAAATGGTGTAGCTAAGAGAATGAACAAAACGATAATTAATTTCCTAGGTTAATTAATTCTCATCTATATATTTGGAGCTATCTTGTTGCTCAAGATAAGATTAGGGTTATGCATCTTTGCTTTTATAAAGCAAATCACTATCATGTAATTATGAACTCTCGAATAATAATTATTTTCACATCTTCTTGCAAATCTCTGCTTTTTCTATTTTTCTCTTCTGTGGAAGGATATTCTAGTTTGCAAATCTGATCTTGGCATTTGTACTTGGGTACCTGATCAGGCCTTGTTGCCGAGACCCATTCATGCTTTCTTGCATTCTTTATTAGTCTCCCCAAGTTGCCCTTATGGGGGGTTTTAGTGTAATTAATATTTAATTACACTTGCATAACTTTACTTAGATATTATTTATTTCCTAGGTTAATTAATTCTCATCTTTATCTTTTGAGCTATCTTTTTGCTCAAGATAAGATTAGGGTTATTCATCTTTGCTTTTATAAAGCAAATCATTATCATGTAATTATGAACTCTCGAATAATAATTATTTGCACATCTTCTTGCAAATCTCCGCTTTTTTTTTTCTCTTCTGTGGAAGGATATTCTGGCTTGTAAATATGATCTTGGTTTCTAACATGTGCAAGAAGCATGAGTTCGCATGTTGTGAACTACCTTTACTTTTTTGGGTAGAGGATGCACATATTGTTGTTTATTTAATTAATAGAGGTCCTTCAATTATTTTTGGTTGTTGTATTCAAAAGGAGGCATGGATACGTAAGAAGGTGAGTTAATATTTTGTAAAGACCATCAACTGTGAAACTTTTATACACATTGATATTGATAATAGAACTAAGCTAGAAGCTAAGTCTAAAAAATGTACCTTTGTTTGATATGGAATAGATGTTTTTAATTATTGATTATGAGATTTTGATAGTCAAATAACTATTAGAGGTAGGAATGTTATATTCAATGAGAAGGTTTTGTATAAGGATCAATTGTAGGAAAAATAAGCTTAAACAAGAAAAAAGAATATGTAGTGTTGGATGATATTATAGAAATGAATATTCCATCGATACCTACTACTCAACAACATCAAGAAATACCATAGACTCCTACAAATATAAAACCTTCTACAATGATAAGCAAACCTCCTAAAATATTTTTTATTTAGTTATATTTTATTTTATTAATTGATGTCCAATGAAATAGAAGGGTATGAATAAGCTATGAAGGTGGATGAAAAATAATAGTGGAAGTGAGAAATGAAAGTAGAAATGGATTCTTTGTTGCAAAATCAATCTTGGGATTTCGTTAAATTACCTGTAGGTAAAAGTTTACCAAAAAATCAGGTTTACAAATTAAAACAAGGAGGAAACAAAAAAATATTTAAGGCCTAACTTGTGGTAAAAGGTTTTGCATAGAAGAAAGGTAAATTTTTTGATGAAATCTTTTATCCAGTAGTAAAAATGACTTCTATTAGAACTATTCTAACTATCATAGCTACAAAAGATTTGCACCTTGAATACTTAGAAGTGAAAACAAAGTTTTTACTTGGAGATTTGGAAGAAGAAATATATATGCAACATTCATAGGGATATGCAATTAGAGGTAAGGAAGATTTAGTGTGAAAATTAAAGGAAAGTTTATATGGCTTGAAACACGCACCTCAAAAATGGTATTTTAAATTTGATAGTTTTATGGTTGAATAAGATTATAGTAGGTGTTACATAACAAAAAAAAATTATAGTAGGTGTCATTCTAATGATTGTGTATATATTACAAGGTTGAATAATGGTATTTATATTATTATATTATTATATGTTGATGGCATTCTTGTTGCAAGGTCTAATATGGAGCATATTAATGAGTTGAAGTAGAAGCTAGCAAAGTTTTTTACTATGAAGGATTTTGATGCAACCAAACAAATCCTTAGTATGATGATTTCGTAGGATAGAAAAAATAGAAATTCAACGTTGTCTCAAAGTGAATATATCAAAAAGGTGCTAAATGGTTTAATATGAAAAATGCAAAAGTGTTAGCACACTTTTGCCTAGTAATTTTAAATTAACTAAGGAGATGTGTCCAAAGACATAAGAGGAGGAAGAAAAAAGGTCTAAAATTCCATTTTCTTTAACTATTGGTAGTTTATATCCTAGATCTTGAGACGTCTTTTTTTGTGAGCATAAATTTATCTCTAATAGAGTTTAGCTTTGTATCCTACTATGGCTCTATGTTTGGAATACTATGTGGGAGACTCCGCATTCTACTAAGGTGAACATTCTTCTGTTGTGATTTTTTGATAGTCTCTTTGTTGGTAGTATGATGGGAAATTAATGTGTTCTAAGATCTAGAAGGTGTTTGCTTTGAGGATTATTTGTTGGTTTGGAAAATTACTTTCTAGTCTTGGACGAATCAGTGAATGCAATATATTATGAAGACTAGTTAGGTTTTATGAGTGATAGCCGACTTGGTATAATACACTGTGGATAAAATGTTTAAATATTATATGGTACCAATGAATAAGGTTTTGATTATTTTGTGTTCATCTAATTAGGCCTACACAATTGATGGATAAGATATACTTGTATATATATATATATATATATAAGATGAAAGATAGGAGTATGGAGTGTTTGAGTGAGAAGGAGATGTGAATGCGAACAAAGAAGAAGATCAGAGCCTAAATGCTTTATCAGTTGTGATTAGTACAATTTTTTTGAGAAAATTCTATGTGAGGCAATACTTATTATTTTGAGCTTTAGTGGAATTGAACCCTACACATTGAAGGTGTATTCTATCAGTTTAATATTTTGGCAATGAGCCACTATCATTGTATCTAGGCAGTTATCCATCTATTGTACTCAGATAGTGAGCCTTTTTAAGAACAGTGAGTCCTAGAAGTGCGCCCCATAATATTTTGTATCTAGATATAATATATTGTGAGTTAACCCTCACTGTGGTTTTTCCCATTTTGGGTTTTCCACATAAAAATCCTGGTGTTCATGTGTATGGTTGCATTGACTTGTTTATATGTTCTCTCTTGTGGATTTAGTCAGAATTATGATAATATTTAAGTGGATTTTATTATGGTTATGTGGAATACTGATTCACCCCCCTCTTAGTATTCCAAATGTTTAACACAAAATTTTGTTGCTTTGTCAACCATAGAGGATAAATATGTAGCCACTATTGAAACTAGCAAAGAGATTATTTGGTTGAAATATTTCTTAGTGGAATTAGGAGAGAATGAAGATTTAATAATTTTTTATATACGAACACCCAAAGTGTTATTCATATTTCCAAAAAATTTACACTTCATTCTTAAAAAAACACACAAGAATAAGGTACCACTTCATCTAGTTAGTGTTAGGGTATGGCTGGTTGAAATTGGAGAAATTTCATACAAGTAAAGATGATAACATAAGAGAATTTGATTTCCTCATCAATTTTTGTTGGTCTTCAAGATTGATAATGGTGGAAATAAGAAACAAATATTTTAGGCATGCCAATCTAGTGGAGCTATAGGGGCAACATGCTAAATATCCAAGATACTGAGAGGGGGGGTGAATCAGTATCTTCTTAAAACTTCTGATCAGATACCATCCAATTATTCCAATGCATACAATAGAAAAGATAAGTAAAAGCATTAACATAATATGAAATCACATAACACATGAACACCAATATTTTTACTTGGAAAACACAAAATGGGAAAAACTATGGTGATTGTTAGCTCACAATATAGTATAACTAGTTATAAGATATTACAAAATAGGGTGGTTCACTACCAGGACTCACTGTCTAAATACAAAGGCTCACTGCCTACAAAATTACAATGACAAAATGGCTTACAACCAGAAAATGAACTAATAAATACATCTAGTGAGTGCAAATTCAGTTCCAATGAAGCTTAATAAACTGACTTGGCACACTTCATAATATTCACTCTTCTTCAAATTTGCATTCACAAAAAAATCATCTCAGACTCAACCTTCCAATGCAGAATCAATTAGGTCAGCCTAATTAGATGCACTTCTTATTCTCCAAAAATACCAACTGTCAGCTACAGGCTTTCACAAAATCTTCCCAAAAGAAATTCAAACACCCAACACACTACATAATGTCGGCATGGACCTAAGATAGGTCACACATATATCCACATAACAAAAATTAATTCACCATTACACAACTCATCCATTAGGTCGGCCAAGGATAGATCTAATAGTAAAATTACAATCAACAGAGTAATATCGATATACAATACGAGCATCTAAATACATGAGATCTTGAATGAACATTATTTCATAATCCATAAATAATTTCCAAAAACCACAAGAAATGGTAATCACCAACAAACAATTGTAAACCAAAATACTAGAGGATATACCAAAATACCAGAGGGTATAAACATTATACTGGTTCATGTGCTAGACCAAAATACTGAAATAAATTTAGACTTGATCTTGTAGTTGCAACTCATATATCATTGTGATATCAATGACAAAAAAAAACAACAAAATGAGATGTTATTATTTATTTTTCCAACAATCTCCCCCTTTTTCATTGATGCAACATGTGCCAAAAAGAATATTTACAAAACTTCTCCCCCTAACACCAACATTTCACCTTCTTCACCCCCCCTTTGACATCGAGGACAAAGGGTGTCCCAAAAATTGAAATATGAAAACAAAGAAAACAAAGAAACATGCATCAACCGAAGGATGGAAAGCCTTGAAGCTCCTTAAGAATACTTTCCCATATTGATTTACCATTCTCCCAACTATCCTTTGTAGAAATCAACATCTTGTTCAGGGATTCCAACTCTACCAGAGTTTCTTCTACATCATCCAAAGTATCAAGAGTCAAATTTATCTTCTCAAGTTTTTCTATTCCTGCCAAGGCCTTGCCAACCAGAGTATATTCCACTCTTATAATGTCACTTAGCTGATCAATTTTTTTGATAATCTCTTCTTTATGCTTCTGTAAGACAAATAATTTATCTTTATGCACAATGATGATGTTCTAGGTTGATTTGTCTCTATCTTTGGATATACTATAAGTACCAGAGACAACAGTCAACTAGGAATCAATGGAGTCCATAAAAACCTTAATGTTTTGGGTGGAATCTAGACACTTTAAGCAAGAAACAAGAACAAAAATTTCTTCTGACTCATATATCTTCACAACTTCCAAATTCTTTTCAACATTTGAGTGTGCAAGAGCACACTTTTCATGCAATTCTAGTAGCATTTTCTCTGCCAGTTTCTCCTCAACCTCTTTTTTGTCTTTTCTCCAAGCCCGAAGGTATACTCCTTGAAATAATCCAAGAATCTCAAATTTTCAATAAGAGTGAGGGATGCATCAATAGATGCACTAGGTGTGACCTCCTGCAATGCCTTAAGAGCATCTTCTATGAGTTATGTTCCTTTTTGATGTGTTTCAAGAATCTCCTTCCTTTTGGATGCCTGCAATGCATCTCCTAACACCACTTTATGCATCAAACACATATTCTCGACAACTATAAACCCTTCAATCATAGGAAATTGTAGAAGCTACTAAGAAATTATTAGCTGAAATCTGATTTGCTTGGACATTAAGCCTTTCAGAACATCATTACCAGAGGGTGATTCTCTATGATGCCTAAGAAATTTCACAATATGCTTTTGACTTTCTTTATTTTTCTCGAAAGATTCCTCATTTTTATTTTCTTCCGCTCCCTTTTCCTTTTCTTCTTCCTTCTTTTCTTCCTCCACTTCCTCTTCTTCTCCTTTATTTTCTTCTTCTTTCTTTTCATCCTTTTCATTTTCATCTTCATCTTTGTTTTCATCCCTGTTACCTTCATTATTATTTCCTTTATCTTCACCTTCATATTTTTCTTCCTCAAAATTATCTTTACCTTCATTATCCTTTTCACCTTTAGTGTGCTCCGGAGGAGCATCATCATATTTTTTAGGCTCACCTTCACCTTCATTCTGCTTCTCAATTTCCAAAGGATTATTTTAACCACCAACATCATTTTCGACATCAATGTCTTCAGAAATAGCTACATCGAATGTACCAAGAGGAATATCTTCCTCAACATTCAATACAACAAATCCCTATGATTAGCCCCCTTGTTTGGTCCATTTTTTGCTTCCACCCACTATTTTAATGTATTTTTCTCCATTTTTTGGGAAAAGTCGGTGCTATTTTTCAGGATGGCACTATTTCTAGCATTTTTTGCGTTAGCCAAAACAATATGATGTTAAAACCAATGGAAATTAGCACTGACATTAGCACCACAATTAGAGCCAATATTAGTGCCTCTATTAATGTGAACTGTAATGAACTTATGAATGCCTACATTAATGCCAAGATTAGCACCAAAAAATGATTCCCACTGTAATGCCTAGATTATTGCCTAAATTAGCAACCAAATTACCATCTATGTTAGCAACCATATTAGCGCCTTTAGTAGCACCTATTTTGGAATCTGCTTTAGAACATTTTTGGAGCCTAATTTAGCACTTGATGTAGTGCCTAATTGTTTTGATCTAGTAGGGATTAAGGGAATTAGAATAAAATATCCTTCCCTAATAATCACTAGCCTTCAGTTGCTTGCCTACATTTCACTTGCATCAAAATATCTACTACCTTTGATTTTTCATTGTATTTAACATGAAATGCAACAATTTGTGTGACAAGATCCATATTGTCACCAAAATTCCGCATTTATTCCTCCAGATAATCATAAAGAAACCAAATTTCACCTTTACCATAGTATTTTGTGTAGATTAAGGGTTGAGGGTTGATAATTGAGGGTTAAAGGTGATTTAATGTATAGGGTACTAGAGGGTGTAAGGGTTTATAGTTTAAGGGTTGAGGGTTGAGGCCAGTTTAAGGTTGAGGGTAGAGGGTTGAGGGTTCAATGTATGGTGTATCAACATTGTTCTGCTGTTGCATTTTTCTATTAAGCCTTTATCTAATTGACTTCATGGATAATTGGTGATATAGTGGATTAATTTTGTTATGCGGATATATGTGCGACCTATCTTAGGTCTATGCTGACATGATGTATCATGTTGAGAATTTCAATTATCTTTGGAAACATTTTGTGAATGAAAAAAGTCGATAGTTGGTGTTTTTGGTAAACAAGGATTGCATTCAATTAGGCCGACCTAATTGATGCTTACAAATGGATCGAGTATATATGCTGGATAGTTTTGAAGTTTAAGGTGAATGCATTAGCAAGTGTGTTTGTGACAAGAAGTTGGTGTGATTGAGAAGCTATAAATGAGAAAATGATGAAGTGTGTTAACTCAGTTTATTGAGCATCACCGAAACTGTATCAACACTTGTTAGGTGGACTCTCATTAGTTCATTTCGGTTGTGAAGACAATTTTTTTTTGTAATCATTTTATAGTGATAGTAACCAGGGGAGGTCTTGCAACCACACAACACAATTCCACACAAAAAAAAAAACCTTCAAGTCACAATTCTTCAATATTCTCCTCTTTTCACCAAACCAACACAATTCCTTGTGGCACTGCAATCTAACTTAATCGGGTATATCCTTTCAAACCTGGACTAGCAGTGTTTCAAACACCCATAAAAACACACAAAAACATACCACAAACATTCAATAGGCTTCTTTGAACCATCTTTCTCAAAACTGGTTTTCTACACCAACTAGACCTCAAATCAGGCCTATTTTGCAAAGAGACTTGTCTTAAATATTTTCCCAAACCACTAAAATATTTTGGGAAGGAATATACATGCAATAAAACCAAGTATTCCACAATTTTTGAATATAAATTCACTCACCCAAGTGCCAAAACCAAAAACCCTCTCTTTAAGTAAAAAATATAGGGTTTTAATGGAAATCACTCTTCTAGCCTTCAAGAAACTTTGCCTATACCTCAATAAAGTCCCAATTATTCTACCAAACTTAATCTATCATGAAACAAAATTTTTCCAACATAGTTCTCATTTTTCCATATCAAAAGCTCACTAATTCATGAAGAAAACTCACTTTTCACCATTAGGGCTTCATGCCTAACACATTATTCGACCTCCCCTGCACTAGAAAAACAAGAAAACGCCTATTTACTAATGTTGTAGACCCATTCCACAAACTACAAGAGCCACAAAAAGTGGAATGGGTCAACTTTACATTTTAAAGGCTACAAACCCTTAAAATAGGGTACAAAACCAGCCACAAAGAATTGGTTCAAACTTTCACCAAAACCATTGTTAGATGCTCAAATAAAATGAAATAAGTGACCAAATCACAACTTAAAATGAATTCAAAATAAATTTAGAACATTATGTAGTTGTATGGGTCATACAACTCTATAGCAATATGTAAAACTTAGAAAAACTAGAAAAAACAGGGGTAGCCTTTATTTATTTTACTTCCAATCTTCCAGATCAATCTTACATTGATGCTTTTCACCTTAATTATGATTTTTCCCTCCAAAATAACTATTCTAACTTCCTAAAATTGCCATTCAAACCTACATGACCATTGGAATTACTAAACCTTCCTTTTTACAACTTTTCAATTTTGCAATTTTTGAACAATTAGCAACTTTTCAATATTTTGCACTTTTTGAAGTCCAAACCACCTAAACACCTAAGAACCATCCAAAATGACTTATTAAAATATTAAAATGGTCTAAGTGACCTTATTTAAAGACAAAAATGACTCACATATAGAGCCTACTCCTAATGAACCTTGATTGACAATTTTGGTTCCAATGTGCTCCTGTACCATGTAGGCAATGAGCCTCTTTTCTAAATAGTGAGTCCTTTTGTAAGCAACGAGTTTTTGTATCTAGAAAATGAGTACTATTCTAGGTAGTGCACCTTATATATTCAGTTTTGGAACTACTTAAATTGTGGGTTAATCCTCATCATGGTTTTTCCCTCATTGGGTTTTCCACATAAAATCCAGTGATCATTGTGTTGATTTTTCTTTTTGTTATATGTATTTTATGTTCACACTTAATAAAAAATTAGTGTAGAACTGTGAAGTTGATAAGTGTTTGAAGTTTTATGTTTGGATTTGGTGACAACTGATTCATCCCCCCTTTTAGTTTTCCTACACCTTTTAACAACTACAACTAGATTTTGGGTTTTTGGATCATTGTACAGTGCGAGTTATATTCACTAGTTGTGAACTGTGTTTTTCTATGTATCTGGCTGAGATCCAGGAGATATGTTGTTGCTCTAGATTTCTTATTGTTTGATTTTTATGACTTGTAGTTATCAGGATAAGTTGTTAAGGTTGTGTTTAAGTTAATTTTGTTATCTAGAAAGATTGGATCGTGTTAAGGTTGTGTGTGCTTAATTGATTTGTGTTTTAGACTAGTTTGGCTAACCTTGTGTTTAACACTACTTTTGAAGTTTATGGAAGTGTGTTGAGGCATTTTGGGAATTATTTAGGTCCTCATTAGATGTGTGTTTAGGTCACCCTTATTCTACTTCCACCATAGAATGTTTTGGTACTGACCTAGTTTGAATTTGTAAATACAAATGGTGTGTCGCCAACTTTGGTTATGTTTCAAAGTTGAAGATTGTATAAATAAAGGTTGAGATGTAGAAAGTGTAGGATTTAAAGCAAGATAGATGTGATATAGATGCGAAGTAGTGTGTATATGATGTGAGGTTGAGTAGATTAGTGTGAAATCTAATTGTGAGTCTCAGGAAGCAATGAAATGAAGGTGTACTCTATCATTCAATAATTTCTACAAGTGTGTGACTGAATTGTGGTAGAAATCTACGTTGCATTGAGATATTTTACTCTCTGTAAAAAAATTATTTTATCTTCTTTGTAATTCTGTGGCAGTGAGGCCTCTAGGTGGTTAACCCTTATTGGATAGTGAGTCTTGTTTTGGTAGTAAGCCTTCTCTAGCAGCAAGCCTTTGTATTCGACTTTGATATTCTCTATATTGCGAGCTAATCCTCACCATGGTTTTTCCCTTATTGGGTTTTCCACATAAATTTGGTGTTATTGTGTGTGTGATGTTTTCAATTTCTGCTTTTTCACTTATGATTAATTACATTATCAGAGTAAAGTATATTTGAATGATAATTAATCTAATATCTTGTCGAAGTTATTAAAGGTTAAAATTTGTTACAACTGATTCACCCCCACCTCTTAGTTGTCTTGTTCAACAATTATAAACTCCCAAAGATCGTCTTTTATCAAGATAAGTCTTGATTTTGAAGAAAAATAAAAGATAACCAAAGAAAGCTCAAGAATTAAGGCTACGTAGTTATCAAAGAACATAAATGAGGAAAAGTCCAAAAGTTATGCAAATGTGCTCAAATTCTCCATCAATGGTGATAGTTCAAAGAAGAGAGTAATATTACTCATAAAATCAACATTCCTTACAAAGACAACAAAGAAGGTTTAAGAAGACCATTTACTCAAAGGAAAGCACAAATGTAAGAGTTTCAACATTCATTTTATGGTTATTGTTTCTTTTGCAATAAATTTGATCATAAGGTAGTAGATTATAGAACTTGTGAAAGGAGATATTTGGTTTTCCTAAAGAACAATAATCCATTTGCTCCTCTAATGGACTACAACATCATGTGCTACAAGTAAAATAATTTTGGTCATTCAACACGTTCTTGTTGAAGTGACTTTGTTGAACCTCCAAAACAAAGCAAGGAGGATGTCCTTGATAAGTCAAAAGAGCAATCTACAAAAGTTTGGAAGAAGAAGCTTGAAATGAAGAAAAAATCCATGCTAGTACAAGCAACCCTCCATGTCAAAAATAAATAAAATAAATGGTGCATTTACAATGGTTTCTTAAGAAACATGAAAGGGGATAAAATCAAGTTATTCACTTTGAAGGAAATAAATGGAGGCACTATAAATTTTGGAGACAATGCTACAAAAAAGATCATAGAAAAATGCACTATTCGATTCGATAATGGAAACACAAAGATCAAAAAATGTATATATGTCAAAGGGTTGAAGAAAAATATTCTAAGTGTGAGTCAAGTGTGTGATCAAGGGCACAATCTCACATTTAATCCAAGTGGTTGTGAAAAAAAAAAAAAAAAAACAATAATGGTGAAACTTGATGTAGATGTTAATATAATTGCAAACAATCTTTATACTCTTAGTGAAGTCAAAAGATAAAAGTGTTGCATGGAAAAAGAAGGTGAGAGATGGTTATTGCACAAAAGGATGGGATATTCGAACTTTGATAACATTATGAAGATTAGCCATAAGCAAGCCATAAAGGGTATGTTGAAGATAGCAAAGCCACCTAATATGATTTGCAAGTAGTGCCAAGTTGGAAAGAAAACAAGAATGAGTTACAAATAAAAGAGGTATTCTAGGACAAAAAGGACAACAAGGACAAAAAGCATGCAAGGAGATATTTATTTAATGTTATTAATTAATGGTTATTCAAGGATGACTTGGGTTACATTTCTAAAAGAAAATTTTGAAGCTTTTGAAAAATTTAAGGAATTTAAATCCTTACTATAGAATGAGATAGGGTTATGAATACACTGTCTAAGATCTAATAGAGGAGGAGAATTCAAATCAAATGCATTTAAAAATTTATGTGAACATGGAATAAGAAGATAATATTCAGCCACAAGAACTCCATAATAACATGGAGTTGTTGAGAGGAAAAGTAGAATAGTGTAAGGAACGACAAGAGCCATGTTAAATGAGTCCAAGATCATTGATACCTTCTGGAGAGAAGTGGTGTATACAATTGTCTATGTTCTAATCATAGAACAAATCAAGGTGAATAAAAACAAAAAACCAAATGAAATTTGCAAGGGAAGGCATGCATCAATGAAGTATTTTAAAGTATTTAGGAGAATTTTTTTTATTAGGTGAGACAAAGAAGACTTGGGAAAGTTTGATTCTAGGTGTGATGAGGGTATCTTCCTTGGGAATTCTATGAGAAGAAAATACTATAGATGTTATAACAAAATATGCACAAATTTTTTGAAAGTCCAAATGTGAGAGTTGATGAAAAAGGATCAAAAGGAAATAGTCCAAGATTTTGATCATCAAGAAGATAGTGTCAAAGAGGAAGTAGAGGAAGAAGTTGAAAATGAAGAATTTGAACAAAGAAATCCAAGAATTCCATCAAGAGCACCACCCAAGACTCCATCCAGATATGTTGAAAAGAATTATCTTGAAAATATAATCCTTGGTGATAAAGAAAAAAATTTAAAATAAGGAGAAGAGTATCCAATACATCTAAACATGAAAATTTGTGTTTTCTCTCTAAAGTGGAACCTAAGAATTTCAAAGAAGCTCAAGAAGAAAAGTACTTGGTAAAAGCTATGGAAGAAGAATTAGATCAAATAGAGAAAAATGTGACTTGGGTATTTGTTGCAAGACCTGAGGACATGAAATTTATTGGCACTAAATGGGTTTTTAGAAATAATTTAGATGAAGATGGTCTAGTCAAGACGAAAGCAAGGCTTGTATGCAAGGTTTATGCTCAAGTTGAGGGTATTGATTTTGAAAAGACATTTTCCCTAGTTGTGATCTAGGAGCATCCAACAGTGCAGGGAAATCTTGCATCACCAAAAAAAATGTTTTATTTATTTTCTTTAGTTGTTTTGAGTCCCATGATGGCACTTAAGGGGTATAAAATTGTCAAGCGCCAAAAATAGCAAAAATTAAGCACTTACTATTTTTAGTAAGTCAACCAAAATGAGCTTATATTTACGTGAAAATTTACCCCAAGGAGCAGAGCTGAAAAAAATTTCTAGTCGTGAAAGAATCACCTCAATACCTTGCATGGTTTGGGAGAAATTAAAGTTTTTGTCCCAGGAAGTTTATCTAATGCAACTTCAAATTTAGATATAAAATTTTAGAGGCCCCAAAACAACTCTGAAAGTGGTCAAACTGACCTATGGTGGGTTCACACATTGTAGAGCTCGTCGAGAGCTTTCCAATGATATGCAATAATAGAAAATTGGACACTCAGATCAAAAGTTATGGCCCCACAAAGTTGGTCCTCGAATGGTGGGACATTTGGCCCCAGAACAATAAGGGGAAATTTTAACTTTCTAGAACATTCTAGGGCGGTTATTGTGGAAAATAAAAAGTGTTAAGTGGGGGTTGTAGAAGGTGGCCATAATAGTGCAAATTTTGGCTCTGAATAGTAGATTTTCTTTTCAGAGTTGAATTTTGTTGTAATGAATCAAGCCCATGAGGCTGTAGCATTTAAGCTTTGAATTTGTAATTTCATTTTCTAAAAATAATTGAAAGTGAGTCATTTTTCTATCTCGCATCTTTTGTGTTGATATATGTTGTGATTTTTGTGGGTTTTGGGTGGTGTGGTCATCATCAAGTTGTTTGTCTTGATGCTATAAGAATGTTTTCAACTCTTGTAAATTTGTATTTTCTCTCTAAACTGGAACCTAATAATTCCAAAGAAGCTCAAAAAGACAAGTACTAGGTAAAAGCTATGAAAGAAGAATTATATCAAATAGAGAAAATTGTCACTTGGGTATTTGTTGCAAGACCTAAGGACATGAATGTTATTGGCACTAAATGGGTTTTTAGAAACAAGTTAGATGAGGATGGTCAAGTCGTCAAGAAAAAATCAATGCTTGTATGTAAAGGTTATGCTCAAGTTGAGTGTAGAAAAATGTATCCCTTTACATTTTCACACTTGTTTGAGTCCTCTCTTTTAGAATTTGGCTCATTTTTCTTAATTGGTCCTATTCTACATCCAAAATCCCAATAAATTACATTTTTCTAAGGATGATCCCACCATTTAACAAATGGTGAATCATAATTTAATGTTTTTGGTTGTGTTCTAGATCTAGGGATCTGGGACTTATATGCCCCTCTGGATATGGGTTCCACCTAGGTCTTGAGACCTGATCTCAAATGTTACGTTGAACACAACACTCCTCAAAATCTATATCCCAGGTTTAAGTCTCTCAGACACATATTCCCAACCTAGTGTATGAGTCCCGCTTTAACCTAGGACCTGTTTTAAATCAATTTCTTGGCGAGATTTTATTGTCCTTAGATTCAAATTCTAAATGTCAGCTTGTAGTGTTGTAATTTTGGGAAATTAGGCATAAAAAAAATAAAATGCAAGGTTATTTCACATAAATTATCCTAGAAAGTTTTCAAGTCATCTAATATTTTTCAAGAGAGCATTCCTAAGGTTTCATGATTCAAGCTAGCATTCAAGACAACGTTTTAAATATTCAATCAAGAGTTAAGATCCACATCCATTGAATCCATTTTACACAAGTTTGTAGCCTTTATTTCAAGGGTTTGGTGAGTTGTAACATTGCATTTGTTCATTCATCATTCCTTCATGCTTTTCTATTCCATTTCAAGGTTTAATTACCAAAACAAGATTTGACCAAGGCAAACCCCTATTCCATAACTGTTGGTTAACGAATTTTACACCTTTGAGAAGTGATAAATAAATTCCCACAAGGTGCAAGAAATTATCCAACTTTGAATATCTATCTTTAAATAAGATCGATATTCTATGATTTTTTTGAGGTATAACTCCCTCAAAAAATTTGCAATGAATTAAAAGAAAAAGGAAAATAAAACACCATGTATGCTTTTAACCAGAAAGCAGAAATGGTAAAAACAATATCAAAAAATTCCAAGTACCAAGTGCTTGAGAAATAACATGAATTATTAGCACAAAGACTAATTAATCAACATAGATAAAATATCTACTCAATACCATATGAGAAATGAAACCAGATGTAAGAACTACACTTCTCATACCAAGATAAGATATGCAAGATATATTCTTAAATAGAAAGATTTAAGAAATAGATAAACTCGATCAAATTGTACAAAAACAAAATGGTAATTTCATTCATCAATAGAACTAAGAAAAACTTGCAGAATAATGTACAAAGAGAACATATGAAAAATAGATACATCTTAAATAGGCGAATGAGTTTTTCCTCTTCATGTCCATAGCCCATTAATCAAAATACACATAAGGAAAATAAAGAAGAGTCAAGCCACTATGATGGCGTCGCTTCATTTCCAATCTCCTGGGTCACCAAAGGTCTATTCCACCATGCCTGGAAAGTATTTAGGACATGTGCATCGGGTCTTTGTGTTGAGGGATAGCCACATTTTTCATCATCACTTTCCACATTAGATGGAGATCTTTAGTTGTTTCCATGCGTTGCTCTCAAAATTTCAAGTGATCAATGGCTTGAGATGATACCAAGTGTAATTCACTTAGCTTCTGTAAATGCTCAACATTAGGAGTGGGTATATCAAGAGCTTCTTTAACCATTTTCTAGAAATCAATAGTTAAATTTCTAGCATCTGCATTATCTTTGATCACATTTTTATCCTACAGTAGACCAAGAGCTATCAGGGTGTTCAATGCCTCATTTGAAATGACATCAAATTCATTGATGACCTCTCTAAGCTTATGTAAATTTTGTTTGGCAGATTGGAATTTCCATTCTACTCCTTTAGCCCACAATAAGAAGTGAGTATCTAGAGCATTATATATGATTTGATCTATGGCCAACTTTTCCATTTCTGAGCTCATCAAGAGTTTCAATTCAATCTAATAATTAACCCACAATTTTTCTTCTTTCTCAATGGAATTGTGATGCAGAGTATCCTTCAACAACATCAAAAACCTCATTTCATTAGGGGAATTCAATCCCATGTAGAATTAGGAGAAGATAAAATATACAAGCATCTAGATTGCTTTATCAAAACTCTCAATTTCTCTTGGTCATTCCAATCTCTTCATCAATATTTAACATACTTACATTATGGTCACATTGAATAATTCAAAGAAAAAACCTTTTTAGAAAGCTTTGATTCAAATTAGATCCACATCATTCTCAACCACCATATCAACATCTACACATTCTCTCAGCCTTTTCATAGGGAAACCATCAACAAATACATTCACCAAGGCAACACATTAAGCTCACTTGATACACAACCAATTACCAACCCTTCAAATTCCTGTATACATCATATCTTGAAGGAAACAAAACACTTATTCTAAATCATATTCCAATTCAACTTATGCATCATCAAAATGTCAATAACCAAACATCAATCATTGAAAACAGTCTAAACTTCTCTAATAGCACCAATTCATTTTCCTTACAAGGAAAAACTAAAAAAAAAAATCCTTCTTTCTATCAACTAGTTAATCAGTCCTTCAAGACACAAGATTCATCATGTTTTGGAGAAATCAATTCAATACATTAGTGTATAACTATCAGATCTTCCTGCTCTGTAAAGATACCAAGACACACAATAGAATCATCATTCCCAAAATAATATGCATTTCCTTTACAACCTCATTCAAGCATAAATTTTATTGTAACTCCATCCAAATGACAAGGTTCAAGTATTTAAGGTCACTCACTTCCCTGTACACAAATTTCCACTGTCCATGAAATCTAAACATTAATTAGCAATAGACCTCCATACCCTAGATTGGGTGAACCACTCACACTAGATTCAAAACCCAAGATCCAAAGGAACATTTAGAGACCTCTTAATGCCCATGTTATCATATCAAAAACTCAGAATGATTTATACTGGAGAAACTAGCAGATTTCATATTGTATGCTCAAGAAGGCTACTAGAATAGGGCTATTTTACAAAGCATCCACATTTTTTCCAACTCCACATTTTTAGACAACCTCAAATAGTCACTAGAAATGCTATAAAACTAAATATTTCAACATATTTTTAGAATTGAAAAGCTTAAATATCCATTGTTCCACCAAACCCTTGATTCTAGGGTGAAATGCACAAACTAGTGAGGGTTTCTTGAGAAAAACATTTGCAAACCTCTATTTCTCTGGCCGCCACCTGGAACATGATTGTTTATATCTTCCAAGACCTTTGGAACTAATTCAATGCCCATGCACTTTATATTTATCCACTGTCATGTTGGAAACTATTCATGCTGACTGAAAAACTTAGAATTTTCTCCTTTAACACAACAAATCTTCCACATCCTTGCTTACCCCTGCACACACACACATCTACACAACAAAATTTATAAAATAAAAAATCCTACTTATCCCATCCCATCATTCTACTAAGTTTCCATCAGGGGGATGGGTCTCAACCTCTCAAATGACTCTCAAAACAACTCTAAGAAATTATGGACCGAGACTGAGAAATTGAGCTCAAATTTCTCTATTACTAAATTAAAAATCCTACTTCCTACTAGAGTGGAGGAAATCTCATTCCTTTTAAAGAACCAAGGCTTGAAATGCCTGAACCAACTTGTGTAATTGAAACAAGAAGAGAAATTTTTTTCCAAGGTAACTGAACAAGGGTATTTTATTGATTTTGTAAAATTGGAATACTAGATTTTCTTTTCCTCTCCATATACATAATTTTATATTTTTTTCTTTCTTGGCAACCGCCTTTCCTAACTTCTCATCGGTGCAACTACCCTTTTACAATTAATCTTCCAAATTGGTGCAAATTTGTTTACATAATGACATCATAACATCTTTCCCTCCTTTTAACAATATTTTGGAAATTTAGTAAGGTAACCACCTAAGAAATTAATAAATGATTTGAATACATTCATAGTAGGCTTTACATTTCCTTGACTCAACATTTTAGACTTGAACATTACAATTTGACATATTAGCCTTGTCAAGGCATTACGTGACCTGGGTGCTTCTGCACCACAATGATATCATCTTCTACGGTAGCTCTCAAAGTATTTGCTTGTTGATTTTTTTTTAAAGATTTAGAAAGAACAAGGCCTCCCTTTTTGATAAGGGATTCATTCTAGTCATCTATGGCTCGGCCTAAGCTATGAATATTTTTTATTTCTTTTAGGGCTTCCTTTCCTACCATGGTGAGAGATCCAATAGAAGCCTCTGCTTGAGAAATGGGTTGTGGGACAACCTCAAAATTGGATTTCAAACAGGTAGTCAAGTTCAAAGCCTAAGCTTTTAACTCATCCTTGCTTTCTTTTTCTTTCTTCAATCTCCCCACCATTCTAGCTGCTGATACTTGGAAAATCTAAACATCTCCATCTCTGGTAGGAGGACTGAGGTCGACCTTGTTCACCTTGAAATCACCCACTACTACTTGTGAAGTATCTTTTGCATAGATGGGTGCGTAATTTCTAGTTGAAACGTTCCTGATTTAGTATCATCTATAAGCCTAGCAGTGGTTTTCAACTTCTTAGGCTTAGGAGTTGAACTTCTCTGTAGTAGTTGACTTACCATGTCTTTCTTAGGCAGGCTTGATTGTATGGGTTTCCTTTTTTGGGATAGTGAATCCTTTAGCCATGTTGGGGTTGTTGTAACCTTAGTTGTCTTGAAGCTTGGGGATGCAAATAGAGTTTGAGTAATTGGAAGAGTATCTCCTACAAGTGCAATTATTCTTGGCTCTTGAGGGGGCTTTATCTCTCTAATAGGTGAGTCATTCTAAGAGGGATGAGAATCAACACTCAAACTCTCTAACCCTTCCTCCTCTTCTCCTTCATTCTCTTTTTCCAAAATAGGTAAATTAAAAATATCATCTCCACAAGTTTTTGAGTACACATTCCTATCTGGTGGATCCTCATCATCGCTTCCCTAAGCACCTATTGATGAAGACTGAGGGACATTACTGGTTGACTATCTAATGGTAGAAGCTTGGGAAGTACTACCAACATCTTGTGAATCCTTTGATCTAGTACATGTTGGGATTACAGATACACAACCCCTGAAGCTCTGAAATCTTCAATGATGGACTTTAGCCATGAAAGATAATCAACCACAAAAAGAAGTGTTGCAACTATGGAATGTTGATTAAAGATTCAATTGATATGATGAAAATGATATGATATCTAATGATGTTACAAATGAACAAGATGCCTAATTATATAGGCAAGAGGAAAAACCTAATATGCATGAAATGTTGCCAAGTGTTATAATATAACATGTGACAACATGTGAACCCTATCTAGATGATCATTAAATGATGAGATAAGTTCTAGAAGGAATCTTATCCCAAAAAAGAGGAAGGGAATATTATCCCATTTATTAAATAATTTATCTAATAATGCAACCTAGGAATTAATTAGTTAAATGCAAGACCTAAGTTAACTTATGCTAGTGTAATAATTAATTAATTAATTACACTAACAGTACAAGGGCGAGATTGCTTAGTTTTCTTCTTGGTCACCCATTCCCTAGTTCTAGTCAGAACATCAGTGGTTCTCACCTCAATAGTTTTTTTCTTTAAAGTTCTAGTCCATGGCGAGGATGGGTTGGCTTTCTATGAGTTCAGTGTATACTAGGTCAATCATGTCAGATCCATCTTCAATAACATCTCTCAAATCCCATTTCAAATCACAAATAACAATTTCTTCCACTATTAACCTCATCAAGCTTCTCCTCCTTACCTCATATTCATCAAAACAATCAGCCCAATGGTCTTCATGGTTGGTTTGGTGATTGAAAGAAGGACCCAATTTAAGTTTTTCATTTACATAGTCCTTTAAGTCGAAAGGAACACGCTCATCATATGAGGAAATATTATACTTGGATAGCTCTGCCTCAATGTTCAGAGCATTAGACATAGATTGGTAGATGTATGCACCGAATCCAAGTGGAAATTTGACAATAATTATCTTTCTACCTTGACATAATCTATTCACATTAGCTAATTGCCTGCTGACCTCAATAACTACCCATTTATCTTCAGGGTACTTGGGCAGTTTAATAGGAAAGCCTGCATATCCACCCACTCTTATATAAGAAAAACTTTAAAATTGAATAAAATGACAACCATACACATCCAAAAACTGTATGGCCTCTGGAGACAATCTCATTGATGGATGTCCCTACAATTCCCTGATCATTCTCATGGTAAAAGTATTAATAATTCTACTAAATGGAAGAAGATTTTATGAAGTTGAATCTTGTCAAGGTAGTCATAGATTGGTTCTTTCCTTGGTGGTAGATCACTTGGTGTTAATCTAGGCTGGAGGGTTGAGTAATTGCAAGGGAATACATTAAGTAATATGACATGAAGAAAAATCTATTCAGAACAAAGAGTGAAATCTACTCAAGTATACAATCACTAATGATCTTAGCCCAATCTAGAAATTGTTCTCCACTTAGTATAATCTGGATGAAGAAATACATTCATTCCTCAAAACTATGGACATTTTCATTGCCCCTAACCCTATGGAACAACACAAAAATGTCAGTTGCTTCATTTATCAAGTGGTTTTTGTGCAAGTTGTAGAGAAATTGGGATTTACCCTTCTTGGTTTTAACTAACCAATTCTTTGCTATCACATTCTTGTAAACCCATTTCTTGGTAGTGAATTCAATCCAAGAGTTGATCATTTCCATTGGTGAATATTCTTCCCTCTTTGGAGTCCTCAAACATGACATGAAGGTAGACCTTTGAATTTTTAGAACCAACCTATTTTCCTCTTTTCTAACCTCTCATTTCTATGAGTTGTAATGTTAGATGCATTCCAATACTAATTTGGGACATTGCACTGCAATTGGAAATGCGGCAACCTCAATCAATCCACTACCCATTAGCCTCTCGATGATAGATGGAGGATTGGGTTGGTTAAATTTGTTTCTTAATTCATCTCGGTTTACAGGCCCTAGCTGAGTGTCACTAATCTCAAGGCCCTCATAGGTTAAACCAGACACATATTCATAACCAATGTATTTAACACTCACCATATACAATTGTAGCTTTCAACAATATATACTTCTTGAATGAAAAAAGATTCAAAAAATAGGATACAATGGATAAAATGAAAATACCTTTGATGATTATCTCTATAATTAAAACCATGCACTTCCTCCATCTCTTCCCCAAATATTTCCATGACAAGAATGTTTTCTCATGCCCTATTTTTTTAACCACAACTACACTAAAAAATAGGTCGAATGGGAATTAATTTCCCAATTTAGAATTATGACATGTGGTAGCTGCCACTATCAACATTCCCCATATAACTGTCTTTTGAAAATTTGAAAAAAAATGTCTATGAGCTGTAATAATAGAGGTTCACAGAACTTCACAAAAACACGCCCAAGTTCGAGCGCGACATAAAAAGACCATCTAGGCTCATAATAGTCACACTAAGGATGAGGTTCGACTAAGTACATAAAACATTGCCCAATGTAACACTTAAAAGAAATAAAAAAGGCCTCAAGCGACAAAGTGAGAAGTTTGACAAACTATGGAAAACCTTGCTCAAGTTAGCATGATGACATTAAAGCCCGTCCACATTTAGATAATTTTTTTTATGGGTTAGCAAAAGAATTAATGAGATGGGGAATAAAAAAATGGTAACATTGGCTCTAACTGGAGACATATAATCATAAGGATGAAGCAACAAACCCATACTAGATGAAGTGGATTAGTGTATTATCCATTGGGAAATAGAGTCAATCAAGGTAAAATGCACTCTCTAGTAACAAGAAAACAAACCAAAGGAAAAACAAAACCAAAAACAAAACCCTAAACTATGCACAAAGGAGGGGAGGCCATGGAGGTCATAACATCTAATATAGCTTAGATCTTTCCCACTATAAGGAATGGGAAAAGGCATCCCATCAAGGTATGCCAACTAGAATGTATTAGGCCCAAATTCTTGACTAATTTTGAAAGGATCGATCCATAGTGAATCAAACTTTTTATGAGCACCTTTAGGTTTTCTGCGTTTATCTCACATCAAAATAGAATCTTTGAGCATGAATTTTCTAGGCCGATACTTCCTATCAAAAACATTCTTTACCCTCATATAATGCATGGTATCTTTTCTACCATCTCTTCACGTTGTTCCTATAGTTTGGTTCAGTACAAAATCCTTTTTTCTAAAGCATCATTGAATTTAGCTTCCTCAATAGCAGTTTACAATTTTTGAACTAGTAGTTCTAATGAAAGAGGAAGTGCGTCTTCCACTCCATAAACTAACTCAAAGTGGGTAATTCAAATATCTCATTTTAGAGTTATCCGATTTTCCTATAGAGCTTCATATAACCTCTTGTGCCAGTCTTTTTGGTTGTCACTAACTTCTTGATAATGTTTATCAATTTTTTGTTACTTGACTTTGCTTGACCATTTCCCTGTGGGTAATAATCAACTGAATGGGAAACATAGATCCCATAATACTAGTAGAAAAGTGAGAATTCATTGGATGAAAAAATGGTGGCATTATCAATGACTAGTTTATGTGTAACTCCATACTTGACCAAAAAATTTTGTTTGATGAAATCACATACTACCTCAGAAGTGGTTCTTTTGATTGGAATTGCCTCCACCCATTTGGTGAAGTAATTAGTAGCTATGATAATGTGAGTATGACCTATGCTATATTGTGGACTGATTTGACCAATAAAATCTAGGCCCCACTGCTAGAATGGTCCATCAATAACCACAGGTTTGAGTGGAAAGGATGCTAATTAAGGCCTTCCTACAAATAATTTACATTTATCACACTTATCAACCCAATGATAGACATATTTAAACATCCCAAGCTAATAATATCCATGTATTATGATCTTGAAAGCAGTCACAGTAGAAGAGAAATGACCACCACAAGCCTCATTTTGGAAAATATTAAGCAGTCGTTCTTGTTGAGTTTTATCAAAGCTTTTTAAGAAGGTTCCATCTATACCTCTCTTATACAAGGTGTCATCCCAAATAGTGCACATAGCTTCCTTCAACTTCAAATTCCTTCTCTATTTTCTTGAGAAGTGATTTGGAAATTTCCCGTAAGGAATTAAGTGATATTAGAAAACCACTAATCTTGCAGACTAACAGTTAATACCAATGGCAGATCTTCACCTTCTTTTTTTGAATTTTCTGCCATCAACTTACAAAGTCCTTTTCCTTTTACCAACTTAGTGGGCTTTAAGTATAGGTCATATTACTGTACCTTAGCTTTCTAGTTGCCTCTCTTGTTGTAGTCGATATCCTGTTGGTTCAATATACTTTTGACAGATGGGTCTGGCACGTAAACCACTAAGTGTGAGTGAAGAATATAGAACCAAATTTTTTTAACTGCTCTGACCACTACAAATGCATGCTTTTCAATGGGAGAGTAATTAAGTTCATACTTCTTCAATGTTTTTCTCATGAAAGCAATGGGAAATTGAAATTTATCTTCATTCTCTTATGATAGTACAACAGAGGTGGTGTGCTTTGAAGCATAGCAATAAATAATAAAATCCTTTTTAAAGTCCAAAATAACCAAGATAGGAGCTCGAGAAATTGATTCCTTAATGCTTTCAAAAGCCTGCTTCCTAGTCTCATTTAATTTAAAACCTAGTTTCTCCTTCATCATATCTACAATGTGTTTAGTAATTTCAAAAAAATCTAAAACAAATTTTCTCAGGAAATTTACCTGGCCAAAGAAAGTTTTTACACCAGTTCAACTTGAAGGAATATTCAACTACATGATAGCTTTAACTCAGTTTGGATCTATTTTGATGCCTTCTTTAGACACAATGTGGCTTAATATTTTTCCTTCATTAATAGCAAAAATAGAATTTTTGGGATTCAAAGAGATGCCATGTTCTACACACCTTTGTAAGACCCGTTCCAGATCCTAGAAATGGTTTGTCCTCTTCTTTGAAAACACTGTCAAGTCATCAAAATAGATGGCTATAATTTTTTTTTCTAAAGAACACCAAAAGATAGATCCCTTGCACGTTGAAATGTGGCTCCTGCATTAATGAGACCTAATGGAATTCGATTATAAGCAAAATTTCCCCAAGGTGTAGTAGATGTTGTTTTATGTTGATCCTCTCTTGATACATTAATCTGATTATATCCTAAAAAATCCATCTATCACATACATCATCTTTGAGCTTGCAACTATTTGTAAAATATGATCCATGTTAGGTAAAGGATAATTATCCTTTAGTGATCCCTGATTGAGATTCCTAAAATCAGCACATATTCGAATCTCCCCATTTTTCTTACACACCAACACAATATTAGCCACCCAAGTTGAATGGTGTATGGGATATATGATTCTTTCTTTTAGCATTTTGTCAATTTGTTTGAAGATAGCATCAGTTACCATGGGATCATAATTCCTTTTCTTTTTCCTGAAGGAAAATTTCCCTTCCTTGAGTGGTATATGATGCTGAAATTTTCCTTCAAATCATCATAACACCACGAAAATACCTCCTTATACTTGGTTAGTAAGGATATTATTTTTTTGTTTTCTTCAGGGGAACAACACTTACCAATATATACTATTTTGGGAGAAGTAGAGTCTCCAATATTCACTGCTTCAAATCCATCAGAATGTCCAAAAAAATTACTCATCTTCTTCTTGATGGAATGATCATGGAAATCAAATAAATCCTCAAGAGAAACTAAAACTTTGGGTATTTTATTCCCTTTTAATTGAATAAATTTATCTTGAAGATCAACTACATCATCTGGGAAAAAATCCTTACATTGATTGTTGATTCCTTCAAAGAATGCTTGACCAAAGGCCCCAACATTTTCTAGAGAGGTTTGGATTTGTTTATCATTTTCAAAAACCTGCCAATGGTTGAAGTTATTAGGAACCCTTAGTCAATAAATTAACTCAATTCTATAGGATTTGTCTTTGAATTATGGATGTAGAAGAAGAAAAGAAGTAGAGATTGCTAATGAATCAACCTTCATGTTAAGTTCCCTAGGGATGGCTTCAATTGAGAAGGAATTGAAGTTATTGATAGCATCCTAGACTTGGTTATGATAATGCTTCAACATTTCATTCTTAACAGTGAAAATACTTTGCACTTTCTTAATAATCAATTAAGTATCTCCCAAAACCTTGAGCATCCTAATTCCCATACCCTTAGCCTTAGTTAAACCCAACAAAACAACTTCATATTCATTGGTATTATTATTATTATCAAATTGCAACTTATATGCAAAAGGGAATTTCTCACCAGAAGGGGAAATGGGAACAACACCTACTTCTAAACCAATGTGAGAAAAATTTCCATCAAATTCCATTGTCCAAAGCTCAGATTCTGAATTTGAGGCAGATGAAGCATTTCCACTTTCTTCGCCAGAGAACAACATATAATTCCCAAACTCATTCTCTTCATACAATATTTGAGCTTTAGGGTCTTCATACTTAAGCATTGTTATCTTAGCCTTTAACTTAGGTTCTTGGTTTAACTTTTATTTACCCATAGGTATGGTGGCATACAACCAATATAGTTGTAATTATCCACCCAAATCTTTGCAAAAACTTTTGCTTAGAAGCTTACCATAGCTAGTAGGTATGTCCACAACTAGTATGGTGAGTTTGAGTCACTTATTCAGGTAAACAACAAGTGAAACTTGAGCATCCTTAATCTATCCTAGCAAGGGAACCTGCTTGGAATCCATCGAGTAGAATTTTCTAAATGTTGTGGTCATCTCTAATCCCAAAGCTTTAGCAATTTGTGCAGGCATAACATTATCAGAGGCACACAAATCAATGATGCAATTAGTAACCCTAAATGCATTAACGAATAAAGAGACATAGAAAGGGTAAGGTTTCAAATCAAAGGCTAATGAAGATGATTTTTTACATAAGATATATCATTAGAAGCTGAGTCCTGAGGCTTAACTATTGTTTCATCTAAGCTTGATGTAATTTGGAATGCCTTGGCCTGACATATTCAATTAGTCTATCAAGTTCTTTAGGATTCATTTTTAAATATTTGGCTTTCGATACTTGAATCTTGGTAGATTTACAAAATTCTATGATATCAAAAGCTCCAAATTGACTTTCAAAGGATGACACATTGGGATTTCTTGAGGAACTATTCACTACACTAGATGAAGAATTTTCGCCCTTTGAGGTTGCACTAGCCTTTGTGAGTAAAACTTTTGGAGAATTAGGAATAACTTTTTGGGTTGAATGTTGTTGGATTCGCACAAGTAGCATCATCTAAAGTGATGTTCACATCTCCTCCTCTATCATCATCAGATTCATATTCTAAATATCCATTCACAAAGTCACCATATTGATTGGATGATGTGCCTTCCTTTGTAACCTCTTATGTGAATTCTTTAGTAGTGGTTAATTGTATAAACCTATTCATCTTAGGAAAATGCACACCATCATGATCAGTTGTAAGGTGAAAGAAACATTATTTTTGTTATCAAGAGGAGGAGATTTAATTGCCAACCTTTGTTGAGTTGGAGGCAAGGGAAATGCTTTATTCCCAAGTTGAAAATTAGGTTTCCTAAGTATATCTTGATAAAGTCAGTTACCTTTCGACATCTGCCTCTTAAGAGCAATTATATCATTAGCCAATATTTGAATCATAGGATCAAAGAAGTGGTAGAAAGTGCATTATTATTATGCAACTCCTTCCATTTTCCAACTAAAATAAAATCATCCTCCAGTTCCAAGGCCAAAGCTTGTGTAGCTTCAAGATTATTTTGTGGTTGTCTCTTCAAAAGAAGACCAATATTTGGGTGTTGTGCATTTATGAAGATTTTTTTTTTTTGTTTCTACAAAGGGTCTTTTATCAACCGTAATCCAATTTATTATTCTATTAAATTTGTCTATAAGGTTCCTCATGGGCTCATTCACCTCCTTTTTCAAATGAGTAACTTGAGCTAGTAGTGTTAAGTCATCATCTGCACCTTTGAATCTAGCCTCAAACTTGCTATGCATAGTATCCCAATTGGTGATACATCCATTTAGAAGTTGGTAAAATCATTGTGCTGCTGCATCTATTAAGGATTCCATGAACAACCTGATAGCAACATCTTCCTCTTGTACTACAAGAATGCCACATGCAACGAAAAAAACATCAATGTGTTCTTCTGGTGAAATTTTACCATCCCCACTAAAGTTGGGAAATTTTTTATGAGAACCTTTAGGTAAATCATGCAAGTTATTTCCTAACTGCAAAGGACCAATAAAAACACCCCAAGGGATAGGTTGTGGGTTAGCCATAGTGAGGGGAGAGTTAACTGCAACTAGTAAGGTAGTCTCATGTAGAACAAGTATTTGAGAAATAGAGTGATTAACAGGTGTTCTAGTAGGTGAGGCTAGTTAGCTGCTAGCCCTTTTCCTAGAAGGAATAATATAAGAAAAAATATTTCTTTGCAAGGTCTCAAAAATAGGGTCAGAGTTCCCCCTACTTCTCTCCCCTCTAGTAAATCTGCGAAAATGCAGGGTTGATTAATTGACTTGTGAGATATGCCCGGATAAGGCAACCAACTTAACAATTCGAATCCATAGTAGAGTCACCAAAAATTTGTTGGTTAACAGAGTTTACACCGAGAATTGATAAATAAATTCCCACAAGGTGTAAAAAATTAGCCAACAACTTTGAATATCTATCTTTAAACAAGATCGATATTCTTTGAATTTTTCTAATGTACAACTCCCTCACAAAATTTGAAATGAATTAAAAGAACAAGGAAAATAAAACACCATGCATGATTTTAACCAAAAAGAAAAAAAGGTAAACCCGATATCAGAAAATTCCAAGTACTAGGTGCTTGAGTAGTAATAGGAAATATTAGCACAAAGACTAATTGGTCAACAAAGATAAATTATCTACTTAATACCATATGAGAAATTAAACTAGATGTAAGAAATGCACTTCTCATACCAAGATAAGATATGGAAGATATATTCTTAAACACAAAGATTTGAGAAATAGATAAAGTCGGCCAAATTGCACACAAACAAAATGGTAATTTCATTCATCAATAGTACTGAGAAAAACTTGCAGATTAATTTCCAGAGAGAACATATGAAAAATAGATACATCTTAAATAGGCAAATGAGTTTCACCTCTTCATGTGCATAGCCCATTAATCAAAAGACACATAAGGAAAATAAAGAAGATTCAAGCCACTATGACGGTGTCGCTTCATTTCCAGTCTCCTAGGTTGCCAAAGGTCTCTTCTACCACACTTAGAAAGTATTTAGGACATGCATCAGGTCTTTGTGTTGAGGGATAGCCACACTTTCCACATAAAATCTAGATCTTTTATCCATTTCCATGCGTTGCTCAAAAAAATTCAAGTGATCAATGGCCTGAGATGATACCAAGTGTAATTCACATAGCTTCTATAAGTGTTTAACATTAGGAGTGGGTATTAAAAGAGATTCTTTAACTATTTTCTAGAAATCAATGGTTAAATTTCTAGTGTCTACATTATCTTTGATCCCATTTTTATCCTGCAACAAACCAAGAGCCATCAAGGTGTTCAATGTCTCATCTGAAATGACATCCCATTCATTGATGACCTCTCTAAGCTTTTGTAAACTTTGTTTGGAAACTTGAAATTTCCATTCTACTCGTTTAGCCCATGACATGAAGTGAGTATCTGAAGCATTAGATATGATTTGATCTGTGGCCAACTTTTCCATATCTGAGCTCATCAAGAGTTTCAATTCAATATGATAATTAACCCACAAATTTTCTTCTTTCTCAATGGAAATGATATCATCTCCTAAGGTAGCTCTAAAAGTATTTGCTTCTTGAAAATGTTTTAAAGATTCGAAAATAACAAGCCCTCCCTTCTTGATAAGGGATTCATTCTAGTCATCTATGGCCCAACTTAGGCTCTAATTATTTTTTATTTTTGTTAGGGCTTCCTTTCCTACCACAGTGAGAGATTCAATAGAAGCCTCTGCTTGAGAAATGGGTTGTGGGACAACCTCAAAAATGGATTTCAAATAGGCAGTCAAGTTCTAAACCTGAGCTTTTAACTCATCCTTGCTTTCTTTATCTTTCTTCGATCTCTCCACCATTATGGCTACTGATACTTGGAAAATTTGAACATCTCCATCTTTGGTAGGAGGACCAAGGTTGACCTTGTTCACCTCAAAATCACCCACTATTGCTTGTGAAGCATCTTTTTGTAGAGATGGGTGTGCAGTTTATAGTTGAAGTGTTCCTGATTCAGTATCATCTATAAGCATGGCAGTGGTTTTCAGCTTCTTAGGCTTAGGAGTTGAACTTCTTTTGTAACAGCTGACTTACCATGTCTTGCTTAGGCAAGCTTGATTGTATGGCTTTCCTTTTCTGGGATAGTGAATCCTCTAACCAAGCTGGGGTTGTAACCTTAATTGTCTTGAAGCTTTGGGATGCAAATAGAGTTCAAATAACTGGAGGAGTTCTCCTACAGGTGCAATTATTCCTGGCTCTTGAGAGGAGTTTATCTCTCTAACAGGTCAGTCATTTTGAGAGGGAGGAGAATCAACAATCAAACTTTCTAACCCTTCCTCCTCTTCTTCTCCTTCGTTCTCTTTTTCCAAAATAGGTAAATTAAAATATCATCCCCACAAGTTTGTGAGTACACATTCCTATCAGGTGGATCCTCATCATCGCTTCCCTGAGTACTTGTTGATGTAGACTGAGGGACATTACCAGTTGACTATTTGCTGGTAGAAGCATGTGAAGTACCTTCAATAGCCTGTGAATCCTTTGCTTTAGTACAAGGGCGAGATTGCTTAGTTTTCTTCTTGGTCACCCATTCCCTAGTTCTAGTTAGAACATCAGTTGTTCTCACCTCAATAGTTTCTTTTTCTTTAAAGTTCAAATCCATGGCGGGGATGGGTAGGCTTTCTATGGGTTTAGTGTTTATTGGGTCAATCATGTCAGATCCATGTTCAATAACATCTCTCAAATCCCACTTAAAATCATAAATAACAATTTTTTCCTCTGTTAACCTCATCCAACTTCTCCTCCTTGCCTCATATTCATCAAAACAATTAGCCCAATAGTCTTCAAGGTTGGGTTGGTGATTGAAAGGACCCATTTTAAGGTTTTCCTTTACATAGTCCTTTAGGTTGAAAGGAACACGCTCATCATATGAGGGAATATTATACTTGGATAGCTCTACCTCAATGTTCAAAGCATCAGACATAGATTGGGAGATGTATGCACTGAATCCAAATGGAAAGCTGACAATATGTCTCTTTTTTCCTTAACACAATCTATTCACATGACAATAAGTCTCTTTTTTCCTTGACACAATTTATAATAAAACCTTTGAAATTGAATTAAATGACAACCATAGAAATCCACAAACTGTATGGCCTCTAGAGACAATCTCATTGTTGGACACCCCTGAAATTCCCTGACCATTCTCATGGTAAAAGTATCAACAATTTTCCTTAAATGGAAGAAGATTTTATGAAGTTGAAGCTTGTCAAGGTAGTCATAGATTGTACTTTCCCTGATGGTAGATCACTTGGCCTTAATCTAGGCTAGGGTTGAGTACTTGCAAGGGCATGTATTAAGTAAGATGACATGAAGAAAAATCTATTTAGAACAAAGAGTGACATCAATTCATGTATATGATCACTAATGATCTTAGCCCAATCCAAAAATTGTTCTCCACTTAGTATAATCTGGATGAAGAAATACATCCATTCCTCAAAAATATGGATATTTCCATTTCCCCTAACCCTATGTAACAATACAACAATGTTAGCTAATTCATTTATCAAGTTTTTTATATGCATGTTGTGGGGAAATTAGGATTTACCCTTCTTGGGTTTAACTAACCAATTCTTCGCTATCACATTCTCGTAAACCCATTTCTTGGTAGTGAATTCAATCTAACAATTGTTCATGTCCATTGGTGAATATTCTTCCCTCTCTATAGTCCTCAAAAATGACACAAAGGTAGACCTATGAATTTTCAAAACTAGCGTATCGTCCTCCATTCTAACCTCTCATGTCTATGAGTTGTAATGTTGGATGAATTCCAATACTAATCCGGGACACTACACTACCATTGGAAATGTGGTAGCCTCAATCAATCCACTACCCATTAGCCTCTCGATGATAGGTGGAGGATTGGGTTGGTTAAATTTGTTTTTTAATTCATCTAGGTTAATAGGCCCTAACCGAGTGTCACCAATCTCAAGTCCCTCATAGGTTAAACTAGACACATATTCATAAAGAAAATATTTAATGCTAACCATGTACAATTGTGGCTTTCAACAATATATACTTATTGAATGCAAAAAAATTCAAAAAATAGGCCACAATGGATAAATTGAAAATACCTTGAAGATGATCTCTATAATTTGAATTGTGTGCTTCCTCCATCTCTTCCCCAAATATTGTCGTGACAAGAATGTTTTCTCACCCCGTATTTTATTAACTACAACTACATGGAGAAACATGGGGGAAGATGGCATTAATGTACCAATTTATAATTATGACACATGGTAGCTATCACTATCAACATTCCCCATATAACCATCTTTTGAAAATTTGAAAAATGATGTAAACTAGTGATTTGTGAGATTTTTTCTGAGATTTTAAATATATTTTTTTAAAAAAATTGAATTAAATTGTTTTTTTTTTTGCATCTCCTTTGATAACTAGTTTTTAATAGTAAACAACATTTTTAAAAGTGATGTGTACTTCGACACGCATAACTTTTTTTCTACAAAGGATAAAATTTTGATTCTTTTTAATTTAGGTTTCTAACACTGGTATCTATTGGTTTCATTTTGTTTCATAACATTTTGTTGAATATTTTTTTTTAATTAAGTTTTGAAGTCAAAACATTTACAATTTAGACATAGGTGCACTTTGGCACACATAACTTTTTTGGTATGTATTGAAATTCAATTTTTTTTTTTTGTTAGAACAAGGACACCAATACCTAGGGTGTATATATTTTTCAAAAAAAAATTTCTCAAATTTAATATTTTTCCACAATGATTTTTCACTGAACTTGATGTTCAGTGAAAAACCTATGTTCAGTTAAACAAAAGAATAAAATGAAAAATAAAAACAAAATATATTAAATTTATAGTTGTTGGAAAGCATGTTTTGAGCACTACACTCCCCCAACTTGGTTTATCAAGTTTGAATCCATTTGCACCTCCTTTTTGGGCTTCGATAGTCAAAAAAAATACATAAAATTTGAAATGGTGGAGGGGAAAGAGAAAAAAGGGGGGTTCTAATGAATGAACCCCCCTTCTAATGAAGGGGTTCAAATGAAGGAACCCCCCTTCATTAGAAGGGTTGGTTCGAATGAACCCCTCTCCATTCCGCTAAATTTTTCCATGAAAGTTTCCTCTAAGATAGCCTTCAAACGAAGGCTCCAAAAAATGCATTTAAACGGCTAATTTTTGGATTTCCTAATATTAGCATTTTTTATTTTTTATTATTTGCAATTGTTTTTTTGTTTTCTTAAGTTTCTATTATGAAAGTATGTGAATTTTTTCTATATAAGTAAGAAAAAAATCATAGAAATTGTCAAAGATGTTTTGGTTTTACAGGGAAAGCTTTGGAGGAGAATATCTGAAGAATTGTGAAAAAAAAAATTGTTCTATTGGAGGAGAATATTGAAGAATTGTGAAAAATATTTTTGTTCTATTGGAGGAGAATATTTGAAGATCAGAAGAGGCTTTGGAGGAGAATATCTGAAGATCAAAAGAGGCTTTGTTCTATTGGAGGAGAAGATTAGAGGAATTTTCAAGTGATATTTTACAAAGAAGGAGATGGGAAACAAAAAAACAAGACAAAGGAAGAGTCAACGAAAGAATTCAGTAGAAGAGGAACAAAGATTACGTGAAGAAAGCTTGCAAAGATATCATAGACGAAAACAAGGTATGCCAAACTTGTGCCTCTCCCAATATTATTCCTTTTGTATCCCTTTAACCTTCCATTTTATATTTTTATTCAAGAATTATGTAGGAGGATTAATATATTTCTTTTGATCAACGTAAAATTTCCTATCTCAAACCTATCTCAAAATTATTTAGTTTCATGCATTCTTTGTAGAAATTTAAGAGTGATAATATCTTAATTTACACTAGATTTAATATTGCAACATTAATTTTCTTTCTTTAAACTAACATGCATTTCCCTTCATTATCCCCACACTTAAAGATGAAATAAATACCCGAAATGATTAATTACCATGAAATACCAAAAGCCTTTAATAGAAGACAAAAAAAGTGAATAGGTACTGAGCATTATTAATAGAAATCACAAGTGTGACATTATGAAAAAATTGATGGTAAAATTGATGAGAATAGAACAAAAGAGATAGTTAATTATCTACAAAATTAACTATTGGCAAGCCATAGAAGGGGATGCAATTGGAATCTATCAAAGGAATACAAGAATCCAAGGAATTTTACAGTTGATAGAGAGAAACAACAACTTTCCAATCTTACACAAAGTTAAGATGCTTCTCCATGAAGGTTGTGTCATCATTCTCCCTTCATCACCTTTACTTTGTGTCCTCTAGTTCTCAAGCTATGTCTGATCTAATCAATAATGGAGTAAGATTTCAATCTATCTTGTAACATTTTAATGTTGTTGGCATTTTTCTTTATGGGGGCTCTACTAACTTTAATTACCCTCCTTAGAATAGCTTTGATCCATAAAATATTTCTCTAAAAATGTAATTCATTCACCACTCTTAGTGTTTTCCATTTTCAATTCACTAATTTATTCCATAACCTCCCAATGTTTGAAGAAAAGTTGTTCTTCTTTCATAGGGACAAGCACCTTTTCCTTGGAAGTTTCTTAGCCATTTAGATAGTTTTTAGTTTCATTTTGTTGGTCTCAATGAAGAACCACTTAAGGATTGTATGATGAATGATAACCTCTTTGTTCATATCAATATTTTTATTTGCAATCAAGTTCACAATTGAAGCAACAACCTCTAAAGAGAGAGAATGGCATGGAAGATCAGCCAGTGAAATAGGAGGGGCAAGGCATAAATATTTCACTTTACCTCATCATCCAAATCAATTTCATCCTCCATTTTCACTTTACTCTTCACCTTAAGATTATTTTTCTACCCTCCACTCCCTTTAGTTTACCATCCAAAATGGGGTCATTCTCATCATAGTTTTCCCCTTCTTGAATGTGACTTTAGTGCTTCTAATATCTTCACCACCAAAAAATTGCATTCTTCCATGATTCTCAAGATCATTAGGGCCAAAGACAAGACTTTCTTGGAAAGGGGACCTAGGGTCAAGACTCAAGGTAAGAAGAATAAACCATTTTAGGAGTGTAATCCATAATGGAATAAGGTCATCTCTTCTTATAGTAATGTAAGTCCAATTTAGAAGAAGCAAGGTGGATTCTACAAGTAGCAATGACAAGTGGGGGTTTCAAGGATAATTCGTGTTTAATAAGTAGGATGAAATATTTGTGTAGGGTACAACCTTAATTATTCTATTAAATTCAAGAATAGAGTATTCAAGAAAGGGTAACATAATGAAAGGAAAAATCACTAGGTAATTGTTATGAAAATAGACAAATGGTGTAAAATGGTGTAATTGGCTTGGAAGTGCTCCTCAAGCATGACATACCTTGTTAGCAAAAATTGAGCATAGATAAAGGATTTTGTCCTAAGTTACTTTGGTGTAGTTCTTATACCTTAGTATGAGCAATAAAAGGGAGACAATAACTTATGTGGTGAGTTACAAAAGGATGTGGTAGGAAAGAACAATTAAAATTGAAAATACACATATATTCACAAATAAATAATAGCACATCATACATTCATTAGATCATCATGCAATATATTATATTCATCATATATATCTCTGCTACATAGTTCATTTATACATCAATATTCTTTCTTATATTTCTCTTCTATATATCATCCATCTATAATATATTACATACTTTCTTCTCTATTCTACTTCTATAACTTCACCATAACTTCATCTAGTGCTTCTTTCCTTAATTTTCCTATATTTATATTGTTTCTTCTCTTCTTTGCTTAACATTATGACTAATGTTTCAAGAAATCCTTCAATTATCTCTACTAAATATCAGATCTCTCGACATTCTGATATTTGCGAAAAGCCAACACAACCTTAGCATTTGCATAGACTAGTTTATCATTTATTTCATATGGTAATTGCAATATCTAGAATGTCAGTGGTTCCACTACCACCATGAAAGTGTGCTCTTTGTCTACCACAAATGTAATGTTATTCACATATTAGTGCTTAATATTAGAGGATGCTTAGTCCCTTGATTTCATTTGGGCTTAGAAATTTATGAAGAATATGAGTATATGATTAAGATACATAACATCTTTAAAGTGTTTCACATATATCTCGATATATCAGTATATCTCTATATATCAGTGAGGTTGTTGACTGAATTGCAATGGCATGGTACTCTCACACTTATAGCAGGTTGTCATATCTTTATGAAATGCCTTTAGATCCATTTCTTCTCACTGGATTTTGACAAAATATCATGTGTCTTTCTCACAAACACCACCATCCTATGTAATGCCCCCTCAAGGATTAGACTGAAAAAATGCGATTAAATACAATAACACAACATTTATATTAATACAGAACATCCATCTTTTATGTAAATTGAGCAGAGATTATGAGCAAATTTCCACCAAATATGGCTTTTGGGTAAAGATTGTAAGAAGACTCATATATATACACGTGGAATAATCATTAAAGGCTATTGTTACAAATGGACACAGAAAATTTAAATCTGAAATTCTCTAATTTGAAATTATGATGTGAAAAAAGAAAAGAAAAGACGAGTCCAAATTCAATAAAGAGTTAGTGCAGATCTTTTTTTACTAACCAGTTGATTTTGTTAATCTCTTGGCATCTTATGACCTCCAAATTCCTTTACTTCAAGCGAGTTTATCACTGCATAATATACAATTTGTTGAATACCTTATGTAGATGTTTAGGATCCAAATTGTGGTATACCTTATGTAAATTGGTGTGGATGAAGATGTATTGAATTTGAGAAGGAGAATTAATAAAGAACCCTACTTTTAACACCTATTTTCACTATTCTTTGAGATGGTACAGCCTTGTACAGACCACTAATGGGCCTGAGATTTGTTGGATGTGGTAGAGGTTTGAATCTATTTTAATCTGGTCTTTGTTTTGTTTCATTTCATTGAGAAAGTCAAAAGTTATAGCATTTTTATTGAAGACTACCTGAAATCCTATGAGGGTAAATAGTGAGCATTTAAAATTGTTGAATTCATTATTTTGTACGGTGGGAAAAAATCTAAAAGTTGGTGAAATAAAGCATATGTTTGTGTACTTTCATGTTGCAAAGTTGCAGACCCAAAGGATTAAGTTTGTTTATCATTCCATGATGCCCTAGGCTGGATTTTGTATGATTCCAGACTGGGGATGATAGAGTACAGTAAGGGTTTGAGTAATTTGATGAAGGAGTTGGCATTCTTGATAGGTGAATCTATTTGTATATGGTGTCAAGGATTTCTAAGAAACTTTTTTAAGCTATGGTTTATAAAAACTTTGAAAGCTTGAGACCTTTTTATGCCGCTGTCCTGTATGGCAGACTTGTTACAGTCATAGACAAGGCTGAGTGTATAGTGCATTTTAGAGTTTCCTATGGTTAATGATTGCAACAACCTTTCAAGAATCATATGTTGAATTGTATTTCATGCCATTAAAACTATGTTTAAGGTCTGGGAGGGTCCTTTGATATTGCATGACAAAATATTTAGGAGAGGACAGTCTTAAGAAGTCTAAATAGGCCTGATTGTTGAATGACAGTCATTATTTGGTGGTGTTTGTAGAATCTATGATCCTTTAGCTATGTAGGATCAACAATTTTGTAGTGAATCATGACATTATACTATCCACTATTATGTGGTAGGCATGTTCTCTATCTATAGAAGCTTCTATGAAGTACCAAGTCCAATGCTACACTCAAAGGAAGCAGAGTTTGTCACATTAAAGATGATAATTGATCAGAATTATAACAGTGCCTTCACACCCCAACTATCTATGTTGATGATAATTTATTGTGGCAACATTGAGCTTGACCATTATGAGCTCTTTGTTGTGCCTTCAATATGAATCTTGGAAATCATTTAGACAAGGACATTATGAACACTATTAGAAAGTCATCAAGCCCCAACCTGTCTTAGTTGGGATAAATTGTAAACCTGATAGTAAGAAATCTGCTTTGATGCAAATCTGACCCATAAACTGCTCTAGATATTCTTAAACAACTCACCAATTATGGATTTCTAATTCTAGCTACTCCAAACATCTTTCAATTGAATGCAAAAGAAAAATACAGTACCAAAACCAAAGCAAAAGTAAGTAGATAAATAGAAACAAAACACAAGATTTGGACTAGAGAAACCCAAAAGGGGGAAAACTTGGATGATTAAATACTCTCCAAACTCCACTATAACCAATCAGGTACAATCAATATGAATGAACTTCTCTTCTATAAAGTGAAAGATTGAACCCTAGAATAGAACAAATAGTAAGGAAAAACAATAAAAGCATAGAACAAATAAAAAACCCGATCACATAACTTGGAAATCTAGTTAAGAAATTCTTCAAATTCTTCAATGATGACTTAAAGGCAACTAAAATTGATTAAAAATGTGTTACAAGAGCTAAGTACAACAATAATCAGCAGAAAAGTCCCAAGTCAAGTCACCCTTGCCGAGTCCGCGCCAAGTCCAAGTCTTGTTACTATGGTTAACACATAATGACAAAAATTAATTAAACTAAGGCATGTATAGATCACAATTTGATAGAACCTTTGTATTTTCATTCATTCATTCTCTACTTCGTCAAATACATTTGTGGAGTTTTATAGGTGCTTTGCCCCAATGCAAATGACTCCAATTTTCATGTGTATGCAATAAGAATGTCTCCAAATTTTTATGTGCATGGCCATTGGTTGACATAGGGTAGATCAACAATATAGTTGCATCAACTGGGGTGCCATCCATTTAGAGTCATTATACCCCAATACAACTCATCTAGGAAAATAGGAAATTGTGAGAGCTAGCAATTCCATCCTCCATCAAGGCAGTTGGCATAGCAGAGCTGCCAATAAACTTAAAAGTAACATGAGGGAACTCTATCAAAAGCTCTAGTAAACTGCAGTAATATCAAGCACATTGCAACACAAGGGCCTTCTTCCATTTTTCCATCATCTTCCCATGGTTGGCAATGTCAAGTGGAGAGGTAGAGTACAACGTTGAAATCAAAGAAAAATATGTGTTTGCATGTATTACCACGTTCATATTGCTCACTAATTGGAATCTCATAGTACTCCAGCATATGAAAAATTAGAAGTACAACATAATAGAACTTTGTGCCCTTATCTCATGCCTCCAACACATTCAGTATCATGTCATTCACCAAGATTCCTGGGTAGCCAAACTCCCTTGTTAAACCCAACTTGGTATCACACATATGTGGCTGCAAGCAACTTCATGCCAATAAGATTACAGGCAATGCCCACTCTAACATGTTCAATTGCAATAACTTTCACACCACTGGACTGCGCTCTCAGTTAACTATAGCCAGAGTATTACATACCTGCATACTAAGTTCTAGTTAACTGAGCACATGATATGAGATGGGTTGGAGGAATCTACCATGCTAACACTTCTCTAATACAGAAACTGTGATTCATCTCAGAAGGAAATAGAACAAATCAGATATGAGAAGTATATGATGTGCTCATTCTTATCATATAATGATTTATCTTTGATAAATTAGTAAAGATGTATTTTCTGGATTTGTTTCAGTACATCACCACAGTGGTGTTGAATCTTGTTTATATTCTTTAATGATTTATTCAAGTATTTGTAGGTTGTCTATGGGTAAGGGCCCATTGGTCTTAGCTTGCATAGAACAATCACGTGGGAATCTACTGGTTTAAGTGAGCACCATGTATGGCATTTTTATAGCTGTATTGTTTCATCTCTACTGATTACATTATGCCTGAAATGTGGTAGGATGATGTTGATAATGATATCAATTGTGCTAGACCAACTGGCAGTTTTAACATGATAACATCTAATGATAGTAATATGTTTAGTATGACAGAAAATAGGGGACGCTCTATTTCTGTAGAGTTTGCTAGAAATACTTGTAATATCATGATGCAAACCTTCTAGCTATGTTTTTTCACAGTTGGAAAGTTTTTCTTCTTAATTTGGCAAAGCTTAAACACATACATTATCTAGTAGAAACAAAGGTGGACAATATACACCTTTCGACCATTTAACAAGCTCAATAACATCAACAAGTAAAAACATTGATATTAAAAAAATGAGATTGTAAACATAAGATTTTCAGAATCTAATAATATATAAAAAAATCTTTTGGAAAAAATGTATAGGTGATTTTGCATCAAAATTTTAAATCACACTCTTGATCCATCATCAACATGATGAAATGTAAATTGCAAATGATTAACTTTTCAAATAGAACCAATATGCCAAAGAAGGGTCACCTAGGGAAAGAGAACATAAAAGGAATTGAATCAACTATCAATTATTACCAATAAATAATAATTAGCAAAAACTACTAATTTAGAATTGTGATGTTTAGACTCACATAGATACAAACTTTCTCAGGAATTTCTCTGCATACCAAAAGATAAGGATATTTTCAATTCCCGAGATATTATTAGAGAAAAACCTAGAAAATATCAGGAACCCAAAAATGCAGTAAAATTCAAAAAAAGGAAGACAAATAACTGATGATTTTTACATTTAAAACCATCTTAAGATTTAATTGCATAGAGAGTGAGACTGTGAAAGTAAACAAGAGTGTACATCATGAATTTTGAAATATAGATTTTTCTCATTTTGAAATCACTGATTCCAAAAAATTAGAATATATATCTCTTTAACAATACTAATAAATAACTCTGCCAGAATGATAATGAATCCTTCATTCAATAAAAAAAAACTAAGGTAAATATGACTTGTTAACCCTATCATTCTCCTTAACTATCAAGTTTAAGAGACTAATCCATACACAAAATGGTAACTACAATTGAATACAACAATCTCCCTAAGAGTTGAAAGAACCCCCTCTAGGTCCTCCTCATTGTGAATTGACTCACATTGTGAGGTTGTTAGTCAATCCAATTGGGATTCATATGACATCTTTGAATGATTAGTGGAGAAAGAGTGATATCTCAATGTATCCATTTTTCCACCAATCAATAATGATAATTCAAGTACTATAAAATTGACTGTTCATATAGCATTACCCCTTAGAAATCACACCTTTGACATCAATGAAAACCTATGTTCAACATCTAGATTTGAGTTCAGTGAAGCTCCATAGTATTCAATATTAAATACTACAAGGTTTATTGTTAGCATTCAAAAATATCTTTCAAAATTGAAATGCGTTAATTTTTTAAATCAGAAGAAACTATCATGCAAGGAAAAATGTTATGAAAAATAAGATCTAAAATAAATTTTGAGAAGAGAGAAGGTGAATATGTGTCTCATGTTTTCATAGAGTTTAGAGTGATCTTGCAGTTAAAATTCCTCACTGACAAGATTTTTCATGACCAAGACTAGGTGAGCTCCAAGAGGGAGCCGAGAACAGTATGGTGAAATAAGAGGTAGGTAAATTTTCTATTGATTTTTGAAATTTTTAATATTTTGGCCCTTGTAAACCCTATGATGCATATTGGAATCTGATGAGCACACTAGCATTCAGATGTTGAACATGAGTCTGATATTCATGTAGACATCCTCCTTGTTTGCTAACTTCTAAGGGATGCACGATCATCCACAAAGGGTGCTAGTGTTCAAGGGCATACTAGCCTTTAGGAAAACATACTTTATTCTAAGTTTTTGGACATTTTAGAATGCTAGGGTGTTAGCAGTAGAATGATATATAATTATTTTGATTACTTTTAGCCACTTCCAACTATGCGAGAGAATGGTAGAGGATTTGTTTTTACACTACTCATGAGTTGATTGGAGACTCTATCAAGGAAGGAGTAGGTTTTTTATAGATGATTAGTCCTTTATTTGGTATTCATACTCTTAGAGATGTGATTGCACCACATGATGCTCTTGGGATTGATGGATCAATGGAATTTGGATACATCCACCTTTCATCTCCTAATAGGGGAGATGACTATTATTCATGTGGATGTATAACACATTCTTAGATTCCTAGTCCATGGTTATTGCATTACTATTGAGGATGAGAGACAATTAGTCACTATATAGGAGGGATAGTGATATACACTTGCATGATTCATCATGAGTTACAATATTGATCATTTCTTATGTGGTGACTTGAGCAAGGGTCAATACCTATTCCCCTAACTAGGAGGATATTGATCACTATAGTATCCATGATAATGACTATTGATGGTCAAGGCATGCATTTGCATGTGGGCCTCATGCACATAATCAAGGCCATGGAGGAGTGAAATACTATTTTTGTATTGGAGCAGAGTATGCTTGCTCACCTTTACTAAGACCTTGGCAGATTTGCGCATCATGAGGGGAAAATACTCATGAACTCCACATTACTTTAGGTATGAGAATTCAAGAACATCATGTGTATAAGATATATCAATTACCCAAGGAAAATTTATTCGGATGCACCATGACCACAATAATACCCACTAATTTGATATTAGAGTTTCTAAGATTTACTATTTTGGAGATAATCTTTTGATCACTTGTACAACATAGAGATTATATAGTAGCCATATAGAGGAATGAGAGCATGGGATGATTTTGGTAGATAGATGGCTTGTATCCAACAAGATCACCTACTTATTGGTCACTATGACTATATCATCATGTAATTTAAGTACATGTGATTGATGAGGTAGTTTGGACTAGTATGGAAAGTGCCATCGATAATACCACTTATGTGCATTCACATCACATTACCATTAGAGCTAGACACCTCTCTCATCCAACAATCACTAAGGTCATTTTGAGTGACTTAAGTAGTAAAGGAGAGAACGATCATCTATTTTTGGATGTGGATGATGTCAATGTTTTATAGGGGTACACCGACTAGTGAAGTTTTTATCCAACAATCATTCCTTTCAAGGATGCCCCTAAAGGGGATCTTGATGCTTAAGGTTTGGATGTGGAGTATAAAATGGAGGAGGACAGGCCAAGGGTATAATAGAGAGTATGCTCTCCAATAGTTGTACCTCCTAGATAGATGGAGTGAGGTGAGTCTAGCAATACATGTACTCCTATAGGACCCACACTTATAGCACACACTAGTCCTAGCATTGCAAATGGACTATGAGAAAAAATTGGTAGGCCAAAGACCTAAGTGATTTTATGTTTATGTTTTATATCATTTATTTGGAATATAATAGATATAGATAAAGTTCATTTTTTATTTGTTTTTTTGATGTGATATTGATTTCTCTTTTTTCTTGGTTTTGCACCATGGACATGAGAGTTTCTTCACCTTATCAGCTGAGTCATAGTAGAGATGGTCTCATCCCTATATCTTGAGGGTATAATGTGAGCATCATATAGGCCAAATTAGACTACTAAACACCGCATGGAGACATTTGAGTCAAATACATAGCTTAGAGCTACTTATAACGAGTTCTATATACATTGAGAGTCATTGGGAAATAGAGCTTGGAACAGTGACAATTAATTAAGATCAAAGATAAACATTTCAACGCATGAATGGATAGACATAGTTGTAATCATGAGCCCTAGTAAGAGAAACACCAGCAAGCAGGGTTTTCTCCAATCTATCATCAACAAGAAATTATGTGTAACAAGCACATAAAGGAACGACTTACAACAACACCTAAGGAATAGCCATCAACAATGAGGAATAGGCATCAACTATTGAGGAACGACTTACTCCAAGGAGGGTTTTTTGTTTTTCCCAGATTAAGTGGTCTACAACTCTACAAAAATAAAATACAAACTATACAAGTAACTTTCAGCAAAGACTAATATATATGTGAAAACTCATTGATAAATTGTAGCTAGAAATGAAAGCGCCACAAATTGTCTATCACACACATGAATCACCACATGTATATTGTGTAAAAGTGCCAAAATTTTGTTCTATTTCACAATCTCACATCGATTCTTACCTCCATGCATGTCCATTGCGTAAGTGCCCGGATAGTGAAAACGCTAGAAATGACCTGCATTGTTTGTTGGAAATCTTGTGAAAGCAACCTCGCCCGCCAAAAAGAATTCTTGTGAAAATGACCTGCCTGCGAAAAAGACCAAAATGAACCTATCTCTAAACTTTTAGAGGGAGAAATAAGGGCATCCTTTAAAATTGGAGGAGAAAATTAGGTCTTCGAGCGAAGGAGTGGTTCGAACAAATCCTTTCTTTCTTTTGATTTTAAAATTTTAAAGAATTCTCATGAAGCGGCAAGGGGTTCATTCGAAGCCCCCCTTCATTAGAAGGGGGGGCTTCTAATGAACCCCCTTCATTAGAAGGGCCCCCTTCATTTGAACCATCTAATTGAATTTTTTGTGTGCATTTCTAATTTATCTTCGCTTAAATAATTGTAACCCATTATTGTGGGTTCACCCTTAACCACAACTACATGGAGAAACATGGGGGAAAATGGCATTAATGTACCAACTTAGAATTATGACACATGGTAGCTATCACTATCAACATTCCCCATATAACCATCTTTTGAAAATTTGAAAACAAACATCTATGGGCGATTATAAAAGAGGTTCCTAGAACTTCAGAAATATGCACCCAATGTAACACTTAAGAGAAATAAAAAAAGGCCTCGGGTGGCAAAGTGATAAGTTCAACAAACTATGGAAAACCCTGCCCGAGTTAGCATGTGATGACATAAAAGGTTGCTCGCATTTAGATAAAAAGGTTTTATGGGTTAACAGAAGACTTAATTTGTCAGGGAATAAAAGAATGATAAAAATAACAAAAAAAAAATTCTCTCTTGATGTGTGTTTGCAAATCTAGGTGAATTTCAGCTTGAAGATCCTTGAAGAAAAATTTGCAAAAATTGTCAAGAATTTGTCATCTTCACAAAAATTCACCTACAGACCAGAATTTAGACATTCAGACTTAGAAATTAGACAATAAGGAAGCTATAGAAGATCACTAGAGGCTACAGAAATATCAATAAAAACCTAGTAACGAGAGTAAATAACCCTACTCGATGTATTAGTCTCAGTGTAGCCTTCTTGCCAGCTTTTTGTAGATCCAAAATAGTCACCAAAAGATTCTAGATTCGGCCTAGAATCTTGTAGCAGGAATAAATTTCCCTACCTAGCATATTATTCCCATTGTACCTCAAATAATAGATTTTTTAGAGTTTTTATACCTTGTTTTGGCCTCTCCACTTCTCTGGTGACTTTTTTGTTTCACCCTGTTTGTCAATTTGATTTCATGCTTTTAAGTTACTAAGGTTTTTTGCTTAAGTGTTTGCATTTATCCTTTGAAGCTTCATTTAATGGGGAAACCTCATCCAATCACCCAAGGAAACCTTTATCCCATTCCTCAATCAAGTCACTTTGTTGAGAGATCCAGGTTTCCTAATGAACTAAAGTGTGAAATAGGTCAAAGTTCCATCTCCCAAAAGTTAGACACCTATCTCCCTCATGTCCATTTTGGTGAACCCCAACTTTGGACCCTTCAATTTTTCATTTGGAGAAGATTTTATTCCTAGATCTAGATTGCATTAACTTTGTGTTAGATTCGCATTAGTTGAATTGCATTTAGGGATTCTAAATATTGCACTGGTGAAAAGTGCATATAGGTTGCATTTTTGCATTTTGCATCATTAAATTTCATTGGAAATCTATAAATGCACATAGTCAATTGAGAATACCACATAAACGCATTGAAATCAACTCACAATTTGCTGATCTAGACTCAAAAACCCTAATCTAGGACTCATTCAACCACCTGGGCAATTTAGTCCTAGTATAGGTCTTTTTTTCAGATTTTTAGGTATTTTGTACTCTCTATTTTCCACTATCTCAACCTTCCAAAAACCTTAAGTGGGACCCATATGCCTAGCTGGGTGTATTAATCCCTAATCATTAAAATCCTATCATCTATGATTTTGGTTGTTGTCTTTACATTACTATTTTAGTTTGCAGAATTACTATCATTGGAAATATTTTCAAAATTGGCTTCATTTCAAGTACATTTGTAAACATCAAATTGAAATCACATCATTTTAAGATATATTGCATTTTAAATCAATAAATTGTTAGTCTTTCATTTCATCATGGATATATGCTTTGGTAAGTTTTGGATGTCCTCCTCATGAAGTTGACATCATTTGAGAAGATGACTGCATGAACTTCATACACATTTTCCTTAACAATCTTGAGACTAATGCATCATTTTATCCATCCATAAAACAACCAACACAACTTGAGATGTTTGGTCTTTTATATCCTGAAATTGAGACACAAAATAAATCTAAGATCCCTACAATACATGAATTTAGCTTCTCTAACCATGCAAGCATTCAACCATCCTATGTTAAAAAAATGACCAACACAACAATCAACCTAGAAGAGACATATGGAAAAGGCTTCATGATCTTAAGCAAACAACGATGTGACACAACAAGCGAACATGAAATTCATAATCTCTTAGAATAAATACCAATTGAAGATACCAAAGAATTAGGATACCAAGATCCTCCTCCCAAAATAAGTGTCCTCCTTCCTAAAGAACAATTGATACTTTACAAGGATGCTAGGTTCATCTTAGGTCCTCCTCAACATCTACCTCAACAAGTTGATGAATCCAACAAGAAACAAAAGCCTTACAAACTTAAGAAACTCAAATTTCCATATCCCATGTCAGAAACTAAAAGAACCTTACACATACCTCTAAATCAAGGACTCATAACATTACCACCCATTAGAGAAAATCCAAAGCCTAAGAACACAAACATGTCTCATTTTCAATATCATAGAATTCTTGGATAGTTCTGATGAGTGTCATTCTTTAAAATGAATATTTAAGAAGTTTGGCATCAGAGAAATAGTCCCTTTAAAAGTGTTCCCTTCCACTCCTTGCCATGTAATAGTTGTAGGATCATAACATCCTCACTATTGCATGTTTTAACATTCATCATAAATCATTTCAAAATGCGAGTTCTTTCTCATCACCTACCTTGGCTCATTTTTTTCTTACACAGAATGCGGGAAAGAATTCGATAGCCTTGTCCTAGTACCACACTTGTTGTTGTCCCTTTGGCTAGTTGTCTACTTTCCACATATGATGAACAAGCTTGGGATACAAATGACCTGCTATAGGTTGAATCACATGTTCCTTACTAGTCTTGTCTTTTTTTTTTTTTTCATGTTATGCATGTGATTGCATGTACGTAATGTGATTTCTTGTACCATTCCATTTGATGTATCTCTCTCTTTGTGGAATTCCTCTATTTGTATCTATATTCTTCGATATGTCGTAAACCTTTATCTTTTCTTTGTCTTTTGTTTTCATTTTTGGGATGACACAATGTGTCAAGACATTTAGGTCTCTTCCATGTTGACCCAATTTTTTTTTTTGTTTTTTCTCCCTTTGTGTCATTCTTCCTTGATCCATGAGTATTTTCGGAATGATGAAATTACTAAGCTCTCTAACAAAATTGTAGAAAATAAATAGTGACTCTGAATCTATGGATCCCTTATGTGATTTTGGGATTTTGTTTTGTGGGAAACAATTTTTCATGGTGTAACTTCATTTGGAAACATATGACTTGGCATAGGGATTTCCAAATAACATCTCATGTCTTTTTAGTATCATTTTCTACTTTAAAGTAATTTCTCACAGCATAGTGTTTAGCAATTTTTTTAAAATGGGGGTATATATTGGCATTATTCTTTTTCATTTCAGTTACAACTCATTTTTCATTTTTTGTTCTTCTTACTTCATGCAATTCATTTTTCTCTTGGTGATGACATTGTGCATGATGTCTTTCAATATCATGATCTCTCTTAGCATGTTATATTCATCATAGAGGAAATGCCAAACAATTAGCATTCCCTAAGTTGTGAACCTTCTATTCTTCAATTAGTCCTCTACAAGCCTCTCTTGGAGACATTAGGAATGATGTTCACTAGGTTGAGACCTTACATGAACTAAGCAAAATAATTTTGAATGAATCTTACACTATTTCACATTTACAATAATGTTTATATGTCCACCTTGCATAACCCACTTTACTTTCCTGTGGAGCCATTTTTTTCTTGTTCATAGGTGTTAGCATACAAAGTTTTTCTTACCTCATGGATCCTAGTGTTCATGCTCTATGTGGCACCTTATCAAAGTCATTAGGAGGTATAGCTTTGGTATGGTTAATATGTATGGTATCTGAATATAGGCATGACTTTCCCATAGCCACTTGCTTTTTTGTGTGATCACATATCTGTCGCATGTGTGTGTGACTTACTTTTCTAGGGCTTCACCTAGTAGATACTAGATTCTGCTAGCCCTTGTGAGTGTGCATTTTGCTTGCATAGTGGACATTGTGTTCCACTTGTAAACATTTTTTTTTGGAAAAACAACTTAGGCTTGATCCACATCGAGTTGGACAAATAGTTGAGGCTTGATCCACATTCTTTTTCCTTTTCTTTCTTCTTTATGTCTTTGACAGTATATGCTTCTACCTTACATTGCTTCATCCATCATTCACATGTGTGTTCTTTTACACCTATGTTGGGTTGCCATAGGATCTCAATCCTAGGGGCTTGATCACCCCTCTTGATCAATGTCATCCTATCTCACTAACATTGGTATTGTTGGACCCCTCTTCATGTGAATTTGTCTACTTTAATGTGAGTTTGATGCAAGGTCATCCTCTCACTAAAATGGGGGCTAAACGTAGTGTAGAAAAGTGTATCCCTTTACATTTTTACACTTTTTTGGGTCTTCCTTAAAATTTGGCTCATTTATGTCTTAATTGGTCCTATTTTTCATCCACAAGCCTAATAAATTACATTTTTCTAAGGATGATCCCAACATTTTAAGAAATGGTGAATCATAATTTAATGTTTTTAGTTATATGTTTCAAATCTAGGGATCTAGGACTCATACACCCCTCTAGGTGTATGGGTCACACCTTGGTCTTGGGACCTAATCTCAAATTTTACATTGAACATAATGCTCCTCAAATCTATGTCTTAGGTTTAAGCATGCAGTACTCATATTCCCAACCTGGCATATGAGTCCCATTTTAACCTAGAACCTATTTTAAATCAATTTCTTGGTGGGATTTTACTATCCTTAGATTCAAATTATGAATGTTAGCTTGTAGTGTTGTAATTTCAAAATAATTAGACATAAAAAATTATATAAATACAAGGTTATTTCACATAATTTCTCCTAGAAAATTTTCAAGTCATCTAAGATTTTTCAAGAGAGCATTCCTAAGGTTTCATGATTCAAGGAAGCATTCAAGACAAAGTTTCAAACATTCAATCAAGATTCAAGATTCACATCCATTGAAGCCATTTCACAACATTTTGCAACCTTTATTTCAAGGGTTTGGTGAGTTGCAACATTGCATTTGTTCATTCATCGTTCCTTCATTCTTTTCTATTCCATTTCAAGGTTTAATTACCAAAACGAGGTTTGATGAAGGCAAACCGCTATTCCCTAACAAAAAAAAAAAATTACTCTCTTGATGTGTGTTTGTAGATCTAAGTGAATTCAAGCTTGAAGATCCTTGAATACAAAGTTGCAAAAGTTATCAAAGTTTTCAAGAAGTCCATATTTACATAAACTCACCTACAAAGCATAATTATAACTTTCAAACTTAGAGATTGGACAAGAAGGAAGCTACAAAATATCACTAGATTCTACATAAATATTATTCAAACCCTAGTAACAGGACTAAATCACCCTACTGGGAATATTAGTCTCAGTGTAGCCTTTTTAGCAACTTTCTACAAATCCAAATCAATCACCAGAATATTCCAAATTCTTCCCAGAGTCTTGTAGTAGGACTAAATTTCCCTACTTGGTGTATCAGTCCCAGTGTACCTCAAACAACATATTTTTTAGAGTTTTTAGACCTTGTTTTGGCCTCTCCACTTCTCTAGCTACTTTTTTGTTTCACTTTGTTTTTCAATTTGATTTCTTGCTTTCAATTTTCTATGGTTTTGTGCCTAATTTTTTGCATTTCTCCTTTGAAGCTTCATTTAATCGTGAAACACCGTTCAATCACACAAGGAAAACCTTAGCCCATTCCTTGAGGGGTCTAGGTTTCCTAATGAACTAAAGTGTGAAATAGGTCCAAGTTCCATCTCCCAAAAAGTGGAAACATCTTTCCCTTATGTCACTAGGTAAAAAATATGGAAGAAGAATTAAATAGAATAAAGAAAAGTGTGACTTGAGTATTTGTTGCAAGACCTAAAGACATGAATGTTATTGGCACTAAATGGGTTTTCAGAAACAAGTTAGATGAGGATGGCCAGGTTGTCAAGGAAAAAGCAAGGCTTGTATGCAAGTGTTATGCTCAAGTTGAGGGTATTGATTTTGAAAAGACATTTTCCTTGGTTGCTTGTCTTGAGGCTACAAGAATGTTTTTAGCTCTTGTAAGTTTCAAGAATTTCAAATTTTTCCAAATGAATGTGAATTCAACTTTTCTAAATGGAATCTTGTAGGAAAGGTGTATATTGAACAACCTTATTTATTCATCCTTTCAAAAAATCATGCTCATGTTTGCAAGCTAAATAAGGCCTTTTATGGGTTGAAACAAGCCCCTAGAACTTGGTACTCAAGGTTGGACAAGTACCTACAACAAGGCTTCACAAGAGGTATTTTGGATAGTAATCTCCATATCAAGAGTGAAGGGAATGACCTATTGATTTTTGTGGTCTATGTGGATGATATCATTTTTGGAGGTAGTAGTGACAAACTGTGCCAAGAATTTGTCATGGATATGCAAAGAGTTTGAAATTTCTATACTTGGTGAGTTGTCTTTCTTTATGAGGTTACAAATTTTCCAATTAGATAAGAAGATATTAATTGCAAAAACCAAGTGTATTAAATAAATGTTGAAGAAATTTAAGATGAAGACTGCAATCAAGTGATCAGTCCCATGGTTACAAAATGAAAATTGAGTAAGGATGATGAATCTCCTAAGGTGAGCCAAACTATATACAGTTCAATGATTGGAAGTTTTATTATGTGAAAATGATAAGAATTGACATTATGCAAGCAGTTGGCTTGGTGGAAAAATTTTAGGTTGCACCAAAGGAAACACATGTGCAAGTAGTGATGAGAATATTAAAAAATCTTAAGGACACTATGGATTTTAGGCTGTGGTATCCAAGAGGTGAATATTTCACCCTCAAAACATACATGTATGTAGATTGGGCTAGTTGTATAGATGACAAAAGAAACACAAGTGGAGGTGAATTATTTCTTGAAAACAATATTGTATCATGGTTAAGTAAGAAACAAGATTCATTTCCCTTTTCCACACCAAAATAAAAATATATTACAACAACTTCTTGTTTCACTCAAGTCCTTTGGATGAATTTTTTTTTGAAGTAGATCAAGGTTGAATCTCATCCTCTCATTTTCATATTTTGTGACAATACAGGTGTAATTAGCATATTAAAGAACCTAGTTATGTAGTCTAGGATGAAGCATTTTCTGATTAAATAATATTTCCAAAGAGAGCAAGTGGTTGATCAACATGTGAAGTTGGATTATGTTGCTACAAAAGAAAAAATTGTAGGCATCTTCATGAAGCCACTTCTAAAAGATATTTTTGAGTACCTCAGGGAGAAATTGGGAGTGATATTACTCTCATCCAATCACTAAGTTCATCAAAAGATGTCTGTGTTCAAGGGGATCTATTCATTTCATTTTATTTTAGCCCCAAGATACCTTTGTCATTTATGTCAAAGGGGGAGAAGTAGAGTAAGGGGGATAATTTCATTCGATGGAAGTAATTTAGTCAAGGATAAGTAAGCTCTTATTGAATTTCAAGATTATTTCTTTGCAAGGTTGGAATTAATAATAAAGGGGGATATTGTTGGGAAAATGTTGTTATTAATTTCAAATAACTTGTTGATGTTGACAAGATAGCTTGTCAATGATGAGGAGAAAATTAAGATGCAAAAATAAAGGTTGATATTTGACATGTCTTGACCCATGTCTACCACCCTTGAAGGTGTTTCAAATGAAAAATAAAAAAAGATAAATTGGTATGACCCTCCTCTTGGAGCTTCCCCATTTAAGGATTTTTAAATTAAAAAAAAAATTGATTTTATATTTTTTTATGGGGCTCCTAAATAGGGGTGACTCCCTAGAGTGGCCTGCCAACCTTGGACAAATAAATAAAAAATTAAATAGAATTTTGAAGGATGGGGCAAAATCAATCAATCCAAGAAAAAATTTTCATATGAAGAGAAAAAATAAAAAAATATTTGAAGAGATTTATGAGGTTGAAACATAAAAATTTGATACATGCTCAATTGAATACGCCAAAAGGGGGTATGGAGTATTTTTCATTAGGATACCAATCAACAAGGTGAAGTGATTGACTATCAACCTCGGTGGTGAGCTAATCAAACATGGATTTGCATCCTTTAAAGGGATAGGAGTGCTTTGGAAATGATTGTGATTGATTACCCTAATTCAACTATATGACCTAAAGCAATAAATGCAATTATCCAAAAATTTGTAAATAGAAACAGTCAAGTTTTGAGAGATTTGGAAGCTACAAACTAATACATACCTTCCCAAAAAAATTGGTTTTGATAGGGCTACAAAGACAAGGTTTCCATATGGTCATTGAGTCCTCATAATTCTTTTCTCCTCAACTTTCAAAGTCCTCTGATGTCAGATTTGAGCTTTTGTCTTATGCCTATCCCACAATTGGAATATCATAAATAAATCCTGTAGGTGATTTTTTGTGTCTTAATAAGAATGATGAAAAGAAATGCAACAATGCAAAATGGATCTTCAAGCTCTCTTCAATCCACTTCAAACCTGCAACCTACACATTCACAAAGGGAGAAAATGTTGAGAAAATGATAGAACCTTGAATGGAAAGGAAGGAAATGATAAATGAACACAATGCTAGAACTCCCCACCCTTCAATAACTTCCTTGAAATACAAAATACATGCACATCTCTTCAAGGATCTTGGGTCTTGCTTGCTTGATTTTCTTGAATTCTTGAATACCTACAACAATGTTAGCATTCACATAACATGAACATGGACAAGCATGAAATTTGACATGATGTTAGATCTTGAATTGATGTAATAATGCTCTAATATGTTGCTCTTTAATGCTCTTGACAATAATTTTCTCAATAGGATTGCTTCATAAATTGTGTCATTTCTCCTTATATTTCAAATGATCAAATGACTATGTATTTATAGGTGTCTATCCAATTTCTCAAAAAAATAGATTCTAAAATCCAACACTTCATATTTGAAATTTTTATATTAAAATATCACCAATAACATATTTGTATTTGGGTCCAAGCTAAGGAGAGGAACCTGGCCCAAATTTTTAGGACACTTGATCCAAAGTAATTTAATGATTAAATTCATTTGTTTAATATTGGTTCCTCTTTAGAAAAAAGTAAAAATTAGGCTTTGGAATGCATAATTTGGAAAATTAGAAGCTTAATGAAATCCAATAAATTAGGGAGCCAAAAATATAATGTAAAACTGTAAGCGTATACACCTTTTTATAGTATAGAGACATGTGAGAAAATTTATAGTAGCAATTCTATGAGAATAAAAGTAAAAACTAAGAGCAATGTCATCGCATTTTTATGAGAAGAATTATTGAACACTATATTGCATATTTATGAGTGGATGTATGGAAAATTTGTGCATAGTTGAGAGGGTAGATCTAAGAAGTTGCAAACAAAATTATTATATTGTTCTTGTTGACTTTGGAGCCTCCTATTTGAGGATATCAAGAGGTTGGAGCCTCTTATTGGAATGGATTTGTTAGTGGTGGGGATTGGAGTCTCCAATGGGTTGGTGCCAACAAAATTTGTAATAAGATTGATACAAGCCAAAAATTTTGTTATGGTTTTCACCAATAAGGGTTTCCATGTAAAATCATGTGTCGCTTATGTATGCTTAATTCCTAGATCTTGAATGTATAATATTTCTATGAATGATTAAGGTTTTCAGTAATACTATTGTGATTATTTAAGTTGTGTAAAGTTTTGATCTATACATATTCACACCCCCCCTCTCAGTATAAGTGTGTGTTTCATCAGGGCCATGTCAAAATTTGTCTATGTATTCATTTTTATTTATTTTTGTATTTGAATTTATAATTTTTTATTTTATTACTCCATCCTATCGATTAATCCTAACCAAACCTACTCAAAACATACACTAAATGAAAATGATGTTGTCAGAGGTAGAGAACAAAAGCCTTAATACACCAAATCAATCACAAGTTGGACATCGTGTGACTAAAATATCACAATAAGGTAGAGGATATCGCCAAAAGCATAGACATGTAAGAAATAGAAAGTGAGGAACAAAATACAAGACAATTTGGGTCATAATTCCACTTGGAAGCCATTTATACATACCATATATTCACGTGGAAGTTTTGAATTCTAGTTAGGCATCAAGGCTTAATAAGAAGTTATAATGTGAAGACAAAGACCAAAGTAGGAACTAGGTCACAAGAGGAGCTTAGAACTTGGAACCTAGTTCCAAATGAGCCCCATGACCCGACGAGAACCAAAGAGGTTTCAAAGCCACTAAGAGCCTTGAAACTTATAAGGGTACAAATACCAAAGGAGAAATACCCAAAAGGGGCAAGGTGACAACCAACCACCCAAAACCAAGGACAATACATAAAGAAAGTAAAAATGAGAAAATAAGGGATCCCCAACATTTGTGAGTAAAAGGGTGGGGTGTGTATGAAAGGAATAACATTACCTATATTATATGTAACTAGAAACAACATATGTGGAGAAGTAAATGGTTGTAACAACGTTGTACACAAACTACCTACCTACCTATAATAGATGGAAATATGAAAAATGTGGATTTCAAATTATTGAAATATGAACATTTATATTTAAAAAAAACATAGATATATATAGATACATGTGTGTATAGTTATATAGAAAGTTGACATAGAGGATTTGACTATACTCCGGAATGATGGAAAATGAGGTGGTTGTGAATAAAGCATTCTAAAAAATGATTAGAGAGAAAAGAAATATGCATCCAAACTGGAAATGCTATAAAGTGGACAACGATAGGAGTGCGATCCATTTCAAAACAAATTAGAGTTTCAAACCCGAAGATCAAATTGAGAAGGTTAAGTAGAGATTGAAGAGCATATTTAAATAATGATTCTCTTAAATGGCCAAACTGGATTGATACGCCACTTCTAGTGTATGAGTCCCAGTTCAGTGAAATTACTAGATTTTAGGTTTTTTAGACATATCTCTACCAATTTCCTCTTCATGCCCAAAAGCCCTAATTTGGGACTAATTGCCTAGAGTAGCGTATGAGTCACAAAAAACATTAATTTCAATGTCTTCAACATTTCAAGTCTTCATTCAAACTCTTACAAGTTTCCAAGTGCACACCTATAATCTCTCAACTTTCTATTTTGATTTACATGCATTTCTAAGTCATTTAGTAAAGTTTTACATTGCACCAGGTTTAAACATTAGGTCTTACATTTCATTAGTCTTTCCAAGCCCTATCTTGGTGGTGAACCCCTCTTTAGTCATTAATCAGAACCTAAGACAACCTTTAGCATATATCTTTCCTTCATTACATCCTTGAATTCAGATCTTTAGGGTTTCCTTAAGTGAAACAAGATAGTGAAATGTGAGGAGCCCTATCTCTTCTAGCATAGAATCCCTCTTACCAGTTTTATGATGTTTCATTTTGGTTTCATGTTTCATTGTGTAGTCTTCTTACTTCATGTGATGCATCTTTCTCTTTGTAGATGACATTGGGTATGATGTCCTTCAAGAGTGTGATCTCTCTTAGCATATTAGATTCCTCTAATTGGCTTCATGTGACACACTACATCCCCTAAGTTGTGAATCTTTTATTTTTCAATTGGTCCTCTCTTGAAGACATTAGGCACAATGTTCTTGTTACCTAATTTCACTACTTGCTCATTTAGGATGAGCTTTGTATTTAGAGAAAGAGAGAGGTACATTTTAATCATTCCTACATTACATCGAGATGCATAAATGAAGTAATCTAAAAATATTACAAATTACTACATTCATACATATGCATGTAACATAAGAAAGATTCAAAATATTTTCTGAACAACAAAGTAATCTTTATTGAATGTATAAGAATACATTATCTGGCAAAAGTCGTGAGATTGACTTAGCTTATTCAATAAAAACAAAGAAAAAAATATACATTAATAAGTAAAAGTAATGTGCATGTAGGGAGGGAGACTAGTCATTTCTTGAGAATGACTGGTTCTTGTTGTGTCATCTTGTCCTGCCGCATACTGCTTGTGCCCCTGCTCCATATCACTCCTAGTTCCTACATGAGAATAAAGAAATGGTGTTAGAGAAATGTTTAAAGCAATGAAAAGTATCAAACCATACATGAGTAGGTACTTATACACATATAAACTTATCTTCAAAATGCATTAAACAAGAAGGCATACTTTAGCTATCCTAGAGAACCATTAAAGTCATCAAACACACCTAAAATATGTCATGTTTTTCTAACTTGTTTGCTTCATGTGGTGATACGAGAAAAATAATGTGGCTGATTTGTTTCTTCAAGTTACAACATGTGGGTTAAAACGTGGCTCCCATAAGGGTTGAGCCTGACATGCTGAGTTATCAAATAATGAGATCATTTGAGCTTATTTAAGAGAGAAATGCAATCTTAAAAGTTAGTACAAACTATGTTCATTGTGTCATAAGTTGACATGGTAGACAACAAGAAAATCATAAGACAATTTGCATTGCATTATTAAAAAATATTTAAGGTCTTTCATGAACAAGATGGAATAATTTGATCAAGTTTATATTCTTATTCTTAATGCATTTTTATTAATATGGAAGTCGTATTTCCTCATCATTTTTATTATTGGGTTTAAGTATGTTACAGTTATAAAATTTGAGTGATTTTATTAGAGCAATTATTCCTCATCATTATATAATGGATCAATAGAAAATGCATGCTATGATAGTAAGGGGAGAAAGAGCAAGTCTATGAAGACCTTATGATAGCATAAATAGGACATGTGATTTGTTACAGAATGCCTAAGAGATGACATGAGGATATTAAAAGAAATGGTAAAAGGATAATGCACGCATAATAAAATGATGGTACACCAAAATCAAGATGCTATGGTAGTAATGTGAATCAATGAGCAAGTTGTCATCAAGAGGTTATAAAAGCATTTACAGTCACAAAGGAATATTCTTTTATGTTGAAATTTGATACTACACATATGTGAAGAAACTAATAGTGGAGGTTTTCAAAATTAGCTTCTTATAGAAATATTTTTCAAAGGGTCAGTTTGTTAAAATATGTAGAGTTTTTATATGGAGGTGCACTATATGTTATCCTCCTATCATTTTATAATGGAGACTTCATTATAGCAGATAAAGAATTTGTGACAGTGAAATTAAAAATTTGCACATGAACAATTTTTAAGGCAATCAAGATAAGGAAAAAGAGCATGAATGAGATGAAATACAAAGATTGTGCCAATAAAAGGACCAAAAGGATAAGGGATTTTTTTTTTTCGTCAGAGAAGCACAGTGGAAAGGAAACCCTCATTTTCATATACTAAAGTCTTTAAGCTTCAAATTAGAGAGTCAATAGAAATACATATGTATTGTGGTCATTAAACACATCTAGGTTTTACTTTCATGACTTAAGTTTTTTTTTAATATGGAATGAAGCAAAGAAAAGACCAAAGTATGAAATGGAGCCTTAAGCTATAGTAGAACTAAGGAAATCAAGAAAGCTCACGGCCAAGTCTTAGTGGATTTTGAGTTGCAAGAAAAGATGTGTAGGGTTTTAAAATCGTACCCATATTGTGCAATGACATTCAATCATATAGCAATCTTATGTTTCTCTCATAGAGTAGTATTTCTTATGGAGAAGTTGACTGAGGAAGCTCTTGTTTCAACTACCCACCCCTCATGAAATGTCATCCATATTATAATCTTTCAAAATGAAGACCTAATAAGGTTAATTGCAACAAATGTTGGCCGTAGTTACATGGCATCACAAAAAATGTAGAAACCTCAATGAAATTTGGTGAGGCCGTGGCTATGAGGGAACTAAAAACCCCAAGTTGTTGTAGTATATAGAGATATGCAACATAAAAAGTACAAAATGTGAAAGTAACAAAATTTACAATGGCTTTAAGTCGTTTATCTTCTTCCAAATAAATCAAATAAAGACAAAATAAATATTTCAAGCAAAGCTCGAGTTGGGCATGAAATGCACAGAAAGCCAAGACATATGCCCAAATATTTTCTGTTTAAATATGGCTCAAAGTAGCATATTGAAGAAAATGATGATGCTTACCAAAATGTACATAGCATCTGTATAAAATAAATCCTCCAAAAAATCCCTTGAGACCTCTAAACCCTACAAAGTTTCCATGTTGGCGCTTTCCCAACAGTAGCAGGAAGAAATGGGAATGAAGATGAATAGCATTCATTTATGGTTTAGAAACCCTAAAATGAAGTTCAATGGAGTCAAAAGGATTTTTCCTTTAATTTTTTGAAAAAACTTTATTCATATAAGGGTCATGGCATATTTTATGCCTTAGGATTATTTTGAGGGAAATTTTTTTGAAAATTTTCATATGATTTAGTCATTATTATGTTTTTGGCTTAGTCAAAACTCTTTTTATTTTTGCATTTGAAGTTCAAATGTGTAAATATTTATTTAAGTGATAATTATAAATCACTTTAAATAAATGATATTTGAAATGAAAAATAGAGATATCATTGCTTGCTAAAGTTAATGATAGTTCAAAAAAGAAGTGATTAAATTTTCAACACGTGACAAAGAGGGAAGATAGAGATATGCTTGATTTTATGGTTTGCAAGCATGTGCCATGAATGGAGGGAGGTTGTTTTCAATTTGCAAACTTTGGAGGGATTTTACGAAATTTTTTACTTGCTTTTGGGAGTCTTTTTGAGGGTTTTTCTATGAGTCGCCATGTTGGACTTGGTCAAAATTGACCATTTCAACCTTTTGGAGCCTTTTTAGATGAGATCTAGGGGCTGTATTTGTGGGCTTTTAAGGGGAAACCGACCCAAGGAAGCTTCTAGCTCCTGGTTTAGTGCAATTGTTTGAAGCTAAAGGATGTAGATGCTTTTGTAACTAATTTTTTAGTTAGTTCTTATTTATATAGTTTTTGTACTAAGTGACTTTTAGAGTCCTTAGATAGATTTTGGCATCATTTTGTAACTCAGTTTGCTAGATATGAAATACAGATAACACCTTGGATATTATGGACTCAATTTTTCCTTCTTGTTGTTGTAGCACTATGTATTAAACAATGATTGATCAAATTACTTGTGAGATATTTTAATTTCCTTGTGATTTTGTCTCATTTTCTCATGCCTCTTCTGTAAAAGTATATTTATGCAGGTTACAAGTTGTGTTTAATGTTACATGTCTTTTAAATTGTGGAAATTCTTTCCTTTTCAAAAAGTCGATGTATTCAAATCCTCTTGTCAAATGTTTATTCATGAATCTATAGAAATAAGTTGTGCAACTCAAATTCTATCATTAGTATTCAGGTTTATGAAAGTATGAACTTTCATGATCCTTGTTAGTTTGGTGTATCACCTGTTATATTTAGTTTCAGTATTTCATTTTAAGCACTCTTTCTCCCTTTTCCTTTACAACATCAGTAGCTTTAGGTGACACTAGAGGAAGCCGGCCTTCTCTGGAGGTTGACTTCTACTTATCAAATCTCACACTTTGAGAATTCTTCCCATGTTACACTAGAATGTTGAATTTCATATTCAACAATGTGCAATTTCAGTACATAATAGTTCCCTAAGATAAGACCTTACATAAATTGAGCAAAACTCCTTTGAACATTCCCTATATTGCATTTGCAATTTTGATTATATGGCCACCTTCAATAACACACCTTGCATGCCTATGGATCCATCTATTTTGTTCATGAGTTGCAAGCATACAAAGCTTTTCTTGCCTCATGAAGCTCAAAGTTCATTGTTTTTTCTCACCTTATCAAAGTTATCAAGAGGTATAACTTTTGTCTAGTTGGACGGGAAGCCAAAACGAGGCATGACTTTCCCATAGCCACTTGCTTGTGTGTGTGAGAGCATACCGGCCATGTGTGTATGTGTCTCACCTTCCATTAGTAATTTCCCTTGGGCAAACATCATTATCACTTAGCATTTAACATCATGACATCCACCACCTTGTCTTCCTTTCAACATATTGATAGGCTTGCTAGTAAAGTTGAATACGAATTACTTTGTAGAGGTCAATACCAAGAAGCCTCATACTTTAGGAGACAATTCCTCCAAGCCGAAAATCAATTTCCTTTGTACCAACAACCTATTAGTTTTAGTCCTCCGTCCATCTACCCTCACTACCAAAATTCACTTAACACAAATCCTACCATTAATTCACAACACACATCCAGTTATCACCCTTATCCTAACTTTGACAAGGGAAACCGACTATCCACTAATCCATTCCAAGTCTCCATGTCATATGCTAGTCCTTCACCTATCAATTCTATCAACGTCTACATGCCCTATCAACCATCTATCAACTCATGTCAAGTCCCCATATCATACCATATCGATCCAGTCCAAGTCTCCACGTCCTATTTTAGTCAACCTTACACTAATCTAGTCCAAGACTCCATGTCCTATCCTTGTCCCTCACATGCTAGTCCAATGCAAGTACCCATGTCCTATCCTAGTCCTTCATATACTAGTCCAGTCCAAGTTCCCACGTCCTATCCTAGTCCTTTGTTCATTAATCGTTTTCAAGTCACCCTCTCACAAGCCACATCTAGTCATGAAAATTCTATCATAGTCCAAAGTCAAATCCCAGTTAATAGACTTGAGGATAAATGTCAAAATGAAAGTCCAAAGCATGACCTTATAACGCCACTCTCATGTCAAGAACAAGGTAGTCCATCCCATGACCGTATCTTTCAGTCCATCCAAGAAGTTCTTCAAGACGATCATGACATCCAAAATACCCCAACCCTTGACAAAGAATTCAATCCTAATTACATCACCCACGACAACCCCATCTTTGATCAAGACCCTACCATTGACCAAGAAATCCAAGACGGTCCACTCCTTGACCTTTATGCCATTCATGATCAAACACTTGCTGACCTTATAAAAACCTCGACTATTGAAAATTCCCACAATGAGACACTTGCCTCCATGGGACACATATATGATATTCCTCTAGAACAAGAATCTTCCACTAAGGACATGCTTGCATATGATCAAGTTATAGCTAAAATCATTGGACTCTATGACACTAAACATAATGATGGCTTCGAAATTTCCTTGGAAGCACCAACAAAATCATCTGAACCTGAAATGTCACATGATCAAACCAAAGATATCAGTCAAGAATATGTCCAACATGACAATGTAGCTAAGACACTTTATCAACTATGGTCATATATCTTTGTCAGGGTAGACTTTCTTGTAGATGAAAATATTACAAGTGATAGTATCCACATACCTAATGATGGGTTAGCATCTTGCTTTCAAAATAACAAATACCCCATTGCAAATAGAATCTGTCAAAGCATGCAATATCAAGGCAAAGGACTAGGAATACACAAGCAAGGAATTCTAGAACCAATACAGCTTCAGGAAAATTATAGACATCAAGGTCTTGGCTATTCCTCAGACAGCAAATCAAACGATGTCAGTGGTACCTCCTCGATACTGGGGGCAACCTTGTTAGATACAAACGTCAAAATGGAATCCATGAGAAATCCTTGTTATAAGATTGTTGCCAACACCCCGTCCACCCACACCATAAACCGTCATTCTATCATGAATCAACCTCCCATTTGGGACCAACAAAAGCAAAATTCTTACAAGTCAAAAGATCAAAATTAAATTTCAAAGGCCATTGAATCAAACAAAAGGATAAGTGGACAAATGAAATTAAAATGGATCCCAAAGAAAGACGGATCAAACAAAGACTCCCAGTCATACAAAATTCAATCATAATGTGGAGCCATAAGACAAGAGGACTCCCACATATAACACATTTCCACCTCCTTCAAAATGTTCATCAAGCAAGGTATATGAAATTGTTGGTTCCAAACGCTGTGTCCCAATCAAAATTCCAAAATCCATCGTCCACCATACCAAGTTTGGAAAATAAAAAGTCATTCATCCAAACATCCAAACAATCTTTGCACATCTACCATCATTCGTCATAACCCTACATCTCATCTAAAGTCCAATGATCTCATATCATTGATATGTCACATCTTGGTAGCAACTCTTTACCACGAGGACTCTCATGGCACTCTATTGTGATGTGCGTATTCTGACAAGGCCAACTCTAGTATCAGAAAGGACCACAAAGGCATCAATCAGTTGTATGCAAGCGCTATGATCTTGACAAGACAACTTCAACAAAGTCATTATTGGCATATCATGGTACCATTCTCTACATCAACACCGTCAGTGGATTCAGAATAGTCAGTGGTCATCTAAAGCATCCAAGCTATCCACAACATCAAAAATACAAAAAAATTGAAAAATGTAAAACATCATCACCCTGATGAAAACTTAGCAAATAGGCATCATGGTGAGACCAAAAAAATAAAAAAATCAAAACAATAGTAAAGAGAAAAATTTCATCCAATGGTGAAAACCTGGCAAACAGGTGCCCTGGATAAGTACCATGATGAAAACCTAGCAAACAGGCGTCATGTGTAAAATAAATCGTCTATGTGGAATTTTATACTTGGGGGAAAGTCATCTCATTTTCCCATGCCTTCCTCATAACATTGACGTCCATTTAAGCCCTATCATTTCCACACATTTTTCCCACTTACCTTGGTCTTGACATAAAATTGACACACATAAATCATGCTTTGGGAAAACTCTTGACATGTCTATCCTTCGGTCATACACAATTCATGAAACATCATGTCATTGACCATCATAGTCTTATTTTCCTTATACGACATAGTCCTTGAAAATAATATGACAATTCCCTTAGTCTCATCTCTCCCATCCTTTACCAAGGACACCCCCTATCCCTTCATTTTTGTCACCTGTCTTGGCTTTCCCTTGTCAAACAGTCTAAGGATACTCCATTATCCCATCTAGCCCTAACCAAGTCATTCCAAATGCAATGAGTGTTCTTCCATACAAGCACATTATCCAAAATATTACTTGACTTTGTTCTTGGCCCAACTGTAGACCTCCATACTTTCATCACATTATCATCATCATCCCCATGTTGTTTTGGGATATGTCATTCCCACGTCAAACAATGTTGTCATCACCTGTTAATTGGTAATTCAACTTGACTATGGGCACAATCATGTTTTTCCTTGGATTATCATGTGTAGGCATCAGTCATATGCATTTGTCACAATCCTCTAAAAAGTCAAAATCCAAAAAAATCATAAAATGACAAAAAGACAAAAAACATCATAAAATGTCCTAAAAAAGACAAAAACATCATAAAATGTCCTAAAAAAAGACAAAAAAATCATAAAATGTTCTGAAAAAAGACCAAAAACATCATAAAATGTCTTGAAAAAAGACCTAAAAATCATAAAATATCCTGAAGAAAAACACAAAAACATCCAAATCAATATCAAAATCCTAAAAATGGAGTCAAAATCAGTCATGTCAATCAGTCCATGTCATTGTTGAACTACGTTATCTCTGTGCATTTGCTACATAGGCAAGGCCATCAGTCGATGAGTTCCTGAGACATTAGGTCAGTCCCTTTAGGTTGGTCCAAATAAAATCATTGCATTTGTCACAATTGTTGCATCGGTCAAATAAGTCAAACATAGTCAAACTCAGACACAAGGCAGTCATTCAAAACGTTAATGTCAAAATTGGTAAAAATTAGACAACACAATCCAATCAATCATACAATCAACATCAATCAACTTACCAAAACATATTAATCAAAAAAATGTCAATCTCGTCACTCTTTGGTCCTTTTCAAGATGTGTCCTTGGAGTTAGACCTCATCAAAATGTCCTTTTCCTTTTCATGATGTGTCTTTCCTGACAATAGGCCCCGTCAAACCATCAACACCATCAAATTGGCAAAGCTCTTAAACTATCAAAACTGTCAAACCAACAAGAAATCACTTTTTGGAAAACATTGGAAAACAAAATAAAATGGCTATTAATATTTTTGGTCAACTATTTTGTCTTATATTTTTATTGTCTTTTCTTTGTGGTCATGTTACTAGCTACCTCAAGGATGTCCCATGAAGGATTTAGAGGTGTGATGACGTCTCCTAGGCTATTTTATTTTATTTGACTGTTGTCTGTGGATTGTCTCGACAAAAAGACTGGGGCAACATGAACCTTAGTATGAGTTAGGACATTCCTTGTTTGTGATTGTCTTTTTTTCAAGTGGGTGACCTTGCACACCTTGGTCTATGTCATATCATGGTGTTTGTTGTCCATTTGTGTCATTTTTACTACCCAATGATGATTAAGAGCAATAAATATTAAAGTCCTACTACAAGTTTTGAAGGAATCTTTCATCTAATCTCCATCTTCATCATCCACCTCTTTTGCACTAACATTTCTTTGTCTCTTCATATTCTAGTCTTCTCATTAATTTTGAGAGCACACCCATGTTCTTGGAACCTGTTTGTCCTCTCGAGGGGGCATACCATAACCCTCCTCGTCATTCTTCCTCATCTTATTTTGCAGTGGGGCATATTTTTGACTTATTTTCTTTGTCACAATGCAACAAGCTACATTATGACAAAGAGGGAAAAAATTAGACATAAAAATGACCTAGGCCTACAAGCTTCATTTATACCACTTTCGTCCTAGTATAATTATGACATTTAATTATATTCTTGGTCCACACTCGATTATTAATTAAATAATTCCTAATTATTTAATTGATTCATGTCTCTTATATTCTTCATGATTATTAAATAAATAAATTTTATTTATTTATTAAATACATCATTAATTGTCTAAGTCTTCCCTTAATTAAATAAATTTCTTAATTTATTTAATTTTATTTATTCATTTATTCTTCTTGATTGTTAAATAAATGAATTTTATTTATTTAATTAATATGTCACTAATTCATAATTAAATGAATTTATTAATTTATTTAATTATCGGTCATTATCCTCTAAATTAAATAATTATTTTTAATTATTTAATTGTCAAAATTAACATTTCTCATTTTAAATACGTTAATTATTTAAAATAATTTCACTTTCTTAACTGTCAATCCATTTTGGTAAATAATCTGAAAAAGATTATTTATTGTCTCACAAAATCATTATTTTGAATTAATTTAATCCAAAATGGTAACTTTCCTCCAAAAATCAAGTAATTGGCAGATTCTTGATTTTTCAAATATGATCTTCAGTTCAATTCTTATCTTATTGATTTTTTGAATCTCACAAATCAGGCAGTCTTTAACTTCTTGATTTTCGAAAATATTTATTTTCTAAAATAATTATCTCATTTATTCTCCATAGTTGATTCGATTCTCTCAAATGGAATCTCGACCGCTCACTTAAGGATTTTTCCCTAACTGTGATTAGGGATTATCAAAATTAATCTTGTCCACTAATTTTAGGTCTCTGTCAAAGTCGATCTCACCCATTTTTTTAAAATGACATTTTCTATAAAATGCTATTTTATTCTCATGTTTGGATTACATAGAGACACAATTTGACACATAGGCACTAACATACTTAGGCATTTTTGCAGGCATCGTAGCATTTATTGGCATATTTCATTAAGTTTTGGCATATTTAGGCATTAGGCATTTAGAATTTGATCAAATCCTTCAAAGCTTGGTGTAGGACTTAAACATTTATTTCCAGATTGCTCGTGTGTTCGATCTGAGGGCAATACGTCAACCAACAAGTTAGAAGGTTTTACAAAAATGAATCATTGAGGTCTCGATGATTGACTGGTATAATTGTTCTTTTGTTTACTTCCATTGTGTTTTGTAATTGCTTTGGGTTTTATGATTTATATTGATTTGCTAACCTTTAATCTAACCTAAAAATAACCCATAGTTACAGTTCTTGTTATCCTATCTTTAGAATTGCTTTGAGGAAATTTGATAATTTGTTATTTAGAGTTAGATTTGATTCAATGATGTTTATGATTTGATATTTGAAGTGTTGCAGCAATTCCTGGTCCATACTTTTTGTTGCTAATTGATTGTTAGTTGCTTTGCAAAGTTAGCCTGGACTTTATATTCATTTTTCTTAGTTCAATTATGAGGGTTTATTCATTTCAGTTGCAATATGGTTTTCTAAATGAAAGTTCATGATCTAAAAATATTAACACCTTAGAAGATTGCACTGTTTCTATCAGATTGCAGAAACATCTGGGTGAAGTACAAATCAGTTTTGAGGGATTTTTCCATTTCAAATGTTTTGTCATTTGCATTGTTAATCTTAAGAGTAGTATTAATCTGAAAATCTCTTTGAAACCCTTATCTTTTGTTATTTATTTGATTATTGGGTTAGATTTAGGATTGAAATATCATTACATTGATAGATCTAATAAATTGAAGATTCAGTATTTTGCTTGTAGTAAGGTCCCATTGTGATTACCAACATTTTCACATTTATCACTAAGTTATTTATGCATTGTCAAGACCTAACATTAGAGACCTTGGGGTTATCTCTTGAGGTTTGCTAATAGAGATTTACCTTTCAAGAAAGATAAGATATTGCATCTTGTCTAAGTTGTTGTGCAAAAAACATCTCAACAAAACTCACACTAAAGTAAACATTCAACAAGGGTCCAAGTGTACCAATGCAGATGGTCTAGGATAGCAAAGATCAAGGGAGTGGTCAAGCCCCCAAGATCTAAGATCCTACATCATACCAATATAAGCAAAAAATGACATGCACAAGGTGTATGATATGCAACACCAAGATACACATACATGCAATGTTAAAGACCAAAAGAAAGAATGAAAAAAAATAGGTGAAGAATAAAAAAAGGTGGATCAAGCCTCGACCATTTGTCCAACGTGATGTGGATGAGATATAAGTTTTATTTCCAAAAATGCATGCTCACTCTAAGGGAAAAAAACTTCAGGTTGTCTATTGCGTGAGTATCCAAAACGGGTGGCTTAGTGAGAAAGACATGCCCCTGTATCTACTTCTCACCATACAATGAGAAAATCATGCCCACATTTAGGCGTCTCATCATATGCTAATCATACCAAAGTTATACCTCCTGATAACTTTGACAAGGCCCCATAAAACAATGAAATTTTAGCTCCATGGGGCAAGAAAAGCTTCATATGCTTGACACACATGAACAAAAAATATGGCACCACAAGCAAGGAAAGTGTCTTTTGCAAGGTGGCCATATAACAATTTTCATAAATGCAAAATAGTGTAAGGTATATTTAAAGGGATTTTGCTTAATTCATGTAAGGTCTCTTCTAGGGAACATCATTCCTAATGTCTCCAAGAGAGTACAAGTCAGAAATATCATGCTTTCGAAGGAAATCAAACCTAATGACACAATGAAGAAGAAGACGTGTCGCAAGAAAAAAAGAAAATCGCACAATGAAACATAAGTGTCGATGTATGCCCCCACTTTAAAGTGGTTGCTCAAAACATTGTTGTGTGCAATTGCTTTAAATTATAAAAATACCTGAGAGATTATTTTGAAAGCCCTATTCCAAGTCATGTTTCCAATAACCTATGTCATAAAAAAGGGAATGGGTTGCCCCCAAAATGTATAACTTAGTACGTCACATGTGAGCCAACTTAAGGCATGTCATCCATATCCCAAGCTTTCTCTTATATATACATGAAATGAAGTCAACTAGCTAATAGAGGAAATTACAAGTGTCACATTAGGACAAGGCTACTTAACCCCTTGCCCCCACTTAGTGCAAAACAAGGATGAGCCAAGGTGATTTATGAGAAACATGCTAGAGTGAAAATCAATATCAATTAGAGTAATTAGGTGCCCTAACATAAGGAAGAGCACCACTCCTTAAGATGTTGAATTTTATCACTTAAAGCCTTATATTCATTAGTAGAATGACCATGAATTATATGATATGTACAAAATGCATTCTTGTAGTTAAAATTCTTTCGGATTATTGGAGGGAGAGATATCAAGTGATCTTGGAGGAGTCTCGACAAGATACTCCCTTGATCAATAGAAGGATGCGTTCCTTTACTTTGCAACAAGGATATCTCTTGCTTAGTACAAGATGTCATACTTATAAAACACTCTTTAGATTGTGATATTTTTTACTCTTCTTTAAAGGATGGTGTAAAATCTAAAAAAATCCCATCGTTAGTGTTTTCCATAATGACATTGATATTAAGAAAAAAATTATTTGTTTGTTTCAAAGGACAAAAACCAAGACTACTAATGTCTATTAGTTTAGGATGTACTAATGTTAAAGTTGGCTTAAAAGGATGTTTTTTAATAGTGTTGATGGTAAGGGAAGGCTTGCTTGTTTCTTTCAAGGGACAATATCTAAGACCATTAGTCATTTGTTACGTGTTAGGCTCTACAGGGACACAAATACCTTATTCTCTAGCACCACATCCTTTTTGACTGTATCCAAGTTGTTTCATAAGTTCATAAACTTTTCGATAAATAATTTTCATTTCTTTTGGATTAGGTGGTTGCTCATAATCAACTTCATTGAAGATTGTTGTGTAATTTTTTGTCTTTTTTTCTAAACTGGTTAATATGGATGCTTTCAAAGTGTCTTCTAAATTTTGTGTTGACATTATTGCTTTTTCTTTTCCCTTTTCAGACTCTTTGTTCATGTTCTCCTATTCTCCCATGAATGATGTGAAATCTAAGGAACCCAATTCGTCATCTAATAGCTTCATGAATTCTTCAATAGTTTTTTTTTGTCTTTCTATTGCACGGGTTCTACTTGTGTAGTTGGTGTCAATGTTTTCAAAGGTTTCTCCTTATTTTTCTTAATATTTAAACAACTGTTTGGTTCAAGGTCATCTTTGAGTGTGTACACTTTGTTTTTATAGAAATAATTCATTACACGATGAAGAGTAGAAGGCACACCATTCATTGCATGAATCCACGATCTACCTAAAAGAAGGTTGTATGAAAGATCGTGAGGCATAACACAGATTGTTTTTTCTAATGTGGCTTTTCTAGCTCTAATAGGCAATGTGATCACACCAAGTGGTTGTTTTTCTCCATTTTCAAATCCCTTAATAGATAAATAATTAGGTTGAATATTTTATTTATCCACGACAAATTTATCCAAAAGGGTCACACTACACACATTAAGGGTGGAGCCATTGTCAACAATAGTTCTTTTTATTCCCCACCCATTATAGGGATCTATTATCATGAAAGCATCATTTTTTTTTTGCCTAGTGCTTCACCTCTGTGAGCATACCTAGATACAATGAGTGCTATGTGAACCATTCATTATCATGAGAGATGGGTTCTTGTGAACCACTACTCATGAAACATGGGTCAATGAGTTTGACTCGAAAACTACATGGTTGAATCCAGATAGCAATATCATAATTTGACACATTGTGGAAAATACCTCCTACTTATCAATTGATGAGCTAAAGGGGCTCTATAATGAATGGTTCATAAGGCACAACACTTGCTAAAGGTTTTTCAAATGGGGTTGCAAGCAAAGTGGGCTTAGCCTTGGAGAAAAATATATGGTTAAGCACACTTTAGCTAGAGAAATACTAGGATGGGTGACCTCTCAAGATAGCCCACTGCTTCACTTCTATGAGAATCACCTATATGCAATGAGTTATAAGTGGACCATTCATTATCATGAGAGATGGGTTCTTGTGAACCACTACTCATGAAACATGGGTCAATGAGTTTGACTCAAAAACTACATGGTTGAATCCTGATGTCAATATCATAATCTTGTGACAACTTGATGACTTTCTTCAAACTTGCTTGACCTAATCTTCAAAGGATATTCAAGCCTCAAAGCACCTAAATATACAATAACACATGTAGAGAGAGAAACTTGTTGATTGTTAGGGACTAAACGTTTTCCTTAGTCAAACCCATTTTAGGTAATCAAACTAAATGATGAGACAATGAGATAAAGTTATGAAACATGCAACATGGAATATGAAACATGAATAGTGATACCTTGAATGATGTCTTGTAAATCTACAATCTAACATGAAGAGGTCATGAAGAATGTAGATGTAGATTTTGAAATGAATGTAGAATAATGCACAATCTTGGATCTTCAATGCAACATTACAACACTAGCTAACCAACATGCTTGATGCTTGATAAACTTGACATGATGGTAGATCTTGAATTGATGCAACAAATGATGAAGAATTTTTCCTTTGAATGCCTTAGAAATGATCTTGAATGCTTTCTTGACACTCTTCTGAAGTCTTGGAAAGCTTAACTCTTGATTGTTTAGGATGATAACATGAAGGCTTTAAGAAATAATGTTTTGAGACCTTATTTATATATGAAATCCATTCAACTTACAATTTATTAGATCTCAAAGGCCGACATTCATAAAATTTGAACTTAAAAACCTGATTTGCTGCTCTTAAAATGCTAAAAAGGGGTCAAATGGGACTCAAACACCACTTGTGGTGTATATGTCCCATCTACATGGGACTCATACACACATGTTGGCGTATGGGTCCCATCTAGATGGGACTCATACACCCATGGTGGCGTATGAGTCCCACCAGGCCTTTTTAGACAAAGAAAATCTTGGAGAGTTGGAAAATTAAGTATATTTGATGTCTATGTAAATTTGTTTGGAGTTGTCAGCAAATATATGGTATTCTATTTAATTTTCTTCAATGCAAAAAAAGAGCAACAATTTTTTTGATGTTATTAATCTTTGTATGTGTAGACATCCAAATTTGACCACTTCCATATAGTCAAATTCATTTCCTTATTCATCCATTTATTTGTCTACCTCATCCTCTTCATCGGTATTAATTAAATTACTCATTTAATTAATATTTCATTCTCTACCCAAAGTTCCTAAAGTGTTTAATTCAATAAATTAAATACTTTTACCTTTTAATTTTTCCTCTCTAAATTAAATAAATACATAACTTTATTTAATTTAGTCATGTGACTTCTTTAATCTAAGTCAAATTTTAATTCCTTTTTTTCTTTCTCATTGTCACATCCTACATAACCCTCTTCTAATCATGATTAATTTAATTAATTTGTGATTAGGATGTGCATACCTTAATCAATATTAATGTCACATCTTCCAACATTTTCCACTTGTTTATAATCTTTCATTAATCCTCTTAATCATGTGTTTGCACAAACTTAATCAAAGTAATTAGCCACATTTAGCATGCATTTTTAGTCAACCTTTCCATTTGTCTTTCTTAGCATTGACTCTCTTTCCCATGTGAATTTTAAATTCACATTTATTCCTCCTACAATATCCTTTTCCCATGCATCTTCTATAATCTTTTGACTTGTCACATCAAGTCACATGTAGACAAACACATCCCTTTTGGAACTTTTTCTTGTCCATGAGATTCTTGCAAGTATTTGAATTTTTAATTTACATTTATTTCTCCAACTACTTTCCATTTTCTCATGGATATTTTTGAAGAATTCTAAAATTCCTCAAAAGTTGCTTTCATTCCCACTTAGAAACAAAAAGTTTTTTTTGAGGAAATCTTCTCATCCCCCAAAGTTTTTACAAAGTACTTGTCCTTCCACATCATGTACCCTTCTTCCACCTCACTTACACATCACCATGTCTAAGCCACTTCACATTCCACATGTCAAGATGTGAGAGCTTGTGATTTCTCAACTCACCATAGCCCGTCATCTTGGCCTTGTTGGTTTAATCTCAACTGTTAAATTCTCTAGAGAATTTAAAAATATCTACAAATACTCCCTCTTTTCTCTCATTTGGGGGGTTGGTCACTGTGCTAACCAAACTCTTGCAAAATTTTCATTTTAGTCATACTTAGCTAAGAACTTTCATTTCTTGCATCCATCATAGAATTTTTATCCATTTCTCATCCATATTAAATAACATTTGTGCATCTTTTTTCATCAAGAGGAGCATACATCACATCAACAATTGAAGGGCCAACCAAAGGACAACTTAACAAGGTATTGGCTTTCTATATATTGTATTAAGTTCATCGTTTTTTTCCATATCATGAGGTGTTAGGTATTTAATTGGTTTCTTGCATGTTTTGTGTTGCTGCTTATTTTTGGGACCACATTTACTCCTGATCACATGTTTGGCATGCCACAGGTCTAGTACTTTCACATTTTATGTTTTTTCATTGTTTGCAAGTGCAGGTTGCAGAGGGGTGGACTCGACCTAGCAGAGAGGTGGACCTTCCCATCCAGGGGCAAACCTAACCTCTAGGGGTGGACTTGACCTGGTAGATAGGCAAGCCTAACATCCAGGGGTAGACTCGACCTTGCCTAGGGGCTGACTTACCCTCCATAGACTCTATAAATTGAAGATTTTCATTTTTTTCACAGAGTAGCAAACCTGACCGAGCAGGGGGGAGGACCTAACTTCTTCTAGGGGTAGACCTGACCTTCAGGGGCAGACTTGACCAAAACAACTTTTTTCCAGAAGGTAAAAACTAAAATTTAAGCATTTTCTTTAGTTTTTTTGGATATTTATCACCCCCTAACGTGTGTTGTTTGTGTTTGTGTAAGCATTTGAGCAACGTTTGGTGAAAAAATGAAAAATAAATCACTAGCAAGTTTCTTGCAGAATTATCTATTTTGAAAATTTATCAGTTGTTGTTTATCATTTCTTAGTAATTTAAGAACATAGATTAATTAGGGGGAGTCAATTAACTTTGTGTATTGTGTTTTCAATAATCTATTGACATATCTAATCCCTTTGCACCATTTGGTGATCTTGTGTGACAAGAAATTGTAGCTTACCAAGTCCTTTTGTGTCACCCTTTTTATTTTTCTTAGGGGACTTGCTTGGGGATTTGATCACCCTAAGGGACAATCCCAACCACGCGTATCGATGAGGTATATAAAGGGGGAGAGACAAATATGTACCCCAATCCAACCACGTCATAATGAGTGAAGCATTGAGATGACATGAAGAGTTGGTCCGATCCTTTAGTATCTCGTTAAGGTTTTTGACTCACGCTTGTGATGGGTTGTTCATAGTTTGGACCTCACATACCGGGTGTATATCAATGACTCCTTAGAAACCATGTCTAGCCTAGAATAGAAGACTTTGTCAGCCATACCCATTCTACTAAACTTAGGATTGCCCTGCTCAAACTGTTTAGCTTATGTAAAACCAGTAATTCTTTGTTCAATTGAGTCAACCTTATCCTTTGATTTTTTGATATGTTTTGGGTCCGTTTCCTTAGTCTTATTTCCAAAAATAAAGTTTAGAATTGTCTAGGGGCAGACTTGACCTCTAGGGGTGGACTAGACCCAACAGAGGGGCGGACCTGACCTCTGAACCAACCCCTTTTCAACCTATTTCAGTCAATTTTGTCCAACATTTAGTCAAACAGGTGTACTTGACCTCTATGGGTAGACTTGACCTCTTTAAGGGGAAGACCTTCCCTCTAGGCGGACCTGACCTTTTCTAGGGGTAGACCTAACCCTTGAGCAGTCATTTTTATCACCTGTTTCATCATTCTAGACACTCGTTTCATCATTTTGAGCTCCCATTTCACTGTTTCGATCACTCATTTCCTCATTGTGAGCATTCATACACCCATTCCAAGAATCCATCCCTCATCCAAAAAAATTATCCCCTCGATCTGAGCATTCATTTCCTTGGTTTGTGTGCCCGTTCACTTATTGCAAAAAGTTGTTTCCTATCCATTTTTCAGTTTTGAATAGTTGTTTTTGTCAATTTTTAGTTCTAGGGGCATACGTAGGGGTGAAATTGACCTCCAAGGGTGGACTTGACCTTCAAACAACTTTTCCTGCCCTTTGTTCGAGCGATTTGGGTGTCATTCCTTCATTTAGATTGACTTTCTCATTCTAGGTGACCATTCATCCATTATGAGCATTTGTCTCCTCATCCTCAAGGTCAATCTCCTCCATCAAACATCCATTTAAAACCCTCGTTCACCCAACCATTCTCCCCATTCCAGGCATCATTCTCTCATTTCAAATTGTTGTTATTCCATTAAACTTCGTTAAAGCAGTTATTCAAGTTAACCTAGGTGTTCACGTTTAATCATCATCCTTCGAAACTGACTTAGTATTTTCATGTCTCCTAAGTTGGTCATCCTTATCATCCCTATTAATCCAATTCTATCTCAAGTTGGATTTGGCACCATTATCAAACATCCATCCTTTCGTCGATTAATCAACACCTTGTGTTACCAAGGATTACTCTTGAACTTGGTTCAAAATTCTGGTCATCATCATTCATCTTATCATCCAATCCTATCAATTGATCATCAATCTAATCCAATCCCTATATCATAAATCATCCTGTCAATCTATTTAATCTTGACAAATCATTTTATCGATCAATCTAATTTGATCTCATCAAACGATCCACTTTGGTCAAATAAAAAATCAAATCCTTTGTCATTCATCCAAACCAATTCTATTGAACCACATCCTTGTCAACTAATCCATCATCTAGTCAAGCCAATCCTTCAATCATCATCTTGATAATCCTCACATCTTAGTCCACTCTGCCATCTTGCATGCTCGTTCAAACCCGGTCATAGAAAAAGAAGATGGTCGAGCAACAAAATCCCAAATCCCAGCCTAATGTGAAAAACACACTGCAAGAAAATCCTCCTATCAATGGGGGTCATCACAATCTAACACCGAAGATCAAAACAACTCACCACATGGCGAAGAGAGTATGGTCAACTAGCCTGAACTTACACTAGAGGAACACTTTAGTAATCCCACAAAATTGCAAATGACATATCTTGTATTTGAACAGTATGGGGAAGTAATCTTGGATTGCCTAATTAAAAAAGGAGTCAAACCCCCAGCAGGCATTGACCTATCCAAGTATGGCATTTCCACATCCAACATACCCCAAGCTTCACAAAATGCACTAGGTGATTCATACATCCCCAATATGCCTCCAGTAGAGGGTTGGTATCAACCTGAATTTAGTAACGTCCCTTATCATGTCAACAACCCCCTACATGCCATAATATCAATCATGGGGGCTCCTCAAGTATCTGATTCCAATAATCCTTTCACCTACGATATGTTACAAATATTTTTGCAACATCCACCATTAATGTTGAATGCACCACCCCTTTCAAATCAACCTCTAGTAAATACTGGGGAAAACCCTTTCACCACCTTGCCTACACCTCCTAGGGCCAAAAATCTATCAATGCTTCCACAACCTTCTCAATCTAACATATCCTCCCAATTACCTTCACAAGGTACATCCCAACTAAATATCATCATTGGTACCCAACAACCTCTTTGCAGAACACCTCTACATCATCCCTCCACCTCAGCAACAACAACCCCCACAAAATCCTTTAATTCAATCACAACAACCACCACACCAATCCCAATGCAATCTGTCTCAACCTCCTGTTCTGACCATATCCCCATTGCTTGCATCTATTTTTTTTTGCAAGCTCAATTGCAACACAACATCCCATCTCGGCCCACGCAACAACTAACATCGCATTAGCTACCTCCCCAACACTATTTCTATCATAACCAGCAGTAGTTCCAACAACCACCACCCTACATGACCTCCCAATAGTCACAACAATACCAACAACATCAGCTAACCAATCCGCAACACTCCATTCATTCTCCCCAACATTATGTCGCATACTCTCATTAGAACAATCCATATTATACCTCGCAACAGTAGTCCACGTACCAACAAATATCCTCAACACACCAACAAGGGGCCCCATCATCTCACTATCAAAATACATATATCAACCTCCAAATGATATCTCAACAGGATCCTCTATCATCCTACCACCCATATCCATCCAACCCATCTTTAACTCCAACACCACTGGTCAATGCAAATCTGTTAGAAATCAAAGTTGTTTTGAAAGATCTTCAACCTGGGACTACTAAACAATAATTCATATTTGAATATATATGTCCCTATCCATTCGACCCCTCCATCTCATTCACTCCCTTCTCTAAACACTTTGAGATACCAAAATTTGACAGATACAAAGGGAACAAGGATCCTAAATCCCACCTCCAAGATTTTTACTCTCAGTGTCAGGAGGTTATGCACAATGACAACTACCTCTTACGCCTATTCCCGCGGAGCCTAACGATGTACGCCTTGGACTAGTTCATGGGTCTAGAGTGGGGTCCATCAAATCCTTTGCATATCTTTTAGAGAAATTTGTTTCTTACTTCTCCTTCAATCTAGAAAAGGAAACTGATACCTTGGACCTCCTTAAGGAGAAGCAACATGAAGGTGAAACCTTTATTAGCTACCTCCAAAGGACGTGCATTGGCAAGTTGAATGAAAACCCCTCTCAAAGAGAAAAACATGGTCACCCTTTTTGTTGAGAACTCACATCCCAACATGGCTCATAATTTCAAGTTACATTGTGTCACCACCTTTGCCAAGATAGTGGAAAAAGGACCCATCCTTGAACGGACCCTTATTGCTAAGGGGCATATCAAGATACACAACCATGACAAAGAATGACCATTCGACGATAAATCACGCTACTGGAACAAGAACAAAAATGTTTTGAATGATGGTGTCACTGACACTAAACATTTTCAAGTGGCCAACACCTCCCAGAGACAACAACCATCTGTTCCTAATGCCATATATGTACCATAGGGGTCACCCCATCCCCCTCAACAATCAAACCAAAACAATCAAGAGAATGACAAATGTCATTACACTCAATTAGGGGATCCCTTGAGTGTCATCTTCCATAAGTTGTTACAAGTCAATTCTTCGATAACATATCCTTTGACCAAACCACTTGATGAATCCAAGCCTAAGCCAACTTGGTTTAAGGAGAATGAATATTGTGAATTTCATAAGATCAAAGGGCATACCTTGAATAAGTTTCAAGGTCTCAAAACATACGTCCAAGATCTTATCGATTGAGGAGATATCCAAGTTGGCACTAGTCAAGCCTCATCATCCAATGCTCAATTATAGATTTACCAAAACGCCTTCCCTAAGCATTATCAAGGTGCAAGAACATCTAATAACAATCCCCAAAACAATAGTATGAATAACGTAAACTATAAGAATGTACCCCTTAATTACAATGGTGTTGTCCATTATATTGAGCAGGTAGAACCCCACGTATCCATGATACATGTTAAAGATAAAGATCCCCAATGTGTTGTTGCTACCTGAAGATCCCGCATTACTATCCCTGCAACCTCCACATCCACCTAGCCAAATCTTGTGAACTTTAAATATAACATTCTTGATCACTTAGGAAAGACACCTGCTCATATCTCAATTTTGGATCTACTTAAATCTTCTCCTATGCAATAGGAAATCCCAGACCGAGCCTTACAAGAAACTCAAGTACCTAATGACATCGATCCCACGCAAATCCAAGCTTTAGTGGGACATCTGGATTTATCTTACCAATTACACTTCAGCCAAAATGACATGCCTAACATCAATGCTAATCACAACCATCCCCTACATATCGAAGTCCTAGTTTCCCATCATAAAGTAAAAAAGGTCCTGTAGATAATGGATCTACCCTCAATCTATGCACTCTAAAGTTCATAAAGAAAATAGGGCATAGTCAAGCGGATTTGAGTAATCAAATCATTACAATCAAGGCTTATGATAATGCATAAAGAGATTTTGAAGAGATTATTAGTCTTCCTATCCAGGGTGGACTTGTGGTTCAATATGCTACATGTCATCTCCTTGATCTGGACTTACCATATAACCTCCTCCTCGACTGCCCATGGCTCCATGCCATGCAAGTCATCCCCTCCGCAGATCACCAATGCCTTAAATTCCCTATTAATGGACATGATGTCACCATTTATGTCGACCCACAACCATTTGAATACTACTGCGCTTTAGAAGCATCATTTCCCCATTTGCATTATTGTCCTGGGGTCGAAATGGGGACACCTCAATCATCATCCTCCAATCCATCTTCTACCACCGATCCCACCATCACCAAAGTCTAGATCATTGACAAGGGTTGTGGTGAATACGAAATTCATATAGCTCTAAATATTGCAACCATGCCACCATCACCACACATGTACGGTCAACCTTCGCAGTCTATACCAAAACAAGAAGACAAGACCATTACCTTCAGTGCCAAAAACATCCCTACTAGCACTTTTCGATCCCCTGGTTTAAGGACAGATGCACTCGAAGATGATATCAGTCAATGGATATATTGTGAAGAGCCCCAACTAAATCCTCCTCTTAAGGAATATTTTTAGGAAGCATACCCCTGGTTTTCTAAGTTCACAGAGAAGCATAATTATCAAGGTGGGGGTTTAGGTAAAGAAGAACAAGAGCGGCTACAACCTATTGATGTACCAAAGCTTCCACAAAATTTAGGCCTAGGATATGACAACTAGAAATGCCCTACAACAACATCCAATACTTCCAACAGTGTTAGTGTGGACAATGGTCCCTTAGAAGACATACCCGAGGAAGAGTCCATCATACATGTGTATGATGATGTTGATCACACAGACTTGTAATCCATGTTTGATTGCCTATCTATTTTTACCATTAGCCTTTCCCTTCATCATCCTGAACTTATTGATTGGGACCTGTGTGATAGCGCACCTATCAGTGTCTCCCTAATACATATGTAAACCTTATGGGATTGAAGGAGGATGAATGCTCCAGTCACAAAAGTAAAAACAAGAAAAATAAAAAATGGTCATCTAGTGGAAACCTCCCTAAGGTGCTTGACCTAGAAAAAGTAAAAATAAAGGATGCATCTAATAGTGAAAACCTCGATGAGGTGCTGGAGGATGGAGACGTTCATCTTCCCCTTGTGGGAACTCAATTATCTACACAATCATCTATACTGATCGAAGAATCTGAAGAAGTCAATCTCGGTACTGCAGAAAACCCGAAGATAACCTATGTATCCAAATCATTATCAGAATAGGAATATCATGTCATTGTGCAGCTTCTCAAGGATGGAATCATTAAATTTGCTTGGTCATACTAATACATGTCAAGTTTAGACCCTGCTTTAGTAGTCCACCATCTGAATGTTCACCTAGATGTCAATCCTATCAAGGATAAACTTAAAAAAATGCATCCGTGGGTAGCACTATTAGTCAAGAAAGAATTGGAGAAATTACTGGAGGTTGGCTTTATCAAACCAATCGACTATCCTGAATGGATCTCCAACATAGTACCTATTTCCAAACCTAACAGAGACATTAGGATTTGCACAGACTTCTGAGATCTCAACAAAGCCTGTCGAAAAGATGACTTTCCATTGCATAATATAAAAATGTTGGTCGGCCTCACTTTAGGACACGAGATGTTGTCCCTTATGGATGGCTTCTTTGGCTACAATCATATTTAAATTGCACCCGAAGAGAAGCACAAGACCAATTTTACAATGCCTTGGGTTACCTTTTTCTATAATGTCATGCCCTTTGGTCTTAAGAATGTGGGGGAAACATATCAACGAGCAATGACTGTTATCTTCCATGACCTCATCCACATTATCATGGAAGACCATGTTGATTATTTGTTGGGAAATTCCAAAATGAGAGCAAAGCATCCTACCATTCTAAAAAATATCTTTGAGTGGTTGGAATAGTACAAGCTAAGACTGAATCCAAAAAATTGTGTGTTTGGTGTCACATCTAGGAAGTTTTTGGGATTCATAGTCTCTCGAAGGGGCATTGAGGTTGATCCTACCAAAGTAAAAGCTATCATGGACATGCCTCCACCTCAAAACCTGAAATAGTTAAGAAGCCTTCAGGTAAAGTGACAATCTATCCATCGGTTTATAGCCCAACTTGCAAATAAGTGTCAGCCATTCGCCCACCTTCTAAAGAAAGACACCATCTTCAAATGGAGTCAAGAGTGTCAGTTGGGTTTTTATAAGATGAAAGAATACTTGGCCCATCTGCCAATCCTGATGCCACCTATTCTAGGAAAACCTCTCCTATTATACATCTCTACTAGTTCAGTCACACTGGGGGTATTATTTGCACATCACAATTCTGCAAAAGAACGAGCAATCTATTATATTAGTTGTACACTAGTTTGGTATGAATTGAATTATTCACCAATGGAGAAATCTTTCCTCACAGTGGTGTTTAGTACATATAAATTCAAACATTATATGCTCAGCCATCTTGTCAAACTAATAGCAAAAATTGATCCGCTGAAATACATATTATCCAAAACCACCTTAACTGGTCACATGGCTAAATGGGCCATGCTCCTCAGTGAATTTGACATAGAATATGTTGATCGAAAATCCATAAAGGGACAAGTTATAGTCGATCAATTGGTCGATGCACCCCTAGTAGATGCTTATCCTTTGGTCACCAAATTTCTAAATGAAGAAGTCTTTGAAGTTGTAGAAGCGCCCACCTGGATCTTGTACTTGAAAAGATCTTACACTCATAATGCATCAGGGGTAGGAATTCTATTTGTTACCCCTCAAGGCGATTACATCCTGAAGTCATTCAAGTTGGCATTCCCATGCACCAACATTATAGCTGAGTACAAAGCCCTCCCCACAAACCTTATAATTGCAAAGCAGTGGCACATAACTCACCTAAAGGTTTTCGACGATTCCTTGTTCGTCATTAAGAAAGTTAATGATGAGTTCCTAACAAAAAATGACAAGTTGTTACCCTATAAATGCATAGTGGATGAATTCAAGAAGTATTTCATCTCCATACAATTTGATCAGATTCCCAAGGTATAGAACAAAGCAGTTGATGCCATGGCTACTATTGGCTCCTTGATCGACATGCCTAAAGATTGAATAGAATGTGAGTTCCTCATTGAAAAACTCCTAATCCCAACATATGACATCCCTAAGACTGAAATGGTCTGTGACATCATAGGTCTCACTTCCCCTTGGTACCAAGAAATCTACACTTACTCCGTGATAACATTCTACCCTAGGATCTCATACGAAACCAACAAAAATCCTTTATCCAACATTCATCCTGATACATTATCATTGTTGATACGCTTTATCTTCGTGGGTATGATGGAACTATCCTCAGGTGTCTAGATGAGACTGAAGCCCATACTGCATTAAAAAAAGAACAAAGTGGTGTTTGTGGGGCTCATTCAAATGGTATGGCCTTGGCTAAAAGGATTCTTTGAGATGGATATTATTGGCCTACACTAGAACATGATGTCTGTGAATTTGTGAAGAAATTCCTTCTATGTCAGCAACATGCAGATCTAATTCAAACTTTGACACAAGACCTTAAGCCCCTTCTCGCACCATGGCCCTTCTCTTAGTGGGGTTTTGACTTGATTGGCAATATATACCCACCATCCTTTGATGACTACACCTTCATAATTACCACCATTGAGTACTTCACCAAGTGGGTGGAATCAATGCCACTCTCACAAATCACTGGTACTCAAATTTCAAAATTCATCCTCTACCATATTCTCTATAGATATGGTATCACATCCACCATCCTCTCTGATAACGGAAATCTTTTGAAAAACCAAGCCATGGAACACCTCTGTGACACCTTTCATATTCAACATCATTGGTCAATTCCTTATTACCCCTAGCGTAATGGTTAGGAAAAAGATACCAACAAGACTCTGATATGTATCCTCGAAAGTGTTGTCAATAACACTAGACGAGATTGGCACCTCCACATTTATCCTGCCCTCTAGGTGTATCGCACTTCCATATGCACCCCTACTGATTCCACCCCATATTCCCTTCTATATGGTGCCAAGGCCATCTTTCCAATCGAAGTTGAGATCCCATCACTGAGAATTTCTCTGAAGAACCTTATTAGTGAGGAAGACACTCGCGTTGCATGACTTTCCCAACTGAAATTACTTGATGAAAGATGGATCAAATCCTATGATCATCTTCAAGCTTATCAAAAAAATCTCAAGCATAGCTACAACAAGAATGTTCACCCTCTTCAGTTCAATGTTGGTGACCTTGTCCTAAAAGAAAATCAACACGCCCAACAGGATCAAGATAAGAAAGGCAAGTTTGAAGCAAATTGGTTGGGTCCTTATATCATCACGACAAAGTATGGATCTGGGGCATATAGACTCACAACTCTTGAAGGAGGGCCCCTAGAAGATCCTATCAACATCATGCATCTGAAAAGGTTTTATATCTAGGTCCGCTTGGTGACCCTACCTATGCAAAAAATCTAAAAAAAAGGTAAAAAATTGACAAAAAAATACACAGAATAATTAAAAAATTGAAAAAAAAATCCAAAAATAGTAAAGATAAATAAATTTGTCCTATGGTGAAAACCACCCTTGGTGGAACCTTGGTTAAGTATGGGTGGTGAAAACCTAATCACAAGCACACCCGTAATGGGCTTAATCATTATCTACCTCACACCTTCGTTACTTTATGATTTCACCCATCCTATCCTATCACTCCAACAACATCCAATCCTTGGTCACTTGGTATTTTGATTGAGCATTCAATGATTATTAACTATTCGCCATCCTAATATTTTTATCCCAATCTGAGCTCGTGTCAATTTTCCACTTGTCAGTCGGTTTACGTCATCATCTAGGCTCGTCCATCGTGTCCATCTCCATCTAGGCCTCATCCTGTCATGTTGGACTTTTGGTCCTTTGTCAAACTACGTTTCCCCTGCGCTTTCACGTAGGCAAGGCTGGTCATTTGATCTGCCCCTAAGGAATATTCACCATCATGTAATGGTTATCCATCATCTATCTACATCATCCCCTTTTTTCTTTTATCCATGGTTAGTTGTTGTTTGTCTTTTCCAAACTACGTTGCCCCTATGCTTTCATGTAGGCAAGGTCAATCTTTGGATCCACCTCAGGGCTTTGTTTTGTCATTGTCTCATCGGTCTCCATTGGTCCCCTTTCCACTTTTATTCATGGTATTTTCTTGAACTACGAGGGCTCTGTTCTTTCATGTAGGCAAGGATAATTTTTGATCAACCCCCTAGCCCCTAGGTCTTTAGGGTGTGTCAGTCTTGTGTTATTCTTTGTTTGGTCTCTTGTGTCATATTGTCAAGAGTGCCCTTATCCAATTGGTTCTTCACAAACAAGATCCTCGTGTCAGAAGATATGGTTAATGACAAAATATTTTGTCATCTAGGTCATTTTAGTTTAGTGTCCATCATCGGTCTCAACAAGATGTATCCTTCCTAACAGACCTCATCAATCCCATCCATCCTTGTGATCTTATGGCAAAGGAATTTTGAATTTGATTATGATCTTTTAATTTTTTTGGCTTTCATTTATTTTTTGAGCTCCCTATTACAACTAGTCAACTTCACCATAATCTATCATATTATGGTGTGTTTTGATTAGTTAACATTGGGGCATATCTTGATATTTTATTGTTTTTGTTTGTTGGGTTGTTTCATGTGGTACCATCAAGATCCCTAAGGTCTTATGTTATGTTGGGACATCCCTTTATGCTTGTGGTTATCCTGATACCTAGCCCAACCAAAGTGTTTCACTTGGGGGTGTTGGGATAACCTTGTTTGTTGTGTTTGTTCTGTGCATTAGATGCTAACTTGCCTTGGTTTTATGTACCATGGTAGCTGGTGTATTATGCTATAACAAAAATTAATGCCCCGAAGATGGAAAATTTCATTCATGATTGCAGTTCATTTCATTGCATGTATCATTCATTCATTCTTGTTCCTAACCAATGACTTGTGATTTCGGTTGTGCAAACTTTGATTCTTTTCCCTTTTATCTTTTCAGGATACTAATGGTTCTTGATAGGTGCAAAATCACACGCACACTATGCCTATCATCTACCCACATTTCCATGCAAGACCTTATTGACAGTTATGATTGCATTTCATTTCATAAGAGTCCATTTTCCATTCATATTGCATGTTACATCATAAGTCTATTATTTTTCATCCCCTATGCATAATAGGATGATTAGAATAGGCATCTTAAGTTCATTTTAATCCATACATGTCCATATTAACATTTACACATTACATAGATCACTACCTGCAACATACATTGTTAGGTCCATAATAATTATATATCATCTCAAACATTCATCCCATCTTGCATCATACACATTAATACAACATATACACAATGACATCAACATAGATAAATCATCATCATGCATCATATAATCATCAACATAGGCACAAACCATCATACACATACATTACATGATCCATCATAAGAGCATAAAAACATATTCATAGGCATAACATAAATCATCTATTACATAAAACATAATGCATAGTGTCAATAAGGGCTATCACATATCATAATCAAAATAATACAATGTCCATCTCATCATAGTGTCTCATACATAATCCACTACATATCCATCGTATATCATCAAATAAAGTACAAAATCCAAGGATGTAGCTCACATCTGCACCCTGTTGATCTATACTAAGCCTCCATCCTATACCTGTCAAAAAAATTATATCTGGTCATCTACTCTTTGACTGCTATTGTGAGTTGCCCACATTTGATCTCTAAGGAGAATCAAACACTGACCCTCTATGTGTGGGAGTCCCCTAATAATCATGGGTGGGAGTCCCGTGATAACCACCATAGTGAGGAGTCTGCCAAAAGTCGTTACACACTCTGGTACGTGTCCCTAATAACTGAGACAGTGCCAAAATTTGAGGTACCTACCTGATGTAGCATGCTATGTGTTGTGTTGGATTTGGAACTATTTGCTCATAAGGACACCTCCAGTAGGTTTCCTCCTGCATATAATCATCCCTCTATTCAACTTGATACCTAGCGACATTTTTCTCATGCCTATATCTATCTCGGTCCCCATTGATGGCTCTCCACTCCTCCTTCCATGCCTCCTATGTTGACCTCAGCTACTATACCTGTTATGTGACCCTGTCCCTCTTAGCCTGGGCAGTTTGTAGCTATGTCTGAAATCCCTATATGTCTCCTCTTGCCTCACCACCCTCAACCTGTACTACCTGCACCTAAGTGACTATTGCATCCCTCTTGATCCTTGTAACATCTGCATCTGCACCTCTATGACATCTCTCTCCCTCTGTGCGGCTTGCCTGAGCCACCGCTACATCCCTATCCCTATGCAGCACCTATAATCTCAACTTTGTTGCATCTCTCTCTCTCTGAAGAGACAATACCTGTGACACTACCTCATATCTCTCTCTGAAGATACTATATCTATGCCTCCACCACCTATCTCTCACTTTGCAACACTTGAGCTCGTCCCTAAGCCACATCCCTCTCCGCCTCTATGGCTTGCACCTGTGCTTGTGATACATCTCTCTATTTGCATCACATGTACCTACACCCTCACCTCATTCTCCCTCTCTCGCATCAACCCCATATCTCTGACTGTCTACTCTAAAAAATCCACCCTGTCTTGGAGCTCATCTCGCTCCCGCTACAACTCTGCTCTCTCTCCCTCTCCCTAACCACTCTACCTGCCTCCAAAAATCCTCCATATCTCCTATTGTCTCTACCCCACTCTTTGCTGACCCTTGCCATCTCTCTGCTCCAAAATCTCCCTATCCTCTAGTTCGTTGTACCACCTCCTTAGCCACTAAACAGTCTCTCTCCTATCTCACTGCATCCCCCTCATGCTCCTTGGCCACCTCTGTCCATAGCCTATCTACCTTTGCCCTGAGATCAATCACCTCATCCTGTGGCTCATCTCCATCTTTGTCACTATCATGGAAAGCTCTAAGTAATCCCTCTCGCTCGTGGAAAGTTGTGCCTATAGCTCAATCACCTTTTCCTCTAATCTACTTTGTTCTTCCTCTGACTGCCATAGACACTACTCGTTGAGCTTTAATCTCTCTAGGGCCCCTCTTAGTACCACTGTTGGATCCTCTCTTGTAGGTGGTGTCGTCCATAGTGGAGGGACGTCATGTACCTCCATATTGATGTCCATCACCTTTGGCTCATACCCCTCATCCTCCTCATCTGCCTCCACTTCATCCACATCAATCACCACTGGGGCTCTCCTCATCCTCTCTATCATGCTCTCCTGCTCTCCATTGTCCTTGGCCTCCTCCTCTCTCTGTTGTTGTTGGTTTCCTATAGTTGCATGTACATCGTGTCTCTCTTGTTGCTAACCTCCTATGGTTGCACGAGCCTCTTGTCTCCTCTCCCTCTAGGCCTCTAGTCCCCTATCCTGTTGTACCATAGCCTTGGCCTCCTCCCCTCCCTCCTCTGCTCCATCTCCTCCTTGGACTCTCCATCATTGTCTCCCCCTCCTGCCCACCCTCACTTGCTCCTATGTTGCTTCGACCGCCCCCTCTCCTCCTCTCCACTATCCTCTCTCCTGTCCTCCTCTCTGTTGTCCCTCTCTCAACCACTAGTCGTCTCTCATCCTCTGATCTGAAACCTAATTCCTCCTCAATAGGCACCGCTCGAATAATCCATGGAGGCAGATGTCGAAACCATTGACCATATCGATTTGTCATCCCTACATCTCTCGACCCATCCCTCCTACCTGGGTATGGCACCAATTGCAGTGTCCCCCACTCCTCCCTCATATCCTTGGGATCAATCTCATCCCCCCAAGGAAGCTCTTGCATTAGCCACCAGAACAACACTCACCCTTCTGGAATATCCTATCTCACTCCAAATTGTCTTGTCACCTAGTCTGGCCTGTGCAGCTCAACTATGTTTGGATGCTTCCCAATAATATAGCATCAGGTGTAGAAATAATCTTTGTGTCTAACCTCCTCCCCCCAATCCCTAAACCACCACAACATGTACGGTCACCATACTATCGTCTCAACCTGCACCTCATCAAATTGTCTCCTCCAAATATCCATATCTCTGACTCCCTAATAGCGCAGTAATGCTCTAGCCTCTGTCCCTCATACCCAGGCTATTGTTTCTCTGTCATCCTCCACTCCTGCTCTCAACACGACTGGCTATGTAACCCTAATATTCTCCTAGGCCCATACTTGTAGCAGTGTGATGTGTGTCACACTCAACATCTCGTGATAGCATACCACGTGCATATCCTTGTACAACGGTACTAACATACATGTCCCCCATGCAAACTGCCCCTCTCTACCCTCGATGATGTTTTGGATCACCTCAACAAACTTGAGGTGTAGAAATCAACCGCTCTGGTCTAGCATCAATATCTTGCTAATCAATCCTACTAGGTATAGTGACAATGTTGGTACTTTCTAGGAAAGACATCTATCCACATCAAGCTATTGTCGTTGAATCGATAGATCATCATCACCAAACACAATCTGCACAGACTCGTCCAGTGCTTTGTCCTCTACCTGACACTCACTAATAAAGAGCCCTGCTATGGGGAGAAAATCCTCTAGACGTCCTCTAACGTCATTATCATCTCCCCTATCAGCAGGTGAAATATCGACATGGTCGAATCCCAATGCTCTATCAGAGTTATTAGCATGGCCCTATGGGCCTTAATCATCGAGTAGGATAACATGTGTAGAAGCCTTGCTTGTACTAGCACCTCGTGATCTGTGTCATTCACAACTCTATGCAAACCTTCAACACCTCGAACCACCACTTCCGCATCCGCAGTTTGTCAAATTCTTGTATTCATATTCTACCAAATATGTTAGTCTTTCCTTTCTCTTCCATTTCCTCAACCTTGGGTCCCCCTTTCCTCTTCTTTTTCCCCCTTTGTGTCACCTCATCGGTCCTACTTGTCGAGGAGTGGACCTACCCGAACCCCTAAGTGAGCCCACCCTGTGAGGGGGTGGACCCGCCCCCGTGAGGGGGAAAACCCGCTCGCGTGGGGGTGGACTCACCCCTAAGCATGGGCAAACCCGCCCTTGGATGAGGGAAAACCCACCTTGGGTGGGGGTGGACCCGCCCCTCGACGCAGGTGAGCCCACCCCTTTGTGGGGCCAAACCCGCCCCAGCAGGGGCAGACCCACCCTTGAGCATAGGCAAGCCATTCTATGTAGGGACAAATTCTCCCTCGGGCGAGGGCGAACCCACCCACATAGAGGTGGACCCACCCTGGGCGGGGTGGACCCGCCCGCTTAGGGGCAGGCTCGCCCCAGGCATAGGCAGACCTCCTCGTGCAGGGGAGGACCCGCCCCACCATAGGCGGTTGGGTATGCCCCTTTGCGAGCCAAACCTATTTTTTCTTTCCCCTACTTTTGGCCTTTCACCTCACCCTCTTCTGGGGCCTAACCAAACCCTTTTGACTAATTGTCCCACCTAACCAGTAACATCTAATTTTCGTCGACTACCCATTTTTCTACCTGGCATGGAACAACGCACTCACTGTAGAACCACTGCACCTCGTCTACCCGATAGATAATATCGTTGTCATAGTCTGACATCCTGCCCTTTGCTACTCTCCCTCTCTTCTCTTCCCTTCCTTCCTCAACTAACAACTGTTCAAATGAGGAAAGGTAATTAATAAAATTACCTTATATAACTTTTCCCCCCCTTTTTACCTTTTATTTAAAAAATTCTTCCTCCAACTAATTCCTTCCATTCTCTATCTTCTTGGGGCCGCCATTTGCAAACTGTGTCATTGTTTTCCTCCGTTCAAAATCCAACCTTCTCAGTTTTTTGTGCTTTTTCCAATGACATATACCACTCTATATTTTCAAGAATTCTCCGTGACCCCTTTTCCTTCCCCATCCGCCTCCTTGAGGGCCCATACCCTACCATTCTTCAAATCCCTATTATCCTAACAGTGTTTCAAAAAGGAAAAAAATGTAGACATCCAAATTTTACCACTTCAATATGGTCAAAGTCGTCTCCTTATTCATCCCTTTATTTTTCTACCTCATCCTCTTCGTTGGTATTAATTAAATTACTCATTTAATTAATATTTCATTCTCTGCCCAAGGTTCCTAAAGTGTTTAATTCAATAAATTAAATACTTTTAGCTTTTGCTTTTGCCTCTCTAAATTAAATAAATACATCACTTTATTTAATTTAGTCATGTGACTTTTTTAATCTAAATTTTTTTTAATTCATCTTTTTCTCTCTCATTGTCACATTCTTCATAACCCTCTTCTAATTATGATTAATTTAATTAATTCATGATTAGGATGTGCATACCTTAATCAAGATTAATGTTACATCCTCCAACATTTTTCACTTGCTTATAATATTTTAGTTATTCTCTTAATCATGTGTTTGCACAACCTTAATCAAAGTCATTCACCACATTTAACATGTCTTTTAGTCAACCTTTCTATTTGTTTTTCTTAGCATTGACCCTAATTCCCATATGAATTTTAAATTCACATTTATTCCTCTCCTAGAATCTTCTTTTCCCATGCATCTTCTAGAATCTTTTGACATGTCACATTAAGTTACATGTGAACAAGTGCTTCTCTTTTGGAACCTTGTCTTGTCCATAAGATTTTTGCAAGTATGTGAAATTTTAATTCACATTTATTTCTCCAACTATTTTCCCTTTTCCCATGAATATTTTTGAGGAATTTTAAAATTCCTCAAAAGTCACTCTTATCCCCACTTAGAAACAAAAAGTTCCTTTTGAGGAAATTTTCTCATCCCTCAAGGTACTTGCAAAGTATTTGTCTCTCTTCCATATCATATACCCTTCTTTCACCTCACTTACACATCACCATGTCTAAGCCACTTCATATTCCACATGTTAAGATGTGAGGGTTTGTGAATTATCAACTCACCATAGCCCTTCATCTTGGCCTTGTTAGTTTAATCTCAACCGTTGAATTCTCTAGAGAATTCAAAAATCTCTATAAATACCCCCTTTTTTCTCTCATTTGGGGGTTGATCATTGTGCTAACCAAACTCTTGCAAAATTTTCATTTGAGCCATACTTATCTAATAACTTGCATTTCTTGCATCCATCATAGCATTTTCATCCATTTTCCATCCATATTACATAGCATTTGTGCATCTTTTTTCATCAAAAGGAGCATACATCATGTCAACAATCAAAGGGCCAACCAAAGGACAGTTTAACAAGGTATTATATTTCTATCTATTTTGTTAAGTTCAATGTTTTTGCTCTATTTTGAGGTGTTAGGTGTTTAGTTGGTTTCTTGCATGTTTTGTGTTGCTGCTCATTTTTGAGACCGTGTTTACTCCTAATCAAAGTATGTTTTGAAATAAGCAAATCATATGATACATTATTGTATATCCTCTATTTAATCTCTATCATTTCTTGATTTATATTTTTAGAATATATTATTTTATGCCTCTCTCCTTCAAATTTTGACATGTTTGTCTAATTTGGAATAGATGGATCTCTATTTTGTGCAAAGACCACTTGTTTGTATTTCTTAATGTGGGAAACATATTCTATTATTTTTTAAATTGAGCTACAAAAATGAATAATATTATTTTATATTCATTTAATCTTTTTATACTCCTTAGATATCTATACACTTTTGCATTTTTGGAAAGTAATGTTGTAGCTTTTCATGATTCTTGTAATAATTCCCATTATTATTGTATTCCCCTAGTTGAAATCTATTTCATGCTTTGCATACCCTTGCTATTTTGGAGAATTTGTGTTACTTAATTTTTAATTTTATATATTTGATCTTTCATGTTTTCGTAATGATGGGTCATCAATGCCTATAAAACCCCTTTTTAATTACCTCTGAAATTATGTATAAGGGTATGAACAATTTTGTGTGATTGTTGAAAATGGCTTTCTTGTTTATAAGTGGTTCATCACTATTTGTAATGTTTGTATAGGTTTGAGAGGTTAAATGGCCCTCTACAATTTTAAAACTAAGACAAGGACAAAACAATCAAAGGTTCGTTGTTTCTTTGGAGGATTCATGTTTGTTGCTACTTCTAATGTTTTGGAGATGAGCAATATGAGGATTTGTGTGTGATCTACTTGGTAAATTCAATAGTGTTGGAAAAAATTAATCCCAACCATCATAGTTAGTACATTCACTATTCATCCTCTAACAAGCACACAAGGTGGTGTTCCAAATTTAGTATATGATTTTTTTTGAAAAACTAATAAATTTTATAATATAGAGATTGAAAAAGGAGGATGTAGATAGATAAAGATAAGGTAAAATTTGTAGTAAATGTCTTCATATAATGAATTTTCTTATCCTTATCTGCTTACATCCTCCTTTTCAAATTATATCATTATCATATTTATTATTTTTTCAACGACCCATGGAAGTTGTAGACATTTTGAAAAATATGTAGTTTTTTGTTTGTGGTCCTTCTTTTTGGAAACTATCTAGCTAATGTCTTGTTGCATTTTGGCTATTGAATGTTTAGTTTAGTTATCTTTTGTTACAACTTTCCTTTCTTGTAAATAGTTTCGGGGCCCTTTCAAAACTTGTTTACCTCTAATAAAAAACAACCCAAGCATAGCCCATGCTCAATAATTCTCGATGGTTTAAGACTTTTATTTACAAAAGTATTTGATTTTTATATATATTTTTATTTTGTGTGCTTAATATATAATGGAGAAAAGAGATACTCTATTTTTTTATGAAAGAGAAACAACTATATTTCAAACAAAAATATATGATCTATCTTTCTATGTAAGAACAAGAACTCCATTTTAATTGAATCTAATTCTATTATTTTTACATATTATTTGTATTCTACTATGTATATCTTAATGCAAGAGAAAAATTTGTAGCTATATATTGATCAACTTAACCTATGTTTGAGTTGTTTCATATTTTTTATCATTTGTTTGCTTTTCATTTGTATCAAAACTAAATTTAATGACTTATTTTTTTGGCACAAGTCTTACAAATCCTTAGATTCCTTAGTTTCATCTAAAGAATTATTAGTATTGTGCAATCACAATGAAAACTTTTTTTACATCTCAAAGTATATGGGAACTTGTGGAGAATGGGTTTTTGAACTTGTAGATGCAACAACATATAGTGCATTATTTCAAAGAAAAAAAAATGCTCAAGGTAAACAAGAAAAAAAACATTCCAAATCTTTCTTCTACATTTTTCAAACAATGTATTAAAGCATCTTCCCAAGGGTTGTAGCAGCAATAAAATCAAAGAAAGCATAGGATACCTTCAAACTACATACCAACAAATGGTTAAAGCAAAAATGACAAAGTTGCAATTGTTACGAAAATATTTTTAAACTATGTCCATAAAAGATTTTAAATCTATAGATTCATTTGTCAATACAAGTTATTGGACTTGTCAATCAAATCTAATAGTGATATTCTTGAAAATAGGAGAATACTAGAAAGTATTTTCAAGAGCTTAACCAAAAAATTTGAATCTATTACTATGGAAATAGAAGAAAACAAAAAAAATTATGATTTTATGTAGATGAGTTGCATACCTCTCTAATTTCTCATGAGCATAGGCATAGTTATTATTCTAGTTCTTCTTTGGAGCATGGTCTTAAGTCACAAGTTTTAGTTACTCATTATAAAAGAAAAAAGAGATCTAACTTCAAAGGTAGAGGAAAAATGTGGAATAAAGGTGAAAAACCTACACAAAAAATTCAAATGGAAGAAAATTATCTTGACTTGGGTTTTGGTTGTTATCTCAATTTTGAGGTGTGACTTTTCTCTGCTTCCAGATTTTGCTTATAATAGAACAAAGTGGAATGGATCTATTATTTCACTTTGAAACACATACACTCTACATGTTTGAACTAGAATCTAAAATAGAAAAACAATTTTTTTATGCTTCTAGCTCAGTCAGGTAGACCTGAGATAGCATTTACAAACTAAAGATGAAATGTACATATAATTTTTGTGCTAAGTTTCATCCATGTGCTTAAAAAATATTATCAAAAGACTATATTATTATATTATGCAAACACATACAATAGAAAAGAGAGTGAAACAATCTTTTGCAAAATTAGTCTTTATTTATTAACATAAATGTATGGCATCTCACACAAACTATTGGAAAGACTATTTTAATGCAAATAAGCGAAAAACTATACATTTACAAATACAAAAAATATAAATGCATATATAAAGAAGGGGAACCGTTATTGCCTAAATGACAAATCCCTGTTAAATTGTCTTACATCAGCTTCAACCCTCTTGCTTATCCACTCTCCAATTGTTGTTTGCTTTGTTGCTTCAAGAATTCTTGTATGTGTGAGTGAGAATTGATTAGAGCAATTAGAATCACCAATCAATACATATGCAAACATTCATAAACATATAGTCTCATCATCATAAACATCAAAATAGTTTGTATACCACAAATGTCCAAGAAAACAAGAGTTATCAAAAACATCTATTATATGCTCTATTTTATCTAACATGTCTGATCATTGTAAAGGTATAGGTGAAATATTTATTATTGTTTTGTTTCATTTAGTTACAACATATGGAGTAAAATGTGGCTCCCACGTGGGTTGAGCCCAACATGTTGCCCTCTTGTGTCTTAAGAGGGGTAGAAATGTAAGCAAAGTTGAGTAGTTTGATCAAATCATGATAAACCTATTTTTGATGTATTAAATCAATATGGAATCATACCACTTGATCAACTTTCATTTTCATATTTAAAAGATATAACAAAAACTATGTGAATTATCAGGAAAGATTACTCTTCATCATTTCATAATGAACCAAACAATAGGCTACCATCATGTTGATTAAAGGGGCGATCATTGAAGAGATATGAGACGTCAATGCAAAAGGCAATTCATAAGGACAATAATCATAAGCATGCCACTAAGAGAAAGACATTAAAGGGACAATTGCCTCTTTGAATGGGTAAAATAGCTACCATGAACAGTAGAACATCAAGCTAAAGACAACATCACCACAATGAGCTTCCAAAAATAGCTTTGCCCGACTTTGTGTATTTACAACATTATGGGGTGTTAGATCTTTCATGAAATGTTTTCGTTGGCAGTATTCATGAGCAAATTGGAGATTGCATTGCAATGGTTAAGTTATTTACAGGGAAACATGTTTACTAGTCATGTTAAACAACTTTTTCTTCTTGGAAATATTAGTCTACTAGATATGTCTTTCAATCTTCTTAGTGGACCCATTTTGGTCAAGAAAAACATGATTGATGATAGTATGCAAGTGTGATGACAACCGTAAGCTGAGGGAGTCATTAAAATATCAAATGCAAGGGACAATTTATATCTATGCATGGATAATCATGATGGCAGGAGCTATCAAGAGCTAACATGAATCACATGGAGCATGTATAAGTGATGAGTGAAATGCATGGTCAAGGCCACATTACATTGGGAAAAGAGGAGTAATGCATGAGGAAGGTAAACACATTAATACAAATGAGAAAAGGTAACTGACAGTGTCAATTATCATTGTATGAAGTAGTAGAATATACAATTTTTGAATGGGTATGAATTGAATAAAGCCCTTATGTTGTTGACAATAAGGATTGACAGAGTAAGTCAATTGATGTTGTAGACACCGAAATCTGGTCTAGGCTTGCGACTTTAATATTCTTCATAATTTGTATTCTTCATGGTCATGATTAAATAATGTCAATTATTTAATCATTCACTTTAACTTTAATTATTCTATTAATTAAATAATCCTAATTATATAATTATTTCACACTTTTCTTTATTTTATCTAATTAATTAAATAAATGTTTTTTATTTAATTATGTTACTAATTAACCTTATCCTTCTTGTCAAATTAAATAAATTCTTATTTAATTTACTCTTTATCATACTTCAACTATAATTAAATAAATTCTTTATTTATTTAATTATTCATTTAAATTTTTTCATCACTTAATTAAATAAATCTTATTTATTTAATTATTCTACAAATATCAAATCTTGAATTAAATGAATTATTTAATTCATGAATTCTATTTTAACGCATTCCTCTATATTTAGATAATTGTGTGAGTTATCTAAGTATTCACTTTTACTCGACTCATAGATCTATTCAAATCGCTCAATTAACTCTTGATTTAATGTCTGAGTGGCATTCTCGAGTAATCTTTTGTCAAATCATTCAATCATCCAATTCTAACTCATTTGCATGTACATGCAGATTAATTAAATATTCCTATTTAATTAATTAAACCATGTGTATGCATTCGAACAAGAGTTGCTTTAATCCATCTTCATCTTTGTCATGCAAAGATAATTCTTCTATTTTCGAATACCAAACTGGAAGATTAAATCATTTATTTAATCTTTAATTATATTTCTATTTTTTTCACTCGTGTCATTACTAATTGTTATCAAAATGAATGACTAATCAGTCAATCTCAACCGTCCGTTGATCTTTCAATCCTAGTTTGTCGTTCAAATAATCAATTTTCTATAAATTGATTTGGTCTTCATCATTCCAATCTCTCTCAAAATCTTATGACTTTTGGACCAACTATCTTGAATCTTCAATGTTTTGGCTAAAACAATATCATAGGCTATACTTGGACGAACCTTTGAAAATCTGAGGGCAATTATACTACTACAAGCGAAACGGAGGACAACGGAGATAAACCATGGAAGAATGTAGATTGGGTGAGATTGTTTCTTTATTTACGTTTTGAATTCCTTTGTACTTTGTTGATATAACTTTGCTTGCATTAGCATTTAGATTTCTATTGCATGTTTGCATCCTTTAAGTATCATTTAGTCATTACCATAGTTGTCTTGATTCTAATTTTTACGTTGATCTTTAAGTACATTTTACCTTTAGATTTAAACTTCTAGGAAGGTCACTTTTACAAACCTTAGGATAGGTCCACCATTTACACTCTAGAAAAATCATATCGTCAACAAAATTTGTCATTGAACCTAGTCCTATCATCTTATCATTTATCATATAGGGAGCCCTCCTAGCTCATCAGTCTAGTTAGGAAACTCACCTTATCTTTGATCCTAGTCCTACATTGGTTGCTTGACATAACTAAATTGACACCTTGATTAGATTTGAGGTAGTTGGTAACCTCGTCTCAGGGTCACAAAATTGATTACCTTAGAAGCTTCCTTAGACTTTGCATCTTTAGACACTATCGTCCTAGGATAACATCATTTTAGACATACCTTATTTGTAGAGAAAAATACCAAAAATAAATAAATAGTTGCATTCATTCCTTATTTGCACCTAGAAAATCCCAAAAACATAGCTTAGGTTGCATACCTTAAACTTAAGTTACTCTTTGCATTGTCATACCTTAGCCCTCATATCACATACATTAGTCATACTCCATCTTTCATCATAACCTCACCACCATGTCGGCAATTTACCTTGATATGTTTGCTAGTCAAGTTGAATTCCAGTTACTTCATAATGGTCAATTCCAACAGGCCATATACTTCAAAAGACAATTTATCCAATCCAAATGTCAATCAATGTTAACCCATGGACAACTACCCACATACCATTCCTACCAAGAATCCATAAGTCCTAGTCCTCCATCTGTCTACCCTCATTATCAAGAGTCCCTTAGCATAATCCATGCCATGAATCCACAACAAACGTCCACTTTTCACCCTTATCCTAACCTTGACAAGGGAAACCAACCTTCCACTAATCCCTTCCAAGCCTCCATGTCCTACCCTAATCCTTCATCCACTAATTCATTTGAAGCCTCCATGTCCTATCCTAGTCCTTCATCCACTAATCCCTTCCAAGCCACTCCATCTCAGTCTACATTTAGTCATGAAAATACATCTATTCATGGTCTCCAATGTCACATCCCATCTACTAAACTAAAGGATACATTTCAAATGGAAAGTCCAAAGCACGACTTCATCGGTTCACCTTCATGTCAAGATCAAAGTAGTCTATCCCACGACCCTATCTTTAAGTCCATCCAGGAAGTCCTTCTAGATAATAATGGCATCCAAAGTACACTTATCCTTGATCAAGATTCCATTCCCAATCATATCATTTAAGACAAATTCGTCTTTGATCAAGACACTACTATTGAGCAAGAAGTCCAAAATGTTCCACTCCTTGACCTTTATGCTATTCATGATCAAACATTTGAAGACGACCCTATCCAAGTACCAAATGCATCCATTTCCCAAAATGAGACACTTGCCTCCTTTGGACACATAGATGATATTCCTCTAAAACGAGAGTATCCTACTCTAGATATATTTGCAAATGATCAAGCTATAGATGAGTTCATTGGACTCTATGACAATGACCATAAAGACGGTTTCGACATCGAGTTGGAAGCACCAATAGAATCATCTAAATCTGATGTCACAAAATCACATCAAACATATCCAACATGTCAATGAAGCTAAGACATCCTATCAACTAGGATCATCCACTTTATCAAATTGGGCTTTCTTGTAGAGGAGAAGATTCCAAGTAGTAGTTTCCACATACACAATGATGGGTTAGCATCTTGCTTTCAAAACAAAAAATACCCCATCGAAAATAGAATCTATCAGACCATGCAGTATCAAGGAAAAGGACTAGGTATACATGAGCAAGGAATTCTAGAACCAATACAGTTTCAAGAAAATCCTAGACATCAAGGTCTTGGTTATCCTCCAATCAACAAATCTAATGATGTTAATGGTACCTCCTTGATATTGGGGGCAACTTTGTTTGATACAAACATCAAAATGGAGGCCATGAGTATTTCTTACTATAAGGTTGTTGCCAACACTCCTTCCATCCATACCATAAATTGTCATTCCAACATGAACCTTCCATTTGGAACCAACAAAAAAAAAAGTCTTACAAATTCAAAGTTCAAAATCAAGTATCAAAGGCCATTGAATCAATCAAAAATCCAAGTGGACAAATAAAGTTAAAATGGATCCCAAAGAAAAATGGATCAAGCAAAGAAAATAGTTCAAAAGTAAAAGTCAATCAAAATGTGGAGCCACAAGAAAAGAGGACTCCCACATATAATAAATGTCCAACTTCTTCAAAATGGTCATCATACATGGCATACAAAATTCATGCTTCCAAACATTATCCCAATCTAAAACTCAATCTCCATCATCCATCACCCCAAGTTTGGCAAATGAAAATTCCTACATCTAAATTGCCAAACATGCCTACCATCATCCATCATAATCCTACATCTCGCCTAAAGTATAAAAATCCTACATCACAAATCCGTCGCATCTTGGTAGCAACTCTTTATTGTAAGGACTCCCATGGAACTCTATCACGATGTGCGTATTTTGATAAGGCCAACTCTAGTGTCAACAAGGATTACGATGACATCAATCAATTGTATGCAAGTGCTATGATCCTGACAAGGCAACTACTTCATCAAGGTTATTATTGGCATATCATGGCACCAGTCTCTACATCAGCACCATCAATGGATTCGATAGAATCAGTGATCATTTAAAGCATCAAGACCATCCAAAAAAAGAAAAAGAAAAAAAAAGTCTGATGAAAATCTGGCAAACAGGTATCTTGGTGACACCAAAAGAACAAAAAAAAAGTAAAGAGAAAAATTTCATCCAATAGTGAAAACCATTCTTATGGCACTTTGGATAAGTACCTTGATGAAAACTTGGCAAACAGGTGTCATGTATAAGAAATTATCTTTGTGGACTATTACACTTTGGGGCAAGTTGTCTCATCTCCCATACCCTTCGTATAACATTTTGTATGACATTTTCATCTATCCATATTAACCCTACCACTCATGTCCATTTTCCCACCTACTTTGATCTTGATAAGGACTGGGGTGCAAATATAAATCATGCTTTGGAAAAACTCTTGACATGTCTATCCTTTGGTCATACACTATCCATGAAATATCATGTCATAGCCTTCATAGGATTTTTCCAAACGAGTTATCCTTATACGAAATACCTATCACATGCCTTGGTTTTTACCTTGTCATTGGTCTAAGGATCTTCCATCATCCCATCAAATCCTGAAAAGTCATTCCAAATGCAACAAGCCCAATCCATACAATCTTGCTATGTATCCTAGCGCACCATTCAAAACATTCCTTGGCTTTGTTTCTAGCCTTGTTGCAAACCTTGATCCTTTAGTCACATTATCATCATCCTCATGTTGGTTTGGGATGTGTCCTTCCCATGTCAAACAACATCGTCACCATCCTCATCACCTGTCAATTGATTTTCAACTTGAGTAGGGACAAGATCATGATTTTCCTTGGATTCTTGCACATGCTTGCTCACTTGCTTATAAGCATCATATCCATGTACATAGTGAAAGGAAAGTAGAGGTGCGGAAGAAACTTTCCTATTGTCAAAACCACAAGGAAGAGCATACACTTTTGATTTCCAAATTACAATCCAATTAAGACACATGAAAGATTTACAGAAATAGAAAAATACACAAAGACAAATGAATAACAAATTTACGTGGGAAAGCCCTTTTGGGAAAAAACCAGCCACACCAAGTTGAATCTCTTTGTATTTCAATAATCAACAAATTACATACAATAACGATCCTCCCTCCCTCATTCTCAAAGAGTACAGCTTCTTCCTTAAGAACAATTTGTTCACCAAAGACTTGCCCTGATAAATAGATGCTAGTCTTTTCCACAAGGAAGATGCGGTCTTTTCTTCATGAATGTTCAGAAGAACAGAGTCTGACAAATAGAGCCTTATGAGCCCTTTTGACTTTCTATTTGCTAGGTCCCAATCCTCTTGCTTCATGTCTTGAGGTTTTGTTCTAGACACAGCATTCTAAAGATCTCAGTCCACTAATAGATCTTCCATTTTGAGTTTCCACAACTCAAAATTGCTACCATTGAATTTCTCTATTTCCATCTTTCTGGATGTGCTTGCCATTTTAGTTTGTAATTAAATTATCAGACCTCTACCAAACTCCCAATCAAAAAGAATTGACACAAAAAACCCAACCCACTCACAAGGATAACACAACTGGCCAGGCTTTGATACCATTTGAAAGGAAAGCAGAGGTGCAAAAGCAATTTTCCTAACATCAAAACCACAGGGAAGAACATAGACAATACTTTTGATTTCCAAATTACAATCCAATTAAGACGCATGAATGATTTACAGAAACAGAAAAACACACAAAGACAAATGAACAACATATTTACGTGGGAAAACCCTTTCGAGAAAAAACCCACCACACCAAGCTGAATCTCTTTGTATTTCAATAATCAACAAATTACATACAATGCAGAGATATAACTCTCAGGTATCAGTTCTTATAGTTTCTACATTCACTGTTCTTCCTCTGTTACAGAAATTCTCTCACAGATTCAATGCCAATACAACTCAGAATTAATTACCTTGAATCTTACCAGACTCTACTTTTATCCTCTGTTCATCCTTATCTACAATTGCCCATCAAAGAAAGTTTCCTTTCCAGCATAGATTTTCCCTTACAGACAATTTAGTTCCAACATTGCAACTGCTGCAAAAATCCAACAGCCAACCATTTGAATTTCGCTTCCTTTGATTGGTCCACGAGACACCACATAAGATAGTCATCAATTCGATCAAGGGTTTAACCTGTGTTGGGATGTCGGTGAGACACTAACTGTGTCTCCTCGATGCCAACATAGCTAGCATTCAATATCACCAACATTCCTTACCCATCGGCAAGAGGTTACATCGAGCTCAGACATTGCATCGACCTCAGCATGCACATCGGCGAGACTATCGCTACTCACCAGGACTACATACTGAGGTTCCAAAGTCATATCAAGGCCACTAACATTCATTTCATTCCTATCAACATCCATCCATCAGCAAGAGGTTTCACCGAGACCTCTTATGTTACTCTGAAGTCACACAACCATCGGCAAGACCCCACGAGTCAGTGAGATGACATACCAAAAGATAAAGCTTCCACCGAATGTTCTACTTTCACCAAGAGGTCATAGCGAACACCCCATGTTACCCCAAGAACCATTTACTATCGATGTCACCATGAAGAATCCAAATGTATCCCAATCGGCGAGACCTTCATCAGTCAATGAGACTTCATATCGTAGCCTCCACCGTCGACAAGACTTCACTTAGTCGCTGAGAGTTCTTCCCGAGACCCTTGTGTTAGTTCGATGACCCAGTCGCCATGAGTCTCCCCAAAACTCGATAAGAACATTCTGTCGGCCAGTCCAAACGATTCGGCATAAGGTCACAACGAATAATTTAAGTCACAACGATAATTCCAGTCAGCAAGACAACAACATTGTCTCGGCGACTTGAACATTTCAAAGGATTCAAAATAGCTAGTCGGCTAGACATCAATAATGTCACACCGACTTTGCACTTCAGGAGTTACATGTCAGTAAGGATTGAGGCATTTATTCCAACACATAGTCCACTTCCCTATACATATCGCTTATCCCTGTACATAATCCTTATCCCTATACATACTACCTATCCCTATACATATCCCTTATCTTTCATATCCATCACTTGTATATACCATTCATAATAAGTGGTAGTCTTTCCCATAACCTGTAACGATTGACATCAAGTGCATTTCATATCCCCCATTTTACCCTATTCATAATCAATTGGTCTTATACTCGACTGGGGGAAAACACTTAACGTGTGTCATATTGATTCTTCCATTGGCTTTGTTTAAGACATAAAACCGTAGAAAAATCCACAAACATCACAAAATGACCTGAGAAAACACAAAAACATTAGAAAACTCCAAAAAGACAAAAAATCAAAACATTTTGAAAATCCAAACACAGAGTCAAAGTCAATCGCACTTGTTAGTCTGTCATTTGTTGAACTACGTTGACTGGACATAGGCAAGGCCATCTGCCGATGTGCCCCTGAGGCATTAGGTCAGTCCGTTTAGGTTTGTCTATATAAAATCATGCTTCAATTCATATGTCTATAAGACAAGGTCATTGGTCATGTCAAACTACAAGGTCTTTGCATGTATAATGTAGGCAAGGCCATCAATCGATGAGCCCTCGAAGCCACACTAGGTCAGTTCATTAGGGTTCATCACATTCACTTTCACACGTCTTCTATTTGTAGTTAGTCTTGTCAGTCAAAGTCAAGTCAAACTACGAGGTCTTTGTGTGTATAACGTAGGCAAGGCCATCAATCGATGAGCCCCCGAGGCCGCACTAGGTCAGTCCTTTAGGGTTTGTCATCACACGGTCAATTGTCAACACGTCATATCAAGTCATGCATTAATCTAGTGAACAAGTCAGCAATGCCTCTAAGTCAAATCAAACAAATTGCCAACGAAAGAATAAAAAGAAAAATCAACTAATGTCTGCTACAAGATGTGTCCTTCCTACAAACAAACATTGTCAAAACAATTAACTTTTGTCACATTCAGGATGAGTCCTTCCTGAATATTGATATCAACAAAACAATCTGTCTTATACAAGATGAGTCCTTCCTGCATAATCGACATTGTCAAACAATCAAGCATAGCCTTACACAAGTTATCACATCAACAACATCTAACTCAACATCTTATACGATACATGTCTTTCTGAAACCAAGTTTTGTCATGCCTTATACAGATAGTCATAACATTGAAACCAGACTCACAGTCTTATCTAGTATGTGTATCTCCTGAAATCGGGCTCTATCAATCAATCATTGTACCAATCAAAACAAATCAAACAAACAGATCAAGTTTTGGCAAATCTTTTACTGGCTTTTTGACTTTTTGACCTAATTATCTTATCTTTTCACTTGGCTTTATGATGGGAATTATGTTACTAGCTTTCTCAAGGATGTCCCATTAAGGATTTAGAGAAGCAACGATGTATCAGAATTATGTTTTATTTGACTATTGTCTGTCAACTGTCTTTTAAAATCTGATTTTTGAGTCATGTTACTAATTTCCTCGAGTATGTCCCATGAAGGATTTAGAGGAGCGATGACATCTCATGACCTATCTTTTATTTTTTTTAATTTTATTTTTTGATTGTGGTTTGTCTTGACAAAAAGACTAGGGAAATTTTTTCCCTTAGTATGAGTTAACGACAATCCTTGTCTGTGATTGTTTGTTATTAGCAAGTGGATGACCTTGCACACCTTGATCTATGTCATATCATGGTGTTTTTCTCCATTTGTATTAGTCTTGCCCAATGATGATAAAGTGCAACGCCTTTGGTGATACAGCAAAACATTGAAGATTGTTAATAATAACATCCATGTCTTTTATTATTCATCTTTCTTTTTGCACTAACATTTCTTCTTTTCTACATCTTCACCACCCTTATCTATTTTCCTCTATCCTTTTCTTTCTTTCATCTTCTACTTCTCTCATCAATTTTGAGAGAACACTCATGTTCTTTGAACCCGCTTGTCCTCTCGAGGGGGCATACCTTCACCTGTTTTACATTGGGGCATGATTGGGGCATATTTTTATCAATTTTCTTTGACACAACACCAAAATGACATTGTATCACAAAGGGGCAAATGTAGACACCGAAATCTAGGTTTCGGCTCAGTTTTGTAAAACTAGGACTAATTTGCGCAAAATAGCGAATGAGTCCCATCAGGCTTGAAAATCAACATCAACAACATTCCAAAAGCAATTTCCAATCCCCATCCACATTACAAGTGCACACTTTTGATTTCATCAAGTTCAGTTACAATTTGCATTCATTTTTAGGTGTTTTTGCATTACATAATGTGTTTTCAAACATCATTTGTTTCTTCGGTTTTACATTCATTTGATCAATTTCATAGCTTAGTTGCATTTAGATCATCTCATTTAGCCTAAACAACATCATACACATCTTAATTTGAGTGAACCACCTAGATTTTGGGTGTGGGATCTGTCTCTATTTATTAGGTGAAAGACCCTAATTGAACAAAAGAGACCTAGCATTCCTAGTCCCAAAAATCTATGGTTCATTTTGATGAACCTAGTTTTAGAACATCTTATTTTTTGATATGGAGTCCATTTTCATCACAATCCTAGCTTGCATTGAATTTGCATCTAGGGTTTCAAATTTTTGTATTAGAAAAAGTTGCATTTAGCTTGCAATTTGGTATACAATTTCTTTATAAATCTCTGAAATTCTTTATCTCCATCTTATATTAGGCACGCATCTTACAACATTAAACACATCAAAAACACCTTAAAATTTCTAAAAAATTTGCAAAAAATCAATATTGGGACTCATTCGCCATGCTAGGCGAATCAATCCATGTCTAGATTTTTGACTAACTATTACAGCATCAGAAACTTCATTTATGTGCTTCCTAAGCCTCCTAGTATCATATAGTACAAGTCTGGAAAATTTTTGGAACATTTATTTTATGCATTTAGCTCAAAACCATCATTTTAGATCACTCATTCTTCAAATCACTTCATTTGTAAACATCCTTATATCTAAAAATGCTTCCATTTCTGCAACTTTGCATAACATAGATAAAAATACTTCACTTTTGCATATACAGTATTTCTATGCATAAAGCTTTGCATTACTTTGGTAGAAGTACTTTTCATTCTTGCATATACATCGTTTACATTCTTAATGTGTTGTATACATTGGATAAGAATGTTTTGCATCTTTGCATATACATTGTTCATATTGTTAAAACATACTATGAAATGGTTACACGTGATTTTCATTTTTATTCAAACAATACTAGTACCTTGCATATGTAGACATGTTGGTCTTAAAAGGGGTGCTACAAAGCCTGTTGAGGGTGAGCCTGTTAAGGGAGTTGTGTCTGAGGTTCTTCCTCCTTCTGGTCTAGTAGAGGAAGCTCTTTCGGAGGAGGTTGGGCTAAAGGACTCATGTGATGCTGAAAGGATGTTGATCTAGTGGAGGTAGGTGGTGCTGACTCATTGTCTCTAGTGGTTGCTAAGCTAGAGAAGGTGACCCCTCTAAAGATGGTTTATGAGGAGCTATTGCTTTCTTCTAAGACGAAAGTGTTAGTATCCCCTTCAGTGGTGCCTAAGGAGAAGAGTGAGGTTTAACACTTAGTTAAACCTCTGGTGGATTCGGTTGTTGAGAAGTTGGTGCTCAACTCTTCTATCATGGATTGTTCTAACTATGCTTCTTAGGAGGAGGAGCCTTGAATAATTGTTCTTTCAGCCTCTAAGTCTCAAAGTAAGAAGAAGACAATTCCTACTAGGTTGGGGATGGTTACTCGAAATTGCTTGAAGTTGGATTGTGGTTTGGAACCTAGGGGAAAAGGAAGGCCTTTTTTGCAAAAAGGGAGAGGGTAAGCAAGTGTGATATTGTTGATGGATAGCAAATTAATCTGCTTGAGTTAGGCATGAATGGTCCCTCATAGAATCTTTTATGAAGATCCTCTTGTGGAATATTAGAGGATTATATAATCCTCATAAACAAGATCTTCTTGCAAATATTGTAAGAGATCATCGGCATGATATTATTTTGATTCAGGAAACTAAAATGAGTGTTAAGAAGGGGGTTAGGATTAAGAATAGGTTCTTTAAGGATTGTGGTTTTCAAGCTATTAACTCTGATGGTGCTTTTGGTAGGGTGGCAACATTTTAGAATCCTAGGGTGGTGGCTAGGACCCAATTGTTTGGTTTTGAGAATCATGTTACTACTTCATTTTTGGGTATAAGGGAAAAGTTCTCTTGTGTTTTGTCAAATATTTATGCTCCTAATGTGAGAATCTCTCATAAGCGCTTTTGTGAGAGCTTGAACACTTTTAAGGCTCGGTTTTATGTTCATAACTGGGAAGTAATGGGGGATTTTAATGCCCCATTGAATGATGTTGATAAAAGTGGGGGATCTCAGAGATATGTTGATAATCGGCTTGACTTAATGAATTTTATTCGTGACAATGTTCTACTAGACCTGGATTTGTGGGGTGCTTCCTACATTTGGTTTACTAGACACACTGGGGATGCTCTGATACAAGTTAAATTGGATCGGGCACTCACAACTCCGGAGTAGCTGCACTTTTATGCTTGTTCCTTCTCTTCTCTTACTAGGGTGGGTTCGGATCACTTCCCTATTTCCTTGAATGTTGAACCTTTTGGACATAGAAAAGATTTCCCTTTCAGATATGAGAAGATGTGGATTGGTCATCTTGAATTGTGTCTTAAGATTGCTCAGTGGTGGAATATTAATGTTGATGGATCGACCATGTATAAAGCTACTAAGAAATTTGCTTCACTTAAGCATAATCTGATTCAGTGGAATAAGAACTCTTTTGGAAACATCTTTGAGGAAAAGTTGGTTGTGAATTCTAAGTTGGATTTTGTTCAGCAGAAAATGCAGGTTTCAGTGTCTAATGATGCGTTGCTTCAAAAGGAAAGTGCACTCTTGTCCAATTTGCATAAAATTGTGGCTAGAGAGGAGGATTTTTGAAAGCAGAAGTCAAGAACTATTTGGCTTCGAAATGGAGATAAAAATGCTCGCTTTTCCATCTCACAACCATTAAACATAGATCTTCGAACAGAATCTCTAAAGCGGTGATGGATAATTCCTTTTTAAGGAAGATGATGATATTAGATCTATGGCTCGGTCTTTCTTTAAGAACCTCGCTGAGGAAGGACCATTGGATTGTGTCTACCAACAAGGTTTTCTTATGTTATTCCTAGTTTGGTGTCAAAGGAGGAGAATGATTTCTTGACTGCTATTCCCTCGGAAGAAGAAATCAAAAATTAGAGAATATAATACTTTATTATTATTAATTTTATTTTATATTTCAAATTTATTTTATGTAGTATATTTAGTTTTCTTTTTCCTACTCTATCTAAGGATCAATTAAATTACGAGATTTTTAATAAAGTAATGTTATTTGATTAATATAGAAATATATTAATTATTTAATAATTTCATATTTATATTTAAATTTTGTATTATAGAGTATAATATATAGTAATAATATAATCTATAAAATAAATATAATTTAATCTCAATTATATAGAATATATAATATATTAATTATATTTTTATTAATTTTTATTAATTAGTAATTAAATAAAATATTTATTTATATATTTAATAGTTTTGTTAAAGAATATAATAATAATAATAATAATAATATAATTATGCATTTATAATTATTATTTTATTATATAAAATTTTAAATTTTCATTATATTAATTATGCTAATATATACTTTACTACATAGGGTAAAGGATGCCTAACGTTAAAACCTAAATGTGCTCATTATTAAGATCTTGGTTGTAATTTATATTTTAATAAACATACTTTATAACCCTCACTGAAACCTTATTTTTAGGCTACAACTCACCAAATTGGAGTCAAAGGTCAATACCAGCAAGGAAGAGTTTGGGGGAGCAGAAATTAATAGCGGTGGGGAAAGCAGTAAAAGGCAACAAAAAACAACCAAAATTTTGGCAAAAAACTATGAACAACTATGATATTCATTAAACCACCTTATAGGGCTTCTTAGGCATTTTCATTCATAGAACTTAAATAAGAACACGCCTTCGACATAATTAAGACTAGTTAAGTGTAACTAACCTGGATATTGTTCCCCAACTGGTGTCATGACTGCCCTATCCACTATCATCTCAACTGCTCTCTCCATTTACCAGATCCCTAAAGTGCTTAAAGACTTTTAGTTTTTTCTTAAGCTAAAGGTATAATGGGTTTTTATTAAAAGTAAATATAATGGAAAATTATAATGAGAAAATTGGTACGATATTTTTTATTGTTTACTTTCTCAAGGATATGTCTCAAGTAAATACCATCACACAAAAAATGTCTCATCCCTCACTCGTGTCACCATAAAGGACAAAGTTTTCTAGACACATTCTAACAATCAATAAATGATAGACAATCCTAAGAAGAGCTAGTGGGCTTCTCCAACCATCTTCATCGCTACATTTCACATTTCTTTAACTAGATTTTGACAAGACATTTATTTTCAGTTATACCATTCAATTCTTATAATTATTTCATATTTTCAAAGAAAACATTTGAAGTGTTACCTCAAACTTCTCTGCTTCTTCTGAAATTTTATCTATAATGTCAATAGTCAACCAGAATCCAACGGAAAGGAGGTGGATGCTTATTTTGGTGGAGCCTACAATAATGAGCACACACCTCACTAATGAACAATAGAGAATGATAAAGCTATGTAGCTTACCTTGATCCTATCTAATATATAATCAATGAAGGTGATGAGTTGATCGATTTGATCAGTTGGATGAATTGTTGTATGATTTCCTTTGTGGATTCAATGAATGGAGGATTTTTCATGAGAATGGCTCCTCACCCTTGGATGAGAAGTGCAACAGAGCCAATAGTTAACCACTTCTTGCAAACAAATCTATAAACACTGAACGGAGGAGACAAATACCTAATATAAATGGAGAAGTGCAATGAAAGAGGAATTGTGCATATTTAAGGACAAATTTTTGCATAGGAAATGAAAGTGCTTCTCAAGTTATGGTTCCATGGAGCAGGGCTTACTAAAATTTACTAAATTTAGCAATTGTCTTAAACTAGGAGTTTTATGGGTTTTTGTTACAAGTAAATATAACTGAAAATATATTTCTTCAAATTAAAAGGTTCTCAATTACTTTTCTCAACAAGTACAACGCATAAAATAAGATTGGCAAACCTGAGAGTCTAACACTCGTTCCCAGAACTATTAAAAATAAACCTACATATAAAGACATGACTAACACAGTCTTTCAGTTTTGCTTATTCTTTAAAATTGTTACATAAACATAATTAATGACTCTGACTCTGACCTCCTTCCTATAAAGAGACTCAGTTTATCTCTCATGTGAGAGATACACCAACTGAAATTCTGGTGCTTTCTAATTGTTCTCACGTCACTTAGGATGAAGAGGAACATTGCTAGATACACCAAGGTCACAATAATACAAGTCGTCCATTTATAGTGGCAAATAAGAGCAATAGTATCTTGTTTTTCATAAAGCATGGTTATAATGAGGCAAACCCCTATGGTAAAGCACGTATGGTTAATAGCTACCATATGTAAACCCCTACGATAAAGCACGTATGGTTAACAGCTACCATACTTAAACCCCCATGATCATAAAGTATCTTGTTGATCGTTATGTGTATCTTGCAATTAGAACATTCTATTAGACAATTCATTTGTATTGTGTATTATTGTCCACAAACACAAAACAATTGTTAAATAGAGAATCCATCTTGTCGTTTTATGTTTGGTGACTAGATTATAAGTTCACATTCAAAAGCAATAATTTCTTGTTTTTATAGTTAAAGTACAATGCATACACTAGGACCGACAGCGTTGTGAGAGTCTAACACTTCCCAAAACTGTTAAACATAAGCGTACATATAGAGAATTGAGTAACAAAATTTTCTAATTTATTTTATTTTTTTAATCTGGTATATAAAACATAATTTCTTGTTCACATTCAAGAGCAATAATTTCTTGTTTTTATAGTTAGAGTACAACGCATATACTAAGACTAACAGCCTTGTGGGAGTCTAACACTCATGCCTAGAACTATTAAATATAAACCTACATATAGAAAAATGACTAAAACAATTTTATTATTTATCTTATTCTATAAAATTGATACATAAAACATAATTAATGAGTCAAACTTTGGCCTCCTATCTATAAGTACACTCAATTTATCATTCATGTGAGATATATATGCATTAAAATTTTGGTACTTTTCGATTGTTCTGGCGTCACTCAAGATTAAGAAGAATATTGTCAGACAAACCACAATCACAATAATACAAGTGGACAATTGATAACGACATATAAGAGTTATAGTATGTCGCTATTCGAACATCACGTGGTTGTGATGAAACAAACATCTATGGTAATGTAGGTCTAAATACACCCACGAACTGAACTTCATTGTTGGACTTGATAGGGTTTGCAAAACCCAACCTCAACTTTTAAAGAGGTGTTCAGTTTCTTGATAGGTACTATTGTATTAATAAATTTTGTTTACAATACAATTATTTATCTTTCCAAACAAATGAGCGGAGCAGTTATACTTGATATTATTTTTTTGCAAACAGAAAAGAGGCAACAAGTGTTAAAAGTTTAGTAGGGGAGGAAAGAGAAGCATTCATGTGTGATGTTTAAAAAAATATAATTTCATTACAATCAACCTCTTTCAGATTTCAATGAAAAAATATGGTAAAAAATGTTTACAGATAAAAAAATAGTGACAACAATTAGAAGTTTATCAGAAGAGTAAAAAAATAAATTGTGGTATTTCAAATAGTATATAATTTCATTATGACCGGCCTCCTTTAAATTTGAAAGAGTAAAATATGGTAGAAGATGTTTGCAGACAGAAAAAAAGTAATCTTTCTAAATAAACAGAATATTACTATTATGCCAATGTCCACTGAATCTATGTTACCAACCATCAATTTAAGTCTCCTTCATGTTTTCAAAACTGAAAGATTTATGAAAATGTTCAATGTGAAAAATTGTTTAATCATAAGTCTCAAGTTGTGTGCATATATTTGTTTGTCACAACCTAGATCTTACGACTAAATAGTTTTCCACATTGAGAATTTTCATAGATTCTTCCTTCTCTGAAATTCAAAAGAAGTACAAATTAACAGTTGATAACATTGATTCAATGGACATTCAACTAATACTAATATTGTCTATTTGAGAAACTTCCACTATTCTGTCTGTAAATATTTTTTTACCACACTTTCTTCTCTAAAATCCAAAGGAGGTTAATCCTACTAATGAGATTTTTTTTTGAAGCACCACACATCAACATTTTTTTCTCTTTTGATAAATTTTTAACCATTGTCGTACTTTTTTATGTTTGAAAACATTTTTTACCATATTTTCCTCCATGAAACTCAAAAGAAGTTGGACTTAATGAGATTATATATTCTTTGAAGCACCACGCTTACGTCTTTTTTTTCCTTCCTTGGTAAACTTATAACCATATTCACTTTTTTTTTTCTATCTTCAAACAGTTAACATCAAACATAATAGCTTCGCTCCTTTGTTTAAAAAAAAATTCATTGTAAACAATGTCTGTTAATGCACTAGTACCTATCAAATAGTTGTACACCTCCATAAGATATAAAATTAGGTTTTACAAGCTAAATTGAATTCAAATATGGAGTTCTCAGTTTGTGAGTATCTTCAAATGTGCATTACCATAGGGGTGTCTCATCGCAACCATTTTTTTGGAGAAAGACATTCTATTGCTCTCATATGTCATTTTCAATTGTCCCCCTATATTATCATGACTGAGGTTTCTCTAGAAAAATGTTTCTCTTCATCTAGAACGATGTCAAAACAATTAGAAAATACCAAAATTTTAGCTCGTGTATATCTTAGGTGAGAAAGAGATAAACTAAGTCTCCTTATAAATATAAAACCAAAGCCCGAGTCATTAATTATATTTTATGTAACAACTTTATATAATAAGTTGAACTAAAAAATTATGTTAGTTATGTCTATATATGTAAATTTATCTTTAATAGTTTTGGGAATAAGTGTTAGACTCTCGAAAGTCTATAAACCTTAATTTATGCATTGTACTTTATTTCTAATAGTTCAGAGAACGAGTGTTATACTCATATAACAATATGGCAAAGAAAAATAATCTTCCAAATATAATTTTGGTTACATTTCACAACCTAAAAACAATATTCCTTAATAGTTTTGTTCGGTTAAAAATGTAAATTTGAAGTATATTTAAATAGAATGGGTTAATCTCAACCCTAAAAACGTCCACCAATGATACAAAAATCTTAGCCATCGTTGACACTAAAATTTATCTTTTTCCCCTTTTTGTCTTTAAAACGTTCATTCATTAACATAGATTTTAAAGGTTCTCTAAATGTGAGCCCTATTATGGAATGGACGCAAATCTTTGTAATACATGAGACTATCTAATGTTTTGACAAGTTTCCATCCCATCTGTGTGGTTTTTTCTGGATTTGATTGTGTCACAAGATTTTGCATCAACGTTTCGGATCACACTTTGTAATCCATCATCAGAATGAGAGAGCAAGATGAGAAGAAATGGATAATTGCAGACCAAGACTAGATAAGAAGCAGAGAGGAGGGGGGAGGAGAGGTTACACACAAACCAAGGCTAAGAAATGAGAAAAGAAAGGAATAAAAAACATCCACTGATTAGAATAATGAAAAAGAGACCACATATGAGAAAAGAAGAAAAAATAAAGATAAATGAGAGAATATGAATGGAACAAGACAAAAAAAGATGCAGGAAAATTAGCAAAGAAGAGATAGAACGAAAATAAAGAGGCTAAGTACATCAAATTACAAAAGAAAAAACAAACATAAAATAACCATCAATATATAGAAAAACGAAAAGAGAACAAACACACGAGTGATATATATATATATATATCTATATAGATAAAGATAAAAACAAAAAACACCTTCATAAAATTTAAAAAGAGATAAAGGGAAATAAAAAAAGACCAAGAGAAGATAAAGGAAAAACCACTAAGAGAGAGGACATAAATTAAGGAACACATTAAATGAAACAAATGAACCCAACTATTAAAAACAAAAGAACGAGAATAGAAGAACAAAAACAAATATATTATCCTTTTGTTGTTCTTCTATTCTCGTTTTTTTGTTTTTAATAGTTGGGTTCATTTGTTTCATTTAATGTGTTCTTTAATTTATGTCTTCTCTCTTAGTGGTTTTTCTTTTATCTTCTCTTGGTCTTTTTCTATTTCCCTTTATCTCTTTTTAAATTTTATCAAGGTGTTTTTTGTTTTTATCTTTATCTATCTATATATATATTTAGAGAGATTTATATATATAGAATTATATATATATATTTCACTCGTGTGTTTGTTCTCTTTTCGTTTTTCTATATATTGATAATTGTTTTTTGTTTGTTTTTTCTTTTGTAATTTGATATACTTAGCCTCTTTATTTTCGTTCTATCTCTCCTTTGCTAATTTTCTTGCATCTTTTTTGGTCTTGTTCTATTCATATTCTTTCATTTATCTTTATTTTACTTCTTTTTTCATATGTGGTCTCTTTTTTCATTATTCTAATCAGTGGATATTTTTTATTCCTTTCTTTTCTCTTTTCTTAGCCTTGGTTTGCGTGTAACCTCTCCTCCCCCCTCCTCTCTGCTTCTTATCTAGTCTTGGTCTGCAATTATCCATTTCTTCTCATTTTGCTCTCTCATCCTGATGATGGATCACAGAGTGTGATCCAAAACGTTGATGCAAAATCTTGTGACACAATCAAATCCAGAAAAAACCACACAGATATGATATGGATTGTGGAAACTTATTTATCATTAAAAGTTTCCATCCCTCTCATAAAAGGGCTCACATGTGAAGACCTGCAAATCTATTTTAACGAATAAAATATTTTAAAGATACTGAAATCAAAAACACAATTTTTTTTGTCGATGATAGATAAAATAACTATATCATTAATTGGACATTTTTTTAATTGAATGTAGCCCATTCTACTTAAAGATGCCTAAATTTTACATAACTATGCAAAAATATTTCAAAAAGTTGTCTTTTGAATGTCAAATGTAACAAAAATTATATTCAAAAAATACCATTGTCTTCGTTAAATTGTCACAGGTGTATATACATTAAATATTGGTTATAATTGGTTGAAGTCATTGTCGTGTCAACTTAACTGGCACACTCTAACGAGTTGTCTACTTAGGTGGTTGATCCCTTTTAATTTTCTTTTTCGATTTTCCTAGAATTTTCTTAACCCTTGCTTTTTAAGTCTCTGGTGTAGCAATTTGTTGCTTTCGTTTCCACAACAGTTTGATTTGTTATAAGACTTAGGGTTATATTTTATGTTTTAAAACCTCACAAAGTTTTTGTCCATTGATGGTGGATAATCGCGAAGAAACCTTGCAAAATGATTGTAACCATTCTTTTCGTCATCTAAAGCACGATACGTACTATTATCGTGACACATTTTTCCACTCTTAATTTGTTCACAAAATATTTCATTTACAAACCTCATGTCAATTATAACCAACATTCAATGTATATAATCTTCTGACAATGTGACAGACAACGACTTCCAAAATATATTTTATGTTACATTTCACTGTAGAAAACAATGTTCTAAAATATTCATGTTTGATTAAAAATATAAATTTGAGATATCTTTAAGTAGAATAAGATAGTTTCAAGTCTAAAAACGCTCACGCAAAGAAAAACGAAATACAAATAATCGACACTAAAATTTGTCTTATTTTATCTATCATCTTACAAATCTCTTGTTCATAACACAGATTTTACAAGTTCTCTACATGTGAACCCTCTTGTGGAATTGATGCAGATCTTCGCAAAACATGAAGTTGTTTCATGTTTTGACAAGTCAACATCCTTCTCATAAAAGAGCTAACATTCATAGACCTATAAATCTGTGTTAATAAATAAAATATTTTAAAGATGGAGGGAAAAAAGACAAATTTTATTGCCAACAATCGATTGTATTTGTTTTTCATTGATTTGACGTTTTTAGATTTGAGTGTAACTTATTATGTTTAAAAATACCCCAATTTTACATTTTTAACTAAGCAAAAATATTGTGGAACATTGTTTTTTTACTATGAAATATAATCAAAATTATATTTGGGAAACCATTGTTTTTGTCACATTGTCACAAAAGTATATATACATTAAAAGTTGGTTATAATTAGCTAAGGTATGATTGTCATGTGGGCTTAATCGACAAACTCTAATGACTTGTTTGCTTAGGTGGTCGGTCCTTGTGGGGCCCTTGTAACATTTTTTTTTCAATTTCCCTAACGTTTTCCTAATCTCAACTTTAAGTCTTCATTGTCATTGTCATTTGTTCTCGTTTCTACAACAATTTGCTTTGATGTATCCGATATGAATTTCACGTGTTCATTTTCTCCACTCATGGCCGATAATGGTGGAGAAGGCTCGCAAAACGATCAAAATGATCATGACAATTCCTTTCTTCGTGTGGTTACCAAAAAAGTAACCCTTCTACTTTTTTTGACTTGTTTGGGTCCTCCTTGTGATTTTGGCTTAATGTTGCCTTGATTTGATGTTGTAGCTTGGTAACACATTCATAATAGGTCTTAGACCCATATGAACTAAAAATATTTTAATGGTACCTTACCTAGGTGTTGTAAACTATTGTAACACAATTTACCAAACCTAGTTGTTAACTTTTGTAACACACTTTCACATTTTTCTAAGCTTAAAATTGATAATTAGGCTTTCTTATGTTTTAATTGGTCACATTTTTGCATCCACATGACTTATTCATGTGTATTTTCAAGAATAAACCCAACAAACATCATTTAAAACTTCAAAATCTTGAAACCCACTTTAAATGCTTAAGGTGGAACTAATTCACCATTCTGGGCAAATGAGTCCCCTTAGGTGGAACCCATTTTTCCAAGGTGGCAAATGAGTCCCCCTTTACTCAAAAATTAAATTTATTTTAAAATTTTAGAAATATTTTTTCTCTAAAATATGAGGATAGCTTGTAGTGTTGTATTTTCGAGAATTATTGCATAATTGTGTATAAATATAAGTTTTTTTCTCTCATTTTCACACCTAGCATTCAAGTATTCAAGCACTTTGTTCACAAGAGTATTTGATCATTCATAAGAGCTTTCAAGGCATTTTAAGGGTAGATTATCAAACTTTCAAGAGCAATTTCAAGTATCAATTTTCATGTCAAAAACTAGTTACATCATGTTGTTTTAAAGCTAAAAATTGTGATGTAGGATTGTGTGATTCAAGTAAGTGCTTCATTCAAGATTAATCAACATCAAGCTAGAGTTCAAGTCCACATCCATTGGAGCCATTAATTACATGTTTGCAACACCCAATTGTTAGGGTTTTGATGATTTACATCATTTCTTGTCCATTCATCATTCTCCTTTCTATTTCATTCTATTTCAAGTGTTTAATTACCAACAAGGGGTTTGACCAAGGCAAAACCCTATCCACCAACCCCACAACATTTTTTTTGTTTTCTTTTGTAGGGGAACAAAAGAGACTAAGCGAGCCCACCAACGAAACCTAAGTTGTCAATGCTTAAAGTGTGGTAGTTAAGCCCAAATCAACTTGTCAAGGTATTTTTCATTAAAAAACAAGGACAACAAAGACAATTAATTGTGAATTACCTACATTTATGAAAGCAAGTATCCCATAAGGCATTGCCCCTTCCTCTAGTCCTACCTCTTCACGAGCTATTACAAATTGAAATATGACATCCTTTGCAATGGGATCAACCACTATGATACCCACTCCTCCAGCTTCTTGTACAACTATCATCTTTAGAGTTTTATTATCCACGAGGCTAGATATTGCATAAACCATCATCTTCCCCTTCCCTTAACTTTTGCAAGATCAAGTGTGTTCTCCAAGCAAAATATGTTATTCAACAAACAACATGAGAAACATTCACTTGAGTTTTTCAATTTCTAGTCAACTCACATTTATGTGATAATAACCTTTCTATGTTTGTTACTAGCCTCCATATTATTTATACTTCACTAGTTACAAGTATAGGCACTAAACTTATCCCTAGTCTGACACTTTCAAATAATCTTTTGTATCGTTGTTAGCCCTAGAATATATCTTATATATTCCTAGAAACTCCCAATAATGCCTTGTGTGCATGCTTTATGTTTTACTTTCAAAGATCAAAACTATCTCATCCATTTTTGTAGAAATAACAATTGTTAAACAAACACTTCATTTTGCAAATCTCAAATTTACATGAGATGTTCTATGCATCTGTGTGGGATTTCGTACTTACCTGATAGAGTAGTAGCTTCCTCTAGATTTAGCAATGCAAAAAACCCTTACTCTTTTTGTGTAATGATGAATTACCTTCCATTTGCTCTGACTCTATCAAAAAACAATACACAATAAACACAATATGTATACCAGTATATTCACAACTTAAATTAATATGTTTTTTCATTGAGTATTAAGTTAACCAACTTGTGAGGAGAGAGCTTTAAGTCAGCAAACTACTAATACTGCAAGCAATCACTCAAAACAAGGTACAGTGGATTAGGTTATACCTTGTAGACAAGGTCATGATTTATTAAAACAAAAGCCCTTGAATTCAACGAGCCCAAAAACCAAAGATATGTATCCTCAACAATCTTTTATTTTCAACATGTCGCCCCTATGTAGTAAATTGTCATATTCAATGAGTGTACAAATGATAAGATGAAATCTACCTCTTGTCCCGTTCAACAAGACCTATGTAATGGATGCAAACCATCCCTTTCTCCATTAGCAGCCTATCTTTATTATTTGCCTATGCTTCCATGCTCCTTTCCTTTTTCCTCTCACCAATTGGAAAGACAGAATAATACTTCTCCTTAATTTTGAAAGCAGAAGAGAAAAGACACATTTTATTCCCTCCATCAATCCAAGTAGATAAAAAAATACAATTGTCCTCCCATGCACATTTTGTAAACCAATACAAGCTCTTATTTATAGGTTCCCATGCATAATAGAGTTCTCCAAGGCCTAAGAAGAAATTCCATCAACATAGGAAGTTCTCTTCAGACAGCTTATGGACTTGTAGGCTGGAACAAAAGTAATGTATCTCCCTGTGAGTGGACTAAAGTGTGTTGTAAGGATGCACTATGTAAAGATTGAGAATATTAAGAGTTTCATGATTATGAATCTTACAAACAACCTTTCGTTTGGTAGCACTCCAAAGAAACTCTAGGAATTAAATAAGCTTAAAATCATGTATATGAGTGGGAACAATTTGTATGGTGAGATAGAACCTAGCATAGGTCTTGGATATATTTGAGAGCTTTCTCTAGGTAACAATATTCTATCAGGAACATTGTTAACTAAGTTGGGTAAGCATTCTTGTAGTTATTGTCTAAGCTCCAACACATGGAGCTCAGTGGTAATAATTTCTCTTGATCCATTCTATTGCTACTCAGAAACATGAAAACTTGATCTTTCTAAATTTGAGTAACAAAAAATAGTTTATACTACAATGAAAAGAGTTAGACAATTGATGTTATTCTCTATTGTAAAGTACCATGCAACCTCATATACAACCTTTCAAAGGTATGAATTCAAATTATAGCTTCTCTTAATCCAAGTTATTTGATTTACCAGACTTCTACTTAACGTCTTAACTCCCAAACTTTTTAACAGGTATTAAATGTGACTATGGTCCACGAGTTACACAACCAAGACCTCAAAAATGTATTCTCTAATTGTAATCAAATGACTTTTGATCTTCATTCAAGTAAATCAACTTGAAGGGAAACACCACCAAGTGGTTTATAGGACACCTACATGACTAAAAATAATAGCAAACTATTGTGGTTGAAGCCAAAACATTTTTAAAAAATAAAGATGCGAGGAGAAAGACCCCTCACTACTTTGTTTGGGAGTGTTGAAGAGCTTAAGGTAATAATTGCCATTTCTTATCAAAGATAAGTGAAATACTATCAACAAAGAGGTCAAGTAAATAACCCTATGGGCATAGGAACGTATGTAATCCATTGGAATTTTTAAAAAGAAGCCTTCCAAGCATCCTTGTTGAAAGATTGGCGTAGAATGTCTATTTCATAAAGTAGCACCAAATTTCATTTCTCCTAAAACCATATCCATTTGTTCCAGATACATATCAAGATTAACATTTGTTTATGAATAAAGCATTACACGCTTAACTATTACTACTATGAGAATAAGTATCCTTCCATTGGGTCATATTTTGGAAATCCTAAAAATATTGTATAGTTGATGACAATGATGTTATATAACAAAGGAAAAAAAATCGAAGGGATGGGATTACATGAGGATACCCACCATCCCACAGAAATCTAGTCATGAATGGGAGTTAATCTCTAATCGATTTATGTTATCATAGCATCTTCTTTCTTGATTGGTTGAATCAAGTAGGAGATATGATGGATTAGAGTGATATTTGTTTCAGTATTGCAGTGAAGATGTGAGCATTCTTCAAATTCTATCATTACCATTCATATTTGGTATGGGTTGTATAATGTGTGGGAATCATGAGTTGCAAGAGGTAAAAAGGAGATCACGAGCCTTTGTATTATGCTATTGTTGCACCTGGGAAGTCAATCACTACCATTATCAATTGTATTTGCACTTCCAACAAATGGTGTGAGGGTTAAAGAGTATAGACACTTTACTAGTGATATCAGAAATTGTCCAAGGGAATTGTGTAAAGCTTGTTGGGTATTTATCTTTGCTATTTTGATCATTAATGTGTAATGTCAGACCATTCCTAGACATAAAAGGTTCATTCCATGATGTTTTTAATGTGTTTGGGTGAAGCCCATTGTGTTTGAAGTTGATGTTTACAGTCCATTTTCAAGTTGGAAAGTTGGGAGTACATTTGTTGTGATTTTTCAGCGAATGACTTGCTGATTGGAGTTTCCAATGTGTTATTATCTTCTTCCAATCTTGTTCGATGAAGTTTTGAGCATATGTGATGAGATATTTATGCCCATATTCATGTTTGGTATGTTGAGCATGTGTTAGTGATCATTCTGGGTTGTTTCTCTTCTTGTTCAAGCCGTAACAATGTGCTTTCAAACCATTGCCAAACCTACAATCAACTTTCTAAACATCCATTTAAGTTCAATTTAGGGACATTACAAAGGTAGTGCTCAGATTCTTATAGTGCTCAACTTGAAGAGAATATGCATATGAAAAGATTAATTTCAAGTCAAAAAGGTAGAGTTTTAGTGTTGAGATAATTCTCAATGAGTTGGTGCTCACACTAGAATTGGCATTTCAATTGTTCAAAGTTGGTGCTTCGAATGAGTTGGTCCTCACGCTGGATTTGGCGTTTTAGTTGTTCGAAGTTGGTGCTTCGAATGAGTTGGTGCTCACTTTTGTAATTTGGACATTGCAGTCTCCTAAGTTGGTGCCCTTTTGAAGATATTGAAAGCAATAGTTTTGCCTTGGGTTTTTACCCAAAAGGGTTTTCCACATGATAATGATGTTCTTGTTGTTGAATGTTTGGGTCTTCTATTTTGATTGTTGGTTGTTAAAGTTAAGTTTTAAAATACCAGTTCACCCCCCATCCATGTTTCCTTATCCATCCTTTTTATGATTGAGAATCCTTGAATCCATCCCAACAACCAACCCATGTAGAGATTGGGTGGAAAGCTACAATAGGAGGCCCAATCCATCCCAACAACCAACCCATGTAGAGAATAGGGAGAAAGCTACAATATGAGGCTCGTAGATTCCCCTTTCTAAGCCCAAGGGCACACACTCACCTGCTTCACCCCAAGTAGCAAAGGTGGGAAAGCTACAATAGGTGGCCCAATCCATCCCAACAACCAACCCATGTAGAGATTGTGGGGAAAGCTACAATAGGAGGCCTGTAATTCCCCTTTATAAGCCCCATGGGCGCACACTCACCCACTTTGCCCCAAGTGGCAAACACATGGGTAACCAACATGGAGTGGCATACTTAGAAAGAAATCTAGTATCTACTCGCCCTAGTGGTATTGAACCCCTCCTCCCCATGGTTGCTTATTGGGAATGAGCAAACTAATGACTAATAGGAATCTAGTTTGACCAACAATTATGTCAGTAAACATATCCAAATTCATAAGAGATTATACATTAATAAACATATCATCATTCATAATAATCATCATAGTGCTTACTACAATAATTGATAAAATATAAGACTACTATATTTTAAGATGCAAATATATTAACAAATGTTGACTTTTGCCCTTGTCTAATGAGTGTGCAGATAAATATATTTAATCTACTCCAATTGCCTTTCTATTCAACCTATTTTTCATATTCATAAGATATTCCTTTAAGAAAAGGATGTTGTTAATAATAGTATAAATAGTATATATAGAGTTATACTATAATAATAATTATATATATATATATTGAATTTATTGTTAATATATTTATTTTTATATTAGTTATATATACACATAACTTTTTAATATTTAATATTTATAGAATTATACTATAATAATTACAATTATAATAATATTAAAAAGTTAATATTTATATGTATATTTTTAGTATTGATGTTATTTATTTATTTGCATTTCAATATTTGGGTTTTATAATATTTTAGTGTTGCAATTTCAAAGGAAAGACATGAGAGTTGTTATGAAGAAATATGAGTAAGGTTCTTTGAACATGTAGTTGTCAATGGAAGAGGAAAAATGAGGAATTTCAGTAACATGATCACCATTGCAAACTATGTATGTTTCATGCCATAGTCTAAATAAGTAGAATTTTAGATAAATCAAATGCTAGAGCAAGTTCATACATATAATGCAAAAAATCAATTTGATTGTTATAGCAACATATTTTAGATAAATTGAATGCTAGAGCAAGTTCATACATGTAATGTATCGAAACCACTCTCTCCAAGGACTAGATCCCTAAACCCTATCATGACTGCCCCCTCTGAGAGATTGTTCCCCGACTGATATCATGACTACCCCTTCCACTATCATTTGATATCATGACTGCCCCCCTCACTATCATTTGAACCGCTCTCTCCAAGGACCAGATCCCTAAACCCTAAATTTCTTCAAATCTTTTGGTTTTAGCAACAACTCGACACAATCAGAGGCCTTAGATCTCTCCAGTGCATATGCGGCCACAAACAATCCTTCTCCAACCATCTTCACCCCTACATTTCCCACTTCCTTAACTAGATCCTCACAAGACAAATTGATTTTCAATTATGATATTCAATTCTTATAATTATTTGATATTTACAAAGAAAATGTTTTAAGCAATACCTCAAACATTTCCGCTTCTTTTGAAATCTTATCTATAATGTCAAAAGCAAGTCGGAATCCAACAAAAAGGAGGTAGACGCGTCTTCTGCTAGAGCCTACAATAATGAGCACACCTTGATCCTCTCTAGCAGATAATCAATGAAGGTGATGAGTTGATCGAATTGATCAATTGGATTGTATGATTTACCTTCATGGATTTGACGAAAGGAGGGTTTGTCATGAGAAGGGCTCCTCACATTTGGCTGAGAAGTCCATTTCTTACAATCAAATTCATAAACATTGAATGGAGGTGGCAGATACCTAATATAAATGGAGAAGTGCAATGAAAGAGGAAATGTGCATATTTAAGGCCAATTTTCTGCATATGAAATGAAAATGTTTCTCAGGTTATGGTTCCATGGACCAAGGCTTACTAAAATTTCCAAAATTTAATAGCTTTTTCTTAAGCTAGAGGTTTTATGGGTTTTTATTAAAAGTAAATATAATGGAAAACATACCTCTTCAAACTAAAAGGTGCTTAATGACTTTTCTCAACAAGCTTCAAGCTTCAAATTAATTATGTCTATTCAAAAAATATTATTGTGTAGTTGTAATTTTTTATTGTTTCATTATTCATTTTATTTATATAAATAGAAGTTTAAAAAAATTCATTCAAATTTGAGATATTATTTTTTATTACAATTATTTATAAATATTAAATAGTTTAATGGTCAAAAGTTAGTCTAATAATTATTTATTATTTTGAGCATGGAAAAAATATAAAATTGATATTATTAGTTTTATTATTGGATGCTTTTTTTATTTTTATTTTGACCCAAAAAAGAATTATCAATACCTACCTTTAGCTAGATATTCTTGCATCCAGCCATACCAGCCATATGGATTCGATAGTAAGTGCATTGAAAATTGTAATTTTCTTAAATTTAAGAATGGCAATGTAAACTTTGTCCGATTTTTTTTTTATAAATTATTTTGATGTGTTTTGCAATTTGTTCTAATTTTCTAAAATACTTAGGTTTTATTTCAAAAATCAAAAATCTTATTTTTTATTGTAATATTCAAGTTCCACTGAAAATATTAGGAATAAAACTAGGGTTTGTGATAAAAGTATTTGGAGACATTTCAAACAATGTGCTAATGAAAGAACACTAATGTTTACCCATAATGCTAACATATATTCAATAATGCTAATATCAATCTAAAGGATATGCCTAAAGACTATGTTACCGGGTTCTTCATTTTTGCTCGGTGTGCATGCTCCTAGAGCGTTTGGGCAGGGGTCCTTGTTGGGTGCTAGCCCCAGGTTCTTTGTGGGTCCTTCTTGGACGCTCCCAAGGATCTACCAAGCAAAAAATGTTAAATTGAATCATCCTTTTTTGTTGCAATAGTTTGTGCTCTATTTTAGATTGGGTTTCAAATTAATTTCAAAGGTATGATTTCATTATTAGCTTCTTAAATGTTACTTGTCAATTTAGTGGATTTATAAAATATTTATTTCAATATAAACATTAACATTAATCCAATATCGTTATAACTAGATGGTTAATCATCAAATCCCTATTATCATTGTAAGTTTGTAACTGTAATGATTTTCACTTGAATCACGACTTTAGACATATATGATATATGACATAATATTGAAATTTGAACTATCAATTGGAATTTATCTTTATCACTACCATTGATCAATGATTCAATGATGAATTGATGACTGATGATTGATGAAGTATACTATATCATACTATCAAATGTATTTACAATTTTATATATTTTTATTTTTTTGCACATGTATATATAGCCGTACCCAAACGTACCATATTTTAGGAAAAAAATGTCATATCGACGTACCCATATCACGTACCTGTGCTTGATCCCGTACCAGAACAGGGAACTTAGCCTAGATGAATCTGAAACTCTATCTCCTTAATTTTTGATTAAAAGCAAAGACCAACAACATCTACTTTCAGTAAATTGCACACATACAAAAAGCACTTTGAATCAAGAAAGGGCTTAAGGTTGTATTGAGTCATAGTAGGTTTTCATTACAATAAAAAAGGGAGAAGAATTTGAGGCAACGCAGATTAACGTTCAAATTCTAGAGCTACCTTCAACAATGGAAGACAAGAAGACAATAGGATACAAATGCATCCCCGAAGGTTGGTAAGTTAAAGTTGGTTGCTAAGAAGAGTGTTGGTGTATTTTCTATGATTGAGCCTAGAAGGAAACTGTTGATTATATTCCCTAGTTTTATGTTTCCTACTACAACTCCTTCCAAATCCCATTCTCCATTGCCTATTATAACAAGAGTTACATTGCAGCGTAGTTCCTGCCAAGTGCTAGTAGGAAACTTTTAAGAAATTGGAAATTGTTAAGAAAACTAAACATATGATCATGATCTTTGTTCATAGAAGAGCAACACGACTATAGGTAATTAGATCCTGGTTAATACTGAGTTTAATGACTGTAATTTTCATGTTATGTGCCATGATTTTCATGGTGGTATGTTCATACCATTAGCCAGCCTACTGAATGTAAGCATATGACAAAAATACCAAGCTTTTCTATGCATAGTTATAAAAACAACCCAGTGGAAGTCTGGATTTACCAAGCATTCACTAGCAAGGACATTTAGGCCTGAAAAAGGTGGAGGCCACCAAATGGGTAAATGCCTCAGTTAATGAATTTATAACCCTACCAAAATAGGATTGAATGGAACATAAACCTTAAAAGGGGTCAAATTGTATCTTTCACTCACACTTAGTGCTAGTTGTAAAGAGAAAGAAACTAACATCATTATAATGTTCCCATGAATTGATACATTAACAATGGCTCAGCGTAACAAGACAAAAAAATATAGAACCTTCATTGTCAATATTTTATACAAACAAATAACTACTTGGCTAGTTTTGCTAATGCAAAAATTTACAAACAACTAGCAGATATGTTTCATGAAATGCTTGCAAGTGGGTGTTAGGTGAGGGTGGAGATATTTAATATAAAAGATAAAAGTTTTTAGTAGTATGTTTTTTCCAGTGTTCCACGGGGACGCGTCCCCCCCGAAAAACCACGCGCACTCGAGACTAGGACGTTTCCGAGATGGGGAGACGCCTGGGAAATGTCCCTCCGCCGTCCCCAAGTACCCCCTCCGTCCGCCCGTCGTCTCCTCCTGAAGGGAGACGTTTCCCTGAAGTTTCTGGTAGGGAGACGCCATGGAAACTCAGAAACGTCTCTTCAAAAATGAATTTATTGTGTTAAAAAATTTAAAAAGTAAAAAACATCGTTTATATTTTATAACCTAAGTTTTATACTTTTATTTGATGAATTTTTTTGTTTTGAGTCTTCATCGTGCGACTGAGCTTGGAGATTTGTGTTTGGAGTTTGGAGGTCAAATTTTACAGTGGCAGGGTTTTTTCGACTAGTGCATTCAACTCCGGAGTTGAGGTATTTCATTTTTCTAAGTTTTATTTTGCTAGTTTTTTCTCCACCCTTCATTTTGGATCGCGACTTCATGTATGCAAAATGTGGAAGCATTGCAACAGGGCCGCACAGTTTTTGTGAGGCGTCATAGAGATGTCCGCTCATGGAATGCAATGGTCGCAAGGCTTGCAGAAGCCGTGTGCGGCTTCTGCAAACCCCACAACCATTGCATTCCATGAGCGGACATCTCTATGGCGCCTCCAGTCAAAAACGACGCCAATGCTTCCCAATTGTGCCTAGCACTGCATTGCCAGTGCTTCCACATTTTGCATACATAGGAAAATTGAATAAAATAAAATTATTATTATTAATTTTAATTTTTAAATGGAATGCAATGATTGCAGGATATGCAATTGTTGTTGCACTGCAACAACAATTGCATATCCTGCAATCATTGCATTCCATTTGAATTGAGATGAAATCTCTTTGAGCCTTGAAGTTGAGGCACACTGTCAAAAAGTTCACGTCTCGTCTATGCTTCCACATTTTGGCATTTTGCATACATGTCTACAAGGCGGCTTCTGCAAGCCCCGCGACCATTGCATTCCATGAGTGGACATCTCTATGGCGCCTCCAGTCAAAAACGACGCCAGTGCTTCCACATTGTGCCCAACACTGCATTGCCAGTGCTTCCACATTTTGCATACACAGGAAAATTGAATAAAATAAAATTATTATTATTAATTTTAATTTTTAAATGGAATGCAATGATTGTAGGATATGCAGTTGTTGCACTGCAACAGCAATTGCATATCCTGCAATCATTGCATTCCATTTGAATTGAGATGAAATTTCTTTGAGCCTTGAAGTTGAGGCACACTGTCAAAAAGTTTACATGTCTCGTCTATGCTTCCACATTTTGGCATTTTGCATACATGTCTACAGGGCAGTTGCAACTACAACATCTGACAAAATTCCTCTCTAGTCTATACTCAGATACTATCATACTATCAAAAAGTTCACAACTTCACACTCACAAGCATTACATATCCTAAAGGCTGAAAGTTTCTAAAGCCTCTTTAGCAAATCCATTTTGTGCATATCCTCCAATCATTGCATTCCATTAGATGACATCTCTTTGAGGCACACTGTCAATTTAAAATTTAAAAGTTAAAAACTTAAAAGTTAAAACTTTGAAATGGAAACATCATATTGTTTTTTTATTTTCATGATTTCATCTTTTGCAATAAATTATAGAGGTTTGATTTTGTTTTTAAATATTTTTTGCAGCCTCATTTGACATTATCATAATGAGTTCAATCAATAGAAGTGGCGATGAGGTTGAGGGTGAGGAGGTTGAAGCAGAAATTGGAAGTGGAAGTGGAAGTGAAAATGAATCTGATGATTCAGATTTTCAAATAGAACCAGACGAGGGTGAACATGACTCAAATACTCAGACTCAAGTTGATGCAGGTTCTATTGAGAGTAGAAAAGTCAAAGATAAATGCCCTTCAAGAATCCTCCAAAGATATGCCAAGGGCCCCTTTGATCCAAAATCACCATTAAAACAATTTGCAACTAAGATGTCGAAACAGCCTGGGTCACGTGGGGGCACTAGAAAGTGGGTGTGCCACCTTTGTCATCTTGACTGGTTTGGGAGCATTACTAGAACTAATGTTCACTTTCTTCTTATTCGAGGCAAAGGTGTAGATGTTTGTAAGAAGGTGGAAAACAATATAAAGTATAAAGCTGAAATTTTAAAATTATGGGGTTCGAATGAGGAAGCAACACCTATAGCAGCTACATTGGCACATAGGAGTAAGGCTGATCAGATTGCAGTAGTTTCTACTTCTACTTTGCAGAGTCAAAGGCCACCAAATCCATTCAGTTCATGTGTAGGAGATCCTAAGGGGAAACATAAAGTGGCATCTTCAAGTTCACAACCATTGGCAGATTTATTCAATGCACAAGCAAAGGATGAGACAGATGATGCTATTGGAAAATTCTTCTTTGCCAATGGCATTTCATTCCATGTGGCTTGCTCTCCTTATTACAAGGAAGCTATGTCAAAGGTAATAAGGGCGGGACCATCATATGTGCCACCAGGGGAAACTAAATTGAGGACAACAATCTTGGATCAAAACTATTCCAAGATTAATATTTTGATGGAGAAGATGAAGAGAACCTAGGTCTCAAGTGGATGCAGCATAGTCATGGATGGGTGGTCGGACATTAGGAATCGTACACTCATCAACATCATGGTCACATCTACAGCGGGCCCTTATTTCCTTAGGGCTATTGATTGTTCAAGGCATAGCAAGGATGCTCATTATCAATTCCAGATTCTCAAGGATGCCATAGAGGAGGTTGGGCCACAGAATGTGGTGCAGGTAGTGACAGATGCGGCCCATGTGTGTAGAGCTGCAGGGAAGTTGGTTGAGGCAGCCTATAGACACATTTGGTGGACTCCTTGCTGTGTGCATGCTATGAATAATGCACTTAAGGACATGGGTAAAATCAGCTGGATCAAATCAATTGTGAGTGATGCTAGAGATGTGCAGATGTTTATCTGCAACCACCATACTTCACATGCACTTTTCAGAACCTTCTCCAAGAAGGAATTCCTGAAACCTATAGAGACTCGGTATGCATCATACTTTATTCTCTTGGAGAGGATGCTTGAGTTGCAAGAGCCATTGCAAGTAATGGTAATGACAGCAGAGTGGAACCGATGGCCTGAGTCGAAGACACAGCAGGGGTTGAGGGTTAAGGAGGTGGTGAAGAATGATGTCTTTTGGGCTGATGCCACATATATTGTCTCCATCATTGATCCAGTCTTCAAGGTTATTAGATTTGGGGACTCTAATGCACCTTCCCTTGGAGAGGTATACGAGTGCATTGATTCCATGCTTGATCAAATGAAGGCTAAAGTGAGAGAGAAGGACCCCACAATGCAATTCTACACCGAGCACATTTATCCAATCATTCAGCATAGATGGGAGAAGCTCAACACTCCCTTACACATGGCTGCCTATGCATTGAACCCGAAGTGGTATGTGCCACGTCCCGGCAGAATAACACCTATAGAGGATGCTGAGGTGAAGGAAGGGTTCATGAAGGCCATTGACAGAATGTATGATCCTACAGAGGCCAGCTTGCTTCGTACCGAGTGGACAAAATTTGCCACTCTTTGGGGATATTCAGAGGCGGCCAAGGTAGATTTGGAGACTATGTCAGAGGAGGACCCCAAGTTGTGGTGGACTATGCATGGGCCTAGATCTTTGATTACTACTCTAGCCATTCGTTTGCTGTCCCAGGTTTCTAGTTCTTCTGCTGTTGAGAGGAACTGGTCCACTTATAGCTTCATCCACTCTGTTAAGAGGAACAGGCTTACTTCTAGGAGGGCAGAGAAGCTTGTGGCTGTACATAGTGCCCTACGTCTAGTTGACCGCAACACAACTACATACAAGGAGAGTCCAGCAGCCAGATGGGATGTAGAGCCAGAAGAGCCATCACAGATAGATGATGATCCTACAGAGACAGGGCTGGTTGGTATTGGCTTAGATGAGCTTCAGCATGCGGAGTCTAGCAGTTCTAGTGATGAGGAGATTGGCATGGAGCTTGGAGATGATTAGATCATTAGCAGCATCAGGCCATTAGCCTGGAGCCATTTTGATTTACTATTAGTCTATTAGTATTTACTATTTTCAGTATTTTGTTACTTGTACTCTGTTTTGGAAGTTTGAAGTTTGAACATTGATAATACAGTGATACTTGATTGTAATTATCAAATTATGATTCATGAATCATGATTATGAAACTCAAATTATGAAACATATAGTTCTTATTGCATTTTCCAATGTCAATGAAATGATATATTATTGCAATGTGTTATTGTGTTTAGAGTTTAGACAATTAAATTATTAATCTTTTAAGTTTTAATTTTCAAGTACTATATGTATATTTTAGGTACCCTTGCTTGGCCCCATGTGAGTCCCCGTAGTCCCCCCTCCCGTCCCAGTTCATTTACATCTCCCCATCCAGGAACCGTCCCCATGCGTCCCAGGTCCCAGATCCCGAGAACTCTCCGTGGAACATTTAGTTTGGGAGGAACTTGTGTGCTTAGTAAAGTAAGGGTTTTTTATGCTCTATACCCTCTTATAAGAAACAATATCTTTCCTCACCTAATTTAGTTATCCGTTTATTATCAATAGAATACAATTATATCTTGGAGTAGTGCTCCCATTATTATTATCTTAATTTGCAGATATAATGCATCATTGGCGACACAAGTGTACCCATATATCTTTTGTCTTAGCATACCAGTTCTATGCATGCACTTATGCTTCACAATTACTATGTGATACACACAAAATAGATGAGAAATTGTTATTTTCACAAAATACAGAAGCAAAACACTTCCAAGATTGATCTTCTAAAATGGAAATGCATAATGAGTTACTGTGAACAGACAGACCAAATTATGACATGAATCATGATATATTAATTCTCAGAAATACTACAAATACAACTTACATAAGAATTTTGAAAGGCAAATGAAATGCTATTATTATCCACAATATAATTAAATTCCATAGAACCAAAGAAATGTTAAAATATAAGTACATACTTGCAATGTTAAAAGACAATTACAATTGACTGCAAATAGATAAAGTAAACATAACTTGTCAAACTAGCACATCCAAAATGCATAAAAGTCTCAGCTTACCTTGACTGGTGTGTGGTGCCTCTAAAGCCACATTCATAATTGCACGGAAAAGACCTCCAGCACAGTCAGTGAATGACATATTTTCTGCTAACCTGAGTTTTGAGAAATAGATGGAATAAAATAATGCCAAATGTGTTCAATAGCTCATAAAAATTATGACTATCTAAATTGTAAAGCATGAAAACCAGAAAACATTTGGATAACTTTCCTACATAAGAAGATCATACAACCAAAGTGTGTTGTTCTCTTGAGAATCAATCAGTAAAAGGAAACAAAACGCAATGTAAAGCAGTAAGTTAGCATTCTCCTTTTGTACCCTAGGCTGTTTGCCTAGTGATAGAATGGTGGTAGCTACCACCCCGACAGCCCATGTTCAAACCTAATGGGATCATACCTCCATAAGCAGAAGATAATTGACTTGTGAAGCGAAAAAAGAGTTTGTCTATCTCCCATTCAAAGTCTGTTTTCCAATTAGAGAAAACCATGCACTTCATAACAAGAAATAAAGGTATATCTGAAAACAGCAGCTGGATTTATTTACAATTCTTAAATATCTCGAAACTAATAAAAATATGGAAGCCATCGATATGGTGTGTAAAGAAGATTTTAAATAGTTCAGACAAAAGGAAATGTTGTCATGATGATTGTAATGCTATATTAGCCCACTATTAGAAATTATCTGTACATGTATACTAGTGGTCCAAGTACAGGTAACAAATAGGAGTCAATGACCAATAAGTAAGTCTTTGTACAATTGTGAACCCATCAGAAAATTTAGTTTCTTGCAACTTTTTAGAGGACTTGTCTGTGAAAATGAACATAAGCTCCCAATTGGATTTCAACATGTAAGGCACAGCTGTACCTCCAACAGTTTGACAAGTTTTTTTAAATAAAGCAAATGTCTTGCTCAACAAGTTTCCTTTCCATTTTATAAAATATGAGAGATTATCCATTCTGTTTTGTGATTGTGTAGCAAATTTGAGAATTTTCTTCAAATCTGCCACTTACCCATCAGCAAAAACGGAAAAGATTATCTTGCCAATAACATAAAAGGCAGTAGAGCTCTAAAAGAAAATGTCAACCATACCTCAATGCATTCACTTCTAGAATCACATGATCTTGCTGAACACCTGGAACTTCTAAAACAATTCTTCGGAAAGTGGCCTCTACCTGATAAATTCAAATCCCAATGTAAATACATAGCCACAGAGATACAGAATTAATAAAAATTATAAACCTTCCATAAAATATAGCTCACCTCCTTGTCAAAATCATCAGCCAGTTTATCTGGCTTCTCACAATCATCATCAACACTTTCAGAGTCAGGCTTAGATGATGTTTTCCCAGCCCCTATATCAAGCATAGTGTCTTCATAATCAATTTTATCTTTCAGGACCAATTCCTGAATTTTTTCAGCAGGAATTATCGCAATAGAATGTCTCCATTCTTCTTCTTCCTTGCCTTCTACGACTGACCATTTGTGACCAGCACCAGAAACCCCAACCTACAGTAAAAGACATGATAAATCACATCAGAAGTATCAACTTAATGTGCTTGTCAAATATCAATGCTTGAATGATAATGCATCCTTACAACTGGAAAGGTACACTAATCAAAGAAGTAGAGCATTTTGAATTTTCCCTGGTGATGAGCCATGAAAATGTCAGATAATACTAAAGCCGTGTAGTTGATTCCAGAAAGCTTTTATACAATTACTGCCAAAACTACTCAAGAACAAAACAATATGCAGCCAACTTAATGAGTGTACAATTATCCTATTCCATTTCAAAATGATAAAGGTACATGTCTACATTATCCTTTGCAATTGATGGAGATAAACATCAAAAGCATAAATACAATCAAATTCAGTAGGCCATATAAAAGTCAGTTTGTCATAGATTACAACAAATTAAACAAGCTCAATTTACTAAAGTAAAGTACGAGAAAAATGATCTTACACAACCAGGAAGGCAACTTGGAATTAGCTTGGAATTTGGAAAAATTTAACATAACGAAAAAAAAAATGTTTCACAACCAAAAATAGATCAATTATATAATATATTAAATAGATTGAAGTGTAGACTCAAAAAATAGATTTGAGATGCAAGTTATCTATCAGAGGAATGTAAATATCAAAGGACCAACATATCACACAGATATTTGATTTTTCTAAGGACTGCAAGATCTTTGCACAAAAAAACTGTTCTCTTAAGAAGGACTTTCCCTTCTGTTACAAAGGTGGAGATCGATTCATGAACACTTACATAATTTTGTAAACATTTGTTGTAATAATAGCCATTCTATACAGAACTCAATCTGTTATGCGCTCACAATGAATGTATTATGTGATGAAACAGCTCCCATTCCAGCACCAGGCAACACAACAAGCCAGCATTTAAAAGAACAAATTCTTGAATAGAAACTGACAAGAAACATTCATCCAACTCAAGATGCAAGTAAAAAGTACCAATCCTACTCATTTTCTGATCACAATCTTCACAAATCCACAAATCTGAAATGAATCGCATCACCTTTCTAAAGTCAATAAATTATGTTTCACACCTTATATGATCCATTGCAAGTCTATCTATAAATTGTAACCAAATTGTTCAATTGCTAGGAAACCACTGACCACAATATCAACCTTAGAAAACATTGACATTTAAAACCCATTCGTCATCTGAACCATGAAGAATAAGTTAGTTGGGTTATCAAGAACTGCCACAGAGTAAATCAAAAGTCAAAATGGTATTGTTGGGAATATGTTCACAAGTGTTAGAATATGTTGAATACTTATCAAGCCATCAAGCAAGGTGATAGGCGCAACTATGCAACCTTGACTCATGAAGTCTCTGAGTTTGACAGTGGGTGTAACATACCTAAAATAACCAAAAAAAAAAAGGGAAAAAGATGCATTAAAACAACAAAATATTAAAATAACACTCATTCTACTTGCCTATTACTCATTCTTATTCAAAAGTCTGACTTTTTCTGAATTTTGTGTGAAGAAGCTATTTTTCATGTATTTTGAAAATTGTTAAGTTTTGGCCAAGCCTTTTCAATGAATCTGAGCCAAAAAAATTGCTCTTCAAGTTTGTCAATTCTGAGTCTAGTGACTGTGATATGTTCTCCTTGTCATAATAATGTACCTCTGGATTCAAATTTTCTGCTTTGCTTAACCCATTTCACAAGTGCTCAACGAGGCTGTTTGTTCTGCGTTCCTCTCTACTTGTCACAAGATATGATCCACCCCATTCACAAATCTGGAAATTGCTTGAGTCCAAATAATGACAGATTTGTGAAACTCTGTGCTACAGTGCTTGACAGGTTGTTTTCTGAGAAGTTGGAGGACAGAAATTTGAGGGCCAGGGATCACGCTGGCCTTAGGAGAGATTTTCAGACTATTGATCACATTTCCACACCCTATGCTATCATTGAGGAGGCTTGTTATCAATCTTCTAAAGTCTTATGTTGTTTTGTGGACTTTAAGAAGGATTTTGACTCTGTCCTGTGACATCTACTGTACCAGAAAGTTAAACTACAAGGCATTGATATTTCTAATGCTCCCTTTACTGCCATCATGCAGCTCAAGATAGTTGTTGGGCATTTCTGGACTCCTTGTGACCTCTTCAACTTTGTCCAAACCATAGTTCGCAATCTTGCCAGTATTGGGCAAGTTGCCAAGTACTCATGAGTTTTACAGCTTGCTAGTACTCACAAAGTAAACTCAGCCTCAACGTTGGGTCATGACATGATTTTGATGCAGGTGAAATGCAATTTTGACTCAAAAATGACACAAGTTTGACAAGGAAAAAATGTGATTTTTGCTCTATAAAACTTCCATTTTCCCTTTCCATTGGGAAGATTTTGTAGATGATTCTCGAGTTAGTTGAACAATTTTTTTTTTTCCATTTTTTCTAGAATTTGAATTTCAAAAAAATAAAATTCCTAACCCTAAACATGCATCATACAAATGCAATTTTCAATGCTAGTGTAATGTGCCTTCCCAGTGATGATGAAGTTTCACAATTATTTTTCCAATTTGGGAGATTTTCTATTACATCAGATTTACATCATTCATTCTATATGCATAATAATCTGACTTAGAAAGATTGGGATAATTTAAATCTGTTATATCAAATCTGAAACACAGTGCCTATGTTGATCTGATATTACGATGCAAGTTCCAAAATTCACTTTCAGATTTATTACAATTGCTTCCAAGGTTCAGAACAGCACCAGGAAGGAGATACTTAAAACTCAGAATTAATTTGCAATCAGATATAGACTACCAGATATATCAATGAGCAGATTACAACACTTACATGCAGCAAATACAATTCTTTCATAAGGCCGATTATAATGTCTCACAGTACAGGTCTGAGTATGAGTGAAGCTTGCAGATTCTAAATATTGTCTGAGTAATACAAGCATACCAAGAACTCCAAACTCAAGACTTGAACAGCAGTACCTAATATGACTTTTCTGAGTGAATATGGTCAAGAAACCAGGTGATAAGAATGCTTAGAAATGATACATGTACAGCTCA
>VDFB02270651.1:777030693-777078440 GCA_007258455.2 Sequoia sempervirens
CAAACCTAGTTGTTAACTTTTGTAACACACTTTCACATTTTTCTAAGCTTAAAATTGATAATTAGGCTTTCTTATGTTTTAATTGGTCACATTTTTGCATCCACATGACTTATTCATGTGTATTTTCAAGAATAAACCCAACAAACATCATTTAAAACTTCAAAATCTTGAAACCCACTTTAAATGCTTAAGGTGGAACTAATTCACCATTCTGGGCAAATGAGTCCCCTTAGGTGGAACCCATTTTTCCAAGGTGGCAAATGAGTCCCCCTTTACTCAAAAATTAAATTTATTTTAAAATTTTAGAAATATTTTTTCTCTAAAATATGAGGATAGCTTGTAGTGTTGTATTTTCGAGAATTATTGCATAATTGTGTATAAATATAAGTTTTTTTCTCTCATTTTCACACCTAGCATTCAAGTATTCAAGCACTTTGTTCACAAGAGTATTTGATCATTCATAAGAGCTTTCAAGGCATTTTAAGGGTAGATTATCAAACTTTCAAGAGCAATTTCAAGTATCAATTTTCATGTCAAAAACTAGTTACATCATGTTGTTTTAAAGCTAAAAATTGTGATGTAGGATTGTGTGATTCAAGTAAGTGCTTCATTCAAGATTAATCAACATCAAGCTAGAGTTCAAGTCCACATCCATTGGAGCCATTAATTACATGTTTGCAACACCCAATTGTTAGGGTTTTGATGATTTACATCATTTCTTGTCCATTCATCATTCTCCTTTCTATTTCATTCTATTTCAAGTGTTTAATTACCAACAAGGGGTTTGACCAAGGCAAAACCCTATCCACCAACCCCACAACATTTTTTTTGTTTTCTTTTGTAGGGGAACAAAAGAGACTAAGCGAGCCCACCAACGAAACCTAAGTTGTCAATGCTTAAAGTGTGGTAGTTAAGCCCAAATCAACTTGTCAAGGTATTTTTCATTAAAAAACAAGGACAACAAAGACAATTAATTGTGAATTACCTACATTTATGAAAGCAAGTATCCCATAAGGCATTGCCCCTTCCTCTAGTCCTACCTCTTCACGAGCTATTACAAATTGAAATATGACATCCTTTGCAATGGGATCAACCACTATGATACCCACTCCTCCAGCTTCTTGTACAACTATCATCTTTAGAGTTTTATTATCCACGAGGCTAGATATTGCATAAACCATCATCTTCCCCTTCCCTTAACTTTTGCAAGATCAAGTGTGTTCTCCAAGCAAAATATGTTATTCAACAAACAACATGAGAAACATTCACTTGAGTTTTTCAATTTCTAGTCAACTCACATTTATGTGATAATAACCTTTCTATGTTTGTTACTAGCCTCCATATTATTTATACTTCACTAGTTACAAGTATAGGCACTAAACTTATCCCTAGTCTGACACTTTCAAATAATCTTTTGTATCGTTGTTAGCCCTAGAATATATCTTATATATTCCTAGAAACTCCCAATAATGCCTTGTGTGCATGCTTTATGTTTTACTTTCAAAGATCAAAACTATCTCATCCATTTTTGTAGAAATAACAATTGTTAAACAAACACTTCATTTTGCAAATCTCAAATTTACATGAGATGTTCTATGCATCTGTGTGGGATTTCGTACTTACCTGATAGAGTAGTAGCTTCCTCTAGATTTAGCAATGCAAAAAACCCTTACTCTTTTTGTGTAATGATGAATTACCTTCCATTTGCTCTGACTCTATCAAAAAACAATACACAATAAACACAATATGTATACCAGTATATTCACAACTTAAATTAATATGTTTTTTCATTGAGTATTAAGTTAACCAACTTGTGAGGAGAGAGCTTTAAGTCAGCAAACTACTAATACTGCAAGCAATCACTCAAAACAAGGTACAGTGGATTAGGTTATACCTTGTAGACAAGGTCATGATTTATTAAAACAAAAGCCCTTGAATTCAACGAGCCCAAAAACCAAAGATATGTATCCTCAACAATCTTTTATTTTCAACATGTCGCCCCTATGTAGTAAATTGTCATATTCAATGAGTGTACAAATGATAAGATGAAATCTACCTCTTGTCCCGTTCAACAAGACCTATGTAATGGATGCAAACCATCCCTTTCTCCATTAGCAGCCTATCTTTATTATTTGCCTATGCTTCCATGCTCCTTTCCTTTTTCCTCTCACCAATTGGAAAGACAGAATAATACTTCTCCTTAATTTTGAAAGCAGAAGAGAAAAGACACATTTTATTCCCTCCATCAATCCAAGTAGATAAAAAAATACAATTGTCCTCCCATGCACATTTTGTAAACCAATACAAGCTCTTATTTATAGGTTCCCATGCATAATAGAGTTCTCCAAGGCCTAAGAAGAAATTCCATCAACATAGGAAGTTCTCTTCAGACAGCTTATGGACTTGTAGGCTGGAACAAAAGTAATGTATCTCCCTGTGAGTGGACTAAAGTGTGTTGTAAGGATGCACTATGTAAAGATTGAGAATATTAAGAGTTTCATGATTATGAATCTTACAAACAACCTTTCGTTTGGTAGCACTCCAAAGAAACTCTAGGAATTAAATAAGCTTAAAATCATGTATATGAGTGGGAACAATTTGTATGGTGAGATAGAACCTAGCATAGGTCTTGGATATATTTGAGAGCTTTCTCTAGGTAACAATATTCTATCAGGAACATTGTTAACTAAGTTGGGTAAGCATTCTTGTAGTTATTGTCTAAGCTCCAACACATGGAGCTCAGTGGTAATAATTTCTCTTGATCCATTCTATTGCTACTCAGAAACATGAAAACTTGATCTTTCTAAATTTGAGTAACAAAAAATAGTTTATACTACAATGAAAAGAGTTAGACAATTGATGTTATTCTCTATTGTAAAGTACCATGCAACCTCATATACAACCTTTCAAAGGTATGAATTCAAATTATAGCTTCTCTTAATCCAAGTTATTTGATTTACCAGACTTCTACTTAACGTCTTAACTCCCAAACTTTTTAACAGGTATTAAATGTGACTATGGTCCACGAGTTACACAACCAAGACCTCAAAAATGTATTCTCTAATTGTAATCAAATGACTTTTGATCTTCATTCAAGTAAATCAACTTGAAGGGAAACACCACCAAGTGGTTTATAGGACACCTACATGACTAAAAATAATAGCAAACTATTGTGGTTGAAGCCAAAACATTTTTAAAAAATAAAGATGCGAGGAGAAAGACCCCTCACTACTTTGTTTGGGAGTGTTGAAGAGCTTAAGGTAATAATTGCCATTTCTTATCAAAGATAAGTGAAATACTATCAACAAAGAGGTCAAGTAAATAACCCTATGGGCATAGGAACGTATGTAATCCATTGGAATTTTTAAAAAGAAGCCTTCCAAGCATCCTTGTTGAAAGATTGGCGTAGAATGTCTATTTCATAAAGTAGCACCAAATTTCATTTCTCCTAAAACCATATCCATTTGTTCCAGATACATATCAAGATTAACATTTGTTTATGAATAAAGCATTACACGCTTAACTATTACTACTATGAGAATAAGTATCCTTCCATTGGGTCATATTTTGGAAATCCTAAAAATATTGTATAGTTGATGACAATGATGTTATATAACAAAGGAAAAAAAATCGAAGGGATGGGATTACATGAGGATACCCACCATCCCACAGAAATCTAGTCATGAATGGGAGTTAATCTCTAATCGATTTATGTTATCATAGCATCTTCTTTCTTGATTGGTTGAATCAAGTAGGAGATATGATGGATTAGAGTGATATTTGTTTCAGTATTGCAGTGAAGATGTGAGCATTCTTCAAATTCTATCATTACCATTCATATTTGGTATGGGTTGTATAATGTGTGGGAATCATGAGTTGCAAGAGGTAAAAAGGAGATCACGAGCCTTTGTATTATGCTATTGTTGCACCTGGGAAGTCAATCACTACCATTATCAATTGTATTTGCACTTCCAACAAATGGTGTGAGGGTTAAAGAGTATAGACACTTTACTAGTGATATCAGAAATTGTCCAAGGGAATTGTGTAAAGCTTGTTGGGTATTTATCTTTGCTATTTTGATCATTAATGTGTAATGTCAGACCATTCCTAGACATAAAAGGTTCATTCCATGATGTTTTTAATGTGTTTGGGTGAAGCCCATTGTGTTTGAAGTTGATGTTTACAGTCCATTTTCAAGTTGGAAAGTTGGGAGTACATTTGTTGTGATTTTTCAGCGAATGACTTGCTGATTGGAGTTTCCAATGTGTTATTATCTTCTTCCAATCTTGTTCGATGAAGTTTTGAGCATATGTGATGAGATATTTATGCCCATATTCATGTTTGGTATGTTGAGCATGTGTTAGTGATCATTCTGGGTTGTTTCTCTTCTTGTTCAAGCCGTAACAATGTGCTTTCAAACCATTGCCAAACCTACAATCAACTTTCTAAACATCCATTTAAGTTCAATTTAGGGACATTACAAAGGTAGTGCTCAGATTCTTATAGTGCTCAACTTGAAGAGAATATGCATATGAAAAGATTAATTTCAAGTCAAAAAGGTAGAGTTTTAGTGTTGAGATAATTCTCAATGAGTTGGTGCTCACACTAGAATTGGCATTTCAATTGTTCAAAGTTGGTGCTTCGAATGAGTTGGTCCTCACGCTGGATTTGGCGTTTTAGTTGTTCGAAGTTGGTGCTTCGAATGAGTTGGTGCTCACTTTTGTAATTTGGACATTGCAGTCTCCTAAGTTGGTGCCCTTTTGAAGATATTGAAAGCAATAGTTTTGCCTTGGGTTTTTACCCAAAAGGGTTTTCCACATGATAATGATGTTCTTGTTGTTGAATGTTTGGGTCTTCTATTTTGATTGTTGGTTGTTAAAGTTAAGTTTTAAAATACCAGTTCACCCCCCATCCATGTTTCCTTATCCATCCTTTTTATGATTGAGAATCCTTGAATCCATCCCAACAACCAACCCATGTAGAGATTGGGTGGAAAGCTACAATAGGAGGCCCAATCCATCCCAACAACCAACCCATGTAGAGAATAGGGAGAAAGCTACAATATGAGGCTCGTAGATTCCCCTTTCTAAGCCCAAGGGCACACACTCACCTGCTTCACCCCAAGTAGCAAAGGTGGGAAAGCTACAATAGGTGGCCCAATCCATCCCAACAACCAACCCATGTAGAGATTGTGGGGAAAGCTACAATAGGAGGCCTGTAATTCCCCTTTATAAGCCCCATGGGCGCACACTCACCCACTTTGCCCCAAGTGGCAAACACATGGGTAACCAACATGGAGTGGCATACTTAGAAAGAAATCTAGTATCTACTCGCCCTAGTGGTATTGAACCCCTCCTCCCCATGGTTGCTTATTGGGAATGAGCAAACTAATGACTAATAGGAATCTAGTTTGACCAACAATTATGTCAGTAAACATATCCAAATTCATAAGAGATTATACATTAATAAACATATCATCATTCATAATAATCATCATAGTGCTTACTACAATAATTGATAAAATATAAGACTACTATATTTTAAGATGCAAATATATTAACAAATGTTGACTTTTGCCCTTGTCTAATGAGTGTGCAGATAAATATATTTAATCTACTCCAATTGCCTTTCTATTCAACCTATTTTTCATATTCATAAGATATTCCTTTAAGAAAAGGATGTTGTTAATAATAGTATAAATAGTATATATAGAGTTATACTATAATAATAATTATATATATATATATTGAATTTATTGTTAATATATTTATTTTTATATTAGTTATATATACACATAACTTTTTAATATTTAATATTTATAGAATTATACTATAATAATTACAATTATAATAATATTAAAAAGTTAATATTTATATGTATATTTTTAGTATTGATGTTATTTATTTATTTGCATTTCAATATTTGGGTTTTATAATATTTTAGTGTTGCAATTTCAAAGGAAAGACATGAGAGTTGTTATGAAGAAATATGAGTAAGGTTCTTTGAACATGTAGTTGTCAATGGAAGAGGAAAAATGAGGAATTTCAGTAACATGATCACCATTGCAAACTATGTATGTTTCATGCCATAGTCTAAATAAGTAGAATTTTAGATAAATCAAATGCTAGAGCAAGTTCATACATATAATGCAAAAAATCAATTTGATTGTTATAGCAACATATTTTAGATAAATTGAATGCTAGAGCAAGTTCATACATGTAATGTATCGAAACCACTCTCTCCAAGGACTAGATCCCTAAACCCTATCATGACTGCCCCCTCTGAGAGATTGTTCCCCGACTGATATCATGACTACCCCTTCCACTATCATTTGATATCATGACTGCCCCCCTCACTATCATTTGAACCGCTCTCTCCAAGGACCAGATCCCTAAACCCTAAATTTCTTCAAATCTTTTGGTTTTAGCAACAACTCGACACAATCAGAGGCCTTAGATCTCTCCAGTGCATATGCGGCCACAAACAATCCTTCTCCAACCATCTTCACCCCTACATTTCCCACTTCCTTAACTAGATCCTCACAAGACAAATTGATTTTCAATTATGATATTCAATTCTTATAATTATTTGATATTTACAAAGAAAATGTTTTAAGCAATACCTCAAACATTTCCGCTTCTTTTGAAATCTTATCTATAATGTCAAAAGCAAGTCGGAATCCAACAAAAAGGAGGTAGACGCGTCTTCTGCTAGAGCCTACAATAATGAGCACACCTTGATCCTCTCTAGCAGATAATCAATGAAGGTGATGAGTTGATCGAATTGATCAATTGGATTGTATGATTTACCTTCATGGATTTGACGAAAGGAGGGTTTGTCATGAGAAGGGCTCCTCACATTTGGCTGAGAAGTCCATTTCTTACAATCAAATTCATAAACATTGAATGGAGGTGGCAGATACCTAATATAAATGGAGAAGTGCAATGAAAGAGGAAATGTGCATATTTAAGGCCAATTTTCTGCATATGAAATGAAAATGTTTCTCAGGTTATGGTTCCATGGACCAAGGCTTACTAAAATTTCCAAAATTTAATAGCTTTTTCTTAAGCTAGAGGTTTTATGGGTTTTTATTAAAAGTAAATATAATGGAAAACATACCTCTTCAAACTAAAAGGTGCTTAATGACTTTTCTCAACAAGCTTCAAGCTTCAAATTAATTATGTCTATTCAAAAAATATTATTGTGTAGTTGTAATTTTTTATTGTTTCATTATTCATTTTATTTATATAAATAGAAGTTTAAAAAAATTCATTCAAATTTGAGATATTATTTTTTATTACAATTATTTATAAATATTAAATAGTTTAATGGTCAAAAGTTAGTCTAATAATTATTTATTATTTTGAGCATGGAAAAAATATAAAATTGATATTATTAGTTTTATTATTGGATGCTTTTTTTATTTTTATTTTGACCCAAAAAAGAATTATCAATACCTACCTTTAGCTAGATATTCTTGCATCCAGCCATACCAGCCATATGGATTCGATAGTAAGTGCATTGAAAATTGTAATTTTCTTAAATTTAAGAATGGCAATGTAAACTTTGTCCGATTTTTTTTTTATAAATTATTTTGATGTGTTTTGCAATTTGTTCTAATTTTCTAAAATACTTAGGTTTTATTTCAAAAATCAAAAATCTTATTTTTTATTGTAATATTCAAGTTCCACTGAAAATATTAGGAATAAAACTAGGGTTTGTGATAAAAGTATTTGGAGACATTTCAAACAATGTGCTAATGAAAGAACACTAATGTTTACCCATAATGCTAACATATATTCAATAATGCTAATATCAATCTAAAGGATATGCCTAAAGACTATGTTACCGGGTTCTTCATTTTTGCTCGGTGTGCATGCTCCTAGAGCGTTTGGGCAGGGGTCCTTGTTGGGTGCTAGCCCCAGGTTCTTTGTGGGTCCTTCTTGGACGCTCCCAAGGATCTACCAAGCAAAAAATGTTAAATTGAATCATCCTTTTTTGTTGCAATAGTTTGTGCTCTATTTTAGATTGGGTTTCAAATTAATTTCAAAGGTATGATTTCATTATTAGCTTCTTAAATGTTACTTGTCAATTTAGTGGATTTATAAAATATTTATTTCAATATAAACATTAACATTAATCCAATATCGTTATAACTAGATGGTTAATCATCAAATCCCTATTATCATTGTAAGTTTGTAACTGTAATGATTTTCACTTGAATCACGACTTTAGACATATATGATATATGACATAATATTGAAATTTGAACTATCAATTGGAATTTATCTTTATCACTACCATTGATCAATGATTCAATGATGAATTGATGACTGATGATTGATGAAGTATACTATATCATACTATCAAATGTATTTACAATTTTATATATTTTTATTTTTTTGCACATGTATATATAGCCGTACCCAAACGTACCATATTTTAGGAAAAAAATGTCATATCGACGTACCCATATCACGTACCTGTGCTTGATCCCGTACCAGAACAGGGAACTTAGCCTAGATGAATCTGAAACTCTATCTCCTTAATTTTTGATTAAAAGCAAAGACCAACAACATCTACTTTCAGTAAATTGCACACATACAAAAAGCACTTTGAATCAAGAAAGGGCTTAAGGTTGTATTGAGTCATAGTAGGTTTTCATTACAATAAAAAAGGGAGAAGAATTTGAGGCAACGCAGATTAACGTTCAAATTCTAGAGCTACCTTCAACAATGGAAGACAAGAAGACAATAGGATACAAATGCATCCCCGAAGGTTGGTAAGTTAAAGTTGGTTGCTAAGAAGAGTGTTGGTGTATTTTCTATGATTGAGCCTAGAAGGAAACTGTTGATTATATTCCCTAGTTTTATGTTTCCTACTACAACTCCTTCCAAATCCCATTCTCCATTGCCTATTATAACAAGAGTTACATTGCAGCGTAGTTCCTGCCAAGTGCTAGTAGGAAACTTTTAAGAAATTGGAAATTGTTAAGAAAACTAAACATATGATCATGATCTTTGTTCATAGAAGAGCAACACGACTATAGGTAATTAGATCCTGGTTAATACTGAGTTTAATGACTGTAATTTTCATGTTATGTGCCATGATTTTCATGGTGGTATGTTCATACCATTAGCCAGCCTACTGAATGTAAGCATATGACAAAAATACCAAGCTTTTCTATGCATAGTTATAAAAACAACCCAGTGGAAGTCTGGATTTACCAAGCATTCACTAGCAAGGACATTTAGGCCTGAAAAAGGTGGAGGCCACCAAATGGGTAAATGCCTCAGTTAATGAATTTATAACCCTACCAAAATAGGATTGAATGGAACATAAACCTTAAAAGGGGTCAAATTGTATCTTTCACTCACACTTAGTGCTAGTTGTAAAGAGAAAGAAACTAACATCATTATAATGTTCCCATGAATTGATACATTAACAATGGCTCAGCGTAACAAGACAAAAAAATATAGAACCTTCATTGTCAATATTTTATACAAACAAATAACTACTTGGCTAGTTTTGCTAATGCAAAAATTTACAAACAACTAGCAGATATGTTTCATGAAATGCTTGCAAGTGGGTGTTAGGTGAGGGTGGAGATATTTAATATAAAAGATAAAAGTTTTTAGTAGTATGTTTTTTCCAGTGTTCCACGGGGACGCGTCCCCCCCGAAAAACCACGCGCACTCGAGACTAGGACGTTTCCGAGATGGGGAGACGCCTGGGAAATGTCCCTCCGCCGTCCCCAAGTACCCCCTCCGTCCGCCCGTCGTCTCCTCCTGAAGGGAGACGTTTCCCTGAAGTTTCTGGTAGGGAGACGCCATGGAAACTCAGAAACGTCTCTTCAAAAATGAATTTATTGTGTTAAAAAATTTAAAAAGTAAAAAACATCGTTTATATTTTATAACCTAAGTTTTATACTTTTATTTGATGAATTTTTTTGTTTTGAGTCTTCATCGTGCGACTGAGCTTGGAGATTTGTGTTTGGAGTTTGGAGGTCAAATTTTACAGTGGCAGGGTTTTTTCGACTAGTGCATTCAACTCCGGAGTTGAGGTATTTCATTTTTCTAAGTTTTATTTTGCTAGTTTTTTCTCCACCCTTCATTTTGGATCGCGACTTCATGTATGCAAAATGTGGAAGCATTGCAACAGGGCCGCACAGTTTTTGTGAGGCGTCATAGAGATGTCCGCTCATGGAATGCAATGGTCGCAAGGCTTGCAGAAGCCGTGTGCGGCTTCTGCAAACCCCACAACCATTGCATTCCATGAGCGGACATCTCTATGGCGCCTCCAGTCAAAAACGACGCCAATGCTTCCCAATTGTGCCTAGCACTGCATTGCCAGTGCTTCCACATTTTGCATACATAGGAAAATTGAATAAAATAAAATTATTATTATTAATTTTAATTTTTAAATGGAATGCAATGATTGCAGGATATGCAATTGTTGTTGCACTGCAACAACAATTGCATATCCTGCAATCATTGCATTCCATTTGAATTGAGATGAAATCTCTTTGAGCCTTGAAGTTGAGGCACACTGTCAAAAAGTTCACGTCTCGTCTATGCTTCCACATTTTGGCATTTTGCATACATGTCTACAAGGCGGCTTCTGCAAGCCCCGCGACCATTGCATTCCATGAGTGGACATCTCTATGGCGCCTCCAGTCAAAAACGACGCCAGTGCTTCCACATTGTGCCCAACACTGCATTGCCAGTGCTTCCACATTTTGCATACACAGGAAAATTGAATAAAATAAAATTATTATTATTAATTTTAATTTTTAAATGGAATGCAATGATTGTAGGATATGCAGTTGTTGCACTGCAACAGCAATTGCATATCCTGCAATCATTGCATTCCATTTGAATTGAGATGAAATTTCTTTGAGCCTTGAAGTTGAGGCACACTGTCAAAAAGTTTACATGTCTCGTCTATGCTTCCACATTTTGGCATTTTGCATACATGTCTACAGGGCAGTTGCAACTACAACATCTGACAAAATTCCTCTCTAGTCTATACTCAGATACTATCATACTATCAAAAAGTTCACAACTTCACACTCACAAGCATTACATATCCTAAAGGCTGAAAGTTTCTAAAGCCTCTTTAGCAAATCCATTTTGTGCATATCCTCCAATCATTGCATTCCATTAGATGACATCTCTTTGAGGCACACTGTCAATTTAAAATTTAAAAGTTAAAAACTTAAAAGTTAAAACTTTGAAATGGAAACATCATATTGTTTTTTTATTTTCATGATTTCATCTTTTGCAATAAATTATAGAGGTTTGATTTTGTTTTTAAATATTTTTTGCAGCCTCATTTGACATTATCATAATGAGTTCAATCAATAGAAGTGGCGATGAGGTTGAGGGTGAGGAGGTTGAAGCAGAAATTGGAAGTGGAAGTGGAAGTGAAAATGAATCTGATGATTCAGATTTTCAAATAGAACCAGACGAGGGTGAACATGACTCAAATACTCAGACTCAAGTTGATGCAGGTTCTATTGAGAGTAGAAAAGTCAAAGATAAATGCCCTTCAAGAATCCTCCAAAGATATGCCAAGGGCCCCTTTGATCCAAAATCACCATTAAAACAATTTGCAACTAAGATGTCGAAACAGCCTGGGTCACGTGGGGGCACTAGAAAGTGGGTGTGCCACCTTTGTCATCTTGACTGGTTTGGGAGCATTACTAGAACTAATGTTCACTTTCTTCTTATTCGAGGCAAAGGTGTAGATGTTTGTAAGAAGGTGGAAAACAATATAAAGTATAAAGCTGAAATTTTAAAATTATGGGGTTCGAATGAGGAAGCAACACCTATAGCAGCTACATTGGCACATAGGAGTAAGGCTGATCAGATTGCAGTAGTTTCTACTTCTACTTTGCAGAGTCAAAGGCCACCAAATCCATTCAGTTCATGTGTAGGAGATCCTAAGGGGAAACATAAAGTGGCATCTTCAAGTTCACAACCATTGGCAGATTTATTCAATGCACAAGCAAAGGATGAGACAGATGATGCTATTGGAAAATTCTTCTTTGCCAATGGCATTTCATTCCATGTGGCTTGCTCTCCTTATTACAAGGAAGCTATGTCAAAGGTAATAAGGGCGGGACCATCATATGTGCCACCAGGGGAAACTAAATTGAGGACAACAATCTTGGATCAAAACTATTCCAAGATTAATATTTTGATGGAGAAGATGAAGAGAACCTAGGTCTCAAGTGGATGCAGCATAGTCATGGATGGGTGGTCGGACATTAGGAATCGTACACTCATCAACATCATGGTCACATCTACAGCGGGCCCTTATTTCCTTAGGGCTATTGATTGTTCAAGGCATAGCAAGGATGCTCATTATCAATTCCAGATTCTCAAGGATGCCATAGAGGAGGTTGGGCCACAGAATGTGGTGCAGGTAGTGACAGATGCGGCCCATGTGTGTAGAGTCGCAAGGAAGTTGGTTGAGGCAGCCTATAGACACGTTTGGTGGACTCCTTGTTGTGTGCATGCTATGAATAATGCCCTTAAGGACATGGGTAAAATCAGCTGGATCAAATCAATTGTGAGTGATGCTAGAGATGTGCAGATGTTTATCTGCAACCACCATACTTCACATGCACTTTTCAAAACCTTCTCCAAGAAGGAATTCCTGAAACCTATAGAGACTCAGTATACATCATACTTTATTCTCTTGGAGAGGATGCTTGAGTTGCAAGAGCCATTGCAAGTAATGGTAATGACAATAGAGTGGAACCGATGGCCTGAGTTGAAGACACAGAAGGGGTTGAGGGTTAAGGAGGTGGTGAAGAATGATGTCTTTTGGGCTAATGCCACATATATTGTCTCTGTCATTGATCCAGTCTTCAAAGTTCTTAGATTTGGGGACTCTAATGCACCTTCCCTTGGAGAGGTATACGAGTGCATTGATTCCATGCTTGATCAAATGAAGGCTAAAGTGCGAGAGAAGGACCCCACAATGCAATTCTACACCGAGCACATTTATCCAATCGTTCAGCATAGATGGGAGAAGCTCAACACTCCCTTACACATGGCTGCCTATGCATTGAACCCGAAGTGGTATGTGCCACGTCCCGGTAAAATAACACCTATAGAGGATGCTGAGGTGAAGGAAGGGTTCATGAAGGCCATTGACAGAATGTATGATCCTATAAAGGCTAGCTTGCTTCGTACCAAGTGGACAAAATTTGCCACTCTTTGGGGATATTCAGAGGCCGCCAAGGTAGATTTGGAGACTATGTCAGAGGAGGACCCCAAGTTGTGGTGGACTATGCATGGGCCTAGATCTTTGATTACTACTCTAGCCATTTGTTTGTTGTCCCAGGTTTCTAGTTCTTCTGCTACTGAGAGGAACTGGTCCACTTATAGCTTCATCCACTCTGTTAAGAGGAACAGGCTTACTTCTAGGACGACAGAGAAGCTTGTGGTTGTACATAGTGCCTTACGTCTAGTTGACCGCAACACAACTACATACAAGGAGAGTCCAGCAGCCAGATGGGATGTAGAGCTAGAAGAGTCATCACAGATAGATGATGATCCTACAGAGACAGGGCTGGTTGGTATTGGTTTAGATGAGCTTCAGCATGTGGAGTCTAGCAGTTCTAGTGATGAAGAGATTGGCATGGAGCTTGGAGATGATTAGATCATTAGCGGCATCAGGCCATTAGCTTGGAGCCATTTACTATTAGTATTTACTATTTTCAGTATTTTGTTACTTGTACTCTGTTTTTGAAGTTTGAAGTTTGAACATTGATAATACAGTGATACTTGATTGTAATTATCAAATTATGATTCATGAATCATGATTATGAAACTCAAATTATGAAACATATAGTTCTTGTTGCATTTTCCAATGTCAATGAAATATTGAAATGATATATTATTGCAATGTGTTATTGTTTTTAGAGTTTAGACAATTAAATTATTAATCTTTTAAGTTTTAATTTTCAAGTACTATATGTATTTTAGGGCCACCCCCTCCGCCGCCCCCCCGCCGTCATCCCCCCGTCGTCCCCCTCACGTCCCCCAATTTAGGCCCCCCGTCTCCCATCCCGGACACACGTCCCCCGCCGTCCCCCCATCCCCGTCCCCAAAACTCCATAGAACATTGGTTTTTTCCCACTAAATCCATCCCTATAATCACCCTTTTAAAACTTGTTACATAATATGCCAATTGTGTTGCTTAAAATAATAATTCTTTAAAAATGGCAAAATCTGGTATTCTGTAATCACCCACGTTAATTGACAATAACTCTTTAAAAATGGAAAAATCCGGTAGTCTGTAATCACCCACGTTAATTGTCATTCATACTCATAAAAGAAGTAAAACTATGTCAACAACAATCATCTAACTGAAAAAATATAAATGATCTATTTTCAACACATTTTTGAATAAACGCATAAATTTGTATTTTATTACTTTGTTGCAGTTGTGTACAAACATACCCGATCTGAAAGTAATGGGTGATCTTTCAAACCAGGGCAAATAGATTCAAACAAACAAATATAATTTCTTAAAATGATTTTTTACTCTAATAAACTGAGCTTCAGCTCTTACACACACAGAAATGCCATTACAACTTCTTACAGCTCTGAGAGCTACTAATCCATGACAAACATTTAACTTCTAACACCTGGACTCTTAAAAGAATGAGTGCTAACAAAACAGATTTAGAAATATATAGAAATCCTAGCAGCTACGGTGTACATAAAATGATATATTTCTTATCACCCATAAAGCATGTGAAACCTGTATAGGAGTTAATGTAAAATCTATTCAATTATTTCAAAATCTTACTTCAGAATTTTCTTTTAATGCTGGGACTGATTGCAATCCAATACTGATACGAAGAGGACAAGTTTAGCTGGAGAATTTAATGAAGCTGGTGAGATTATATTTCCAACACCAGCCTGTGCCAAAACGGGAGCGTTGGAATAGGGTTTAGGTATCTTTAAAAGAGTAAAGGATATGCGACTTTTATCAGATGTAGTTGGATATGCACAAAACAAATTTTTGGAAAAGGCTTTAGAAATGTTCATTTCAAGCAAACGCAATTGGCCAGTGTGAAGCCAGCCTCTACAACCTTTACTGGCATCCTCCCAGCCTGCACCAAATTGAGAGCTTTGGAGCAACGTATGGACATCCATCAAAGCATAAAGGATAGAGGAATTTTGTCAGATGTTATAGTTGCTACTGCTCTGGTAGATGTGCATGCAAAAAGTTAAAGACATAGACGAGGCATTTAACTGTTCGATAGGTCGTGAGAGTTAAAAGATAAATCCTAAGAAATGCTTGTGGGTGCTAATTTTGTCATAAGGAGTTGCATACCTATTATGGTAAAAGAATGTATGTCATTAGTATGTATGAAATAGAAAAGGGAAAAAAATAATAATTGACCTTTTTACCTATGAAAATAAAATTATCTTATAATATTTAAAAATATATGTATTAATTATTATATATAATTATTTATTTACACTGATTTGTAATAACAATTTGTATCTTTGAAATTTCTTCATACTTTTTCTGTTTGGATTTCATGTGCTTATTCAGAATTGTTTGTTTGAAAAATTAAAATCTAATATACTACTATAACTTATATTTTTTCATCCATACAAAATAAAACTTAACCGGCATCTGTATTTCTGAAGGCCTCTTATATGAGAGGCTCGCAGCTAACCGCTGCGTTGTGGGGTCATCCCCTCAACAGTTTATGACTTTACTGTGAATAAAATTGTTCACTTACCTTTATTTATTAAATAATTTACTCTTTTATATTTTCAAAATTAAAAAGAAGATTTTATTTATTAAATAATTTACTCTTTTATATTTTCAAAATTAAAAAGAAGATTTCAGAAACATAAGTAGTTTATGGTGCCTGCAGTAACATAAATAGGTTATCCTCTGAAAAAAGATTTAACGACTGGAAAAAGTTTAGAGCATGCCTGTACGTGAACAGGAGTGCAGAGAGTGGGAAGTGGATGATATAATATAATTACAAGAAAGTATCTAGTTCCACATTTATCCACCATTATGCCATAATATTTATTACCAGAAAACAGCAGTAGTATCTTAGGTATAGATAGTATTACGCGGCTACGCCATAATTTGTTTAGTACAGCATGGCAGTTGGCATGTAATGATGTTCCTGAGGTGAATAAACATTGATTTAAATGTTTTGTTTGTCTATAAATGCTCTGAATAAATACTTGTCCACTTACTAATTGTGCACTGTAACTTCTAGATTATTGGATATGATGTCTATCAGAAAAATAATAAAAGCAATAAAAACAAATTTGCTAGAGTGAATCTCGCTGTTTCCAGTACATCCTCGTTGAGGGAATCAAATTTGTCAAAATCTGTAACCAAAACTCGTCTTTTAATTTTAGGCCTGGCTTTTGAGAGCAGAAAAAGCTTCTCTTCTTCCAAATGCTTATGTTTTAACACGCTTTCAATCTTTCATACTTTTTATGTAGTTTGCAAATTTGTTAAAAAATCTATACATTAGTTTGGTGCAGTTCCAATCTTTATGGCTTGTTAACTTTCCAAATAATATGGAGGCGAGTAAGAAACATAGAAAGCTTATTATCACATAAATGTGAGCTGACTAGAAACTGAAAAACTCAAGTGAATGCTTCTCATGTCGTTTGCTGCCTAACATCTTCTGCCTGGACAACACACTTGATCCTGCAAAAGTTAAGGGGAAGATAGTGGTGTGTGCAATTTCTAGCCTAATTGACAATAAAGGGCGTAGCTGTAAGAGAAACTGGTGGAGTGGGTATCATAGTGGTCGATCCCATTGCAAAGGATGTTGTATTTCAATTTGTAATAGCTTGAGCAGATGCAGGACTAGAGGAAGGGCAAAGCCTTATGGCATACTTGCTCTCAGAAAAGTAGGTAATTCACAATTCATTCTGTCTTTGTTCCCCTTGTTTTTAATGACAAATACCTTTGACGAGCTGAGCTGGGCTTAACGCTTAGGTGGCGTTGGTGTGCCCGCTTAGCCTATTCTGTTCCCCTGCCCATTTCTATTCCAGTAAACACTCAAAACTCAAACACTGCTCCTGTGCAGCTGCAGAAGTTTGATGAATCAGCTCATTATCTATGTAGGTCCTTCTTGGGCACTCCCAGAGCACTCTCAGGGCACTCCCAAAGTGCTGCCAGGAAGAAAATGTTAATTTGAATCATCCTTTTTTGTTGCAGTAGTTGGTGATCTGTTTTAGCTTGGGTTTCAAATTAATTTCAAAGGTATTATTTCATTATCAGCTTCTTAAATGTTGCTCGTCAATTTAGTGGATTTATAAAATATTTATTTCAATATAAACATTAACATTAATCCAATATTCTAATAATTAGATGGTTTATCATCAGATCACTATTATCATTGTAAGTTTGTAATTGTAATGATCTTCATTTGAATCATGACTTTAGACATATATGATATATGACATAATATTGAAATTTGAACTATCAATTGGCATTTATCTTTAATGATGAATTGATGACTGATGATTGACGAAGTATACTATATCATACTATCAAATGTATTTACAATTTTGTATATTTTAACTTTTTTGCACTATATATATATATATAGTAGTACCCAAACATACCGTATTTTAAGAAAAAAAAATTTGTATCCTGTACCTGTGCCCGGTCCCGTACCAGAACCGGCAACCTAGCCTAAAGACCTTCCACATGATGAATGTGAAACTCTATCTCCTTAATTTGTGACTAAAAACAAAGATCAGCAACCTCTACTTTCAGTAAATTGCACACATACAAAAAGCACTTTGAATCAAGAAAGGGCTTAAGGTTGTATTGAGTCATAGTAGGTTTTCATTACAATTAAAAAAGCGAGAAGAATTTGAGCCAACGCAGATTAAACCTCCAACAATGGAAGAAGAGAAGACGAGAGGATACAAATGCATCCCCGAAGGTTGGTAAGTTAAAAGTTGGTTGCTAAGAAGAGCGTTGGTATTTTTTCTATGATTAAGCCTAGAAGGAAACTCTTGATTATATTCCCTGATCCTATGTTTCCTACTACAACTCCTTCCAAATCCCCTTCTCCATTGCCTATTATAACAAGAGCTGCAGTGCAGCGTAGTTCCTGCAAAGTGTTCGCAGGAAACTTTTAAGAAATTGGAAATTGTTAAGAAAACTAAACATATGATCATGATCTCTGTTCATAGAAGAGCAGCACGACTATAGGTAATTAGATCCTGGTTAATACTGAGTTTAATGACTGTAATTTTCATGTTATGTGCCAGATTTTCACTTAATAGTAATTTTATAATTTCATATTTTATTTACACTAAAAAGTGATTAAGTTTTTTGTAATTAATATTTATAATATTTTAAAAATAGATTAATAGTTATAATCTTATTTTAAATGTTAATTATAGATATCTTTTGAGTGCAAGTAATTTTTTTTTTTTTTAATTGAAGTTTTCATATATCTATGTGAAGAATTTTTTCTTTTCTTTGAAGACCATCTAAGTTAATTTAATAATATACATATAAATAAACACACCTTAATCTAGACTACTAAACAAATAAGTTGAGGGCATTGATATTATGAATTATTAATGAAATAAAAAATATAATAATGGTATGTAGTATGATAGATAAAGATGTGATCCAGGTCAATGTTATGAAATCTTAAGTTTAATTGGAGCTCTAATATAGAATCTCACATTAATCTTAGGATCAAAATATTTCTTTCATTATGCAAGGTTGAGTTTACAATCATAAATCTGTCTTTACTTTCTTTACCAAAAATAGAGAAAAACGTGTAAAAGACCTAAGAACCTAAGAAAAGTGTTTTAAATATGTAGAGAGTATGAGATTTCACTTAATGTCAAGAGTATATTTTATGTGTTACCAAAGGCAAGCTCTTGTCATTGATATCTAAAGAAGAGTATTTTTATAGAAATCAATATAATTAAAACCATTCTTAAGATTCCTCTTCTTGGAAAAAAGAAAAAACATAAATCAATTTTTTTGGAAGATAAATTTATTTAGAAGTTTCTGCAAGGATTTTTCAAGATTTTTCATCCTTTAAATAACATGTAGAAAAGATATAATAGTGCAATTTGAATCAAATTAACAAGGAGCTTCATCTCCAAAGCATTACCACCCTTAGGTACCCAGAAAGTATAACCATCATATGTAGACACAACAGTCTTCTTCTCTACTCCATCTAATGGCAAGGATGAAGAATTTGGAGCCCTTTCTTAAGACTTCATAGAAGCACTATTACACTGAACCGTGCATGCATCCAACTTATACATGGTGCCAATCTAAACGCCCTTAACAAGCACCATAGAACCTCTAGTCATCTTATATCCACAACTTGAAAAATAACCCGCACTCTCACATGGCTCACGTTGCTCACTAAAAGTAGGTTCCATGCCAAACCAAAGATATGTAGTACACCATCAACCCCCTCACTCTACCATCAAGAAATTGAATCCTAACTCTTCCACGACCAACTTGATCTTCAAGTGAGTCATCACCCAGATACACCTTCCCACCATCATACTCTTCATACTTTGATAACCAACCTCTGAAAGAGGTCATGTGGAAAAATGCACCTAAGTCAATCAACCACACATCTTCCAATGCATGTGTTGCCAAGGCTACGACAAATGCATTTGCTCCTTCATATGAGAATTCAAAATCAAAGGACTTATTTTTCTTTTTCTTCTATTTGCAACCCTTTTTGAAATGACCAGATTCACCATAGTTCTAGCATTTATCCTTGGAATTTTTACTAGGAGACTTAAATCTCCCTAGAGACATAGACTTATACTTCTTGTCCTTTTTCTTTTCTTTCTCTTTCAATATACTATGAATAGATATGACCTCCTTGGCCATCTCAGAAGATTTCCTCTGCTTCTCCTCAGATGACAACAAAGAAACCACATGTTCCATCTTGAAAGTGGTTGTTTTAATTCCAATAGCCATCACCAGGTGGCCCCATGAATATGGAAAAGAACATAACAAAAGCCTGTAATAATGCCCATCATCAATATTTACACCAATAGAACCCAGTTGAGCAACAATCATATTAAATGTATTCAAGTGATCAATAACTAATCCTTCTTCCTCCATCCTCCAAGAATAATTATTTCTTAGGAATAGCTTATTTAACAAGGATTTCCCTTGATAAACATCACCAAGCTTCTCCCAAAGCTCACCTATAGTCTTCTCATGGACATTCAAGAGCACAAAATCAAGCAAACACAGTCTTATCGAACCCTTAGCTTTACGATCCATTAGGTTTCAATCTTCTTATGAGATTGTTGTTGGTTTTATACTAGATATTGTAGTCCATAGATCTCTATCTACAAACATATCATCCATTTTAAGTTTCCATAACTCAAAAATGTTTCCATTGAATTTCTCCATCTTTATTCTTTCAAATGTGTTTACCATTTTAAATCTATAACAATAATACAAAGCCCTCTCTATAAGAAATCCCATTGAATCTAGATCAGAACAAAAAACCCTTCAAACCCAACAAGGATAAAAAAGTTGGCCAGGCTCTGATACCAACTGAAAGGAAAGTTGAGTACAAAAACAATTCCCTAATACAAATCAATTAGGAGATGGTTGTAAAAATTTGTTTCAAATCTTTCCACTTTTACAAATAACATTCAAGATTGCATGTATTCATCAAGTTATTTCAAATTTAAAGCATTAAACCACAACAAAAAAAAATTATGTGGGAAAACCATTTTGAAAAAAAACCCACACCAAACCACAGATCAATTGTAATATTGTACTAAATTGTTACAAAACAATTCTCATATTCTATTCTTTTGCAGGTGTTGATTCACTGTGATATGAGTTATAAAGTGAATATGACATCATAGCAATATATAGATTTATAATCTCTCTACATTATATCAAATTCACAAAGGCATTAATATATGCTTCTCATACATGGATGTCCAACATTACCATTTGTCAATTGTTGAGTCTCTGCATGCATACAAATTAAAACTGATAACATGCACGAATCCTATGTGACCTGATTAGTAATCTATCAAAGATGTACATACATGCAACAACATGTAAGCACATGCAAGGCTTGTAGCTCTAAAAAATAAGTAGCCTCACATGCTAGGAATCTCATAGATAAAATCAACTCAACTACCAAATTAGAAGTCAACCACAACTCTTAGTCACTCCCAGTGACGGCTCAATCTTTGCTAAGCAACTTTCCCTTCCAAGCTTCAGTCAATAAGTCAAACTAATGCCACATGGCATCATGGTGCTCATCCTTGAGGTTTTTACAATTCTCATGCTCAAATGAGTGTCTAGGTGATAAGTGTCACCCTTCCTTGCTTCCACTTTATTGACAAGGTCCTAATGAAAGGGGACTTTAGGCTTAAATATTAGTCCTCTCTAGATAAAGTAAGAAAAAGTTATATCTTTATTTTTTTTTGTTAACCCCATTTATTAAGACTGGGTTTTCATGCTTTCCTTTGAATCAACTACATGCTAAGATGTGTCTCTAAAGCCAATAGTGTGAAACCACGCATATATGCATTTTAATTATTTATATCTTTCACATTCTCTTATCATGTAGATAATATTGGGACACAACTCATTATCTATTTATATTCAAAATTTGAACAAATCCTTTTATTGCTATTTTGTAATTCCTTCACCTCCACATCATTGGTCACTAAATCTTGTAGTAGTTCTAAGCCTACTAATGAGTAAAGGACTTAACAATTCTATAAATAACTCTCCACATCCATCACTATTAGGAAATTTAAGAATTGTAGCAAGAAAATTTCTTAATTTCCTCCTTTGTAGGTTTGCAACCACAAAAGTCTATTCTTGAAGCCAAGTTGTTGAAGTTTATGTAAGTGTAGTGTAACACAATCACTTCTTCTAGTTTGATCTCATTAGGTATTTTCATGAAAGCATGCCAACATGTGCACTATTATACAAAGGTGATCTTGAAATTGTATGAAAATGTACCTACCATATATTAAAAATTAATTTAGATTGTTGCTCTTACTAGGTGCACTAGAGAATTGTTATTGATTAGTCAACATCTCAGAATGAGAGTGATCTTATGTCCTATGAAGTAATGTGTCAAGAAATGTTAGCACCCACCATAATTGATACATCATTATCCTATGGTAAAGTCTTCTAATCTATAACATTTAGACCCTCTACTAATTAGCTTTACTATATATTTCTCCATATTTTGCATTCTCTAAATATAGGCCATATCTAACTACAACTCTACACGATTGAATTATAATTTGGATTTTTTTACTTATCCTAATTTATGATCTTTGCATGATTGAATAGAGATTTATTTATTGTTACTAAACCTTTTTGGTTGTAGAAGACCATCCATTAAAAGTGTCAACTTTATAACTACTAGCATTTATGTTGTGCAACTATGTTGGGTGAAGATTCTACAAAATGAAAAAAAAACTAAAATTTATCATTAAAAAAATATATCTTGTTTGTTTGTACCTATTTGCATGACTTATCCATGTATCCTCTTGAATTTCACCGAGGCAATCTTGACAATTAAAAATAGTTTTTATACTTGCATAACCTAAAGATTGAATGCTCATACAATTTCATGATCTTGGGAATAAAAAATAATCATCTCTTCCTCTTTCTAAATTTTAGTTATCTTGGATTAGATTCCATCACCAAGCATTCATGTGGATCCATGTGTTACAATGTGGTATATAAATCCAGGGATTATAATTGGGAGACTCTGTATACATAATTAATTTGTCATTTTTGGCACAAAAATATTCAAGAGAACAAAGAGAAGCAAGGATAGATTTGAACCTAATGGCATGCCTTAGATAGACATCCTAACTACATGGAATCAAGGTCCTCATGTACCTTTAGATATAGATAGGACTTAATTGAGCCCATACAACCCTAGCTTAGGGAACCTTTTGATCCTTTGGTCCTTGTGACGCACTAGTGAGTAGTTAGCCCTAGGAAGTTAGCATCAACATTTGGAAATAGAATAGTGGGCTATAGATACAATCCTAATATTCCATAGTTAATGCTCTAAGATATTGGGCTAATAGTGTTTATGACCAAGTTCAAATAGTACTAGTGGGCTCACAAGCCAAACACTCAACTAGCATAGTTCACATAAAGGAAGCGTAAAAACTAGAAAATAACCTTGACACGTACTTTCACCATACACTAGATAGTGAGTTATATCTTCCTTACCAACTCCATGATTATAAAGTGTAAACAACTTTCATCATAAGTTAATAGCCTACTAACAAAGAAGAAAGATATGTCACAAAACTTGGTAAGAATGTCAACCATGAAAACTAAGACTATCTCATCAAGGGTAAGAGTGTCATAAATGCTAGTGTGAAGACTAAGATCATTTCATGTAAAAATATACAATTTTACTCTTATAGGATAGTAATCACTAATTAGATAGTCCTACATCATGTAAGAGGCTTTTCGTGATAATTTAACATCAATTAAAAATTCATACCACACATATAGAGGAGATACTCCCAAAATGCATCTAGTATTGCTAAGATAAGCTTATCCTTAAGTCAAATTATTGTCATGAATAAAAGATGCAATTTCCCTTGTTTGATTTTAATGAGTGTGTTAAGCTATAAAATAAATTTCAAAGTTGTTTCAATGATAAGGTCCTCATCTTAGTAATGAAGGATGTCAATACATAGTAATATTCATGATTTTTATGTACCTTAAAGCATAGACTTGTAGCTTATGTTCTCATTGATTGCTATAAAACCACCTTGAAGAATATTAAAGAAAGGAATTTGGTTTGTTAGAAAATATCATAGTACTACTATGGATAGTCCCATCCTTCTAAGGAAGACCCTAAGTCATATAGTATCATTGAAATCTATGAGGAAATCAAGATGAAGTTTTGAAGAATTGTAGATGAGGACAATCACATGAGTGATGACAATCATGGTATTAGAAAGACAATTAAGTGACTCAATTCAACAAGTCTTAATGCCATAGCATTGTGTAAACTACACAATACATTATCCCAAGGCTATTGCATAGCCATAATCATGTAATAGACATAGTTACTCATATGGTCACAATAATCATGATTGTCCAAGTAATCATAAAAACATTATTATTGCATGTTATGTTATATGAGTCTTTTCAAGTCAAAAGAATCATGGTAACTAGTAATATTCAAGAAAAATATAAATTATTATGGAACTATTATAATTCCTACCTTATTGAGGGGAAATTTCCATCATCAATACTAATGCTAATCATGGTACTTGGGACTTGCTACCCTGAAGCTCTAGCAATGATCTCTAGATATATTGATTATCATAATTACCTCAATGACTATCATAAATGAGAGAAGTAGTATAATCATGATTTCCATGCACCTCTAGTCATACATAGGATAATAATCTCTCCATTAATAATCCCATACCATTGAAGCATTTTCATCAAGGTCTTAAGATTTTATTCATAAAGACTATCATAAAGATGGGAGAATCTATTTAAATACAAGATCTTTTCAATCATATTAAGTAGATTATCATCAAGGGAGAAGATAGTTGTTACAACATGACACGTTTTCATAATTAGTACTTCGTACAATAATAAACAATTATCTTGGAAGACTACTAAACGATGGTCATTAGAATAATCACACAAATCTTTTGATAATAAAAAAATACCCATATGCCCTAATATTTTCATCAAGCAATTAGATCTATCATGTTCCATTATGACAATTAACTTAGGGTAATAATAATGTCTTAGCTACCAAAGGACTATTAATACAATTGTTATAGTAAAAGTGTCATGGAAGAAATGGTGGCATTAGAGGAATTTGACAATCAAGGAGGATTGTCCCATCTTTAAACCGTTATTGCCTATATAAGGAGACAATCTTCCACATTTAAAGGGACTTCAAAAGCCACATTAGATTCAAGATTCATCATGTTTGTAATGAAAATCCTAGAGCTCTACACCATAATGATGATAATGGGTTGTCCAAATACTATAAAATAGAAGATCAAGAGGCTATCACTAAGGTAGAAGAGAGTTATATCAATTTTATTATGAAAGGTGATCAACATTTAAAGATTGTCCAATCATTATATCCTACCATAACAGGTAGAGGGGTGATCATGTACAACGTTATCAATTTTGATGATGTTCCAAATAACTAGGAAGAAATTCATACAACCTTTAGACACACTATCATGTATGATTAGAAGCTCCTAGTTAGTGAGTCAATCAATTACATGCCAATGTCTTATACACTTGATTGCCCCTTAAATTGATTCATGATGTCACATTATGACACTCAATCCAAACAAAAGAACTATACAAAATGGCAAGGGTAATTGTGAGCCCTCCTCTCCCATTTCTTGCTAGTCAAGCATCTTTCAATTTACTTGAAGTGTTACTCACCTTGTGTTTTTCTCTTTATACACACACACACACACACGTGTGTATATGTTACTAACATCCTCATGCAAGCATTACAACCATCTCTATAATGTATTCATGTAATTTGAGCTCTCTTACTACTATTTTAACTTTTATAAAATTTACATTTTTCTCATTAGATTCTAACTATATAATGCTATTTTGATCTTAGATTATTTGTATCTATATTTTTATAGTTTCCATTTCTTTCACTAGATTTTGGGTTATCATCTAGTTTGTAGATTCTAATAAACCATTTGGACTTGTGATTTTTAGGTTACAATGGATAGTTGAAAGAAAATTCTCATGTTAGAATAAAAAATTAGTGTGAGAAAATAACAATGTCTAGTTATAGATCCAAGTTAAAGGGTTGTCCTAAGCTACAACAAGAATGCAAAGAACATCACAAGCTTATTGATTAAGTTTTAAAATTCATTCAACATATGATTGATGGTGTGTAATGTCAAGATCTGTGTATTTTTCTTCATTTTATTAATCAAACATGTTTGTTGAAGATATATGATTATTAAAGTACCATCAGCCATCAAGGAGACTACCCCAAAAATCTATACATCATAATTGATAAGTCTTGGTGACTATAGTTTATTTTCATACAAATATTGTTGCATCTCTCTATTTTTATAGACTTAGTACACTTAATACATTATTAAATACACATAACTATGTTAAGAATAGATAGATAATATAATTTTTGTGCTTATTCTCTCAATAATTGAATATGCTTGAATGTTTCTATGACTGCCTAATTATCTGCATATATATTTATGTTTTTACAAAAGCACCCATAGGATCCAAGAACTAATAATTCTATATCTCATTGGAGCTAGTCATGAAAGAAAGGTAACCAACTCTAGAATGAGTTGCAGAGCCCTGGAGTGGGTCACAAATCTCTAGAATAGCATTCCAAGTCATCGTTGCTCATTCCTCTTCTAGGACAAAAATAGCTCAATCAATTATATGTCCAGATTTAGTCTTGGTATGTTCCACACAAAGAGCAATTCAATCCCAAATGACTCTAGTTGTCCAGATGGTCCTCATATGGGTATGAATACATATACATTTGATTATAATTGTTTTGTCTCATTTGATAAAACTAGGTGTTTAGAAATAATTGATATACATACATATGGATGTATATGTGAATATATCTACATATGTATACATATACATGCATGTATCTACATATGTATATATGCATGTATATATTATGTGTATATGTATTCATATGTGCATGTATATATGTATATACATACATTTATATTTCTATATGTATATATATGCATACATATATACGTATACATAAATACACACACACATATGTATGTATGTATGTATGTATGCATATTTATGTATACGTATAGAAATATAAATGTATTTATATGTATATGTGTATGTAATTATGTATATATATGTATATATCGATGTACACGTACACATATTGGTTTTGTTTTTGTAAGCATTCTTTTTCGAGGACAACCCTTTGTTGATGATGTTGAGTGTTAGTTTGTTGTAAGTGTGTTTATTATTTTAATATCATTTTAAAATAATATTTTATTTATTTATAAAGTTTGGTATAATATCTAATTTTATAATATGTGTGTGTGTGTAGGTTGAGTTGCATAATAGTTAGGCGCACACACAATCAACACAATGCAAGACAATAACTAATTCAAGGGATCAGAGTTCAATTTCGAGTCAAGCAAAGAGAGGCAAAATGTTTTATTAATAGTATTTGCTACACATACATAAACACTTCTATATCTTTATGACACATTCATAACTATTTGCATAATATATATTGGTGATATTTTGCAATCTAAGAGACGATGTTGGCCTCATGTCATTGTATATGATATTTGCATGATGTATTATGTGTCTTCATGACCTTATCAAGATCAATATATAAATATTTTGTCCATATTCATAGCAAATGGTTTTAATGGTTTGTGCCTATTCTATCTATCTATATTACCATTTATCTCTATCTCTCTTTATCACTATCTCTCTCACATATATATGGTGTGCATGAAGGTTGAATGGCATACATCTAATGAACCCATACTAGTTCTAACTCTATTTAGCCTATCATCAAATAAAGATTCAACATTGGTCTTCTAGATTTACATACATCTTAAGAATTGACTACCATAATCCATAAGACAAAGCAACAATAACCCATAATGGGTGTTTAAACTCACAAGTGAAAGTCAAAATGTTATAGCTAGCTATCCCTTCACTAAAAAATAGTATTGTTTTTAGTTCAAACAAGGAATTACCCCATTTTATTGTATGGGTCTATATACTAAAACCCTATCTCCAATAACACACATAAAGTGAAAACAAATATCTACTATGTTTGGCCTCATGAATGCAATACAAGCTTCTAAATGTCCTAGGATGTAGAGCAATAGATTTCCATTCATGTAGTAGAAATTATAAGCATATTAGTTTTAACATGATTTCTAGAATTTCATAGAAGAATAGCTTTTTCTCTTACATTACATATAAAAACACTAAAAATAACCTTCATAAAAAATCATACCTCATTGCCACCAAGTAAAAACAATAAGGTTTACATACTCAAATTTCACAAGCTTCAAAAATGTATAATTTACACTACCTTCTTCCTTTGTTTGCCTCTGTCCTCCCCTTTTCCCTCTTTCTTTTCCTTTTAATCCTTCCTTGATTTCCACAATTTTCTCCACATTCTCTACATGTTTCCCATTTCCACTTCCTCTGCCTTCATTTCTTCCCACTTTGTGAGCAATAAAATCCCACTCTCTTCACTTACTCATCATTCAAGTTTCCTCGAATAGTGTACCTCAACATTAATGCTTGATACTTAATATGATGGGGCCCAAAGGTGGGGTGGCCACTTTTTGGTCCCACATCTTTTTGCACCTGCCCTAATAAGGCTTGTCCTTTGATAAGAGTAATGTCCAAAGGGGGATCTTGTATGCATGTGGATACATTTATACCAAACATCAAATTTTAGTGATGTGTGTGAAGATTTTGTAGATGGTTCCATATATTGTTCTTAAATTCTCTAAATATAAAGGAGGAGAAATAATCAAGTCATGATGGACCTATGAAAGAAGATGAATCCAATAGTGATAGAAACTAGTCTACTATAGTTAGTGATGATGAAAATACATTATATAAGATTATGTAGGCATTCTCATATTACTTAGAATCTCTAGTGTTACAATAGGAATAGTATTTTAAACACACGATAGACCTTTTTCTAGAGTGTCTCTACAAACTTGTGACTATTGAATTTGCTTGGGAGTATAGAAAATTGCATTGTAATACATCAAACAATAGGGTAGAGAATGTAATTGTTAATTTTATAGTTTCCAATACCAAACTTTGTAAATGATATTAATTGAAGGCATGGAGACACAATCAAGTCTTTGTTGTTGATGGTTTGATTTATATTTTCAATCAATGGTTCCATTTATACACACTACATGAGGAAGTTGTTCAATAAGAGTAACTTACATTTTTAGTCAATTATAGTTCAATTTGTACACACTACATGAAGACAATGTTCAATAAGTGTAACATATATTTTTAGTCAGTAATGGTTCCATTTTTACACAATCCACATAGACAATGATAAGGAAAACAACTTTCCCACTAAAACAAAGAAACTAAAGTTAATAGAATGTATAGTTTTATTTGTAAATTAGTCTATCTTATGTAAAAAGTATGCATACTCTATTTTGAAAAAATATCTCATTAAATATTTGTATTATATGATATGTTTTAGATTGTAATATTTAATACAGGACAAATGAAATGTGCACCTATCTATTTTATTTGAGATATATATTACTTAATTTAAAATAAGTAAAGCTCAATATACATACTTATAATAGGATAAAAATGACAGTTTATAAAATAATGTATATTGATCCTATAATAAAAATGCAAGAGAATAAAATTAGACATGAATAGACTAGAAAATGATGAAAAAATTGTATGTAAACAAACTCTAGCCTATTGATAATTGTGTATATTTTATCATCAAGCATTATTTACATTATGTTCTATAAATTTGAATATTTATTTCTTTTTAATTCAAACAAAAAACTATCATCAATTATGTCACTTAAGTAAATAATCTCTTTTAAAAAAATTGGTTAGATTTTATGAGGAAGATCAACCCTTAAGCAATTTATACCTGGATTACTATTATTGAGTTTCTATATATTGGATATCAAATCATGAATATAACTTAAATAGTGCTCTCTAATGAAGAATGTATTCCCATTTTCATTATTGAGTTAAATCAAGTACCAAATCATAAACAAAAATCATACTATAAACTTAAATGACATTCTCTCATGGTAAACTTATATACCCATTTCTATTATTAAATTTTTAGCCTAAGTATCAAATCATACACAAAAATTATGCTATTAACTTAAATGGCATTCTCTCACAAGTAATTTATACCCATTTTCATGGAGAAATTATACAATTTTCAATATTAAGATCTTAGACTAAATATCAAATCTTGAATAAAAATAATGCTATTAAGTTAAATGGCATTATCTCATGTCACTAGCTCAAAATGGTCAAACATTTTACAATATTCAAACATTAAATAAGTAAGCATTTATACACTCACTAATGCCTAAGTGGCTTTGACTTAATGCAAGTTTAGTCAATCAACTATATTGCTTGAGCTTCCAAGCTTTTCAATTAACTCTTTACTTCTATTGCCTTTTATTGCCCACTTATTCTTTACTTATCTTGCAAAACTATTACATGTACCTCATTGTCTAAATTCTACTATATTTAAAGGAATCCGTTTTGTTGGTTCTAGTTATACAAGATAAGACACCCATCAAACAAATATATATATGGATCTTTCTATTTATTAAACTCGTTTGATGCCTTAATCCAAGTGATCATGCAATTTGCAAGGTCACATAGTAAGGATGTACTTTCCCAAGCTTTTCTTTAATCTTCTTCGATAGATCAAGATAACATTCTTGAGTGGAGCAACACTTTGGAAGAAGAATCGATTGAAAAATTGAATGACTTCCTCTTGCCAAAAGAAGCCCTTGTACTCTTTTTACAAGTTAACAAATGTGTTACTTTCCTTGTTGTGCCACAGTATGACAAATTCATCTTCGCCATCAATCATATATGATCACATATCACCAAAAACAAGAATGATGACATCATAATATTATTACATAAATTGATGAGAGAAGAGAAAACAAAATAAAAAATTATAAAAGATTTTGTATCATTCACAAATTCATTCTATTACTTGATACTAAATCATCAACCTATACTATTACCTCTTGAGACAAATTTAAAGAACATATATGTGCCTTATAGGAAAAAATTAAAGATTGTGTACTTGCCTTCAGCACATGTATACAACCATATACATGTCATTGTAGCGACTAATTGTTTGACCTTCGCCAAAGATACTAAAATACATGGCTGCTCATATCAGCTCCCTACTAAATGCTAAATTCATGGCACACATTCAAAACAAGGAATGCTTGGGAATAGAGAGCACAACATCAATGTATCTACATATACTCATGTTTCATGCATAAGTTCACTCGAATTTTAAAAACTTTTACAAGAGACATGGACATCAATTTAAAATTTTGCATTCACTATAGTTGAAATCATAAGTAATTACTACTTAAGCTCTTATCACATTGTCACCATTAAAAACATGCTTATGAAATATGTCAATAAAACCAAATTTAGCATTAAGAATACCCATTACAAAGCAATATTGATCAACGCAACCTAGTATTTCATTAAAATGGTTTGATGAGCTGTGTAGGAGGGCCATAGAAATATTTGACCACAAGCCATGCGAAACAGCAGCGGGACACCCAATATGCAGGTTAAAGGGATGACCCCTCACAAATTTGACCCCTCCCCATATGGATCATACAACGTGTTCGTGAAATAAGGAATCAATGGCGTCAACAAATTTGTCAAATGCTGCTCCACTATGTTTGTGGCCATTCTTGATGGATCCTTGGCCACCTAACAACTCGATCCCCCAACCAAAAAAAGCAGTCACATTAAGACATTCATAAACACGTTACTGACTTCACCAAACTTTCACAGCGCGGGAACAGGGAGTTTGAATTTGAGTTTGTTTTGCTTATGAGCGGGAACTGCTGACCTTAACAGTGACTGTTTAGGGGAACCACTGATTGCTGATTGTAACGGCGACCATTTAGATGAATGTAAATGAGAGTTGGCAGAAGAAATGGATTGAATAGACCCCACATGAGCCACCTAAGCAGTCAACACTTAGAGTGTGCTCGTTAAGCCATGCTGTTGTTTAGTCAATAACAAAGACCTGTTTGTTTGATTTATCTTCCTAAGCCTATCATTGAAATTTGTGTCTAGTTTTTAAAACACCATGTAACTACTTTATATGTTATTTTTTATGCATTATATTTCAAACTTCAAAGTTTTAGCTATCATCCCGCAATACTTATTTTTGTTTGTAATATTTTCTTGATCTATGATTTGAAAAAAAATAACCCATTGATTTATTTCCCTCCGCAACTTACAAAAACTTGCTTGACTATTGGGCAAGCCAATATTGATTCATGTATTGAAGTATTTTAAATTTATTTGTAGTGTTTGTGATTACAATCATATTGAAATTTTTCACAATTTCTTTTTATCATAAAAATTTATGGAGAGGTAGATCAAATTACTCAACCAGTTTTAAACATACATGCATATATATTAACTTTATTCTTATATGTTTATATATTTCTCTTTTTAGAATCTACCATTTTTATTTTGGCATAGAATTTATTTTATTCTTATAAGACTACCTAATATTTGGTATACTTTAGGAATTTTATTTTCATATATAAAATAGTTTTATAAATATAGGTTATTCTTTTCCTCATAAATTCTTTATTTTTCCTATGAGATAGGGAAGAGAAGGCAACATAAAGATATTCTTTATTTATAAAATTATTTTTAATTATTAAATTAAGAACATATGAAATACTATTTTTTAGATCTACAAATGTTTTCATTCAAAATAATAATATAAGTTAAACTATTTTTTAAATTGTAAAGGCATCAAATTATTATTTTTTGTATTTAAAAATATTACATGTAAAAAAGAAAAAAATTAGAAAGGTTGTTTTTATATCTAAATTTACTCTTCACTCTAAAATTACAATTATTAATTATTTAATAATTAGATAATAAGAAATATTTTATAAGTTTTAAAAATTATAATTTAATTTAATTTCTAATAAAATTAAAGTTCTAAAAATATTGTGATGATTTAATTATTTATTTATTCTTAAATTAATTATTCAAGTTTAAAGAACAATACATCCTAATTGAACCTAAAAATGTAAAAGTAGAAATGTATTTCTCATACTAAAGAGAAAAAACAATAAAAAGGTTGATTACATAAAAATTTAATTTTTGATTGTTGAAATATATTATAATGAATATGTTATTTTATTTTACTAATTTGTATTAGATAAATAGTATAATTTAATAGTTTATTTTAAAAACTATGTAACAAATATTGTATGAATTTTAGAAATTAGAATTTATTTTAAATTTATAACTAAATGTAAGGCTTTAAAAATATTTTTGTGATTTGATTAATTAGTTTTTATATGATTACTAATTCTAACCCTAATAATACTTAATTTCACATACAAATAAAATAATAAATTAAAATACTTATTTTGTTTGTAATATTTTTCATTAATGTGAAATTTGTAAACTCATGCTAAAATTTTAGATTAAAATAGTTGTTTTTGTTTAAAATATTTATCATTAATGTTAAATTTATAAACTAATGTTAAGACATTAATAATTTTAACTTTAATGATACTTAATTTCACAAAGAAATACAAATCTAGACAAATATTTATTTTTAAAAATATTTCATTAATGTTGAATTTATATATTAAAGTATTATTAATAAATTAATAAATTAATAACCATAACCCTAACTAGAACCCCAAGCTTTAAAGTTAGGCTCAAGGTTCAATTATTTATTATTGTTTAATTAGGGTTCAACGAGGGCTATAATTAAGATTAGTGTTTAATTAGGGTTAGGGTTAGCTTTATGGTTCTAGGATAAAACTTGAGGTTAGGATTTAAGTTAGGGTTAAGGATAGAATTCATTTAGAGTTAGAGTTAATGATAGAGTTTTTCATGAAGCTTGGGGTTATGATTAACCTTAGAATTAGGTTTGGGATAAGTGTTATGATTAGAATTTAATTGAAGTTAGGTTAGAATTCATTTACAGTTACGATTAACGATAGGGTTAACCACATTCTTTTGTAGATTTTAAATTTATATCATTTTTCTTTTGTCTCATTTACTATTTCTTATCTTTTCTCATGCCCCCTTGGTAATTTTTTCCTCCTTTTTATACTCTTATTACTTGTTTGGGATAAGTGTTATGATTAGAATTTAATTGAAGTTAGGTTAGAATTCATTTACAGTTACGATTAACGATAGGGTTAACCACATTCTTTTGTAGATTTTAAATTTATATCATTTTTCTTTTGTCTCATTTACTATTTCTTATCTTTTCTCATGCCCCCTTGGTAATTTTTTCCTCCTTTTATACTCTTATTACTTGCTTGCACTACTCTTTTACCTCTGTATTTCCTAATGCTAGTACTGCATTATCTTCTACTTGCTTAGTTTCTTTACAGCAATCGTTGACCTCTCCGTTGCAATTTCCCTTTCACTCTTAATAATAAAACCATCTCCTATCCAGTTTTTCCTTGGAAAATCAATTAACTGCCCTCTGTTTTTTTAGAAAAACAATTAACCGCATATATACAGGTTTTATATTGTTTCTTATTGTGAATATCTGTAAATAAAGAAAAATATTGTTTGGGTGCCCCTCAAACTACTTATAGTTCTTATTGTGCAGTTGTATTGCGTTGTCCATTTTAGGTCAGATTTTCAGAGCTCTGGCTTATGTAGTTTCTTTACAGTCTGTGAGAAAGTAGGGAGTAAAGTAGAAAAATATTAAATAATCGTGTCATTTTAATAAAATTATTTGCGAGGCATGGTGGCATAAGGATCAATCTTAGCTCGACATGAATTTAAGTGTTTCGTCATTTTCTGGATAATTTCAAAGAACGGATCAATCTTTGAAGTGGAAATGCAGTATTTTTGAAGATAGGTTGGGATATAGTTTTAACACTTGAGGAAAGAGGAAATAAATTTCTATAAATTTATAGATATTAATTGAGAAATTTAGCGCTCTTTCAAAAATAGACATAGTATCTTGAATATTTTCCCAAAACAGGAATAAGATTTTGAGAAATTCTCGCTGTGAGTATTTGAGAAATAAAGCATGCATTTCAGCGCTTCACCGGGCTAAAATTAAGAATCCCATCATATTCTTTGAAGAATATTTGTAAAAGCCAGAAAAATAAAAGAAATGCGAAGTAAAGACCTGGTACTTCGAACTTTAAAGGGACTTTGTAAACACACTGAAAATATCAACAAAGTAGATCAATTTAAAGATATAGAGACAGATTTCGGAGATTACACTAAAGATTTTACAGAAACATGATGGAAAGGACAAATCTTTGAAGTTTTTGAGAATAACCTAAAAAAACTTTGTATGATGAGAACAGGCCTAAAAAGAAACGAAAAAAAATGTACTATGATTTACTGTTTTTGAGAATAACCCGAAAAGCTAAATAATTTTGATCAAAAATCTGTATAGAAATAGTTTTCCACATTAAGGCAGCCAGTGCACTTCGTGTAGCACAGAGGTTTACACAGCGCAGTTCTTTAAGTTGACTATTACTTAAATACTCGTTTCAATTCCTTTTATAGAAATTATTGAAACTATTTAATGCAAAGGTCCTATGACAGTAGAAGATTTCTGTAAGACAGCCGTACTTTAAAATATTTATAAAATTTGAGAGAGGAAGACAGAAATTTTGGAAAGTTTGTTGAACAAGCCACAAAGATTGGAACTGCACCAAACTAATGTATAGATTTCTTAACAAATTTGCAAACTACATCAAAAGTATGAAAGATTGAAAGCGTGTTAAAACATAAGCATTTGGAAGAAGAGAAGCTTTTTCTGCTCTCAAAAGCCAGGCCTAACACTTAAAAATGAACCTGCCATGCTGTACAAAAGAAATTATGGCGTAATACTATCTATTCCTAAGATACTACTGCTGTTTTCTTTTCTAGTGATAAATATTATTGCATAATGGTGGATAAATGTGAAAATAGATACTTTCTTTTAATTATATTATATCAACAACTTCCCACTCTCTGCACTCCTGTTCACGTACATGCATGCCCTGAACTTTTTCCAGTCCTTAAATCTTTTTTCAGAGAATAACCTATTTATGTTACTGCAGGCACTATAAACTATTTATGTTGCTCAAATCTTCATTTTAATTTTGAAAATAAAAAAAGTAAATTATTTAATAAATAAAGATAAAGTGAACAATTTTTGTTCACAGTAAAGTCATAAACTGTTAAGGGGATGACCCCACAACGCAGCGGTTAGTTTGGTTTTGAGCCTGTTCGATACCCATATGTGCTCGATGCAGCTGTAGCAGCTATAGGAAATATATGCTAGTTTTAAAAGCAATAAAAAATCCAAGTCAATGTAATAGAAATAAACAATCGAAGTAAGTGGGATCAATACAATTTTAACACAATAAAGTACTAAAAAAAATCTCAAACTGTTTTGATCAAAATAATAATAGTAGAGGGTACAGTCTTTAGAGATACAGATGATGGGTAGGTTTTATTTTGTATGGATGAAAAAATAGAAGTTATAGTAGTGTATTAGAGTTTCACTTTGTGGATTTTATTAGATTTTAATTTTTTAAATAATGTATAGGAATAGAAATTTTGAACCAGATGGTTCTCACCTTCATGCAGTCCAAAAATCTTACCGGTGTCGATGACTCCTACAATAACATAAGCCTGAGCTTTCGAATAATTTATCGTATCGTTGTTAGTCCCAGAATATATCTTATCTATTCCTAGAAACTCCCAAGAATGCATTGTGTGCACGATCTATATTTTACTTTCAATGACCAAAACTATCTCATCCAGTTCTGCAGACATTACAATGGTTAAACAAATACTTCATTTTGCAGATCTCAAATTTACACGAGATGTACTCTGCATCTATGTGAGATTTCCTACTTACCTGATAGAGTAGTAGCTTCATCTGGAGTTAGCAATGCAGAAAACCCTTTTAAGCTTTCTGTGTAATGATGAATTACACTTCCATTTGCTCTGACTCTGTTAAACACAAGAATATGTTTCAATAAAAAGATACAAGATTCCGCCGTTAGCAATCAGTAATTTTTGTCGGGGCCATTGCCAAAGATAGTTAAAGATAATTTAATAGAATTTTAAGTATGTTTGCATAATTTTAAGTATGGTTAACTGTTTACTACAAGTTGCACCCTTTTAAAGTTTAAAAGTTGCACCCCCGTATGCATGCGTATGCTTTAAGAATAAAAGGACAGTGAAATTATGTTACAAAGCATCATCATTAAGCCCTGCAATTCATTTTTATTTTTATAATTATGATATCGGCATTCTGTACATGTACATCAAAATGTATTTGACAGAAAGCATATTCAATTCGATTCAAAATGGATTAAAAAGCATATGCAATTCGGCTGGAAGGAAGATATTGTGTACGTACTTATTTGAAAGTTAAAAGCCTACTTCGCCTTCTACTCATATTTACTTCATTGGTTCGTTAAAAACCTTAATTGCGCAGCAGCACTATTTCTCCACAGTTTCCGGGAATGTTTCTTCATGAAGCTCCACGGTTGCACTTAGATTTGTTTAGGGCAGCCTTGAGTGTAGATATTGTGATGAATTTTTTTATTTAGGATAATTTAATGTTTTTAAAATATACAATTAAACAGTTAATGTTTTTAAAATATACAATTAAGTCTTTATATCTATAACTATCAACTATCAGCTATTGAAGCAACGAAAGCCCTAAACTATTCAAATCCTCCAAACCTTAACGGATAAATGCAACCAATTTATGCGTACACCCATCCAGCCAAATTGCATATGCTTTTTAATCTGTTTTGAACCGAATTGAATATGCTTTCTATCAAATACATTTCGATGTACACTAAAAATGAATTGCAGGGCTTAATGATGATGCTTTGTAACATAATTTCGCTCTCCTTTTATTCTTAAAGCATACGCATGCATATGGGTGTGCAACTTTTAAACTTTAAAAGGGTGCAACTTGTAGTAAACAGTTAACCATACTTAAAATTATGCAAACATACTTAAAATTCTATTAAATTATCTTTAACTATCTTTGGCAATGGCCCTGACAAAAATTATTGATTGCTAACGGCGGAATCTTGTATCTTTTTATTGAAACATATTCTTCGTTTTCGAATTACATATTACATATTCTTGTGTTTAACAGAGTTAGAGCAAATGGAAGTGTAATTCATCATTACACAGAAAGCTTCAAAGGGTTTTCTGCATTGCTAACTCCAGATGAAGCTACTACTCTATCAGGTTAGTAGGAAATCTCACATCTAAGTACATCTCGTGTAAATTTGAGATCTGCAAAATGAAGTATTTGTTTAACCATTGTAATGTCTGCAGAAATGGATGAGATAGTTTTGATCTTTGAAAGTAAAATATAGATCGTGCACACAATGCATTCTTAGAGATTTCACAAGATAGACTGCTGTGTGTCTATTCGAGGCTTATGTTATTGTAGGAGTCATTGTACCAGTACTTTGGGCTGCACAATTGAAATGGTTCAAAGTCTATTCTAAAAATTAAAATCCTAATACATTGAAACTCTAATACTGGCATCCATACAAAATAAAACCTACCCATCATGTCTCTACTATTATTATTTTGATGCAAATAGTTTTGAGATTTTTGAGTACTTTATTGCGTAAATTGTATTAATCCCTTTTCGATTGTTTTATTTCTATTACGGCTTGGATTTTTATTGCTTTTAAAACTAGCATATATTTCCTATCGCTACTACAACTGCATCGAGCACATATGGGTCCATTAAACTAACCGCTGTATGAACAAAATTGTTCATTTATCTTTATTTAAATAATTTACTTTTTATTCAAATTAAAATGAAAGTTGAGCAACATAAGTTTATACAGTAATCTTATCTCTGAAAAAGGATTTAAAGACCTACAGGCTTCAGAGTATTATAGAAGACAATTGGGAAGTTGTTGATATAATATAATCACAAGAAAGTATCTAGTTTCACATTTATCCACCATTATGCAGTAATATTTATCACTAGAAAAGAAAACAGCAGTAGTGTCTTAAGTATAGATAGTATTACGCCATAATTTCTTTTGTACAGCATGGCAGGTTCATTTTTAAGTGTTAGGCCTGGCTTTTGAGAGCAGAAAAATCTTCTCTTCTTCCAAATGCTTATGTTTTAACCTGCTTTCAATCTTTCATACTTTTGATGTAGTTTGCAAATTTGTTAAGAAATCTATACATTAGTTTGGTGCAGTTCCAATCTTTGTGGCTTGTTCAACAAACTTTCCAAAATTTATGTCTTCCTCTCTCAAATTTTATAAATATTTTAAAGTACGGCTGTCTTACAGAAATCTTCTACTGTCATAGGACCTTTGCATTAAATAGTTTCAATAATTTCTATAAAAGGAATTGAAACGAGTATTTAAGTAATAGTCAAATTAAAGAACCACGCTGTGTAAACCTCTGTGCTACACGGAGTACTCTGGCTGCCTTAATGTGGAAAACTATTTCTATATCACAGATTTTTGATCAAAATTATTTAGCTTTTCGGGTTATTCTCAAAAACAGCAAATCATAGTACATTTTTTTTCGTTTCTTTTTTAGGCCTGTTCTCATCATTTAAAAACAGGCCCAAAATGCTATAAAAATCACTGTAACAGCTGTTGCAAATAAGATAAAATAGGGCAAAAAAACAGAGCATAACCAGAAATATATATTTGAAAAACAATAATATATTAATCTGACTTGCTTGCAGCCATCCAATGTTTTCTAACATGCCTTCTAAAAATGCATTGTTTGCTTGTGCACAATACATATTTATAGATGCAATACAAAATCTGGAAACTCCTCTTTTCTAGAATATTCTATATCTTGAATGTTCTACTCAAAATCTGGATTGTTCTATGGAAGACTCTAGAAAGTCTCATCTTCGTAACATCTTTAGATAGTTATAGAAAATCCTAACTTCCTAACATCCCCCCTTAAGATTGGATAGAATATTACAAAGATTTTACAAAAAAGGGGAAAAAAGATACAAAAGGAGAGGGGAACATTACAACACTATCCCCCCTTAATGTTCACCTTTCGAATCCAAATTGCTTCCTTTCCTGTTACTTTTGCTGCTCTATATTTTGTTCCATAAGAAGACAATGATGTAGTTGTTTTCTTTTTGGTACTTCATATAATAGGACTTGATCCAAGATGAAAATCATAGCCTCCAATAGATTTTTGGTCATCTATATCACCACCCTAGTTTGAATCATATTCTTCTTTCATAGCTTGCTCCCATTTTTTCTCCCCTCTAGCTTGCTCATATGAAATTGGATCATCAATTTGTAATACTTTGGCCATAAAAGCACTACCATTCCTTCCTTGAAGTTTTGATCCTTGCCCATATATATCTTCAATGCTTCTTGTCTTTCGTCTAGCTGAAAAATCTTCTTTTTCGTCACTACCTACAGAAAATGGCTAGCCAAAAACATTAGTTGTTTCATTTTCAATGGTATTTTCATTATTTGTAGAAGTGCACAACTCATCCTCATCGATATAGGGAGCATTGGTTGTTGTAGAGTGAGAAGAAATGGCTGGAAGTTGTGAATGTTTATAAAATTTTACATCTCTACTAACAAAGATAGTTTTTGTTGTCAAATCATATAACCTGTAAGCCTTTGATTCTTCACTATAACCCATAAACAAACACTTGTGACTCATTGGTTCTAACTTGTCTCTTTTCATCAAGAATGTGTGCCCAAGCAATACACCCAAATACTTTAAAATACCCGATGTGAGGTTTCCTACCAGTCCATGCTTCTTTAGGGGTGATATTTGTGAGAGCTTTGGTGGGGATTCTATTTATAATATGCGCAACACAAAAAACAGCCAAAGCCCAAAATTTATCATGTAAACTTTTAGAATACATCATACAACGAGCCATTTCTAAAAGATTTCTATTCATTCGTTCAGCCACCCTGTTTTGTTGAGGGGTATACAAAGTTGTTCTTTGCACTTTAATACCACAACTTTCACAAAATTATTCAAATGCATAATTACAATATTCACCCCCATTATTTGTCCTTAAGCATTTAATTCTTTTCCCACTATGATCCTTAAATTTTTTAAAAACTTCAAATACTTCATTTTTCCTTTTAAGAAAATAAACCCATACTTTCTTGTTGTAATCATCAATAAAAGTGAGAAGGTACCCGATGCTTAGAAGTGAAGGATAGCCTGGTTCACATAAATCACTAGGAATGAGTTGCAACGGATAATTAGCTCTCCATGTTTTACCTGAATCAAAAGTATGTCGATGATGTTTTCCTAACACACATCCTTCACAAACACCTTCAGATGCTGAAATTTTTGTTAATCCTCTAACTATATCCATTCTAATCATGTCTTGTAATTTTCTATAATTTATATGTTCAAGTCTAACATGCCAAAATTTTGACATATAATCAGTTTGAGCAATGAAAGCATGAGAAAGTGTATTCATCATCAACCAACCCCACAAATTTAAATAAACTCTCTTCATGATCAACTCTACCAATAACAATTATACTACCAATAACTTAATTAGTAGTGACAACAAACTCATATCCAACTTGAACTATTTTATATATTGAAATAAGATTTACCCCTAATCCTTCAACTAGTAAAACATTTTTCAAAGACCTGATTGTTACATTTGATAAGATGCTCCTGAATTTAGAATCCATTCTTTATTAAAATTTGAAGCAAAATAACCCCCTTTAACAGTGGATTTATTCGTTGGTCTAGAAGTTACCTACATACCTATTCCTTTCTTTGGAAAGGACATAGACAGAAATATATTTTTATCCATCTTGCCATCATTAAACCTTTCTTGATTAGGCTTATATTGTTGTCTTTCATTGTCTCTCTTCGTCAAACAAAATTTCTCCATGTGATTCTCACCTCCATGCAAATAATGAGTTTTCTTCCCACTTGTTTTTTGCACCATCATTTCGAGAAAAATGGTTAGAACCTTCATTATTTCAAAATTTATTATTTCCTTTCCAATTCTCCTTTCCATCATTTCTAAAAAAATTACTTTTAATGCATATGCATGATTCTTCTTAATATATCCTTCTTTTTAATAAGCCGATCTTCTTCATCTAAAACTAACTTGCAAAATTGATCAAAAGTTTGCTGGGGGTATTGGGATTTAGTTGAAAAACCCTATTCCTTAAATACCTTGTATGGTTGGGGAAGCTTACTTTCAACCATTGCAATTAATTGAAAATCTTTTTTTGCATATTCAACACCTATTTTTTTAGTTGAGCATTTAAAAAAGTAACTTCATTGAAGTAATTAGACATTTTTTTAAAATCAGATGGATCTAAATTCATCAATTTTCCTTCTATACTAAACATGCTAACAATATCTGCATCTTTATAATTCTTTTCTAAATACCCCCACAACTCTTTTGGATTATCAACATCAACAAACCTTCTATTCAGATTGGGGCTCAAAGTTTTACCGGTAATACCTCTAGCTTGCTCAAATTTGCATTTCCACAACTACTTTTCTCTACCATTTTGGGGTTCTCCAATTTCCTTATTCACTATCCTTCATACAACTTTTTCTCTCAAAGCATTTTTTACTGCAATCTTCCAATTTGTAAAACCACTTCCATCAAATATTGACAACACTCATTTGTAGAGCCCATGTTAGTAAAAAAACTCAATCTTCAAACAAATATTACTTTAGCAATATAACAACCCTATAGCCAAATATCACTCCAACAATATATCAACTTTGCAAACAAACCACTTCCAACAATATATCTGCCCTACAAACAAATCACTCTAGCAATATATTTCTAGTTGAATTTGTTAGAATATATTATATTCTTATATTATTAAGGGTCAATATGATGTATTTAATAGATTAGATATTTTTTATCTGTTAGGTGGACATTTAATGTTTGTAGGTAGATATCATTAATATCTACAATTGCTTGTAAATTTTATATATTGTAAGATCTCCTTTTGTTAATACAAGAAAATTTTTACCACTTTCATGGTATCAGAAAAGAACAAAAAGCCTAAAAATTTTGTGGGTTTGTGTTTTAAGCCATAATTCGAAATTTGTGTGGCTCCTAAAAATAAAAAAAATAAAAAATTCGTGGGTTTCTAGTCGCAAATTTTTCTGCTAAACCCTAGTGCGTCCCTTTTTTGTGCATTCGCGTCTAAAACGCGTCTTCATTCCGCGTGTTTTTGTCTTACGGTCACGTTTTGCACTCTACATTGATTTGGCCGCACTGCATTTTGCACTCTACATTGATTTGGCCGCACTCTAGACGCATTTTCTAATGATAAATGCACATGTTTTTCTTGCATCCACACGCGACCCAGTCACAAACCCATGTTTTTGGTCGTGTTTTTGAGTGCGCAATTTCTTGACATGATTTTCAGAGCTTTTGTGGCGCGAACTTGTTCACTTCCTGCGCGACTCTGTTCATGCACGCATTTTTTCTTAACTCGCGACTATTTGCTGTGTAATGCGATTTTTAAGGGTTTTCTGGGCACGAATGCAACCCTTCTTAGGCCGTGTTTTATCTTCTGGCCGCGATTTCTCTAAAAATTTGGTTGTGTCTTGAAGGGTTCAGACCACGATTTTCTTGCTTTTGGTGACATGATTTGCTTCTGCATTTTGCTCACATTTTTCAGCGATTTTCTGCATATTCTTGAAAAATCGACTAGGGTTTTGTCAAAATCTCTTTTGTTTCAGGTTAGAAATTTTTTTTTGCTTACAGATTCCTTGTGGGTTTTGCAAGATCTCATGTGGGTTTCAGGTTTGAGTGAGAAAGAACAGTTGACGTGGACGAATTTTAAAGTTAGACTAAGTATTCTTTTGGTGACATGGGAGGTTGCCCCCATGAAACTTCTTAGCACCATGACTGGAGTAGTTTCATGCTTAGATTCATGGAACAATTGTTAAGTGTTTTAAAAATATAGTAGCCTGCTCGTTAAATAAAAAGGGCATCGATGAGATATGTTTTGAAGTAGGTTTAAGGAGAAATTATTTTTAGGATAGCTACATACAAAAGTCATACACATTGCTTCTAGTACAATGTTTTTGGCCATACAAACATTGAAAAATTTGGCAATCCAAAAGATGAATTTCAAATATAATATGGAACAATTTTGTAAAGCAATTCTTCATTGGATGGCACCCGAAAAAACTAAGGTTAAGTAAATATTGGAAGGACTTATAAGTGTAAATTCATTATATACTTGTTTAGTAAAAGTCCATAACTATGCTAACCTCTAATCTTAAAATTCCTTATACAAGAAGGGTATCGATGTCGTTGTTTTCAAAGCTAAATTGGGCATCTGAAGAAACTACGTATATATAGAATACCACGCTTTTATTTTTCTTGCAGAACAAGATTATCTGCAGTTTTTGTGGCTTCTTATTGTCTTCGAATTCTTGTTAATCATGTACAAAATATTTCCAACTCGGGATGTATTCATCAAAATTCTTACAAGAATTTAATATAGCAGATATATCATGACCCAATTCTAGAATATGAGGAAGCTCCTCACAATAATCTTGGCAAATCATAAATTAGGAGGCCATAATACATTGTTAAAAAATTAATCACAAATTAAAAAAACAACCATGTGCAAATAAATATTTTCATATTAGGAAATAGAATTTACAATCATAAACCCCTAAATACAGTTCAAAGGAAAATATTAAATACGACTAAAAAAAATCAGTTAAATATATGACGTGTTACTCGACTGTTGGACGTCATAGAGAAAAAATTTTGGTCCATGAGAGTCTTGAGGATTTTAAAGATTTGATAGCATGGAATCTATAAATGCACAAACAATTTAATTAATAAAAATGTAATATCAAAACCGTAAAAATTAAAGAATTGTTAAAATACTCATGCAAACTTATGCTACTAGAGATGGATCTGAACAATGGCGAAGAAATCTGCAAAGAGCTCTTCTCAATTTCAATAGCAAGACCTCATAATTTGATTAGGTGAGGTGCCCTTGCCTCTATCCCTCCCATTTGAATAGTAAGAATAAAATACATTAACACTTGCACCAAGAGGAGGTGCAAGGAATACACCGATAGAATAATATATGTAACTAAAGTGATAAGGTGTTTATTTATTGTATATCAATATCACGAAAATATCATCAATTATTTCATAGAATAGGAGCCCAAAGAAAAAATTAGTTGACTTAATATTATAAAATGTATGATTGGTGTTATTTAAAAAGATAAACATTATGGATAAAGGAAGTATATGTGAAGCAGAGGAGTTATATGTGATAAAAAATGTTGATAAAATGGGAAAATTGTTCAATGCAGAAATGAACGAATGAATGTGAATCGGAGCTATGAACCAGAATATAACCATTCAACAATATGGGGTTTGAACCTTGGTGGCAAGAACAACAATGCAACCTTTAAACCAACACACCATGCCAATACTAGCAAAACATCATGGCTGAAATAGTTAATATGTTATGTCTTAAGTATTTTTTTAGGTAAAACATACAAAATAAATATGAAAAAAAAGAATATATTGAAATTCTAAGTATGGAAGGTTGCATTAACAATTGTGTACCTAAGTCATTATAATGAAGAATGATGTAATCGAGATTCCTCCTTTTTTCTAATAATGGTATATGGATTGTTTTTCATTTGAGAATAGCGAGTGGAGAATGGTGGTTCTATTTGAAGAACCTTTATTGATTTGCTTCTCGACAAAGTTGTATAAGTTAACCATTGCCTTTTGACTTTACCAATATCAATTGTTGCTTTTTTAAAGGTCGGTCCATGAGCTTTATGTATGGTAATAGCCCATGCCATGGATAGCAGAATTTACCTATGGTTACGCACAGATATGGGTGTTATAGATATATTTTTGGGATCATATGGGTTCCACAGTGGGCCATTGTAGTTATCAAATCATACCACTATGTGTTTGTGGCCATTCCGGATGGATCCTTGGCACCTAGCAACCCGATCCCCCCAACCAAAAAAATCAGTCACATTAAGACATTCTTAAACACATTACAGGCTTCACCAAACTTTCACAGCGCAGGAACAGGGAGTTTGAATTTGAGTTTGTTTTGCTTATGAGTGGGAATTGCTGACCTTAATGGTGACTATTTAGGGGAACCACTGACTGCTGATTGTAATAGCGACCGTTTAGACGAATGAAAATGGGAGTTGGCGGAAGAAACAGATTGAACAGACCTCGCATGAGCCACCTAAGCAGTCAACGCTTAAAGTCTGCTCGTTAAGCCACGTCGTTGTTCAGTTTGACAAAGACCTGTTTGTTTGATTGAAATTTGTGTTTGGTTTTTAAAACACCATGTAACTAATTTATATGTTATTTTTTCTGCATTATATTTCAAACTTCAAAGTGTTAGCTATCATCCCGCAATACTTATTTTTGTTTGTAATATTTTCTTGATCTGTGATTTGAAAAAAAATAACCCACTGATTTTTTTCCCTCCGCAGCTTACAAAAACTTGCTTGACTATTGGGCAGGCCAATATTGATTCATGTATTGAAGTATTTTGAATTTATTTGTAGTGTTTGTGATTACAATCTCTTTCAATTCTGAATACAATGTTATAAAAAATATTAAAAATTTTCACAATTTCTTTAGTTTTTATCATAAAAATTTATGGAGAGGTAGATCAAATTACTCAACCAGTTTTAAACATACATGCATATATCTTAACTTTATTCTTATATGTTTAATTTATTTCTCTTTTTAGAATCTACCATTTTTATTTTTGGCAGAGAATTTATTTTATTCTTATAAGACCACCTAATATTTGGTATACTTTAGGAATTTTATTTTCATATATAAAATAGTTTTATGAATATGGGTTATTCTTTTCCTCAACAATTCTTTATTCTTCCCATGAGATAGGGAAGAGAAGGCAACATAAAGATATTCTTTATTTATAAAATTATTTTTAATTATTAAATTAAGAACATATGAAATACTATTTTTTAGATATACAAATGTTTTCATTCAACATAATAATATAAGTTAAACTATTTTTTAAATTGTAAAGGCATCAAATTATTATTTTTTGCTGAAATATTTATTATTTTAAAAGTGTATTTAATTTAATTTTTAAGTGAAATGATTTGCATGTAAAAAGAAGGTTGTTTTTATATCTAAATTTACTCTTCACTCTAAAATTACAATTATTAATTATTTAAAAATTAGATAATAAGAAATATTTTATAAGTTTCAGAAATTAGAATTTAATTTAATTTATAATAAAATTAAAGTTTTAAAAATATTGTGATGATTTGATTATTTATTTATTCTTAAATTAATTATTCAAGTTTAAAGAACAATACACCCTAATTGAACCTAAAAATGTAAAAGTAGAAATGTATTTCTCTTACGAAAGAGAAAAAAGAATAAAATGGTTGTTTACATAAAAATATAATTTGTGATTGTTGAAATATATTAAAATGAATATGTTATTTTATTTTACTAATTTGTATTAGATAAATAGTATAATTTAATAGTTTATTTTAAAAACTATGTAACAAATATTGTATAAATTTTAGAAATTAGAATTTATTTTAAATTTATAACTAAGTATAAGGCTTTAAAAATATTTTGGTGATTTGATTAATTATTTTTTATATGATTACTACTTCTAACCCTAATAATAGTTAATTTCACATACAAATAAAATAATAAATTAAAATACTTATTTTGTTTGTAATATTTTTCATTAATGTGAAATTTGTAAACTAATGCTAAAATTTTAGATTAAAATAGTTGTTTTTGTTTAAAATATTTATCATTAATGTTAAATTTATAAACTAATGTTAATACATTAATAATTTTAACTTTAATGATACTTAATTTCACAAAGAAATACAAATCTAGACAAATATTT